>JAINUG010000002.1:630313-1300313 GCA_029706075.1 Aldrovandia affinis
ACTCAAGCACACACACACACACACACACACATGCACACACAAATACAAATACAAACACACGCAGAGACACACACACACACACCTCACATTCCTGCAGTTGACTCTGGCGTGCGAGTTTTCTCCTGCATTTGGAGCCCGTTAGAATCCTGAATTTGGGCCAAACTACACGCCAGTGTAAAGTAATGCTGACTAAACCCAGAATAATACATTTACGTCGGGTTTAACTGTTCCTAAAGGTGACGTTTCAGCTGGCCCATCAATGCCCTTCATCAGAGTGCTGTACAGAACTGTGAGTGTTTCCAACAGATTAAGTGCTTTTTTATTTAAAAATCGGACGTCCCGCCGGCGGGACATAGATACGATCTGCGCGAATTCGGCCAAATACAGAAAAGTTACGTTAACAAAAGTGCACATGCCTTATATGGCTAGAAAGCTACGATTCTTGTGATTCGAATGATATAAACTATTCCAAGATAAGATCACAACAGCAGGTACAATCAGCCGCTATGTCAGACCTACAACAAACCAACAACAGAACAAAATTCTAGTCAACTCACCTACAAATTCAAATTGTAATCCACCGATCGATTACAATCCGACTAAAACGCTTATGTGACATTGGCAAAGAGTCCAGGCGATCCAATCCAGTAAAATATATAGTCCAAACCTCATTTTTCCTTCAAAAACACGCTGGGACCGCTGGAGCGTAAATACGCGTTTCACTACAGACTTGCGTAATCTTGCAAATTTTCAGCTTCTAACTCCGGGTCAGGATCTCAGAATTACCATATTTTACTACAAAAATGTCTGACAGGTCTGACCTTTGAATGACACCTCATTTGACCAAATAGGAGCTCCCAAGCGGCCTCAATAGCCGTCAATAGCCAATGCGTGTCCGTGTTCACCGCGATTACCTTCTTATCTTTTATTTACGATAGCCTTATCAAATCGAAGCCGATTTAGCTGATAACTGACACATATCATTGTTTAGCTAATCCAATGAGCTAACGACATTTGGTTGGTTGAGCGGTCCTATATAAACTCACTTCTGGATAGGTTTATTGTACCAGTGGCCACGCGTAATTGCGCATCCCTATGATTACGCAGCTATGCGAATAATCTAGTAATGGCGAAACGGAGTGAAAATTTGAAATATTCAAGTATTTCATTATATTATAACATATATTGTTGTATATTTTGACATAAATAAACTATAGTTTAGTCTTTTGTTTGACTGTGAAGTGAAACTAACTTCTAAAAGGTAGTTTCTTATAAATTAGTCTGTGCCTGTGTTTGTCTTTTGTTTGACTGTGAAGTGTGAATTGTATGTGTGTGCTGTGTGTGTCCCCCTTTGTGCCCTCGCTCTTTTGTTTGACTAGGAAGTGTGAAAGTGTATGTGTGTCTTCCCCCCCTTTGTGTTTCATTGTGTGACTGAACTGCTGATGTGAGATGAGCTGTAAAAAAGAATACAGAAAGGACACTATAACCTCACTCAGGGATTTTGTAAATAGTTCATGTTTGCTGTGTTTTATTTATGCTCTATACTTTTTTGAATGCAAATTTTATTTTTATTTCAAAATTGTATTTGTTCAGACAAGAAAGAAAAGGCCCCTTTGGAGTCTCCAAATGGCACAGTTTGGGAACGCCTGGTGGTACCCTTCAAAAAACTGTGTAATATGTTCATTTTTTGAGGTTTTGTTCTGAAATTTGAACCTGAACTTGGTAACACTTCATGCTATGTTCCTATGGTGTTTTCCAGCTTATACCTACCAGCTATAGTCACCTGCAGGCATCTGTTTCTACAAAAATTCCAGGCGGAATTTATATCCTAACATGTGAACAGTTTTAAAATGACTGTATTTTTTTTGCTCCAGCGTGCAGGTCCACCAAAGCATCTTGATGCCTGTTAAATGTCAGTACAAATTATTGCAATTTTGTGAAGGAAGTAATTATTGGCAACAGCAGTATTGGCATTTTTCAGCTTCTCAGTCTGCCCCAGTTCTCCACCTCTAATGCATCACACCACAGACAGCAGGGAAAATCACCACTGCTAATACTGCTAATACTAGGTTTCCTCTGTACATTATAGCAGGCTGTTGGGAACACAAACACAAACACACATGCATACAAAGGACACGCGTGCGCACACACACACACACACACATATGTGAAGGGCACACACATACACACACACAGGAACTCTTTGGGTATTATAGTGTCATTTTACCTAGAGGCAGGATTTTGATGTGCTCGCATTAGGTGCGGTGTAGTCACACTCTTGTTGCTGCGGCTTTTTATGGTGCAACGCCCCCAGTGTCACTCAAGACGGCTTTGTGTGTGCAAAGAGATGTGTCTGCGTGTGTCTCTGCTTCTGAGCATGTGCTGTGGCATGTGCACCTGCATGTGTACAGTGTCTGTGTGTTGTAGTGTGGTCTTAGTTTGTGTACATGTATGTCTGTGTTGTAGTGCATGCTTTGCGTGAGTGTGTGTGTGTGTGTGTGTGTGTGTGTTTGTGTGTAAATCCTGTACTTGTGTGATTCCTCTCCTGCCCATGGCCTGGCTCTCTGGGACTCTAATGGAGTGTGTGTGTTGAGCAGGTTCATTTGTGACGGAGTGTGTGTGTTGAGCAGGTTCATTTGTGACGGAGGTTCATTTGTGTGTGTGTGTTGAGCAGGTTCATTTGTGACGGAGTGTGTGTGTTGAGCAGGTTCATTTGTGACGGAGTGTGTGTGTTGAGCAGGTTCATTTGTGACGGAGCAGGTTCATTTGTGACGGAGTGTGTGTGTTGAGCAGGTTCATTTGTGAAGGGACCAGGGGATCCTCACTGCTATGGCCAAATGTGAATGGGAGGAGCAGTGGCTCTTCTGCTGAACAATGTAAATGTATGGAAATCTGCACTGGATAGCACATTTGACAACTCCCCTGCATCAATACATTGGTCTGTAAATAACGATTATTCCTATGCTTGGCAGTACAGAGCAGTAAATGGAATACATTTACGCGAATCTGCTTTCACAGATGAACATTTCTGTTATACGTATTTGTGAGGAGCTGGTTTTTATTTCCATGACGCTATAGCAACCGTTCCCTTCCAATGAGCGGTGTGAAAGCTGTGCTGACAAACACCTTCAGTGGGATACTATATTTAGATGTAATGAGGCGGCCTATTGTGCATGTGTGTGTGTGTGTGTGTGTGTGTGTGTGTGTGTGTGTGTGTGTGTGTGTGTGTGTGTGTGTGTGTGTGTGTGTGTGTGTGTGTGTGTGTGTGTGTGTGCGCATGTGCAGATTTGGAGTGCTGACGGTGGGAAGTGTGAGGAGGGCAGGGAGGGGTGTGATTCCCCCCCCCCCACACACACAGAAGTGTCAGGTGATCTGGGCTGTGAGGATAAGTAGGCTCCGCCTTATGTGTGTATCACAGCCGAGAGGGGGGCGGGGACTTACCTGAGACGAGTCTATTATAGGATATAAAGAAATAGCTGCTTTTTTTCTGCTTTTTTTTCTTATCCCTCAACCACCGCCTGCCACCCCTCCCCCCCACACCTTCTGCAGCAGAAACACCTGACAGAGCCAAGGATAAACACCTAGCAGGATGAAGGGCTGTGGAATGAAGCGTGATGTTCCGATGGGCCAGGGGAACTGGGAGATGATTCTAATGTGTGCACATTAGGCTAACGGGGGTTCTGTGTGAGTGAAATGTCATTGTGTAGGCAGGGAGAGATGTAGGCCTGCTTCACTGCCCCCGGGGCCGTGATTATTCACCACGCCTGCCTGAGATGGACACTTGGGTTCAGCTGGATACAGTACAGACGGACATGCTGACGCCCAACCTCATTGGGACAAGTCTTTCCTCGTTGGACAAAATGTACATTTTAATATTGAAAATTGTTCATTGTTCAACGACGTCCCGCAAATGTGAGTGTCTTAGATTGGCTAATGTCATTACATTTCTTCATTTGTGGCACTTGAAAATGTAAGCTGTAAGCTGTAAAATGTAAATGAGAAGCTAAACCCTGCTCCCCTTGTTGTTATGCTAAAATTCTTATTTGCCGTTGTAAGAATTTCATACAGTACGTCCACATTTTAGGTGAGCATTTTGTTCCCCTTGAGTGCTTTTGTCAGAACTCTGCTGGCCCAGCTCTTATCCTAATCAGAGAACAGAATATCCGCTCTGGTCCTAATGACCAATCAGAGATACAGGTCCATAGTTCCGTATCAGCCTTGTTCCAGACCAGTATGTAAATACAAAACCAGAAGGCACTGGTGCGTCGACAGTGCAATTAGTTTCACTTGGGAATCTTGCTGCTTTGTTTCCATTTTATTTATTAGACATTTTCCCAGGGTGTGAATATCATTTTGGCTTTTTCATTATTTTATATGGATAGTTATATTTCAGACTACTATCAGTTCAAATGATTTATTCTTAAGCGGTCTCTTCCATTCTTTCTTGCAGTTTGTCCATTTGTTTAATTTCATTGAGTTTGTTTTATTGCTATGACAAATGCACTGCATTTACTATGCCAAAGAATGTACACAAACCACTTGGAACGGTGGGCAAAGGACATGCCATTACTGAGGAGTGAAAGGCCAATGGTTTCCGGTCCTCGTCCCTGACGTTGGGTGCTGTTCCACAGGGTTGTCAGCATCTCTGCTCGGCACTCCGGTTTCAATAAAACATTGCACCGCTCTTCCCCTCTTCTCCTCTCCCCTTTCCATTATCTGTGCTTTCAAGGTCAAACATCTCTCTCTCTCTCTCTCTCTCTCTCTCTCTCTCTCTCTCTCTCTCTCTCTCTCTCTCTCTCTCTCTCTCTCTCTCTCTCTCCTCCCCCTTCTCATTCCCCGGGCAATATTCTCTTCATCTTCATCTTCCCTCCTTCGAGGCAGACAGTCAAGTTATGTCTCCCCACCTGATACAGCTTTAGGTGTGAATGAGCTGAACCACCTCCCAGAGTCTAATTCTGTCTGTTTGCAGCGCCTGCCTTGCTGGATACCATAAGCTCCCCGTCAAGTGTTATGGACCAAAGTCCTTGTTACAGCATGTTGCCTTGGTTTAGAATAATAGAAGACCTCATTGACACCCTGCGGGGTTTAGAATGGTGCTGAAAGTGCGAGATAAGCAGAGGGGTGTGTTCCAAAACTCGCGCTCACATACTACATTACATTACATTACATTATAGGCATTTGGCAGACGCTCTTATCCAGAGCGACGTACAACAAAGTGTTAACCGTAGTCAAGAACAGTTTAGCTGAAAGCCACCCTAGTGGGAATTACAATTCCTGGGTGCAGTCACAACCACATAGTTAAACTAGGACCCTGTAGGTAAATCTGTAGCCACAATTCAGAGGTAGCAGTAAAGCACTCAATGCAGGAAATAATGCCTAAGCCTAATACAATACATAAACAAGTAGACGTGTAAACTAAGCAACTATGTCCCTAAGTTAACAGTCCCAGTACCTGCAGTGCAGGGAGTTACGGGTGTTCATGGCCGAAGATCAGGTGCTGTTCCATTATCTGCACGCACGCTGCCAAAGTATGCGGGACTGAGCACGCATATAAACTCCCCGGATGCTCGCATTCTCCTAGGGTGGTCCCCCAAGGACCGTCACATCCACCACATCTGCCTTGAACTTAATAATGTCCCTAATTGTTTTGCATACTGACTCATTGACCCCTGTTAGTCATTACATAACTCATAACTTACATAACTGAGCTGGCCAGAGGAGGGTGCGCTCCCTCTCTTGAGTCTGGTTCCTCCTAAGGTCTCTTCCTAGTTTTTAGGGGAGATTCTCCTTGCGCTCCCTCTCTTGAGTCTGGTTCCTCCTAAGGTCTCTTCCTAGTTTTTAGGGGAGATTCTCCTTGCCACTGTTGCCAGAGGCTTGCTTTTGTGGGGGTTCAGCTCAGGGTCTGCTGTAAAGCAGCACATTTTGTCCTTGCAATGCCATGCTACGCATACAAATTCTGATGGAGGATTTTTTCTTGTAAAAATGTACAATTGGTAGTACATACTGCACAATGCAGGCTACTGTAGTGTACTAGTGCACAAGGGCATAGTTTGCAAAATGCTGGAACACAGCCAAAGGCTCTGTCTGATGCTGCCTGATGTTCCCGGCGCTGGATCTGCCTGACTGCTTAAGGCCTCAGCACCTGCTCACAATTGCCCCGAGAACCAATAAATATTCTCCACCAAACTGTGAAGACCTACGACTTTAAAACGGCCAGTTAACTAAGTGGATTCTTGCTGCGATTATGCTGTGTGCAATTTCTTTCAGCAGCGCCCCGTCTGGCCTGTTGACATTTTATTTTTTTATTTCTTTATTTTGGGATGGCTCCAAGTAAAACTGAATCACCATATCGTATAAAGATGCTTCAGAGAGAATCCCTCCATCCTTCAGCCCCAGGGCAGAACACAGGCCGTTTGTCTTGTGCCTTTGTCACTCTTAATGCCTCTTGTTTTCCCCTGGACAGTCTGTGATACCCCTGCTCTGACCCCTCGGTGTTCAATGGCCCTGGTAATCATCGCTGTTGTCTGCTTATTCATCGTGACAAAGATCCTACATGCAGGATTTCATGAATCATTTTTTCTGCACTTTTAATGGATGTGAAATGAGGGAGCATGTCATTCATGTGGATGTTTAATTAAGGCTCAGAGAAAGAGGCATCTGACCAAGTGCCGATTAGTTCTATTAGGGAAAAGTATCTTCATAATACTGTGTGTTTTTGGAGCTGGTAATGGCAACTGTAATGGGACTGCTTATCTCCCTGGAGAGGAAGAGGGTGGAAGACAGAGTGTAAGAGAGAGAGAGAGAGATGGAGAGAGCCTGTCTACTGGGTGAGCTGAAAATTGGGATTCGCTGTTTTATGGAAGACTGAGCTGTGCTTTAAGAGCCAATTACTGTTTAATTCAGCCACCGTTATAGGCCATTTTATTTCTCTGCATCCAGGCTGACTGAAAGTGGCAACAGAGTTGAATCGATCAAAGGAACAGAAGAGAATACTATTGTATATGTGTGTGTGTGAGAGAGAGAGAGAGAGAGAGAGAGAGAGAGAGATGAGCTTGTGTGTATGTTTATGTCTGTGTCCATGTGTGTGTGTGCATGAGCGAGAGGGAAAGCGAGTGTGTTCATGTGTGTTTGTGTGAGTGGTTGAGAGTGTGTGTGTGTTTGAAAGAGAGATGGAGTGTGTGTGTGTGTGTGTGTGTGTGTTTGTGTTTGTGTGTTTGTGTGTGAGTGAGAGAGAGAAAGTGAGTGTGTTTGTGTGTGAGAAAGCTTGTGTATATTTGTGTGTGCGCATGTGCGTGCGTGCGTGCGTGTGTGTGTGTGTGTGTGCATGCACGTGTGTGTGAGTGTGAGAGAGTGTGTTTGTGTGTGTCACTGCAGACTGATAACGAAAGCTAATCTTTTCCAAGCAATAGGATGTTGGGAAAACATACTGCAAAAGATTCAGTTATTTTATTTAAATCTTTCTCAGGTTTATGTTATCATTTTTTTATTAATGAATATCCTAGTTACCAATTTATTACTAGGATAGTAATAATTTATTCAGTTAACATGTAATGAAGATGTTAAGCAACATACACTGAACTTAACAACAAACAGAAACAAAAATGGCAGTTAACAAAAAAAGAGATGAAACCTTCTATATGTAAATATAATTTAAATATATTTAAGCTGGCAGACTACTCAATGCCTTTAGCAAATTACAATTTTCAGCTTGAGAACTTTTACAACTTTTGGAAAAAATTCAAATCAAGTAGTTTTTTCATCCTTTACTAAATGTAAACGAAGGCCCATATAAACAGGGCATCGATGCAAAAGAGAACAAAAAAAGCATCTGGCACAGTGAGCAGTTATGTTGTTTAACTTCATGCCAACTAAAGTAAGCCTAAAAGTAGAGGAGTTTGACGTCTGACGTGACTGATTATGACGTCAGAGGTTTAAGAGGTTTCTCTATGGGTGTCTGCGGGAGCGGCATTTTGGCTTCATAGTGAGTGGGTCGGTTTCTCCTGCCATCCAGAACATGAGAGGCACCACTGAACAAAAGATAGCTGTACGTGCTCCTGCCGGGGGCAGAGCGATACAGTACTGCAAGTTGAACATTTTCAGCTGTTGCCGTGCTACCGCACGACCTTCTCGGTGCTCAGCCAATCCCCTGGGGTGAGTGGGCTTTTTCTACAGAACAAAAGGAGTGCTAACTAGCGAGTTACTGTTCTCCCCCACTCTCTGTGTCGCCCACTCACCCTACCCCACTTCGCGTGAATGTGGTGATGGATGTGGCATCTGTATTTCCTGCTTCACCCGGCCCTAATGCCTCTCATTTGTCCATCAGTCCATTCATCTGATGTCAAGCTGGCTGTCAGATTATGTGATGTTTAACTGTTCCTGTAGCATTTGCCACTCTTTTGACATTCTTATTCATGGAGTGCTCTTGGTCAATGCATTTGCACATTTAGCTCACATTTCGAGTCACATATCGGTCTATCATGGGTAAAAAAGAATAATAATAATTCAAGAGGCTGTTCACCATTCTAATATTTTAAAGCTTTAATCTGCTGATGCCGATAGCAGGGCCAATGTATTGTCCACCCCGCTTGGTGCATACCAAGCTGGGCAGTAGGAAGCGTCGCTCATCAGTGTAACACATTCTCAGGTGGTGCTCCCCCAGGCCTGCAGGGGGCCCCGCTGCCACTAATGAATGGGGGAGCCCGCTGTGTGTGTCTTGTGCCGGCAGATTAAACACTGAACAGATGGCGGACGGGTGCCTCTGCGTGTGTCTGCAGGCATGTGCACTCGCGTGATCATGTTTTCATGAGACGCTATACAGTTGTGTCTTTGTGGGACGGGTATCGGTGACGAGGACTTACGCGCACGTCTGGCGTCGCAGAGACGCACGGCACAGAACGGCTGAAGCCTCAATTACATCCACGCTTCCACGACATCACAAATTGCGAGCCCGGTCACTTTAAACGTCACACATTCATGGTTCTTGGCTTCAAAGCGCGGGCGCGTCGTTGAACTCCAGGACAATCGGTATCGGTGTAGATGATTTACGAGAAAGCGAAGTAAACTACTGGAAACACCTCCCCCACCTTGCTAGTCAAGGAATCATAGGAACTGTACACATTATTTCAAAATTTGACAGGTGCATGGCACCACACATGGGTTTCGATGAATGCGCACTTTTTTTAACCTCATTTGCGTCATTTCATCCGCCTATGTACCGTGCATGCCGGAACGAGCATAAATCAGGCTTGAGGAATCTCTGCCGTGCGACGACCGATAATTCACTCTTCCGTCGCTCACCTGGCAGAAGTGGAATGACAACTGTTCTTAACAGGTTATTGGCCTACAAGCTTTACTAATAGTCACAAATGTCTGCATGTAATAGGACCAATCGCATACCCATGTCTTCCTAATCTGAACATGCAATGCCATACCCAGAAAGAGTGAATGAGAACTCCCTCTGCATTTCAGAATACATTTCATGAACCCCATTCATGTGGTTCTGTGTGGCTCAGTAGGTAGAGCATGGCGTTGACAGCGCTTAGGTTGTGGGTTCGATTCCCACTGGGGCCACACATACTGAAAAATGTTTGCATTCACCACTGTAAGTCGCTTTGGATAAAAGCGTCTGCTAAATGGCATACATATATAGAATCGTTTATGAGGCATTCTGTATTGAATGGTGAGAATATGTATGAACTCCTCCAGCGCTGTAAAATGTACATGTGAGGCGACGATGCATTACACAACGGGATATGGTGTCATTTGAAACGTGATATAACGCAGCACGTGCTGCCAGGGCTCGCACTGCAGTGTATATTTTGAGAGAGTTTTTCACGGTGCAGTTTTTCACGGTGATATAGCGTTTAGCCACCTACTTCCGCTTCTGTTTCTCCTTGATCAAGGCTGATCCTGCCTTCGTGATGGCAAACTCAAAAAATCTCACGCCGTCTCTCATTACTGCATTCACAAATAATGGGAAAATATGCCGCTGCTGAGAGGGAAAAATCTGGGGAAGCCGCCGCAAGCTGATTGGCTGGCTGGTCTATCAGCACTAACATTCCTTGATCTCTCGCTCACTACTGTGTTGTAACGTTACATTAGCTATCCAGTCAAGATGGCGTTTTTAAAAATGTTCTTCATTTGCCTCAGTCGACTAACTGATTGAAAAAACCTGACCGTCGGGGCACATTGAGTGCACAGGCCCCCAATCCAGTAAATAATTGCTTAGTTACAAAATGCACAAGTTATTAGTTATCAATTTTTTATCAAGCTAGCTAGCTTGCAAATTTCACCCAAGTACTTTAACTAACATTAGCTAGCTTTTTTCATGGACCATCCCTGTCAGACTAACGTTTTGATGTCTTTATATATATCAATAGCATATATACGATCATGATGTATGTGGACTTTACGTTTGCTAGAAAAATCTAACTTCACATAAAATAATCTTATTGCAAACCAGAACAAAAACACAGATTTAGCAAGGTAGTTAATGACAATAAAAATAATTGAATTAATTATCTATGTAGAAGTTTGATACAAAGGCTTATAAACCTTATATATATCTTACCAATTGTTATATTTTCTATTTACAAATAGCAGATTTTGCAGTAGCAATGAACATAGATAGCTGGTGCTCTCATCCTTTGGATTATCAATCTACCTAGCTGCAGATATACTATTGATTTTTTTAAACGCCGAATATAGAAATCTTATAGACATTCTATAGAAATTCTATCCATTGGAATGATGAATTATGAAAAGGAGCAGTTCATAATCCTTACACACAGACAATGAACAGGATTACCCTGGTAGGGACGGTGCATGCAGTGACATTCAAAAAGTGTAAGGGCCAAGTGGTGTTAATCAGAATTGTATTTGTTTGTGTTTTATCTGTGCTTCAGATATATATACAAAAAATACAACTACAAAACAAGGAGTCTTGCGCACCTTTCCAGCACTAACTCCCTGGTGTGGACTCCTGGGCTGTGTTCGAAACCGCTCACTCGTTCACTCGTTCCCTATTCCCTATATAGTGTTTACTATATAGTGTACTATGTAGTGAACGACAAACTGTTTTCGGATACTACAATTGAACGTCATTTGCGTCAAAGAAAGTGCCGGATATTCAGGTGACGCAAGCGGTTGCGCCCAGTATCGTGTAAACAAACCGAGCAGGTTGAAATGTACTCAGGTGGTATCGGGTTTGCATGTTCAGTTTTGAATGTTAAATCCCAAATAAATTGTTGAAATTCTAATGATGAGCAAGTGTGGTTTTGTCAACTGTGGTGCTGTCTGCTAGCCACTGCTTTAGCCACCAATAGCTACCGTTATGGAAGTCGTGAGCTAACTAGCTCGTGTGGAGAAAATAACGTTAGAATAATTCACGAGCTCACGACTAGCACCAACTCCCATAGCGATAATAACGGTAGCTATCGGTGGTTAAAGCAGTTAGCTAACGTTACCATCACCATGATTCCTGTTGCTGTTTTACTGCTGTTGGCTCAACTTTTGTTCTTGAGGCATAAACGGAGGCAAACTCAAACTCGCATTAGGCGTCTAAGACACCTTTCGTAGTGATTCGCCGACGTTGTCAACCGGTAAATAGACCAACTTCTATTAACATGTTAGCTAGCTTTAAGGTAAACTACTGGCCCCTACTGGCTTTCTGATCAGTTGGCTAATGTTCAAGAAGGCTGTAACGTATTCAATAATTTCTTCACCTCTTCTCCTTCGGTATGACACGACTGCATTGCATTGTGGTACACGGGAGAAATTGTAGGGTACATTCGCTGTTCACTACAAATCACGGTGAATTGTGGGTATTTTCTTGTTCATTATATAGTGAACGAAGTTAACAGTTTAGAATTCGTCGCACACTACAAAATGGCGTACACACTATATAGTGCACTATATAGTGAATAGGGAGCGGTTTTGAACACAGCCCTGGTCACTGAATAAGTTGGAATAATGTAATCGTGAGGGAAGATGGCTTATTAAACAGGTGTGTGTCAGAGAGCTGAGCTGTGATGACTATTTCCCCCGTGCTGTCCATTACAGAGCGCAGGAACACAGGCAGTTTGAATACAAAGTAAAGCTAGGAAATTGGGACAGATACCGACCAATAACAGGCCTTCACACTCGGTTATTGCGGCAGGCACTATTTCATTGTCATTTTTAACATTGTCTTGGGTGCTTTTGTGTATTCGTACTTATGTATGCTGCTGTCTCGGCCAAATCCCCCACGACAAAGAGATGCTGGTCTCAATGGGGCTTTTCTCCTGGAAAAATTATATATAAATGAAGGTGTATTTTTTTATTCTCTATTTGTGACCTTCTGGCTGATGTTATTATGCATTACCATACAGTGCATTTTTACAGTGTATGAGAAAGATTCATACAGTACTGCACCTGCCAGTTGGGTGTTCTATCTCTGTAGGTTAGAGAGGCACGGCCGCCCCCACTGTTCGCTGCTGGCGTAGCTGCCTGATGCTAATGGCCCGCTATGAAACTTTAAATACCCGAACGATTCAATAATATAATAATTACCTTTCAGCAGAAGCTGCTTTTGCACAGGCAATTAACTTCCTGGATAAAAAATTGTAGATTTTTAAGAAGCAGAAGGCAGGGAGTATGGGGGGTGGGTGGAGAGGTGTGGAGAGGTGCGGGGGGAAGGGGGGGGGCGGGTTTGGGGTACTGTAGAATGCTGTGGGGTGAAACGGGGACACACACTGTTTCCTTGTTTCCTTTGCCGGAGTCCGTACCCCCCGCCCCCACCTGCTCTGGAACAATTTACAGCCTCGCAACCTGCCGTAAATGTGCCAAAGGAACTGGCCCCTCTGTCCTCATGCACCACGCTTGGCTCGGCTTGTTGTTTTAAGACGATGGAGGTCTGTGTGTCTTCCTGGGGTTAGACAGATTCCCCGTGCCACCGCTGTCTTTGCTGTCTGGAAGTGTCAGATAGATTGATATGCATATCCAAACTCAAGATTCACATTCATGCTTTACATACATAATCAATTACATTCATATCCAGATTTAGAGTCAGATTCTTCCTCCCATTCAGATTCACCTTTACATTCAGAATTATACATTTTGATTCAAATTAAAGGTTTAGAGTCAGGTTCACGTTCACGTTCCTGTTCAGTGTCAAATTTCACTTGTCAGACAGAGAGGTCCCACACAGTGGCGTAGCGTGGGTTGCCAGCACCCGGGGGGCAGCATGAAACCAAAAAAGGTTGGAGACCGCTGCCCTAACTGTGTTTTTTATCGTCTTCTGAAATTTTGCGCCCCTCTGAATTTTGCGCCCGGTGCGCCCGCACCGATTCGACAGTGCACGCTACGCCTCTGGTCCCACACAAGATTCAAGATTCAAGATTAACTTTATTGTTCCACAAGTGGAAAATTTGGCTTGGGCTTTCACCCATGCTGCAGCCATAAAAAGACAGACATTCCACCTCAACACCTCAATGGCATCCTTCGGATGGTGCTGTCTGATGTAACGGAGGTCAGAAAAACACATGGGGGGCATGTAGCATATGTGAGAAATGAGTGGTGGGTTATGGGGGGCGGAGTGGAAGGAGGGAGGGAGGGGACGGAGGGAGGTGAGATGAACAGGGGAAGTCACAGAAGGGCCCAGTGGAGTGTTAAACACCTGACAGGAAGGTCCCTCTGTCTGGGTAACAGGTTTGTTATATAATATCCTGTGTGTGTGCCTGAGCTTGTGTGCATGCGCTTATTTGCGTGTTTGTGCCGAGAGCCGCAAAGGGCCTCTTGACTGATTCTGTCATAAACGCAAATCAATAGCCTGGCGCTGCATCTGCTTTTCTGCTGTGGGAAGCATGCGATTAAGTATGATCGTTCATTAAACATGCTCGTTAACAAAAAGAGGATTAGCATTGCCCCGCCCACTCTCCCATCAGGCTCCTGAGAGGCATAAGCCAGCATGGCAATGCTCCTCTCCGTACAGAGAGAGAACCCGTATCCCTCCATCTGCCTTTTCTGTGCGCTTCCTTTTCAATGGAGCCAAAACCAAAACAAAAAGAAAATCCATCCTGCGCTCTGTTGTAATCTACAACAAGCTTGGGGAAGAAAGTATTGATTTTGTCTGGGCTTGGTGCTGCTGTGCAGCTGTAGCTTTCTTCTGCCTCCATGTTTGGGACTTTCATGTCTGTATTCTACTTTAGTATCACGGGCCTATGGGAAGAGCAGCCTCACAACCTCCCTTCCTTCCTCCCTCTCCCTCTCCCTCACCCTCCCTGTCTCTTTATAAATTCAGTTCTCCCCCTCTCTCTCTCTTTCATTCTCTCTCTCTTTCAATTCAATTCTCTCTCTCTCTCTCTCTCTCTCTTTCTTTCAATTCAATTCTCTCTCTCTCTCTTTCACTCTCTCTCTTTCTCTCTCTCTCTCTCTTTCAATTCAATTCTCCTTCTCTCTCTCTCTTTCAATTCAATTCTCTCTCTCTCTCTCCCTCTCTCTCTCTCTCTCTTTCTTCCTCTCTCTCATTACTTTCGTCTCTCCTCTCTGTTTGACTCATGTGCAGAATACAGAGCACACAGCCTTCTCATAGAGCTCCTGATTGGCATGCTGAACATACAGCACTGCAGAGAGAGGGGCAGGGAGAGAGGGAGAAAAGGAGAGAGAGAGAGAGAGAGAGAGAGAGAGAGAGAGAGAGAGAGAGAGAGAGAGAGAGAGAGAGAGAGAGAGAGAGAGAGAGAGAGAGAGAGAGAGAGAGAGAGAGAGAGAGAGAGAGAGAGAGAGAGAGAGCAGAGAAGGTAAGGGAGGGGGAGAGAGGCATCCTGGGAAAGTGCATCAGAAAGGTCCTGGGTTTGGTTGGCCTGGCTGTCAGAGAAAAGTAATGTCAGTCCCACACAATCGATGGACAAACGATCCCTCACAACTGATAAACAGCAGCAGATAAAGGAGTAAAGCACGTTGACCACACACATGTAGGAGACACGTTTCTCTGTCACACACTCTTTCACTTAACGTTATGTCCATTCACACTACTTGTGTGAATCTGAGCATTCTTTCATGCACTTAAATTCCTGTTGCGGTTGAAAAACTTTCACGGGTGATCTCAGCGCTTGGTGTGATTCACACAAGAATGGGGGTCAGAATTTTAAAACGTATTTACATGTGTGTCCATGTATGTGCGTGTGCGTGCGTGCGTGCGTGCGTGCATGTGCGTATGTGTGTGTGGCACTGCATACTGTGCTTGGTTCATACCAAACAGTGCAGTAGGAGTAGCCACTCATCATTGTAACACATTCTCGGGTGGTGCTCCC
Organism: Aldrovandia affinis; assembly: GCA_029706075.1. Lineage (NCBI taxonomy): Eukaryota > Metazoa > Chordata > Actinopteri > Notacanthiformes > Halosauridae > Aldrovandia > Aldrovandia affinis. The sequence continues at coordinate 645,601 of JAINUG010000002.1, forward strand.
CCAGGCCTGCAGGGGGCCCCGCTGTCACCAATGAATGGGGGAGCCCACCGTGATGCATCAGCGTAAGGCACCAAGCAGGCCTTGGTCCTCCAGAGCCCGGAAAGAGTGGAGGAGGAGATCAGTCCCCGGAAAAGCTAAAAGCTTTCTAACAAGCTCCTGAGTATAGTGTTCCCCTTTTGAAATCAAGCACACAGGCCAACAGCAACGCAGTTAAGGATGTTTGGACTGGTAGCATAGATATTGGCACGTTCATTCACCTGATGGCTCATATCCTAGGTATGGTTAGTATGACAAAGTCCTGACCAGCTTTTAAGGTTAAACAAACTTTGAATGGTCATTATACGTAGCTGGCATACTCATAACTATACCCACATCCTTCACATCCTGTTTGTGTTTGTGTGTGTTTTTTCATTCTTTTAGCTGTATTCTATATTCTGTGTATGTGTGTCCCTATGTGAGAGTGTGAGGATAGGTTGTGTGTGTGTGTGTATGTGTGTGTCTGTATGCCTGTTTGAGAGTGTTTGAGGATAGGTTGTGTGTGTGTGTGTGTGTGTGTGTGTGTGTGTGTGTGTGTATATGTCTGTTTGAGAGTGCGTAAGGATAGGTTGGGTTTGTGTGAGTGTGTGTTTGTGTGTATGCGTGTTTGAGAGTGTGTAAGGATAGGTTGTGTGTGTGTGTGTGTATATGCCTGTTTGAGAGCACGTAAGGATAAGTTGGGTTTGTGTGTGTGCGTATGCCCGTTTGCATGAGGATAGGCTGGGTCAGTGTGTTTAAGTGATCAGAACAGGATTGAGATGTTCAGAGAGTAGGTTAGGTTGACAGATCTCAGAGGGGCACACTGCTCCAAATCTCATTACCAGCTTTGAGCACTTTATCGTTCAGAGAGAGGGAAAAGGAGAGTAGGAGGGAGACAAGAGAGAGGGTTTGAATCTGAGAGGGAGAGTGATAGAGAGTGAGAATGGTACAGGGAGAGGGAGATGGAAACAATAGCAGTGGCGCTTTGAACAACAGCCTTTCTGCTCTGATAGCGCTCAAAGCCCCCACCACAGCATGCTCCTTCTTCTGGACTGAACAGGATTTTTGTGTGAAAGCCTTACATCAGCACTGCATCTCAGCTTTTATCTCTCTGCAGACACAATAACTAAATCTCCCCCCTTCAAACTTCAACCGTCACTCAAAGAAGCATGCTTTGTTAAGACCCATTGCCCCCCCCCAACCCCTCTGATGAAGGATTTATCCAACTGTCCTCTGTGCTCCTAAAGGTCTCCATGTTCATGAGAAACAAATGACTGCCTTTCCACTTGCGATGGAATCCATAATATGTTTATACATAGATTTTTCCCTCCAGACCGCTTGGTGGCTGTCTGAACTCCTAAACAGAGCATGTCATGGCTGTCAGTGGCATCCTGGGGTAATGACTCCTCTGTCAGTTGGAAACTGCCTCCATCTGGCCTCACACTAGTGTCCTACATGATGTAGATCCTGCTCCCTTGTTGTGTGACTTCATCTCTCTGGCGCGCTTTATTGTCATGGTGAAACTGCTGGGGGAGAGTTATTTCTAATGGTCAGATCAGCCTCTCTCTAAAACGTGGTTGCAGCATGAGTAGCAGTCTGCACCACTGTGCCTGACCCATGCATCTATTCTGTGTGGCCCCGTACACAGACTCTGTGCCCTTGTGTGGGTGTTATAAGCACGGGAGGATATTTGAGGATTGTATATGATTTCAGGGTCATGCAAAAACCTATGTCCATTTTAATCTGTTTTTGTGCACCTATTGTGTCGCGCTTCTACACCCAGTTCCGTGTACTATTTCAATCAATCAATCAATCAATCTTTATTTTTGTATAGCACCATTTACAAACAGGTTGTCACACAGCGCTTCACAGTTTACATTTTCCAGAGGAAATAAAAAAAACAGAAAAGCCATTAGAGCCAATGGAAAATTATTCCCTGACCCCTTAAAAGGCGATCGAGATGAACTCCTGTATTTCATTTGTAAACAGTGGCTAACTGGCCATCATTTACTGAACAAAGTACTGAAATGCGGACGAGAGGGAACTTCGTAGCGGGGCTCAATCACTTTCAACATATGTTTAAAACCTGCGTTCTCTACAATGGAGTATGGTCGCAGATCCGCTGATATAAAAACACCTACGGCGTTTGTTATTGCTTTGACACGGTCTGAATGATCAGCAACAGGCTACTTAAATGCCATGGGGAGCTGTATTTGCACTCCACTCAGTTTTTTCCTTGTACCAGTGGTATTCACATTTGTGTGATGCATTCTCAAATGCACTGCCAGCGACATACCCGATCTAAGTTGAACAATGCCGGCACGCTGCTTTCATCCGATCCACCTGTCTTTGTCCATTGCTACTGTCATTCAGTGGGGGGACCTCAGAGTTTTGAATTAAGTTCCGCACACAAAGTTATGCACGTGTGTTAGTGGTTAAAGCAAGATTGTATTTGTTCGGTTCACAGCACATACCGAACCGAAAGCCCTGTACCGAACAGTTCGGTATGAATACGTTTACCGTTACACCCCTTATATATATATATATATCTATATATATACACATGTATACATTAACTCCGTAATAGGGTGTTGGGCCACCGCAAGCTGCCAGAACAGCTTTAGTGTGCCTTGTTGTAGATTCTACAAGTGTCTGGAACTGCATGTTAGAGGAATGCAACACCATTCTTCCCCAAGAAATTCCAGCATTGGTGTTTTGTTGATGGTGGTGGAAAATGCAGGTGTCACTCCAGAGTCTCCCGTAAGTGTTCAATTGGGTTGAGATCTGGTGACTGAGACCACCATGTGGTTTACCTCGTTTTTGTGTTCATTAAACCATTCGGTGACCACTTGTGACCTGTGTATGGGGGTGCTGTCATCCTAGAAGAGACCACTCCCATCAGGTTAGAAATGCTTCACCATAGGATGAAGGTGATCATTCAGAATGTATTTGTATTTATTGGCATTTACCTTGCCCTTAAGGTACTGATTGTACCTAAACCGTGCCAGGAAAATGCACCCCACACCATACCAGAGCTTGCAGTATCCCTAATTTGCTTGTGTTTCCTTTATTTTGGCAGGTACTTGTTCATACACACATACTGTATATTTTATGTATGCATAATCAGGAGCTGGTCCAAGTACAGTTGCCAGGCCTCACATGTGCCACGCATGCATTCTTAATGTGTACAAGTGGAGAGAGAGAGAGGTGGGAGAGATTCAAGCCATTCATATCCCTGGTGCTAGCTTATCAAGCGGCTAGAGGAACTGCTTCCCCTTATCTCCAGACACTCATCACACCCTACACCGCAGCCAGACCTCTCCGCTCCGCCTCCTCTGGCAAACTGACTGTCCCATCCCTCCGGGCGCACACCATTGCAGTATCACCTCTTCTCTGTCCTGACCCCTCGGTGGTGGAATGATCTTCTGCACTCGGTCAGGACCGCGGAATCACTTGTGATCTTTCACAGGAGACTCAAGACCCACCTTTTCAGACTCCACTACCACTGAATTCTATACATCTAGCCAATTGTCATCACCACTGCCTACATGTTTATTACTGCTTTCTGTATATGTATACTTGTTTAAAACCTCCTCTAAAAAATGTTTAAACCTTTTCCTTCCCGGTGTAACAGGTATGGTATGCAGCTGCCAACAAAGATGTCTATCGCTATATTACTGCACTGATCTCTCGCGTGAACAATGATTGATCATGGCATGTATTAATGCACATCTTGTTTTACATTTACATTTTAGGCATTTTAGCAGACGCTCTTATCCAGAGCGACTTACAGTTTACATTTCTTTACATACAATCCATTTATACAGCTGGATATTTTACTGAAGCAATTCAGGTTAAGTACCTTGCTCAAGGGTACAACAGCAGTGCCCCACCTGGGAATTGAACCTGCAACCTCTGAGTTACAAGCCCAGCTCCCTAACCATTACACTACACTGCCAGCCAGACACTCTGTATAAGATGCTAAATGCTTAAAATGTAAAATGTGGGAGAGCGGGAGGCTAGGAGTGGGGAGAAATGGTGATGGTAGTCATGAGAATGGAGAAGCTGATCTCATACACATAAGGATGGAGGAGGATCCCTTCTCTCTGCTCTATCGTCTGCTACCGTCTGTTTCCCTGCGTCCCTCTTGCTCTCTGACAACTTCAATCATTTTTAATATCCACCGTGACTCTCCACATTAAGACACCTCTCCTTAGTTAAGAACATGGTATCCATAGTAACCAGTCCATCCTTGCAGCTGGGAGACAATAAAATATACTTTTTAAATTTTTTATTGTGAGCAATCATTCCAGACAAAAACATCCACATTCTTGTTCTGTTGAGTCTGAGTGCTTGGATTTGTTTCAGATCCACCCTATATTTGAAAGGTGGTCTGGTTCTGATAATGCAGACAGAATAATTTAAAACAAGACCCAAGTGTAACTGTAGCCGGCAAGGTTGACTGTTCAGACAGAATCTTCTGTGTGGGTCAGGCTCAAGACTTGGTGTGTGATGTTTTTTCTGCATGTACCCAATTCAGGAAATGTGGTTTGGTCGATTTGAGGGAATTGGGTGTCTTCTCCGTGTCTCTACATATTCAGCCCACATGCATTATAAGTGAAACAAACGATTTCCAAATGATATGACCAGTTGAAGCTGAATCCCTCTGTGTGAAGACGAGAGGGATGCCACAAGCCACAAACGAGCGTGACAGGGGGATGAGATGTCTTATTAAATGATGAGTTACAGGGTTGTTCTTTATGATGTACTAGTTATTCACGGTCTAGATTGTTTTATAAAACACTGTAAACCGCTTCAACTAAAAACCCTATGTGCAGATTTGCACTCTTGGAACGAATGATCGATGTACTGCCATCTCAGATTTCATAAATAGAATTTTAGGTGAAACAATATGGCCACCGTAAGCCAATGAAATTGCAGATTTTTTCACATTTTCGTGTAAGTGAAAACTAGACTAATATTGAACAGTAAATCACTAAGTGAATACTATGAATAACTAAACAGCAGCAAATGATTGCATACTTGGTTATTTTTAAATGGTCTAATTGGTTGTCAGGTATAATGTATTTGCAGTAAATCCTTGGACAATCCTTGCACAATCCTTAAACTCTGTTAAGCTTTAGATGCATAACTACTAGTGCAGTCTGTTTTGAGGGGTGCTACTGAAAAGATTTGCAAGTCTTCAAGGTCACCAGTTTGAAACCTGTTCAGAGGCATGTTGAATTTTAAACACATTAATGTGAGGCACGAAGCCATTCATCCTTGCATATAATTAAAGAAGTCCACAATGCTGTAGAAACTAATTTCCGTGCTTGGCCTCCCTAAACCCCAATATTTAATTTATTTACTTGTTCATTTATTTAAATTTAAATTTATTTTAAAGGCAGATCCTGTATGTATGTATGTATGTATAGAAGAAATAAACCAACACTACACCATGGTTTGTCTTGATTAAAGAGCCTTACATAATGGCAGACCGTTTGTCTTCATGAAACCCGAGGTCACCCCTGACAGGGGAGTTCAGGGACTGTCACTGGACTCTGACAGGAGCCAATCCGACGTGGCAATGAACAGCCGGCCTTCAGAACAGTGGCTCCTGGTGACGAGGAGGGGTGAAGGACAGGTGACAGTTCCCTGTGACAGGTGACTCAATTTCCATAGAGTCCACGGTAACTGGTGGAGTGAAGCCCCTTGAATCATGAGCAGACTTTCTTTATCTTCTCCATTTCCTGGAGTGAATACAGAATAGCCGAAAAGATTGATTGCCACTTTTCTCCTGGAATAATCCGCCTCACTCCACAGTTCAGCATTTTGCCTTTCAACCTGGGCAACAGCATTTATTTATAACAGCCTAACACAATGGCCTGTACCTATAACATACAGTGATAGACGTGTAAAATGCGGAGCTAATGATTGCTGTCTTCGTGGGGTGGTTTTATTTCATGAGCTTCTAATAGTCCTGTCTTAGTATTTATGTTTCGGTTACTATTCCCTTTTCAACAGAGCACAGATGATCCAACAGGACGCTCGGAGCACAAATACACAATGAGACAGAAGTTCTTACGTCGGCACCCATCTGCCATATTCATAAATGCATGTGTGTCACTGTTGTCCAGTTCTTCAGCTGGTGTTGACAGCAATATCTTGTCAATATCTCAAGCAATATCTTGTGGTCAGACTGGAGTTTGGACATAAGCAGAGTGCCTGCTTCCTGTTGAAGTGGAATGTGAAATATATTCCCACACCCTCCTCGCCATGCTGTGGAGTGTGTCCTGCTCAGTTCTGAAGTTCCGAACCGGGGCGTAAACCTAGCGCTCTGAGGAGTGGCTCTCGTCATGATGTCGAGGGCCACTCTCCATGAAGTGTGAAGCAGAGAAGGGGTTATAAACGCCAGAAAATGAATACATAAACGACAATAAATCACAGAACACACTTCCCTTTGATGAAATGAAATATCAAAGGAAAGTGCGTTCCATATAATCAAGAATAAAAAAGCCTTGTGTCGACCCTCTCCTCCGCTCCTCTTGCTCCTCGTGCCACAGTGGCAGAAAGAAGAAAACGTGTACGTGTTGACAGACTTTCAGTTCAGTTCAGCACATTCCTTGTTGCTACACGTGAACGTGGACACGCATGCTGGTTAAATTGGGATTTCCGAGGTGGGGGAGCCCTAGGTTGATTGAGTTTGGGCAAATGCTCCGCTGAGGCAAATATCAATAAAGAAACAAAAATAGGGGTGAAGTTGATTTAATTAATGGGATGCATGACAATTCATCACTACATAATTCATGCCTAACTTGGCAAACTAACTGGCTAGGTTAGTTAGCTAGCTAGCCAAAATGAGCTAGTTAGCTGGCTAGATCAGATGCATTACTGCAGAATGCACCCAGCAAGATTCATGTTCTTTTGCTTAGATTTTTACTCCAGTCCTGCTTAATTAGCTCATCAAAACGGTTTGCTCTAATTTACATGGCACAATAGAGACTTATTTTACCTGCCTTTGATGGGTAAAACAAGAGGGTTCAGCATCGTGGAATAAAACACTTGTGGCATTACAAGTGGCCCTGGCCCCCCACCCCTCCTACACCCATAACTACCAGCCCTGCCATGTTCAGTAAAGCTCTTGGTGGTTTGTGGGGGAAGAAATAAGATTTCATATTATGGCAAATATGATGCTTAATGCCATCGAGCTTGTTTAATCCACTTTTAAAAAAGGAAAAACAATGCTTCAGACGTCTTTGATACTTGATGGTTTGATTTACAGTACACAGCTAAACGGATCCACCGAGCTGAGCTCTGAGATTCAAAGACGACTGAAAGCCAGTTAAGTGATGCAGATGAGCTGCAGCCTTCTGGGGTTCAACAGCGCCCCACATCTCCTCTGCTTTATTCAATAATTAATGTTCCATTTTTAAAACGCATTTGCGCGGCTCATTTACATAAATGTGATATAAAGGAACTTGAACGCAGAAAGACATGCGTTTAGTTTGCCCAGACCGGACCCGTCGCGCAGCTTCATCTCAACATTTGTACAACCCCAACCGTTTCTTTCCTAATGCGCATGAAAACACTCCCTTCATGGAAAATTGCACATTGCGTGAAAAACGATGTTGTAAGCAGAAATCAAATTTGTAAGCGAGTCTTTATTGTGTTGTGAGGCATTAATACCGTTCTGAAAAGCGGCTGCATTCATACGCCATTGAATTGATATCGATGAAAAGCAAGGGGGAAGATCAAAACGACACGCTATTACAAGCAGAGAAAAGACCCCTGTACCTCGACCCCTTCCACTGCAGCGCAGTCGTAGATCCCCATGCTAACGAACTGCCTCGAATCACTCAGCCTAATTAGTGCACTCTAGCTCCAACCTTGATTAGATTTATGCCCAGCGAAGAAAGGAGGGCTATTAGAGAAATGGAATTAGACAGTATGGATTGTCCGTTAATAGTCATATATCTGCCATTACGATGGGTGCTTGAGAGCGTTATGGACTCTCCTCATCATCCAATCAGGATCGTCGGGGACGGTTGATAAAGACCCTGTTTAACTAGCACGGATTTTGAATTTGGAAGGCTACAGCAGAGGAGCATGTCACCCGGAAGCGCGCCAGTGGCATGCATACACCCCACAGAAACTCGGCGCCCTTCGAGTGCGTTGAGGAGCCACTCTGCAAACACTCTGCTGTATTGACATTGATTTCACGGCCTGCCTGTACTGTGCATATGAATGTTAAAAGCGCTATTGATTCCCGTTTTTGTTTTGTGCTGTGGTATTTTTCACTCAAACATATTTTCACATTGGCGATGAAAAGAATAATCAAATCCTTCCGGTTGTTAGCTAAGAGAACCCGCCACCCCTCCTCCTACCTCCCTCCCCCTCCATATTCTCCCCCGCAGAACTCCACCGGTTTCCCTCTGCGTTTGTGAGTCTCCTCGTCCTTCCGATTCACCGTGGTTGACTTGGCGTTTTCTGTGCTACCGGACGTAATCTGTTCTTTGATTACATGTACATTCGCTCTTGGTGGCGTAGGATTACAGGTGATCTAGTGAGCGTGCACTAAACGAAAACAGACAAAGGAGATCATATATGCAGCAGTGGGACTTTTATGTTTCATTTTTGGTCTGATGGCTTATTTTTCTTCAGAACATTTAGTGATCAGTTTCTTCAGCGTATATTGAGTCTTGCCATGAAGTGCTTTCACGCAAGCTACTCCTTTAAATACTTGCATGCAAATGCATGATATGCAAATCAAGCAGTGAAGAGTATTCTGGAGTGAACTCAGTCCATTGCCTTTGGCTGTTGTTTATCTTAAATCATTAATTTGTTCATAATTATCTCACAGAGAATACCGCCGTCCCCCTGAGGGATATGTTTTGACATATTCAAAAACAAACAGTAACAGTCAAATGCTCTTTTGGTTGTAATTAACCGGCCTTGCGCCCCTCTTCAGGAAGAGTGGGTGGGCTGTCTTTCTCCCTCCCTGCTGTGCCCCTTCAGCAGATGTCCCCCGAGGTGATGTTCTGGGCAGTGCGGTCAGGGATGGTATTTGCGGATGTTTACCGTCACCGCGGGCGATGTCGCAGCGCAGTGGAATCCAGAGCATTTTTTCGAACATGGCTCTCCCCCTGTGGCGGTCTCAATAACGGTGCTATTCGATATGTCAGGGCAGAGCCCGCCCTGTCTGTCCAGCTGGAAACACAGCGAGTGGGCTTCCACAGTCGAACAGCGTGGGGGATAAATACTCACTGCATCTGCAGGCAGTTCTCTCAGACAGTACGCAGTTATCTCAGACAGTGCACAGTTAGCTCAGGTACTGCACATATCTCTGCCTCTAACAGATCTCTCACAGTTAGCTCAGGTACTACACAGATCTCTCAGTCACTACACAGTTAGTCACTACACAGACTCTCTGTTATGGCGTGTCTATAAAGCATGAGCACAGGGGTTCCTCCTCCAGGAGATGATTGGCAGTGACAGCTATTACTCGTTCAACAAGCTTTTAAGTGGAGATACAGGCTTCCCATTCCCACTGGCCCCTGGTGGCTGTCTGCTGTCTGAGAGCAGAGAATTAAAGCTGTAGCGTGATTGGGCCAGCCCCCTCCTTCCCCCCCCCTCTGTCTTTACAGAGAAATAAGCATGCTGTCGCCCTTTGGTGCTGCTGTTATCTTTGCAAGCGCAGTCGCTTATCAGAGAGCAGATCCCCCTTCCTGACTTCAGGAGGAGAATTCCCTGGCGCCGCCTCGTTAATGGTCCCATCCTGTCACCCGCCGCCCCCCTCCTCCCAGATAAAAATAGTATGATCCATATATGTTCCTTCCCTGCTGTAATGTACCATTTCAAGAGAAACAGTATATCATCTAAATTTGACAACAGCATATTCATTCAATACTGGTAAAAAATACCTGGATTCAATGTAGAATTTGTACATAATTTATTTATGTATTTTTTAAATGTAGTTTCTCATGATTTTATTTATTTAAATAATATTATTTTCCTGAAGTGTATATTTGAATACCTTTTTATTTAAATTAAAAAAATGTAGTGCTAAGTTTTAGTGATGGGATAAGAGCACATTTGTGAACAAAAAGAACAGATAAACAAAACTGATCTTTATTGTATCCCTCAGATCACATGAGCTTCTCCCAGTAGGGGCACAGTGCAATCACAGTGCGATCACTACAATCACAGGGCAATTATAGAGCAAGGCGAGAGAACTGGAGGTCTGCTCGGTGTGCTCTGGTTGGCTGAAATGTATGGCTGGATTTCAGGCTGCAGGGTGTGATATGCTAGTGAGTGTTCCTCAGGATGTCATATGAAACACCGCTCACATTTTTGCCTCCTGCTCCAGTTCTGTCTGTATACACTGTTGAATAAGTTCCCCAGTTACATAAATCCAGTCCAGTTACTAAATCAAATCTGCTCCAGATGGGTTAGCCAGCTGTGTGTTTGCACAGGGTGTCTTCTCCCCCACACTCCATCTTCGTAACAATCCCTTTTGATCCCGTCTGACCTCAAGAGCACCATCTCTCTTAGTTTTACTGTAAGGAGTAAGTAGTATGCCTGTAGTTTTTTGGGGGGGTTTTGGTGGCGTTCCTCTAACGTCATACGCTCTAGTAACGTTCCTCACACTAATCCGCACGCCTGTGCACGTCTCCTGGGAACATTTCCACAGCGACGGCACAATCCTGCTCTTCCCACCGGATAATCTAGCTCCATTTCTGAGGGGAAGGGTCACGGCCAGTGGATAAAGCCAGGGAAGCCGTGAGAGTAGCTTCCTGTTCTCCCCTACGTGTGTTTGCAGCTCGGTGTTTGTTGTCCGGTTGCCACGGTGACGTAACCTGGGCCAATAGAGCGGTGTCGGAATGAGAAGTACACGGGCCTCTTGACTGTACATATGTTCACACATCACGGCTGCGGTGTCGCGCAGCTCCATATGGACGTCATACAGGGGTCTTGGCCCTGTCGCCAAACGAGACTGCTGCAATGCTGCAGTGTGCTGCTTGTCCAAGACTGGATGGTTTGCGCCAGCTTGACATTTAAAAATATCCTTGCGAGATTCATATTATTTATTCATTTATTTACATTGCCTGTAATGCGTCTCTTCATTTTAAAAGACACCTTGTTTGCAAACAAATAATTAACCACAGCATTTGGGTTTCTTTGATTGGAATGTCCACGTTTTAATAACTTGGCACACTAATGAAATTCATCTGTCCAGTCAGATGTGGGGAAATTCGCTTGATCTCTTGCAGGGTCTGACTGTCGTTGCTGTAGTTAAGACCAAGATTAGTGTGAGGGGGGTATTACTTGCAGATAATTGTGATTAGATTACACCGTTATTCCTGCACCAAAGGACCAGCTGCATTGTGAAATAATTGAACAGCGGAATGTGAATATAGTGTCTTGTCAAGAGCTCCACCTCCATGGGTCGGGACAGTAACCGTGCCTGGGGCCCAACCAGCAAGTGATGAATTGTTTGGCTATTATGCTAAACACATGTATGCATCAACCTGAAATACACGCGTGTGCCATAGAGGTGGCGTGGCGTGGCACCCATCAATCCATTCTCTGCGTTTGATTGGCCTCGCCCTTAATCGCCAGCTCTCCGTCACTGCCATATGGACCTCCCGCATGACGTGCCACCCCCCAAATGGAGAGAGAACGCTTTTCCTGCAGTGGAGCATCGGTCTCACTCTCGCGCGCTCTGACTCTCGCTGTCACAAACAGCCAGGGGCATCCAGATACATCCTGTCTAGACTGTGGAAATAAAAATATTCCCTTTTATAAAATGACACGTTCCGAATTTATTGAGCATGCCCCTTTATATTTTTATGATTATCATAAATTGTATATCACTTAGCGTGGGCATCATGTGGAGTAGGATATTACGCTAGGTACCAACATGAGAAATGTAGACACAGAAACTAGAGCATCAAAACTGGATACCTGGTACCAGTGTCCCTAAACGGATATAATACTGCAATCAAATCAAATAAGAAGTACATCACTAAGGAAACAGATCATATTCACGAACTGATAGGTCACTCAAAGCGGAGTGGTGGTTTGATGTTTAACTATCTCTCTCAAACTCAAATTGTTTAAAAGGGAAAAACATTACCAGATAATTCACACAAAAATAGAAAAGCAAAAATCATTTTTGTCACCCCATTTTCAACAGGATGTGAGCAATGCAGCAACCCCGTCATCCAAAAACCTATTTATATTATTTGAGCACTCATCAATCCATGTACTCTCTACCGAGCAACAAAATGAGACCTGTTTTAAGCGAAAGGTTGGTAAAAGACAGGAAATTCACACAAACATCTTATGAATTTTCATGGCTGCTACTATTAGTTCAGATAGACACTATGCATTTATGTAGGCTAATTTGGCAGTGATTACCTATTTTAGTTTCTTTTACAGAGCATTTTACCTTTACTACAAAGTAACAAGACACATAATTGTTCAATTTTAAGTACAAATAGCAACCAAATAGTTACCTAATTGTTTTCTAGAAATGAAGTTCTGCGTTCCTCTGAAAATAATCTATTTGGTTATTGATTCAAAGAGACATTTTTATTGAATCCTCAGCAGCCTGCCCAGTGGTGAGTACATTGTTTGAAGTAGACCGACATCGTTACAATACTGAAGCAGGTCTCAAAGCATTGTGCGTTGGAAGACCTGTCAGTACATAGGTCAAGATAATGGCCTGGGTGCTCGAGTGAATTTCTCTTGCCAACCCTTAAAACATGGTTGTTTGTGTTTCATTCATATAAACAGCTTTATTGTTCAGTTTGTTGAAATGTTGTTGTTGTCATTTTCCCGTCCACAAGCTAAAATTACAGCAAAAAGTCTGTGCGAAAGGTTTCAGTCAGGTAGAATTGAATTCAGGGGGATTGAATTCAGAAAAGGGCGGCATGGTGGTGCAGTGGATAGCACTGTCGCCGCACAGCAAGAAGGTCCCGGGTTGGAATCCCAGCCAGGGCCTTTCTGTGTGGAGTTTGCATGTTCTCCCCGTGTCCGCGTGGGTTTCCTCCCACAGTCCAAAGACACGCACATTAGGCTAATTGGAGAGTCTAAATTGCCTGTAGGTATGAGTGTGTGAGTGAATGGTGTATGTGCCCTGTGATGGATTAGCGACCTGTCCAGGATGTATCCCTACCTCTCGCCCAATGCACGCCCAATCCAGCCCCCCTGCGACCCTTACCAGGAATAAGTGGGTTAGATAATGAATTAATCAATGAATGAATTCAGAAATAGCCTTCTTTGTGGCATGGTGTGCTTTGTCTGCTTTTTCCCTCAGTGTACAGTATGTATGGTCAAATTGAACCTCCAGGGATGGACTATATGTTCTGGGGGCACTAGTCCCAGGGTCCATTTTGTAAATGAGATCACTCGGGCAGCCTCATCACCCATAGTCCTCCTGGGGCGGGAAGCCTCTTCCTCCCCCATATCAGCAGGCCCCACCTTCCCTCTCCAGCTTGTGCTGATGCTGCTATGACTTCTTCCTTTTTTTTGTTGTTCTTTTGGGCTCCCCGCTCATCCAGCACCCAACCCCCCTTTCCACCTCACCACCTTCTACCTTTGTCTCCAAGCCATCTCCCAAGCCATCGGCTTGACCTTTTGAGAAGGCCGTCCCGAAAATGTCAGCCGGATGCAAATCGTTAGCGATCTCAATCTCGGATGGAATTACTCCGGGAATGCGGCAGGGGCTGTGGCGCACCCTGGGGCCGACGGGGTGGCATTTGGGTTTTACTTGGGTTGAGCGAGCTGATGGCAGCCCGGTCGATAGGGCATGCCCCCCCTGTCTCCGGTCGACTGGGGCAAACTGACCTTTGTGTCCCCAATAAGTAATGTCAGTTTGGTCCAGTGATGAAGAGCTTGAGTGCTACTTAGTACTTGTATCGCACTGTTTTGCACATATGAGCTGCAGACTCCATTAGGATCGTTATCCCCGTATGAGAGTGAAATAAGATCACTTTCCAGTTAAAGTGGGAGACACAGACATACCCTGTGAAAAAACATTTAACTGTATATTTGACTAGAGTGTGATTGTTTTGCTTTTTCCAAATTTTTTTCGAATATATATATATTTTTAAGCACTGAGTCAAATATGGGATTTAATCGATAGAGCAAACGGGTGTGCTGTTTTTGCACAGTGAAGTATTGATTAGATGTGGGCCGTTATTGCACTACGTTTGTACACATTACATTGCTGGGGTCCTTTAGTGGAGATGACGCTTGCTCAGAAGAGCGTGCTCCATTGACACAAAAAGGCTTTTCAAAGCAGAAAACGATCTCATGTGGTAGATGCTTGAACACATTCCACGCCAAGCATCTGTTCTCATTATAGCCGCAGACAACCGTGACCTCTACATGTCGTCTTCTGTTTCTTCATGTAATACATAAAGGATAATGTTCGCTTTTCACTTCTCATGATTGCATGCGGCATGCAGGGAGGGGTGGGGTCTCTCCATTACTGTATGTAAATGTAACTAAACCTGCTGGAGGCGTCCATCAAATAGCACTTCACCGTCTACGCTGTACACACCCACACCATTTCAGTACCTATTTTGTCCACGCCCACACCACGTCAGTGTCCATCCACACTTTCCACTCGCACAGCATGCAACTGTCCACTCTGTCCACACCCACGGCACATTACCGTTCACTCCCATAGTGCATTGCGATCCGTTCCCACAGGAAGTCTCATGCCTCTCTGCCTGTTCCCATAGCAGCCTCTCTGCAATGTGGTCTAATAATTTATGATCTCTTAGCTTCAATTTCTCTGCACGTTCCATCAGCCCGTGCGCTTCCACTCAGGGTCCATCTGCCACTGTGTCGCCAAGCCATCATTTAGCACCCGTGCTCACGCACACGCAAACGCGCACACATGCAAACACGCACGCACGCACACTCGCCCATCCACTCGACTGTCCCCGTACAAGGCCAACAGCAGTTCACTCACTCTCCGCCTCCCTGGGACCGCTCGGGGGAGTTGGTCGTCTAGCCCATTGCTGTTACATCTCCTGTAGTGGTTTTCCCTGTACACCACATTCATTTTTCAGCAAATGGAAACTGCTCCCAACACGGATGCTGTGCTTGAAGGGGGCTAGCCGTAGGATGTAATGCTAGATCCTGCAAACAGAGAGAGAGAGAAAGTGGTCAAGGGAATGAGGTAGAAAAATTGTCAGATAAAAGGAGAGGGAGAGAAAAAGATAGGGAGAAAGGGTTAGATATGTGTAGAACAGACGGTGTGATTCTAGCACCTATCATGTTCTGAAGTGGCACCATTATGAGTGATATTGAGCTGCATCTGAAGTGGAACTGTATAGATGGGGGAAAAAACTATGGCTTTTGTACAAACAGTAGGATTGTGTGGCACACAGAGGAGGGGGGTCACCTCTATACAGTAGCTCCCACCCGGATGACGCACAACTGCCATTTTGAGCCAGAAACCTCACCAAACGTCATCATCTGGGGAGAGGGGGAGGGGTTTATTTGTGAAATCAAACCGTGGGATGGTTAGCAACTTTGTGTTAAGGGCTGTCGTGATCTTTGGCCACAGTCAGTCTGGACTGAGCGTCTCATGTGAAAGATGGCCCCTCCTCTGACAGCGTCTCCTGGGCCAGTGACTTTCCTGCTGTTTTATCATTCTGTTTGCACGGTTCTGCCTCATGAATATTCCCTGAGTCGGTCTACTCTACTCTAAACAATCCCCCCCCCAGAACCCCATCACTGGGCCTTGGGTCAGAGCGACAACAGGGCAGATTTAGTGCTGACAGAGGCTGTTTCGGGGGCTGAGCAGAGATCAATAAGACATTTGCTCACCCATTTTCATTTTCAGCACATAGCTGTTCTTTTTTTTTACAGACATAGCGTGACGTGAGGAGAAAATTGCTGTGGGCTGCAGGACTTAACAGTAAAAGAGAACAAAACAAAGGAGCCAGAAAATTTGATTTCTTTCCTGTATCATTTACAGCATAATTTGACACTACAGTCCTTTATAGTGTATTACAATTTACAATAAATGTACAGAATATGTATAGTATTCTAGAATACATTTTGCCGTACAGAGTACTATTGCTATCGCTATTTTACCTAATTACTGCAATGGTCCTTGAGTGACGTTTCGATAACACCAGCGTCGTGACTGTCAATACGTCATCTTCGAATGAGTCTCAGCATCATTAGACGATGTCATATTCAGACTCATGAGAAGATGATCTATTCAGACTCCTGTGAAGGATGGTGTATTGATTGACAGTGCATAATAGGCATTCGGAATCTCCTGAAAATGAATCTATACGCCCACAGTCTGCCACTGAGGTGTTGAGTACACCCCTCGCCTATAGGGTGCTCTTTGCAGACATCATATTGATATTCAATTTGTATTATAATACAGGCAACTGCCAAAATAAAGGAAACACCAACACAAAGTGTCTTAATGGGGTCACTTGGCTGGCTAGTCGGTGTGAGGTCCCCCCTCATGAACCAGGTCGTTGTCACGGTCCAGAGCGGTCGATAATGTGGTTTAAAAGTCCTCAGAAAAATGCTATGGCGTTTCCCATTCATTTCAATGGGGGCGAATGGCCCCGATTGAGCCACCACGAGCCCCCAGAACAGCTTTAATAGCTTTAGCATAGATTATCGTTTCTGGAACTCTATTGGAGGGATGTAAATCCATTCTTCCACGAGAATGATGGACCATTTGGTGTCTTTTTGATGGTTGTGGAAAACGCTGCCTCAGGCGGCCCTCCAGATTCTCCCATAAGTGTTCAATTAGGTTGGGATCTGGTGACTGAGATGGCCATGGCATATGGTTAACATAGTTTTCATGTTCATGACACCATTTAGTGACCACTCGTGCCCTGTGGATGGAGCATTGTCATCCTGAAAGAGACCATGCCCATCAAGATATAAATGTTTCACCATAGGAATCAGAATAGCTTTGTATTTATTTGCATTTACCTTGCCCTCTAAGGGGCTGAATGCGCCCAAACCATGCCAGAAAAATGTGCCCCCACAACATAACAGCGCTGCCAGAACCCTTCATTTACTCAGGTGTTTCCTTTATTTTGGCAGTTACTGTACATGCATGCCCTTGATCAACCCCCTACTGACCACAATCAAATTAGGCTTTAGAGCTATAATGTGTAGTATGATGTAAGTGGTCAGTTGCAGCTGATGCCGCTGAAATGCAATGAATACAAGGTGAGACAGAAGAGGGCTTAATAGAGACACAGCAAGTTGTCTGACCAAACAGCTTCTCAGTAAAGAACAGGGTACCATACAAATCCCTTATGTGAGTACTAAACATCATTACAGACATGGAACACGCACGTGTGTGTGCGCTTGTGTGTGTGGTTGTGCTGGATACGTAAAAACCTTTAATACATCCAACTGTAGATGGATAAGGAAGCAGCAGGGGAGAGGAGTTGGAATTTGGGTCAGCCATATTTATTCTGAATCTAAAAGGATTTGAAGTGACCCATCTCATACAGAATGATCTTACTCCCAGCTGCTTTAGACCAACCTCAGGGTTGCACGCTCTTCTATTCATGTATCTATTCATTTTTCAAAAGAGGCACCTGGGTAACAAATAAAATAGGAAATATTCTCCTGCATCTCCATCCAACGGGGAATACATAAACAAAATGAATGATTGAGTTTGGAGGCTGAATGCAATGTTTTCATCAAGCCCTATCTCTTGGTCTGTCTCTCTTATTCGCGCTCTCTCTCCCCTTTTCCCTCTCCTTATCTCTCTCTCTCCTCCCTTTGCCTGTACTTCTCTCTCTCCTTTCTCTCTCTGCTGCTCTCCCTCCTTTTTTCTGTATCCCCCTCTTTCTCATCAATACACACACATACACATCTACACATACACTCTCTTTCTCTCTCTCACACACACACATGCACACAAATACATTCACACACAGTCACCCTCATCTGTGTGTTCTGGATTCCCAGCACAAGGCAGTCACCATGGCAGAGAGAGCTGGCATTGGCTCCAACAGTCTGTTCATTTCGCCCCTCATCAGGGCCAGAGTGACAGCTGAACTTTCCATTGATTGCTTTTGGAGAAAGCTCTCTTTGAGAAGTGCCATCCATGGGAGCTGGGTTTGATGTGTTGGCCTGTTGGACTGGGACTATTGTGTCTTGGGGGGCCAAGGCACTCGGTCTGTAGAGACTAATGAGTGAATGTGGAGCTGATGGTGCAGCAGCAGGCTGTCTGGCTCCCTTGTTAATGTCTAATTGGTATTAATGCAGTGATTAGCCTGTCTTGATTACAGGGTTTGGGCCCAGACGGTAGATTCCCCCCCTAGTGGAGTCTCTTCTCGTGCGGCTCACCTGGGTGAAGGTAACCTAGAGGGGGGGAGGGGGTTGGATATGATTAATGTGTGACTCCAATGCTCTGGTACACCTTTCAGTTAGAAGTGGTCTCTCTCACCATGCGGCTTCTCCAAAGCTTGTAAAAAATATATATTAAAAAATCCCATGATGCAGCCTGTTTTCCTGTCACCTCAGTAACTCACCTGTTTTACCCTCTTCATGCTGTCGGCGAGAGAACATTTCCCACTGCCTGTCTCCCTTCCTTTCCTCCTTTCTGTCCTTTCCCCTCAGTCCTTCCCATCCCCCGTTCTTCCCATGCCCGTCTCTTACTCCCCATCGTGCCAAGGCCAGGAGCACAAACATCACATCACACACATCGCTACGGCGATAAGCACCACGTTATGCAATAGTTCCATGATAAAGAGATATATGTATTCTTTGTGGAGTAGCTGTGGCTTTCAGAAGGACTGCGGGCTCCCCCTGCTCTATCAAGCCATAAACATCCTCCTCCTCCTCCTTTAAGACAGCAGGAGTGTTTGGGCTTGTGCACGTTTGAGGCATGCGTAGCTGTCTTTGACTGAAAATGCCTGTGCGGGTGCGTGCTTCTTTACTGACAGAGCTCGTCTTTGCGGTTTCATCTTTGTAGCATGTTTTCATCTTTCAGATGTTGTGGGACTGACAGCGTCCCTCCGTGAATCCGTCTCTTTTTGTTAGACTAGGGTAATGTGGCTATTATTAATAATTGGTTTGAGAATAATGTGCAATAAAAGGAAAAGAACAGAAGAAACAGCACTGGGGCTTTATCAGGTAATTGGGCACATTGAGCAGGGAATTTTAAAAGGGAGTTTGATGGCGGAACACACACACGCACACACACACCAGCAGCCATACTGCCCTATACTCTTGTCATGTCACCTGAAGCTAAGCAGGGTTGGGCTTGGTTAGTAATTGTATGGGAGACATCCTGGGAACAGCAAGCTGCTGCTGGAAGAGGTTTTGATGGGCCAGTAGGGGGAATTCTTCCCTCCGGACCAAATACATGTGCATGGAAGGTGCCATTCTTCAAACTAAACGTTACACAGGGATTGTGACTGTGGTCACTAAAGATCCCTTGGCACTTTTCTAAAGAGTAGGGGTGTTATCCCCGGTGTCATAGCCAAATTCTCACAAGAACTCTCTCTCCATCTGGCCACCCAATCACCCCCTACATCTGATTGGCGACACAATAATTTACCTTCCCTTCACACTTTGAGTCTCCAGGTTGTCACTGCAAATGGGATGCGAGTTCTCAGTTAACCTACCTTATTAAATAAAGGTTAAATAAATAAGCTCACACCACACATACACACACACACACACACACTCTCTCTCTTCTTTCTCTTCCTCACGCACACAAACACAATTCAATGCAAGGGAGAGATGAGAGGGGGCCTGTGTGCCTGTTTATGTGTGAATAGACTCGGTCTGAGCTGGTCTTTTCCAGTTCTCCTCTGAAGGTGAGTGCAGAGGACAAAGTGGGGCCTCCTGTAGGAGCATACGAACTGAAGAAAGACAACTGTATTCCTCTTGAGTGTCTCCACTCTCTTATTCTTTCATCTAAACCCTCAGAAAGAACGTCCAGCAGCTTCATTTATTTCACAATGTGCTGGTACAAGATAGCACACCACTCAAAAACATGTGCACACACAAACACTCAAACAAACAAAAACGCATGCATTCACACAGATGCAGACACAAACAAACACTCAAAAACAGAGGCACACACACTCAAATACACAGAGACACACAGACGTGAGTGTGTGTGGTTCTTTCTCAACCCCATCAGTCTTTCCACTGCTCTGTATTCAGAATGATGAATATTACCTGCTACAGGCGGTGGATATTATTCAGGTGTTATTAAAGTATCTCTCATGCCTCGCTCTTTCATATATTCCCTTTACACAGTACTGTCGCTGCTCCTGCCCACATACAAATCCACTTCACGCTATTCCAAACAAACAGCATACAGCGGCAATGCGCAACACAGCGCGGTCTCTTAACAGATAACACAGAGCGGCGATGTAATACGGAGAAAAGACGGTCTCTGTGTGTTTTATAAGTCCCGATATCTTAATGCCAACAGCACCAAGCCAAAACTCTGTAGAGCGCTTCCATAATAAGCCTCGCTATCCCCTGCTAAGGGTCTCAGGGTTTCTGGTGCCAAACCTGCTGGTGCTCTGTTAGCATTGCACGACCAGCAGATATCGCCACGCGCACGTCCGCTGTATTTATACGCGTCAGCCCGTCTTTAATTTCTCAGTTTTCTTCAACGTTTTTGTTGACGCTTATATTTCCACTGTGCCATTCAGGTGGGGCGCTAAACCTAAAGAACGACAAGGCGTGTTATTAGATTAGCAACTAGTCCGTTCAAGCCATTATTTTTGGAAGTCTTGCCTCTTTCCTATTTATTTTGCTTTCAAGATATAGACAGAATCTAGTCATATTACTATTGCAGCGCTGTATTGTTTTTATTTTAATGAAGGAACAAAACAAAAAGAAAATCACTCAAGGCAGTGGGTGATAGCTGTTTTCCTCGCAATCAATTTTTCATATTTCAGTAATATATTTCACCGCCACATTGGCCTGTTTTTTACGTATTTTGCGAAAGATATAAAATTCTTCCGGCTTTCTCTCTCTCTCTTTTGTCATCCCAAAGATTTACTGCCACTTCTGTCGCGGCAGGAGTGTAAGATTGAGCAAGATTTGATAATCAAAACAGCGTAATCAGAAGATCGTGTTAGCCTGCAGCAATTTTTTTGGACGTAGTCCTGACGATGGAGGATGTTTTTCCCGCTATCTGACTTGAAAGGTGGGCTGGGTTACCAGCACCCGAGGTCTTCCCATATCTCAGCGGTGACACTGAGGTGAACCGCCGGTTGTTTTTATTTATTTTCTGTATAAATCTTATCTCTAAGCTGACAAGGCACTTGTGGCAGTTGTGCAGTAGGAGGCCACACTTCAGCTGATAAACCACCGCAAACATGTTTTACAGTAGCCTATGTGTGCTGTTGACGCTCCGGACGAGAGAGGCCCCAGTCTTGTCTTGTTAGTGTCCCAGCAGGCTGCTCATACCCAGGAGAGAGGCTGAGGTTCGTCAGTACTCAGTCTGCGGGGGAAAGTCTGTACCCCTGAAACACAGATGGTCTGTGCTTTGGGAGACGTCTCACTGCTAATAATTAAGTCTGTTTTGTGTTATTATTATTACGTGTGTGCTTGTGTCTGTGTGCGTTTGTGCACGCATGTGTACATGTGTATTCTTGTTTGTTAGTGTGTGTGCCTTGTACATGTTTTTGTGTGTGTGTGTCTGAGTGTGTGTCAGTATGTGTATCATTCCTCCCCTCCTTCCTGTTCAATCAGTACAATGTTAATAGTTAAACTCCAGTGCCGCAGACTCTTTCCAAAGTCTGTCTCTGCCGATGTCACAGCGAGTTCCTTTAGTTTTGCTCCTTAGAGAGCATTTCTAAAGCCCTGCGTGAATGGAGGACACATTTTAGGGTCACTGCTGTAACGGCGGTTCCTCGGCCGTGTGCTTGTGGGAGGGTTTTCACTCCGCGCTGCATCGTGGATTCGGCTCATGTTCCCGCAGGCGTGGGGTCTGCAGTGTGACAAATTATCATGGCAGACTTTCATGTCGACTGAAAATGAAAAAAGAAAATGGGGTATTTTCAGTAATCTACAGTCCTCGTTCTAGCCAACAGGAGCCCGTAATTCAAAGTCACTGAGAGATAGCGTGTTGGTATAATGGCCAATATGAGTATTAACAGCATGTACACTGAGATTACAACCCTTGCTCCTCAGCAGTACTCCTTCGGAGATTAGCCCCGTGGGGTGTCTCCAGCGCAGTGGAGACAGGATTATATCCTTGGGCCCTGGACCACACAGAGACGATATCACACCCTGATTTTTTTTGTAGAGAAAAAATATTTCTTTTATAACCACGGAGTAAATGCTTTTTTACAGGTTGAGATTGCATCGCAAGCGTGCTACGAATAAGAGCAATTCTCTGTACAAACCCTGTTGCCCCCAAACGTTCACCGTTCTACTTCATCTTCTTTAGTTTCAGAGCCAGGATTTAATTTAAGGCAGGAGCCATTGCGCATTAGTGGGCTGTGCCGTTCGCCGGCCCCCAACAGCACGCACTCAATCGGGGAGAAATGAGGCGAAACGGAGAGCAGGGGAGAGCCGTCTTATTCCCTGCGCTCTCTCTTCCGCTTTAAAAAAAGGAACTAGAAGTCCATTAAGGCAATACAATCTAACATTTGACTCAGAGTGCATTTGACTCACCGCTCAAGTTCCTCTCGATGCCCCTGTAAGGGCGGCTGTTACGGCGTGATCATTGCATGGAGGACTGCACTGTGTGACCTCTGTCTCTGTCTCTCTCTCTCTCTCTCTCTCTCTCTCTCTCTCTCTCTCTCTCTCTCTCTCTCTCTCTCTCTCTCTCTCTCTCTCTCTCGCTCTCTCTCCCCCTCTCCCCCTCTCTTCCTCTCTCTGTACAGTCCCCCCCCTGTACCTGCTCATGTGTGCTGCTGAGAGAGAGGGAGAGAGACTGAGAGACAGACAGAGAGGCAGAGAAAGAGAGAGATGGTTAGCCATTGTCTTCAGGGTAAGGATGTGTTAAGGAAATAGAAGAGCTGCAGTAATATTATTGAGATGATCTTGGTTCCCCACATGGACAGGGGGAAGATTATGTGTGTGGAGAGGGCAGGGGAGGGCAGAGACACACAGCCATCATGCTGGTCCATTCCGCCAGACTGAGGACCATCAGTCTCTGAGGCTCTGCCTCATTAAACCTTCATAATGTTTATCTGCACAGATACTGTTTTATGTTCCCCCACCAGTACTTTTATATAATAAACGATGCTTGCAAATGCAGGTTTTTAAATTATGCATGAACATACTTTCTCAGTTCTGGAAAGATGGCAAACCTATAATCTAATAATAATTACAGTAATAAATAGAATGTATATATATATATATATATATATACACCATTATGCATGTCTATATACAGTATATAGTATACAGGGGTAGACAAAATAATGGAAACAATACAAATATTTACATAACAACATATGCCATTCAGCAGACACATTTTTCAGTATATGTTGTCCAAATGCGAATCGAACCTACAGCATCAGCGTTGTCAGTGCCATCCTCTACCTACTGTGAGCAATTAAACATTAAATCAGACTTTTTACACCTGTTACTGTGTAACTTCCAAGTAAAAAAATTCTCAAAGTTTCTGAACATTAATGAAAAATAATATATACAGCTCTGGAAAAAAGTTTGAGGCCACTCCACATTTTTCTTAAATCAGCATCTCTACATGTATGGCAGCCATTCCATTCCAGTGTCTGTTGGATTCCAACACAAGCACACCTCATTCTACTTAATGAAGTACTGATTAGGTGATTACCTGAACCAAATCTTATTTAACGAGGAAAAGTATAAAAACCACTGCTGTGGTCATCACTATCCTCTTGCAATAGGACCAGCTGGATGGCAAAAAACAGTGCCAGTAGTACCTCAAATGTAATTGGAATCAAAAAATAACTATTGACCATGCCAAAAGAGTTGAAAAGAAAAGTTTTGAGTGAGGAAAAGAAGGGTTCAATTCTGGTTTTACTGGCAGATGGATACAATGAGCGTAAGGTTGCTTCTGTCCTTCAAATTTAAAAGACGGTGGTTCATAAGAACAAGGTCAAGCAGCAGACATTGGGGACAACAAAGCTACAGACCCGCAGAGGGTGAAAACGACTCTACTGACCGGGATGACCGCAAACTCATTCGAATGTCACTCAACAACCGTAGGATGACATCAAGTGACCTACAAAAAGAATGGCAAACGGCAGCTGGGGTGAAGTGCACGGCGAGGACGGTTCGAAACAAGCTCCTAGGGGCAGGGCTGAAGTTGTGCAAAGCTAGAAAAAAGCCCTTCATCAATGAGAAGCAAAGAAGAGCCAGGCTGAGGTTTGTAAAAGACCACAAGGATTGGACCATAGAGGACTGGAGTAAGGCCATCTTCACTGATGAGTCCAATTTTCAGCTTTGCCCAACACCTGGTCATCTAATGGTTAGACGGAGACCTGGAGAGGCCTACAAGCCACAGTGTCTCGCACTCACTGTGAAATTTGGTGGAGGATCGGTGATGATCTGGGGGTGCTTCACCAAGGCTGGAATCGGGCAGATTTGTCTTTGTGAAGGACGCATGAATCAAGCCACGTACAAGGTTATCCTGGAAGAAAACTTGCTTCCTTCTGCTCTGACAATGTTCCCCAACTCTGAGGATTGTTTTTTCCAGCAGGACAATGCTCCATGCCACACAGCCAGGTCAATCAAGGTGTGGATGGAGGACCATCAGATCAAGACCCTGTCATGGCCAGCCCAATCTCCAGACCTGAACCCCATTGAAAACCTCTGGAATGTGATCAAGAGGAAGCTGGATGGTCACAAGCCATCAAACAAAGCTGAGCTGCTTGAATTTTTGCACCAGGAGTGGACCATTTTCTGCAAATAAATGCTCTAAATGACAATATTTTTATTTGGAATTTAGGAGAACCAAGAGAACCAGAAACGGATAATTTTGCAGTGGCCTCTTAATTTTTTCCAAAGCTGTATATATATATATATATATATATGTGTGTGTATGTATGTATATTATGTATGTGTGAAATGCACGCTTGGCTCAGTCTCAGGTCAGTGTCATCCCCAGAGCAGAGGAAGTACTACGCTATGGGTGGTGACGAGAGGGCATTGGGTTCATACACCAGAGATGGACAGATGGCACTTGAGCTCCACTTTGGGTCAGGGTTTGGGGCGACACGTGTACATACAGTATAATGACAATTCACGGCTGTTTCTGCAGAGGCTCACTGTAATGGGCTGGCCACACACACAGCAGTCTCTCTGCCCCATGGGTCTGCATGACTTTGGCCCTGACCGGTAAAGGAGGAGAGCTCATTCTTACAGTTCAGTGTGGGAAATAAGGGCACAAATAATGTCATGTACATAGTTCAGTGTGATATGGGGACACAAATGCTGCCGTGTATTATACCAGGACAGACAGAAACACGGTTGTGTAGTGTAAAACGGAGTGTAAAACAAGACAAAAGCATTCAAATGCACTGTATATTGCACACACGGTTAAATATTATTTGAGAAACACAGCACGTTGCATTGGTTTGATGGAGCCCGGTGTAATTTAAGGACACAGACCCACAGAAGGGTGTGAGGGAGCTCACTGGGGTGAGATGAATGGTCGATCTGTGCGCTTTCAGCCTCTCTTCCGGAACACGCTCCTTTCAGTTTCTTTCCCGTTTTGCAAGACTTTGTGCGACGA
Source organism: Aldrovandia affinis (assembly GCA_029706075.1). Lineage (NCBI taxonomy): Eukaryota > Metazoa > Chordata > Actinopteri > Notacanthiformes > Halosauridae > Aldrovandia > Aldrovandia affinis. The sequence goes on from JAINUG010000002.1 coordinate 671,342, forward strand.
GCTGGGGGCATTCGCCCCATGCCAACAGGAGAGGAGGAGAGGGAGACCACCGCTGCTTGAACTAATGGCTCGTCTTGCATAATTAATGTAGCCACTGTCCCCTTGTGAGAGTGGATGTGTTAAGAGCTGCCGGGTGCGCGTGTGTGCGCGTGCTGACATATGTGTGCCCGTGTGTCTGCAGGTCTTTTTACACCTACCGAAGCGGGTGTGTTGAGTCACTTTCTGTTTCTATGTAAGTGAAAACGAAATAAAACGGACTGGTGCAGAAAAGAAGGCCGACGCAGGCGGTACGATTAGTGGGCGGCCTATGTGGGCAGCCTGAGCAACATGTGAGCAGCTGTGTTGAGAAAAGGCCCGGGGGGTTTGACGTCATGCGGGGGGTGATACTCATGGTGGTCATGCGCCCCTTTGGTTTTCAGAACAGTTTTTTTTTTTACTGAAACCAAAAGCAATTGGATAGACCCATGAGGAAGAGCTGATGCTTGTCGATGCAGAGGACATGGTGAAATGAATTGGAGAGGATGTAGAGCAGGAGCAAGGCTTTTCACCCACTGTAAAACAGCGCCTGATACGAATAAAGCTATTGAAGGTGAATTGCCGACAATTTGCCGACAGCAACAGGTTAGCAAGTAGCCCAATACTGTTGCCTGGTAGCTAAGTGTAAATAATACATATATTTGTTACCTCTCCCCCCTTTCCCTCCCTCTCCCTCTCTCCCTCTTTCTGTCTCCCTGTGCCGCTCAATTCAGTTCAATTGAATTCTGCTTAATCGACAGGTCAAAGACATCTACTCGTGAATAAATACATTATTAAATAATGGCAATAACAGCATAGAAACGGACTATTGCTTTGTCAGGAACACCATGAAGTTATACTGTCTTTTTTAGGACAGAAGGAGTGCCCAGTGATGTAGTATGTTTGTTTCCTCTGTGATGTGTTGTAGTTTGTTTCTCTCTCTCTCTCTCTGTCTCTCTCTCTCTTTCTCTCTCAAATTTAAAATGACATCATGCTTTACTGGCAGGGCTTGGCCCTGTGCAAGGCAGCCAAAGGAGGACTATGCTACGTTCTCTCCTGCTTCACAAAGCTTTATTGGCCTGTCACTGGTGCCAAAGGAGAGGTGCCAGACAGCACCAATAAACAGCATGGGAAAAGGATGATAGCTTTCTGAAATGCGGTTCTTTACAACTGTAATAATAACGGGAGCACAACGGGCATTTAGATGCATATAATATTATATTTTTATACATATATAAATGTATATATGTGTGTGTATATAAATATACTGTATATATGTATGTGTCTATATAAATATATATAAAATACACACACACACTATATTTATATATATAACACACAAGTCAGTGATCACTATGTTTATCCCTGATGATAGCGAGCTGATACATGTATACTTAATTATGAGATCTCTTTGAAAAGTGCTGAGGAGTGCCTTCAGAATGCAATTCTGGCTCTCCTTCCGCCAGAGTATTCATTCACCTAATTGAATTGATCATCCCTCTGATTGGACTGATAAAAACCACTTTGTCAGTCTGGGCAAATGGGAGGACTGAAATGCTCCCCGTGCGGGAGCGGTGGAGTGTCTGTGCAGCGACGGAAAGGCTATCGGTTTGAAGCCCGAACTGCATTGGGCTGGGTGTCCAATCCCGCTGCTGGCAATGTATCGATTTCTCATCACCTCTGTCACCTTCCAAGGCTATGTTTGTTCCCATAAAAACGTCCCTCCAGCAGGCTGCTCAAGTGGGTCAATGGTCAACATCTGCTCAGTTAAAACTGCGTGACATGATGCAGTACAGGTGTCATTAACAGCGAGAGATGATGCATATCTGCTGTGAAGAAAATGTCTTTGCTGCCAAAGGAACAGAATCGCAAACCCTCGGATATGTTAGTCTTGTGATTATCAAAGTGATGTTGTTTGCGCTGTTTGTTCCATACTTGTTAATGTGTAGCCAGGCACTCGTAGCGTAGAGCTTCTGAAAAAAATAACTGCATTCAAAGGCCTATCCAGGGCCCAGCATGAGTGAAGACAAACACGTGTGAAGAGTGTGCAAACAGCTCTCATATCAATGATTTGTTACCCACACACAGACTTTTGTCCTTCTGTTGTTGGTTGTTGTCTTTCTTTGAGGGGAGGGGGAATGCAGCAGCTTTGTGGGAGTGGGTAGGGGATGGGGGGGGGGGGTTCTGTGGGGGACCGCGGGTCCTTGCCATTCCTGCACTGGGCAGAAACACGGACCCTGCTGCCTAGCAACCGTTCCCTGCGCTCTGTCGTCTTAAATTCAGGACGATGTGTGTGTGTGCGCGTGCGTGTGTGTGCGCGTGAACGTGCATAATCATGTGTATGCGCCTGCAAGTGCTTGCATATGTACATGTGTACGTGTGCCACCCTCCTCACTGGTTCCAATCACTCACTGATCTCCTAGGGGGTGGGTTTAGGGATATGACAGTTGTCATGATGACATTGCAATCCCACCGAGGGAAGGCCTTGACCGCGACCACTCCCCTTCAGTCCCCTCCCCTAGTCTCCCCTACCAATCTCTTCCTCCCTCCCTCTCTCTCTCTATCTCACAGCCCCTTCCTCTCCTTCACTTTCGCCCTTCCACCCTCCTTTCCCCTACCTGTTTTCTGTTCTTAAAGAAAGGAGAAGGAGCACGTGTGGCCAGAGGGGAAGTGCTCCCTCACACGTCTGCTCCCCCTGTGCTTTCTCCGACAACGTCAGAGGCAGGCACCGGCGGCGCCCCAGAGGTGGTGCTCCTTTCGGTCCCTGCTGTCACAGCAGTCCTGCTGACACCCTCCCCGACACACACGATGGGGTCAAGGAGGGCATGGAGGGGGGAAGGGGGGGTGGGGAGGCGGCGAGGAGGTTAAGTGAAGGTAACGGTCGGGTGGGTGATGATGACTGCAGCCAAGCTTGCTTGAGCTAAAGTCATTGAGTCAAGCAGCAGAATTTAACTGAGCCTGAGCTAAAGTCATTGAGTCAAGCAGCAGAATTCAATGACCAGCGCTAAAAGACCAAACCATCCTTTCTGCTAAAATAAAGACCAAACTGTGCAAATGGCTGAAATAAACACCACATCATACATTTAGCCTAGCATAACACCACGCTGTACATGCACCATACACTTTATTGAACTAAATATCACACTAAATCAAAACCATACATATACAGGTAGCTGCCAAAATAAAGAAAGCACTTGAGTAAATGAAGGGTTCTCACAGCTTGGTTATAATGTGGGGTGCATTTTCCTGGCATGGTTCAGGTCGACTCAACCCCTTAGAGAGCAAGGTAAATGCCAATAAATACAAAGCCATTCTGAGTCATCACCTTCATCCTGTGGTGAGCCCTGTTCTCTTCCAGGATGACAACGCCCCCATCCATCGATGGGAGATTCTGGAGCGATGCCATTAGTCTGCTCTAGTCTCTTTTGAGTTCTGGAAACATCCACGGTCCCACTCTTTACTCGTCTTCAAAATGACTACAACACAATTCTCAAGTGTCAAATCGACTCATGATGGAGTGCACTGTATCGTGGCGGGCTCACGTAAACTCTGCAGAGTCTGAAGGGTTAACTCTGGTAGAGCTGGTTTTTAACACTGATGGTTTTTTCCCCCTGTGTACCTCTGGTAGAACCTGGCACAGAAAAGCCTCTTCGATTCATCACTCCTGGAGGGAGACTTCATCTGCAGCCTGATTGGCTGTTTAGTCCGCATGCTGCCAAAGACCGTTTCCGTGCCGTCTGTCTCCTAATATACTCTCTCCCGAAGTAATAAAGTTCAGATGTATCCTTAGGTGGGGCAACTTTTTTTGTTGAGCTGGCAGTCGAATGACTCACATTGATTGGCGCCATTAGGGAGCTGAAATCTGTTTGCTTTTCCTTGTTAATGGGCGTGAGGTACAGCTGTGCCTCTGGACGTTACCTGGGATAGGGAGCCGCCGTTATTTATGAGTCGCTTCTCGTTCGGGGCGCTCAAAGCGCTTTCCAGATGAAACGAATGAGAAAGACATAAAGTCAATAGACTGAGCACAAGGAAAAGAAATAAGCTCGTTCCTGAGTGCCACTGTAGGAGAGGGATACGTTTACGCCTGCGTGCGCTGTCTTTTGCACAGGGAGAGCGGGCATGGTCCGTGGAATGGACTGTAAACGATCTCCGGGATGATAGCGTCTCGGCCAAATGGAAGGTAGCGCAGTGGCGGTCGCTGTTCTTTCCGGGTGTAACGTGACTCGGGACATGTCGGCGCGCGAGCGGGCTCTTCCTCTCCTCTCCTCTCCACCCACCGCAGGTCGTGCGATGCAGATGCACGCCGGCACCTGCGGAGAGAGGAGATCGCGCTCGCGTGCTGCAGAGGGCAAACTGTTTAGAGCGGAATTACTCTCCGCTGACACTTCCTGATTCAATCACTGGGCTGCGCGGCGTTTATTAAACGGGGTTCAACAGCTCCTCGCGTTTTACATGTCTCCCCGGCGGTGGCTGCAAACCTCAGACAAGATGAATTTTAAACAAATAGGAAAGAAAGGGGCCCTCTCTTCGGTTTAAAAATAGCGCAGCCACGCTGTGAGTCACCCGCCCCCGCCCGTCCAGTACCGCCCCGCTCCAACCCACCTCTGCAGTCTCAGCCTGTGGACTCAGCAGAACAGCCTGGCTGTCTAGCGCTGTTCTCTAGTCATTTTCCTTGCAGGATAATGGATAATGCAACCTCCCCTTCAGGGAACTTTCCGATTAAACTTTAAAGGAAGTTTCTATCTTGTCTTCGCAAAGTGTGTGAAGTTCAGTGAAAGTGACATGACAGATCGCGCCCGTTCTGAAGGAAAGCCCGGAGTGCTTTTTCAGATTGTCATTTTAGGCATGGTGATTCCTGTGGAGGAGGATTTCTTTCCTGTGTTGATTTTGTCTTTTTGTGCCAATGTTTCTGGCCACTAGCAAGGTTATTATCAAACCAAATGTCTGCTTAGAAGAATCTAGTATTTATCTAAGAGGTGTGTGTATACTGTATATATATATAGGTAACTGCCAAAATAAACGAAACACTTCAGTAAATGAAGGGTTCTGATGGCTCTGTTATGGTGTTGGGTGTATTTTCCTGGCATGGTTTAGGTGAACGCCAATCAAAACGCAATTTTGGGTGATCACCTTCATCCTATGGTGAAACATTTCTATCCTGATGGGTGTGGTCTCTTCCAGGATGATGATGCCCCCATCCACAGGGCACGAGTGGTCATAGAATGGTTTGATGAGCATGAAAACTATGTAAACTATATGCCATGGCCATCTCAGTCACCAGATCCCAACCCAGTTGGACACTTATGGGATTCTGATTTTCCACTACCAGCAATAAAACACCAAGTAATGGAATTTCTCATGGAATAATGTGTTGCATCCCTCCAATAGAGTTCCAGACACTTTTAGAATTTATGCCAAGCTGCATTGAAGCTGTTCTTGTGGCCCTATTAAGACACTTTATGTTAGTGTTTCCTTTGTTTTGCAGTTACCTGTATGTGTGTGTGTGTGTGTTTGTTTGTGTGTATATATATACCTGATATATAAAAAGTGCCACATCATGACCCCTAAAGGGGGTACCATGTCCAGCAGACCTCACACTTGGAAAAAGAGCTTCACATCAGCATAAGTAAGTGTGTAACTCAGAGCAGAGCACGAGGGCCAGGGGAGAAAGAAAAGCAGGTGCCAAGTGGCTGCCACGGTGCACTGCATCTTGGGAGCTTTTTCAATCTGCCTGAAAAACCGGCTTAGCATGAAATAGTGGGCGAGGGAGTCTGGTGCACTGACCGTGGAGGAAACAGAGTCTGTCTGCCCTAGGCCCTGATCGGCCCAGTATCGGCGAAGTCAAGGCTGCCTTCACCACTGTTGTGCCATGACTCATCCTTCAACCCCTCCTCCCATCCTTCTAGGACCCTGGTCACAGTCACTGTTCAGCCACTACCTGGTTTTCCGCCGTGTCAGACCCAAACTTGCTCTGGGCCACTTTCGTTTCGCTGGCTCGAGCCCACGCATAGGTATGCACATAGACACACATGGCGCGCCGCTAATTAAATGAAGTGATTGCAAGCAAAAACAACAGCAATGTGCTTGTTGCTAGGAAAAGGATCTCAGATGCATCAATAATTTGTTATTGTGCGAAAGGGGGCGGCTTCACGTATACTAATCCCCCATCTGCCAGTCGCAGGATGGTGGATGGCGACTGCTTCAGGTCTGTCCGTCTGTCTTTCAGCATCTGCCCAAGCCTGAGGACCTACAAAAAAATTACCTTTGCATTTGTTTGTTAGTGACATCACACAATTCTACATAAAAATTGGCCAACTACTCATAGAAAAGGGGATGTAATATTAATATGTATTATGTGATCAAAGAAGATAGGGATTTTCTTTCTGATGGTGCCTTGTTTGAGACAAACAAATGCACGTGCAGGCACATGTGTGCACTTACCCGAAACGTCTTTCATCAAATCAAAAGGAATGCAACGCTCACACCTGCCCCGTGTATATAGAAGCCCTTGATTTCTACTTCAAAGAGACTGTTTCAGAAAAGAGCTGAAATATTGACTTAAAGTATCAAGGAGAGTTTAAAGCAGGTGGGCAAAAAACAACAACAAATCACAACTGTCGCAGAACGTCATCTAACCAAACTCTGATACATCCAGTTACTGACACTGTGTCCTATCCAGGCGATCAAACACAGTCAAATGAATTCATCATGCAGATATGCCTGATAAATCTACTTGCCAATCTTCATACTTAAGGCAAAGTTTCCAATCTGAACATTATTCTCACAGTATAATGTTTAGATAAACATCTGCTTTAAGATGGGCGACAGTCTGCTGGCACGGCAATCTCAGCATCTCCCCTCATATGCGTGGTTTAGGGGAAAAGATCACACAGCTGAAGCAATAACGGCACGGAACAAAAGGGCTTTCCACAGCACCCCCTGTATGCCCATTACACGCATCACTTCCTGTGTGCCCGCTATAGAAAGGAAGGAGAGACCCTGTGTGTCTCCTGACTCCTGCATTGATTTCTGCATCCGGATGCACCATTCCCCCCCCCCCACCCCACCATCCAGAAACTGTCATCAGATAGGAGCCATGAATTAGCATTCCCTCCCTCCTACACCGACATTCTAGTTTATGCTCTCAGACCACACTGATAAGAGTGCAAGCTGGCAGTTTGAACACACGCGCACACGGCTCTCACTTTTAAGCGATGATAAGAGAGGCAAACACTAAACACGCCCCTTCCCCCACACTCTCATAGTGCCTGCACAAATACATTTCACACATTAATCAGGGAATAGGGGCAGTTTATGCTATAATCTTGGAGGGAGTAGAAAACTCCTATAATGCAATGTTCTGTACAAGTCAGCAAACATAAGATGGGCTCTTGCACTACACCAGCAGGTTAAAGCTGACATTCACCGCATAAAATTAATTAAAGAGCTGCTGAAATCTGGGCCGGGTGGTACCTGCGAATCAGACAAGAAATCGTTTGAGAATTTCTTTCCCCTGTGGGGCAGTCAACTGATAGTCACATACGGGCCTCGTGTTGACCGGACTGTCCACATTTTGCTGAAAAAACTTATCTTGTGAATAAACACAAGCTGGGGGAACAAGCATGCAGCATCTGGGAAGGTGGTTGCTCTTCGCTGATTCACCACCAATCCTCCAAGCCTTGGCTAACAGGTTGGGAATGAAACGATTTGCATTGCTTTCATCACAACCAGCAGCATTTTCAAAGAGTCAGCTTGGCTGTTTCTACCCTCTGAGGGTCAGTCTGTTCGTACTGTACATGGTAGCCAGAACTCCAGCTGGTATGGAACACTCTCAGAAAGAAGAGATTGCTGAATGAATCACACACACACACACACACTGGAAGCTGTCTGTCTTTGCTCGCATGGTGCTGGTTTCCCACCCCCCCAAAAAATCAAAGAGAGCCCTCATTGACTTGGAACCAGCCGATCTCCTCAGCTGGCATGGTGGCCTTGTGTCTGCCGCTGCGATGGAGGAAGATGGAGGTTTGTGGTTATATTGCAGGGTGCAGGCCTGTGGGGGGAGCTGCATCATTGAATGACCTTCAGCAAAGGCACCGGGACTGAGACTTTGAGACGCGGTGTGAGAGGGACCGGGACCTTTAATATCGATGCGGAACTAGCATGCGTGCAGACGTACGTGCAGTTGTTGGATGTATCTCTCCTCCATCTCTGCCCTGGGCTGCAGGCGGCTCCTCTCTCAGGTAGCGCTGCCTTTGTGTTTGAAACGGGACAATCACACTTCGCTGGCCTTGCTGTTTATAAAGAATGCTGAACAAATGGGACAATCTGCTGTTTGTGTTATGGCTAATAGCCAATGTTTTAAAACCTGCCTCACTCAACAATCCTTCACGGAAGTGAACAAGGTTTTTGCTTTTCATAAACAACCTTCCTGGCCCTTTCTCTGACTGGGTCTGTTTCAATCAATCAACTTAAGGTTCACAACCTTGTATCCATTTAGGACTGTGTCCGTCACCGCACTACCGCACGTTTGGACTGTGTCCTTTTCACACTGACACCCACGTCGCCATTCAGCTGCTGTCTGCGTCGTGTCTTTGGTCTGCAGCAGGGGATTCTGGGTAGGCCCTCAGACCTGGACTTGTATGCATCCCTGTGTTGTCGTACACTTTCTGCCATCTCTTTCCACTCCATCTCACTGGCTTTAGTTCTGACGTCTATGAAAACCTTGGAGAAAGGACGCTCCAATCTTTCTTTATTTGGCATGTAAATGTTTGCATCTGTTTCTCGTCTCCAGTTGTAAGCATTTTATTTTGAAAGCAGCTGGTGTAAATGGCCGAGGGCACACGTGCAGTATGCTCAGCTATTCCCTACCAGTCCAGTGGGTTCTGTAGTGAGCCGGCACGCGCTCACGCTCCATTACCCGCGGTGGGTGGTGGCCTGTGGCTGCTGCAGGGTAAACACCCTCCGGAACCACACACGCGCGCGGGTATCTGAGGCAGGGCCAGTGTGTGCTTTTACTCTCCTGTCCATGGTTGTCTTTTCATGCCTGATCAAAGCCTCACAAACCAGCATTCCGAGTCCGGAACCCAGCTGGCTGGCCTTGTTTCCGCTCAAATGGCACAAACAACGGTTCCGCACTACCGCTCCTCACTGCAAAAGACTTACGTGGTAGGATTAGGAGGTAGGATGGAGGGAGAGGATGGTTCTGTGTGGCTCTGTGTAGGTAGAGCATGGCGCTCACAGCGCTTAGGTTGTGGGTTCAATTCCCATTGGGGCCACATATGGTGAAAAATGTATGTATGCACTACTGTAAGTCGCTTTGGATAAAAGCGTCTGCTAAATGGCACATATACAGTATATATACATATATATATTGAGAGGGAGAGGTAGGGAGGCAGAAGGCGAGAGTGAGGTGGATGGAGGGAGGAAGAGAAGGAGAGAGGAAGGAGGGAGGGAGAGATACCAACCTGCCACATGGTTGATCAAGGGGTGGACGTTGCTCCAGGGTCGGCGGTATTAAGCCTTGCAGCTGTTTTCTCTGAATGAATTACTGTCACAGCCGTGTTTTCATCACAATGGCAATTACAGGAAAGCGATCGCAGTTGCATTAAAAGGCAATAAACACCAACACCAATATCTTAATTGTCTCTGTCGTTTATCAAACCATCCAGCGCCGCATCTGCTGTTGACTTAGCCCTTGTTCGCGCCTAGCCCATCTGTTGGACCTGCAGTCAGAGAGAGAGCGTCGGAGACGACAGGCAGGCATCGTCGTAGCCATAGGCGTGCTTGTGTGTCGATATTCTCACGCGCTACACTGCCGCGATACAGCTTCGACTGCGCAGACAGGACATGGATTCATCCTTTCCCTCGCCGCAGGGACGTGTACATCTCTTTATTTTTATTAAGGAGAAAGATATACAAGGGGAGTGAAAGAAAAATGAACAAATAATGTAAAATGAAAGCAAGCAGAATAAATAAATAACAAGCTTTTTTCATACGCACCGGGACAACAAGGCCAACAATGCAAACCCTTGCCATCTCACGGGTCAATGTGAAATAACGAAAGAATACGCACATGCATCTGAGCATGTTTTGAGGTTTAAATGTGCTGATGGAATTATTTGTCCCAGGTGTCCCAACCTGACCCTCTTAACTCACCTCGACGCAGAGATGCTAGATAAGAGAGGTGGAACTTTATTTACCTTCATGTTGTTGTCTACCTCATGACCGGAGTGTGTTTTCAAGAACTGCTACACAGACATTTTTGGCAGCTAGTGATCTGTGAAAAGGGCAACCACTTTGAGGTTTGAATATAGAATAAAACACACGCGCGCACACACACACGCACAAACACCCATGCACGCACGCACGCACACACACACACACTGTCCCCCCTCTCTGGGTAACGCACTGTGACCTTGCTTTTGATGAAGTGGCCCTGGCTCTTGCACACAGTTCCTTGGGCTGTTGTTATTTATCATGCAGTTTGAGCCGTCCCTGTGGTGCGAGGTGTTAGTGCTTAAATGTGCCGTGTCTTTAATCTAAAGCCACCTAGCTCCGTTACATAGTCCCAACTTGACCCAGTGCACCACTCTTATACCTGCCAGTAATCCTGTTAGCAAACAAAGTGCACACAGAACGCAGCCATACAGTCCATAATAAAGCAGTCATAACATATCTCAGCCTTATGTTGTGCCAATTAATTCAGCAGCATTCTCTCGCATCCTATATGTTCGCTCACGTACACGCACAAACATACACACGTCCCATACCAGTAATGGCTCACCTCCAAGTGCGCTCTTCAGCTAATTTGACTCTCTATTGCATCTGCCGCAGCCAGATACTCAGAACATCAAAGATCAAATCTTGCCCCGGGCTTTGGATGGGACACGGCCGAGAGCTCTCTGCTTGCCACTCACATGTGCATCACAGGAAAATTGCCTTGGCAACAGCCTCATCAGCGGCCCCCTCCCCTCCCCTCCCCTCCCCGCTTCCACTGCCCCTCCCGTCCATTTTGTGCCAGCTCTCTGCCAGTGGATGTGATAACTACACTGCTGGCGCCGTCACCGGATCTAACAGCCGCACTGGCGCTGAGACTTGCAGGGATCGCCCAGGGATAGAATGGCTTGCCTCATCCCATGCTCTCATCCAGTTTGAATATTTCTCTTTTATTTCACAAACTGGAAAAGACGGCCCTTTCTGCATGGGCAGAAGGGAGGGGGCCGGGGGTCGTGTTTGACTAAGGGATCCCGAATTTGCGGTTCTCCCACGCAGTTAAGGATTCATTGGAAGGTTGCGCCGGCTCCCGGCCGCGACGTCGCCTCTCCTCTGAGCGAGGGTTCCAGAAGAGCGCGGCAGCGGCGGCATCTGTGAGAACCCGCGCTCTGCCTTCACGATCGTTAAACATCACAATTACGGCCGTGCCACTTAGCTAGCGTCCTTATGCTGCCCGTGCTCTTACAGTCCCGGAGAAGCAATTCATCTTCCGGTGGAACAATCTTGCATTAAAAACCCATCGGCGTTAATAGCGGCGCCGCAGTTATTGTCCATCTTCCGAATGGTCCCACTGTAAGTCACACGCCCATTCACACTGCGGCCGTCCCGTCACACCACAAGCCCCACTGTAATTCACACGCCCGTCCACACTGTCACAGCACACAAGTCCAGGTACTCACCCAGGCTGGCTCCAAATTGACATCACCATTACACGTTGCACTTATTTAAGGGATAATCTTATCAAGAGCAACGCTCTTTCTCTCGTCTCTTTCAACGTGCTGCAAACGGTGAGGTTAGACAAATGATGGAATAGATACAAAAATAGATTGTAATGCAATCGAAACATTGTAAGCCTCATTATAAAAAGCAATGCTGCACTAAGCATAATGTCAGGCATAGGTGCCATGCTGAAGGAGAAACAGCACAAGTCCACAGTAAAAGGGCAGTAACATTAATTAGGAAGAGCACCAGTACTAAATTAGTGGCGGAAGGTCAGCAAAATTTGGGATAGTGCTAAAAGATACATATTTACTGAAGCAATTCAGGTTAAGTACCTTGCTCAAGGGTACAACGGCAGATGTGTCCCACCTGGGAATTGAACCAGCAAGTCCAGTTCCCTAACCATTACACCACACTGCCATTTCACAAACATTATGGACTATCGCAAACTACTCTTTGCTAAATCTACTGACATTCTATATAATCACCAGCAGTCCCTTGAGAAAGATTGTGCTATGTGCTGGTCCAGCTTCATGAGAAAAATATGATTAATTAAACTGTGTATTCTTTTCCCTACACATTCGATTTCTGTTCCATTTTCTTTACATAATTACACACAAGACTGCACACTTCTATACTGTGCTACTGTACATACAATCACACTGCAGACATTTGTGCTATTAGATGCAGCATGCTACACTATATACACTATATCCAGGCTATTAATGTCTGGTGCCACTCGTCAGATCTGCTGGCTTCCTGTGGCTTGCAGCGCGGCTCTTATGTAAATGAGCTCGTACAGTTCCTCTTCCTGTCGGGAGTGAGAGCTCCAGCCCTGCGTGACGGCTGCGCGCCGTGTACCCAGGGAAGGAATGTATCCGATCAGAGAGGCGGTGATGCAGCACACAGAGGAAGTTGGCAATCCCTGCGTTCTTTTCCTGACGTAGATCCCCCTCCGTCTGTCCTTACGCTGTTTAATCTCTCCTGTCCCGCTTTCCAATGGCACACGTGCCGTTCCCTATAGGGGGATCAACGCGGAGTTGGAAATGGATTTAAAGTGGGGGGGGGGGGTGGTAAAAAAAAAAGGCCCAGACTCTTAGAATGCAATTACCGCAACATCTGTCTTTGTATTCCCAGGAAACACCCAGTCTTAAATTCACTGTAGAGCCGAGGCAGAATTTCCCTTTTCAATCAGCATTGGGGCGGGGGCGGGGGTGTGTCTCACAGAGGATATAAAGACAAGGTGGCCGTACTGTGGAGGGAATGGGTGGGGCTGTAGCTGTAGTTTCATATTACCTCTCAGCCTTAAGCCTTGATAACGTCTTTTAATCATTTTGCACAAAGCTTTACATTTTGGGGGGTTACTTTCTCTCTCCGGGGCGCATGCAGGTCTGTAAAGAATGTGGGAACTGTAGGTGCCTGCCACTCAGCACTCCGCTCTCCAGGGACTGCTATACAGTGACCTTTCCCGGGAATTGTAGCTATTCTCTCCTCTCCTCTCCTCTCCCCCCACAGCTCTCTGGCGGAAGATGCTCTTTTGTACGCCTTTCCAATAGATCAGGTTCAATTGTTGTCTATTTACGAGCTGATATTGAATCGCTGAATCACCGTGTCACCACGGGGGAGATATATTAAACATGAGTGTATTAACCCTCCTGTTATGTCAAATTGAGTTTCACGTTACTAAAAATCTCTTTAATATTTCTGAATTTCGTCCATACGGTGCTGGTCTTTGAGTCTTTACGAAAGGGGTATACCTAGCATCTTGCACGTTTTACCAGCTAGAACCACAGGCAGGGTGAGGCTGATTTAATGTCACGGACACGCTTGACGGTGAATTGGGTCGGTGCTGGGACCGCTGTGAGGATGTTAGCGGCTGACAGTGTACCCTGACTTCCATGTGGGAATAGAGGCCGATGCTATTCTGCCATTTTTGGACATCGCCACTCTTTTCGGTGGTGGCCGAGGAAGATTAGATGTCCCTTCTTTTTTTTTTTTTTGTGAATGCAAGAGAGTAAAACGATACACAGTGGCAATAAATACAATTTGGGGGGGGAGGGGGCATACATATGACTGTTTTTAGCTGATTGAATCAAATTGACACGCAACATAATTCTAGATGTTATTAAACTTGCGTAATATCAAGTGTGTCCCTTTTCTTATGAAAAACCAGATCAAACACACAGCAGTGAAAAGCAAGAAACACCTCTGCAAATAGCACAGACATACATTCTGTCCATAATGTGGCAATGCATGCTTTGTGATTAAAATACTTTTTATTGCATGAAGTGAATGTTTTCTATATGGACTGAGAACGTTGTCTTGTTGATTTGCCATTGCTTGACCCTAATCATCAGGGTGTTATCATACAGATGTTATTAAATGTAAACATAAGAAGATGGTTGAGCAGAGATAGAGAGAGAGAGAGAGAGAGAGAGAGAGAGAGAGAGGGCGAGGGCGGGGCGAGGGAGAGGGAGAGGGAGAGGGAGAGGGAAAGAGCGAGAGAGAGAGAGAGCGAGAGAGAGCAGGAGAGAGCACATTCTTCTACAGCCTCCGTCACCTTGAATTGTAGCGAGGCTGTTTTCCACATTGCAGCATTGTAGCCATAGCCACATCACAGTTTTAAATAAATGCAATTTTGTTTGACAGTGTGAATTGTAATTTCTCCGTCCATTTAAGTCTTGCGATTCAGCCAAGGCGCGGCAGAATGATGTGATTCTACAGTGTAGCGCAACCATGAGAGCGTGTTAACCAAAGGGCTTTTATCTCACAACTGTTCAATCGTTGAACCATTCAATACAATTTTCCTTCACTTCAACTTTCAATATCAAATTAGAAAACGGCTTGGACACGAAGAGGCGAAGCGTAAGATCGTTTTCGTTTTGCCACACATCACGAGGCATCACGTGGAGAGTTTCATCCCACCTGGAGGCAATGACCTTTGCGTGTGAGAATAAATAAGGAAAATGTTATGGCTTATTGAACTAACGTCGATGAAAACAGCGTCAACGTGCCTTCCTCAAAATGTGAATTCAATATTTGCTGTTCCAGAACTGTATTTTTCTGCCAATGATATTGCTAAAAATAGAATGCAATCTTTTTTTTTTTTAATGAATCTACATGTCAGTAGTTTCTGTGGGCCCCTCCTTGATCTAAGAGTCAGCTGTTTAGGCATACAGCCTTAATCTGGCTCTTAAAGATGTGCTGCATAATTGCTATTCTCTGTGTGTTATTTTACTTTGTGTGCCATATCCCTGTTTAATCCCTGTTATGGCTCTAACCTCTTCTTTCTCTTTCTCTCTCTCTCTCTGTCTCTCTCTCTCTCTCTTTTCGGTGCTGAACTGAACCTCCTCTCACCCTTCACCAATCCTGCAGGTAAGTCATCCAACATTCTTTCCATGAATAGTTATCAGTCCAGTCCCATAGTCAAATCCATGTCAGTGGTGCCTGGTTCAGGTCCAGGTCAGGCGTTCCAACCATGGTGCACGTCAAACGCGGTCCAACCACGGTTCACTTCAGGCTAACGTCTATGTCACCCGGTTCAGCGTGGCCCTCACTTTGACCACCCTGCTCTCTCTCCTCCCTATGACCGCAGTGCCTCCTCCTCCTCGCACGCACACTGTGTTTCCTCTGCACCACAGACGTTGTACTCTGGGTGTCTCTCTCACATTTACAATTGATCTGTGCCGCTTAATGAGAGGATCGGGGGAGGGCAAAGTGGAGCGACACAGATCTGGAGGGGGGGCGAAGGCAGAGGCTCTTTTTGTGGGGCCTCAGGGGCACCAGTCGGGTTTCGGGAGCGACATCAGTTTGAGGGCCCCGATTCGGGGGTTCGAGGGACACATCCGGGGACTGCATAAGCCCCTCATTGAAGTTTTTGGCCTTTGCGGTGTGACGGCTGTGTGCCACCAAAAATAAATGCTGGTTATTTGTGTTTAGCTTTCATGTGGGCCCCTGCTGACACTGCAGAGCTACAGACACCACGGTCCAAAGGCCTTATCAGCCCAGACAGGCCCATTTAGGCCTTTAATTAGTTTACCACGGCTAATCCACGGATCCTCGCATTCGCATCCATATTCATCTCTGACACACGGCGGATTCGGCACAAATGTAGACGCGGCCCGTGTATTGTGGGATGGTCCTGCTGGACCCCGCGCTCTTTCCTTTTTTGGTGTGAAGTCCTGTACAAAAAAGAAAACCGCAGCCCTAGGGCCTCGCAGGTGGTGTAGCGGTAGAGCGTCCGACACTGCCCACTGTGACCGGGGTTCGATTCCACCAGGTCGGCTCTGGCCGGGAGTGCCACTAGTAGGTGGCAATTGGCTGTCCGCCCCAGGGAGGGGGGAGGGATAAAAGCAGAATGGGCTCGCTGCACATATGAGTGGTCCTGTGTGTTATGTTGACAGGCTTCGGCTTTAGGCGGGTGCCGGCTCGGAGGAGGCGGGTAGTGCTCACTGCCGGTCTCGGGACTACGGGAGTTCTCATACGAGGGAGGGGATAATTTACATGAAAAAGAGAGGATACTAAATTGGGAGGAAAAATGTGAATAAACAGCAAAAATAGAAAAGAAAAAAAAGCGTAGCCCTAGTGTTGTTGCAGTGTTCCCGTGGGAGGAAGCTGAGTGGGGACGCGCTACCGTGTGGCACAATGCCGCATGGAGAGATTACTCCCCGCGCCAGTTTCATTCATCCTCGCAGCTCCCCTGGTCCCCTGAGCCAGTCAGACTGCGCTGGGAGGGTGGCTGTGGGTGCTGAGGAGGCAAAGAGCCCCCCGCCCACCCCTATCTGATTATCAACCTGTTTTTCCTTGTTTTTGAACCATTGACAAAAAATGCCAATAAAACACAAAGATCACTCGTTCCCTATTTGATTGCACCTGCCGTCACTTTCCTTTGCTCGCCTCCCATGAAACCGGTTGAGTTATTGAATCATTTCATAATTATTTCACTATCCAATCCGGTTTTCTGGATTCCTTCAACACGTTCAAGCGTATTTCATGTCAACCCGTCACTTTGTTAAAATTGCGGTTAGTCGGTGTGACGTGCTCAAAGGCGCGGGCATTTGACGCGATGATTACAGCCGAATCGACTGCTGATTGATGCTCGTTAATTAAACCGGCGAGCTTGTTAATTAGGAAAAAAGAAAACCTCCAAACTGTAGATTCAGTGCAATTATCGGTTGCCGTAAAGGGCTGACTCTTCCTCCTCCTCCGTTTCTGGCGGACATTTCATCACAGGAATAATCCTGAGAGGAAGAAAACAGGCTGACATTCCCAGTGTGTGCCAGAGGCGAGGAAACACAGTTTCAGCCATGGTGCTTTCTGCTGAAATACAGCAGATTTGTAATATTTGATAAAAAAAGACTGAAGGAAAGGGGGTTGCTGGGTGACTCATCCTGGTAAGTGATGGTCCCCAGGGTCTGGTGAGAGTTGGGCTGCTTCACAAATTCATTAAGTGGTTTCCAAAAGGGAAATGACACGTTTGTGCTTCAGGAGGGAGGATCAGTATCCGCCCTCTGAGGTGACGGGTGTGAGGGATCTTCTCACGAGGGGCTGCCTCGCCCCGGCCACCTCTCCGCTGGCGTGCTGCCACGGCGACGCGGCGGCACGCCTTAAAATGTGTGCCGCTCGCAGGAAGGCGCTCCGACGACACAGATCCGCGGACACGCGCGGCCATTTCTGCGGGAGGCAGCGACGGTAATGAGAATCACTGACAGGAGCATTAAACAGATCCCTGTAAATGCATGGAGTTGCATCTGTGAGCGCCCGTCTCGCAGTGGGGCTCTGGAAAGATGGAGACAGGGACCTTTTTCCAGTGAGGTCTATATGATCACATTACAGATGGGGGGAGCACAGGAGCTCCCCAGCCTTTGCCACACAATGGAATTATTCCTTTTTGTGCTGAAAGGATAGTAAATATCTCTCTCTCTCTCTCTCTCTCTCTCTCTCTCTTTTATTTTCTCTTCCTCTCTTGCTCTCTCCCTCTCTCTCCCTCTCTCTTTCTTTCTTTCTTTCTCTTCTCTCTCTCTCTCTCTCTCTCTCTCTCTTTCTTTCTCTTCCTCTCTCTCTCTCTCTCTTTCTTTCTCTCTTCTCATGTTCACTCTCTATCTCTCTCTCTCTCTCTCTTTCTTTCTTTCTCTTCCTCTCGCTCTCTCTCTCTCTTTTTCTTTCTCTTTCTCTCTCTCTCTCTCTCTCTTTCTTTCTCTTCCTCTCTTGCTCTCTCTATCTCTCTCTCTCTGTCTCTTTATCTCTCTCTCTCTTGTTGTCTCTTCCTCTCTCTGTACCACTGTGAGATGGTTGAGTTCTGAGCCAGCTCATAAATAAAACACAGATAGATTGCGGGGCTGGCGTAATAGAGGATGTGTGGTGTAGATAAGTAGTCTTGCCATCCGGGCAATGTAGGATGAGAGGAGAGGGGACAGGAGCAGGGGAGAAGAGAGAGAGGGGGTCAAAGTGATAATAAAACGCTGGTTTGACCCTGATGAAACTAATTCTGTTCTGAATTGATGCCACTTACTTAAAGTTGGTGTCAGTACAGCCCTTTTTAGATTTAATTTCTGTATTATAATTTTTACATTGATGCTGTTCTGTAATATGTAATGTCCTCACATCCCCTCATTTGAATGATGGTGATGGGTGATGGTGGAGAGAGAGAGAGAGAGAGAAAGAAATAAAGAAATAAATTGAGAAAATGTTATGCCTGGCTAATAAAAGCACCTTGAAATTTAAAAAAATAGAGAGGGAGAGAGAGAGAGCGTCCGAGAGATGTAAGATTAAGCATGTTCCCAGGGAACCTCTGACAGATACTCGTTTCTATAAACTACTATACATTGATGCTATATATGATGGCTGGACTCGGGTGGGGGTGGGTTATTCCTTGGGATCTGGATTTTCTGAAACATTTTTTTTCTTTTTTATGGAAGATGTCATCTTAGCATGCATCTCCTTTGAAGCATGTGCTGCCTGACTGTCTTTTCACCCTGCGGTCCTGTTGCTGTGTCGTGCAGTCATTGTCAAAGCCAGATTGCAGGTGCCCAATTGGCCAGAGGGGGTGCTGTTGCCAGTTGTCTGTCGTCCCGCAGGACCACAGTCTATTTCAGGCGTCTCAAAGACACATGAACATTTAACATTCGCAAACTGAAGAGCTGCTCAGATAACTGCTGCTCCTCAGGACCGTATTCAGAGTCGCACCAAAATATGTGACTGAATTCAATATATGTGACTGAGGTCAAAAATAAACTGTAAAACATGTTCAAAATGTTAGTGAGCTAGGTCTGCCTTTTCAAGATTAAACAATTGGTTAAATTTAAAACAGCAGAAAATCTGATAGTTGTGGAGAAACATGACATTATTTGACATACTTTGACAAAAACATTACATTGTAAAGAAATGGTTAAGTAAATGGTTAACAGCCCTAACAGAATGTCTGATCGACCGCCTAATCCAACATTCTTTTTTTTCATCGCATGCTGGAAATACTGTCCCCAAGGAAGAAAGGTCTGAAATGGGCTGGATGGGCTCCACAGTCTGGTATCGGTCTGGCGTGGGTCTGGTATCGATTCCGGACTATGCCACTATGCCAGTGTCAGTTGTGGCCGGCAGCCCTGCAGGATAGCACATAATTGGCCATAGCGTTGCCCAGGGATGGAGAGACTTAAATTGGTGGGACGTCTGGGTCTCATCGCACACCAGTGACTTCTTCTGGTCATTTGGGCACCCAGTCTTCCTGCACAAACTGCACATTAAGTGTCCTCCTCTGGCTCAATATCTGTGCGAGCTTAGCTGGTGGACTGCGGAGTGAAAAGAGGCAGTGTTGTTTTGGAGGACAGCGTGTGCTTGTCTGCGCTCTCCTGAATTGACAGAGGAGGTTGCATTGATGAGCAAGAATGCACACCATTTGGGCATTCCAAATTGGGACAAAATAGGGGTAACGTTTTTAAAAAGAGAACCAGCGCTTCAGCTGAAAACACCACCCGGGGGCCCTGTCTTTCTGTAGCTCATTTTGTAAATTACGCATTTATACGATTTTTCTTGTAGTTTCTATGCATGATTTCCCATTGCTGCTAAATTAAAAATGTTCTTGGTTTTCACTGTATTCGGTTTCATGTGATGGGGCGGGTGGTCTCCATCTCCAGGCATGACGTCACAGAAAGAGAGACAGTACTGTAATCCACCTTGCCCTTTCATGTGCGCAGGTTCTGGGTTACAGTGTTGAGCTGTATTGTGGCAGAATGATGGGAAAAACTTTCCACCGCATAGAGTAGATAAGGGGCTGAGGTTTCCAGAGTTTGGGCCGTGGTAATCCCCTTCTGTCCAGGGGATTATCAACTATTAGAACAACAACAACAACAACAAACAACAACAGAGTTGTGTGTCCTCGGTGTCCAAGAGCTGTCTCTCTGAGGAGGGTCTGACTGACTACCAGCCACCTGACCTGGCTGTGACTGATCTGAGATCAGTCCCTCCAGTGTCTCTGAAAACAAACAAAATGGTGGGCTGATCCAGGGGTTCTCAAATTTCCAGAGCTTAATGAATACATTTCTTGTGATCCGCACGTTATTATTAAAATGTAGCCCGTCCAATGTTCAAATATGAAATTCAAATGTTTTTAATATACTGCAGTGCCTGTAACTAGTGTGGTGTTTAGTCGCACTGGTGTGGATGTCTATGCAAAGTGCATAATATGCAGAAAATAATTGTATATATAATTGCATTTTGTGATCCATGGAATCCCTCTCACAAACCTCCACACACACACGCACACACACAGACAGGCTCATATTCTTGTTTTCTGAGGTGCTCCCCCACCACACGCTATGTTTGTATGAGGCAGAGAGACACACGAGAGGGGGATCTCTGGCCGACTAATGGAGGTGCGGTGAATTATCGGGCGGGGCTATCTAACCCCTGCTTTCGGCCATGTCCGGAGGCTCCAGGGAAGGGGGCAGATTAATCGGGGCGCACATCCCTCGCGCTGCATGCGTCCCCCTGGTCAGGTCCCTGAGCTCTTGCTGCGAGACAGCAGGGAGGGAGGGACGGGGAGGCAGGCTTCTGTCCTTCGTTTTTTCTTTCTTTAGGAGAGATGGGGTTTCTATTCCGTTTTGTTTCCTGCAGCAGTAAATAAGCATAGACACAGACAGAACAAAGGTTGCTTGTGTCTATGGATAGCCCTGACAGGGGGATACATGGGCCACAGAAGCACATTAAACAGGCTTCAATCCAAGGTCACAGACTGACCTTGTGTTTCTGCTATCATCCCTGTGCTAAAAGTGCAGACAGCCTTGGTTCTCTGTACCATTGATGTGCAAGACAGCAAAGTTCGGGTGGAATAGATACAAATACATCTGCCTTGTTGAACCACGTGATAGGGATGAAAAATAACGGTTTGGTTTGCACAGCAATTTCACTATAAACATTATTATATTGCCTATTACATTAGATCCCTGTAGCAGATGCTCTTTTCCAGAGCGAAGCACATGAGTGATGCAAATCGCTGTTGAAATTACCATTTGAATAGCGATTCTTGGTTAAATGTGTTGCGATTTCCTGAATGCATTTCAATTAGTTTGTAGGTGGCGTGAACTGTCAGTAAACAATAATTTTGTTGAACAAAAACTGTAGCAAAAATAATTGTGTCACGATTTACTCTCAACAAACTACTTGACACTGAGTGACAGAAAATATATTTTTCTTTTTCAGTACAATTTATTTTTATTGAGGGAAATCCCCTCTTTTGCATTTTTAGTTTAACAGAATGTGTCTAAGTGTGTGTGCGTATGAGCATGTGTTTCTGTACACGTATGTGTGTTTGTGTGCATGTAAATGAGTATGTGCGTCTGCATATGTGTGTGTGTGTGTGTGTGTGTTTGTGTGTGTGTGTGTGCGAGCAAGCATGTGTGTCTGTATACATTTATGTGTTTGAGCATGCGTTTCTGTAAGTGTGTGTGTGTGTGTGTGTGTGTGTGTGTGTGTGTGTGTGTGTGTGTGTGTGTGAGCATGTGTGTGAGCATGTGTGTCTGCATACGTGTCTGTGTGTGTGGCTGAAGCTAATTCCAGTGAGCACTACTGTGTGATGTGTGATAGGACTGAGAGGTTTACTTTAGAAGCGAAGGACTAAATGTTTATAGAGGCCAGAGAAGAGCATTACAGTATTGATTGCATGGTCTTGAGACAGTTTGTTTCTAAACCGGAGACCTGCACTCCCTTATATGTCTTTCCTGAGTAACCGATATCACAGCACTAAGTTCTGTACAGCAAGATGGTAATTTACCAATCATGGAAGCAAAGCAGCCAAGAGATGAATGTGTTCGAGCAGACAGGTACTCATTTCCCTCCACACATTTCTGGCAGAGTAACCAAGGGAAAGAGAGCACACTTTCGTTTTGTGCCGAGGAAGAAAAGTCGAGCCAGGTGACTTCATCTCCAATGTTTGTCTATTTATATTCATGTGGTGTGTGTGTTGAAGTGTATCTTTTTGAAAGCATAATGACTCTTAGGTGTCTGAAATGTCTCCCCTGAAATCATCCTGTCTCTTGCACCTCATGCACATGCACATTAGAGACGAGCGTGATGTGCTTGGTGCTCAAAGAGATTTTTTCAAAATGATTAACTCTCCTCCAAAGCGCATGCTCCCAGCCCCTGCCTCTTTTAACCCTGCGGTCCGCCGGCGACAACGTTGTGTTGGACGAGTACACTCAATGTGCAGCTGGCGCAGGCAGTCTGTAGGCAGACTGCAGGCGCCCCGGTTGACCACGGTCACTGGCACGTGATGAGACGGGGGCAAACCAGCTGCAGTGCCTGCAGGGCTAATGAACCACGGTCCTGGAGGGCCAGAGTGCCCGTCAGGCTGCTGAACCTTGATCTTGGTGGGCTGTAGCGCCTGCAAGGCGAATCAGCCCTGGTCCTGGATGGCCGCATCCACAGGCACTTAACCACTTTATTCAGCCGATCATCTCCTGGAGGGAAAAAGGATCGCTCCTCAGTACTGAGCACATTAGTGGATTAGAGCGGTGCTTGGAAACCCGACCGGACCGTGGTTGCGGAGGACCCGCTGCAGATTTGGTGGAGTGGCCTGTCCGCTGGTAATAGGCTCGTCTTTCGCCATGAGCGGCTCCGCGTGCTGTGAGGCGAGCCGAGAGGTTTACCCTCGGCCATGGGGGCCTCCCGCTGGGGGCTAAGGGCTCAATCCTCCTGACCCCCCCAGCATTCCTTCACCCACAGACAAGGTGCTCTGAGCCTCAGCTGGGGATGAAAAATCAAGCGGTCATCCCTACCTTCACGGAGAGCTTTAAAAAAAAAAAGATCCTTCATTAAGCCGTCAGTGCGGGCGCACGTCCTGGACACCTATCAATCACGTGCTGCTGGCAGAGTACACATTATTTTGGGTGGGGCATGGCAGGAGGCACGTGGCCCTGAAGGTGCTGAGGGGGGGAGGGGCCAGGTATGTGTCATTCAGCCAGGGCATCTGCAGGACCGTGAGGAATGACTGATCCAGGATCTGCGGGGCTGGGGGGAATGACTGATCCAGGATCTGCAGGGCTGTGGGGAATGACTGACCCAGGATCTGCAGGGCTGTGGGGAATGGCTGATCCAGGATCTGCAGGGCTGTGGGGAATGACTGATCCAGGATCTGTAGGGCTGTGGGGAATGACTGATCCAAGCCCCAGCACTGCATCCTAAAATGACTGCAGAGAGAAAGAGAGCAAGGGAGAGATACAGAGAGGGAGAGATGAAGAGAGTGATGGCAGGCAAAGAGTGAGGGGGAGAGAGAGAAGGTTACAGAGAGGGGGAGCTAGATGTAATATAAGATGTCTCTTGTCATGCCAATAAAGCAATTGAATTTGAAATTTGGTAGAGAGGGAGAGAGAGAGGGAGGGAGAAGGTTATTAACTATTATTAACTATCACATATATTTTTGTCACACATTATTTGAATTTGAGATGAAGGGTGTGAGTTTTCTTTCCATCCTTATAACGATGGAGAGAAACACAAGTTGGAGGCAGGTGAGCAGGCATGCAGGTGGCCAAGAGGATGTAGGGGGAGGGATGAGGCGAGGGGGGTGTTGACTCAGATGCCTGTCTGGGTTTTTATTTACTGATAAAACATTGCTGCTCGTTCTGTAGATTTCCCCTCCACATGCAGTTAATCTGTGAGAGACAGGTTTATGTGTGTGATAAATGTGTATGTGTGTGTGTGTGTGTGTGTGTGTGTGTGTTGTGTATATGTGTGCATTTGTGTGAAAGAGAGAGTGTGTGTGTGTGTGTGTGTGTGTGTGTGCATGTGCTTGCATGTGTTGTATGTGTGAGAGAGAGAGACATAGAGGTCAGATTGAGTGCCAAAGGTTGAATAGGATGTGTCTGTAACAAAGAGAGAAAGAGAGAATAGGGTGTGTGTGAAAGACTGGTCTGTGTGTGTGAATATAGTGTGTGCGAGAGTTGTATGCATGAGAGGCAGGTGTGTGTGTGTGTATGTGTGAGTGTGAGAGAGAGAGAGAGAGAGAGAGAGAGAGAGAGAGAAGGAGAGAGAGAAAGAGAGAGAGAGAGATGGTATCATGATATCAGTGCTCTAGCGATATGTGTTTTTTGGAGGGTGGGCCATGTGTAAGCCCAGTGAAATCAGGATGAACAAAGTCACAGAAGGAAGGAAGAACCGTGACACTGTTATGCCCGCACATGCTCAGTCAATGCCGATACATTAGTCCTCAGTGACGCCAGCCTCACATTGGGTCACACGTTGCAAGAGGCTCCGAAAGATTATCTGGAATGAGTCCTCACTTAACCCAATGACTTTCTGACAGGGCTTGGTGTTACTCCTCCTTGGGTTTGGGTCATCCCTGCACTTCCAGTAAGGAGAACTTCCTGGTGTGGCCCTGCCCTAACACATAGGAGGAGAAAGAAGAGATCAGATTAAGGCATTGAAAATTCAGAGGGGGGAACCAACACTGTGTCCAAACACCACAAGGCTTTCGGTCCATCGTGATATCATCAATTATTTCATTTCTGATTTCTTTTCATGAATGAACAATAATGATAAGTAAGCATCCATAAAAGTACATGACAAAAATAACACTGAATTGAATGAGAGTTTGAGAGTTTAAGCTGGCTGTGATTCGTGTTGATACAATTGGCGTTTTCCCCTCCATACGCACAAATGTGTTGGTTTCAAACACCTGTCAATTTCCTCTGATGGGCCGTGTGCTCAGTAGGAGTCATGGGCACTACAGACTAAGGAGAATCAAAGAGACAGGCTTCACAGGGATAAGCGAAGGCAGCACTGGTGTTCCATCAGAACAATCCTCCCTGTGAACCCATGCCTCCCACCCGGCATTTTATTATGGCACGGTTCCATCAAATTTTGCCTCCCCGTGTTTCCCCTCTCCTGTTCATTGCTAACTATAGCATTAGTGCAATACAAGTGCAAACAAAACTAGATCTAGCTAGCTAGATACTGTATAGACAAGGGTGACTTACATGCATCATGTACTGTTAATTATAAGTTTTTAAGTAATAAAAGCTGATTGAGTATATAGCTAGCTGGTGACATTGCTAATGCTTGCTAACTAGCAGTAGCTAATGTTTCATACCTCCAACCTTGTTATGATTTGAGCTTAATCATTAGCTAACTACATGTTAAATATGTAAAAGTTTAAATAAAGACTTTACTCTTAAGTTGTATTGTTGCTATTACACCTGGTGGCTACCAACAACTTGTCCTCCACTAACATCCATCAAGATTGAAAATAAATAAATAAATAAATGTGTTCGTTGCTAGCTAGCCAACGTTGTGTAATTGGGTAACTAACCAGCCAGGTAGTTAACGTTAGAAGGATGGCCACTCCCACACCCTGACAATTGTGAAATGGCCACTCCCACAGTCTGGCAATCCCACAAGCCTGGCAATCACGATTTTCACACTGCCACAAGCCTGGTGATCACGATTTTCACACTCCCACAAGCCTGGCGATGGAACGTGGGGTGAAGGCTGTTGAGTGCGATTGTGGTGTGGAAGAGCTCTGCAGTCTATTCTGATGTGGAGAGATTCTTACATTCTTACTTGCATACATACTTCTGAGCAGAGGTGTGATGCGCAGGCTGAGTTTATAGTGCTGTTAAACTCTGCTTTGAACGTGATGGGGGGTGGTGTGTGTGTGTGTGTGTGTGTGTGTGTGTGTGTGTGTGTGTGTGTGTGTGTGTGTGTGTGTGTGTGTGTGTGTGTGTGTGTGTGTGTGTGTGTGTGTGTGTGTGTGTGTGTGTGTGTGTGTGTCAGAGAGGTATATAAAACAGGGACCTCCTGCTGGTGCTCAACTACCCGCTCCCACCTCCCAAAGCTCCCAGCTGTGTATGTTTGGTCATAAGTTATACTTTCCTCTGAAAGAGGAGCTGTTCTGCTCTTCTGGACACAGTAGCTTAATATACTGTATGCAATGGTCTTCTGTAGAAAGAAAGAGATCCACTCTATACTCTGTTCTTTTGGAAGAAGAGAGGGCAGCTCTACCCTCTGTTCTTCTGGAAGGGGAGAGGGCAGCTCGATCCTCTTCTTCTGGAAAGAGAGAGGGCCACTCTGTGCTCTGTTCTTCTGGAAAGAGAGATGACCACTCTACGCTCTGTTCTTCTGTAGAGAGCAGACTGTTCTATGCTCTGTTCTGGAGAGAGAGGGCCTTTCTACGTTCTGTTTTTATGGAGATAGAGGACTGCTCTATGCTCTGTTCTCCTGGGGAGAGAGTGCCGTTCTGCGCTCTGTTCTTCTGGAGAGAGAGCTCTAGGTTGTTAATCTGGGAAACAGGAGCACTGGCAGCCCTTACTTTCCTACACATCAGTCAGGCCTTTCCAAACAGCTTCCATGCTGTGAGACACTGTGCTGAGAGTCCCAGCACTGCATCCATCTCTCTGTGCACTCCTGGCTCCATGTCAGTTACAGGGGATTTTAGTGTTGTTAACCACAGCTGTGATAGGCAGCAGTGTTGGGTGTCCCTGGACAGTGATTGCGAGGCACATCTTGAATGGACACCTTGTGCGAATTAAATCAGTATTGTTAACTCTCAGCCAAATATCCACCATTCTGAAATAGTGTAAATGAAAGATAAATCCTTAGTTTTACTCAAGCCGGTAGTGTTATTGTTATCAGTTGACCATGGGGTGCAAGCACGGTCAATGATCTCCCACTGGCACGTGTCATCACTGGCGTGGTGAATCTGGCTCTCACCGAGGCCTGCCGGGGCACAGATCTGTCCTGTTCATCAGGTGGCGGGATGCTGCTTGCCGGTGTGTGGGGGAATTGATCCCTCCGAGCCGCCCCTGTTACACATGCTACAGTGCAGACTACACTGGCGCTGGTCACCACCCCACGCCTCTCCCGGCTTAATCGGCCCCCGGCTTAATCCCGACAACGGCACGCCGGCATGGAACAATGCCGACTCCGCCCGCCCGCCCGCGTTTGGTTGGCTGCATGGAAGCAGAGACCAGCTGGCACAAGCCCAACACTTCTATTTGTTTGGTCACCGCTGAGCTCTTAGTCTGAGGTGCAGTGTGGAGGGCCTCTCCTATAATCTTTGTAAAAGCACTGCTGCTATATGTCTCCGTCAGGCTGTACCTGCCGCAGTGGTTTGTACACCTCGGTGATGCAGCGCGCCACCATGTTGGCCACTGGACCGATGCCAGAGAAGGGGATGTAGAGTCAAACTGTGCTTATGCTGTTTAGCTCGCTGATAGCATGAAAGGATTCGGCAAAGATAAACCCACAACACTCAGAGCTCACTCAGAGTAGAGTGGCGCTACACTCTAGGCCTACAAAGTTAATATACATATGAAATTGATTCCGGGGCAAGCATGCCAAAAAAATGCACTCATTGTTTTTTTTTTGTTCCGTATCCAAATGGAGAGCCATTCACATTAAAAGGAGGGTTGACCTGACTGACTCAGAGCTATGATTACCATGCAATGGAATGCAAATATCACCACAGAAGACACGTGGCCCAGCCTCTCTGCTACCTGCTAACTGCGCTGACGGGTGTTTCGGCGGAACACCTCCCTATTAGAGTTGGGTTCACCCCTGTGTCTCAGCAAGTGATGAATATGGCTACGTTTTCAAGAGTTGATGAAACTAAGAAGGAGAGTTTTTGTTCTTTTATTTCTATTATATGCGTGTTCATTTGAATAAGGATCACTTTGTGGCCTCTCTGCCCATTCTAATGGCTACTTTCCAGCAAAAGCAATCCCCCTCCACCCCCTCACGCCCCCCCCCAGCACTGCTGTGAGGATGTCCTGAATCCACCTCTTCCTCACCGCCTTACTTACTGAACTCCCGCGCGGTCGAGGATTTCAAAGCCGCGTAAAGTCAGTGATTTTTGGAACGATGCCTCTCTAAATTATTCCCTCTATCTCTTGATTAATCTGCGCTGTCTCTTTTAAGTCAATTCTCGGCGGAGGAGCATAAAGCACACTGCGCCTCCGGGATCCCGCCTGCGATGTGCGGCGATCAAAGCGGATGATCCGACGCGGAAACGCGCCCTGGGGCCACGCCGAGTCTGACTTCCGACTGACCGCCCATCTCAGTCTGGATTGTCTTCCGACGCCCGTTTTAGACAGACTGCTCTCTCACTGCACCAATTAACCACTGGCGCCTTGCACTCCTTCAAACTCCAGGAGGGTAGTTTGGATGGACTATTAGAGTATCTTGGAAAAAAACCACCCCTGGAAACAGAACAGAGTCTTCCAAGTATGGAAGTGATCCAAACAGACCACATGCAACATTTTTGTTGTATTGGAAATTCTTATCAATTATACACACCCCGGCTGTGTTTTCCCCTGGAGATCCTCCCCAGAAGATGCATTTGTTTCCCTTTGAAATGTCAGGATTGGCCCCATTGTATAGCCTCTCCTGCTTAACTCAGAACTATCTGTTCAGGCTGTTCTGCTCAGCCAATGGGGATCCATGAGTCAAAAGTACTCTCCTGTGATCCGGTCTCTCAGAGAGCTGGAGTTAAGCACCTCAGAGGCGCAGTTACCATGCTGGCTGCTCGCCAAGGCAGAAATAAAAACCAACATGTGAGAGATTCACGGAGCTGTCCCCCTTGTGTGTGGTGCTGAGATTTCTACTGGAGTTATTGGGAGCTGTCCTGCAGACGTGGTCCTGAAATGACAGTAAAGGATGGAGATTGCACGGAAACTCGGTGTGCTCACGGCTGATCCTAAAATTACACCAATGCTTTTCAGAAATTGCGATTTGTCAGACAGATGATGCCCAGGGTTTGCACTCCGTCTTTGTTATATTCCATCAGTGTGATACCACGGCTGGCTTTCATCGGAAGTTTAAACCCCTCAAACTTCTGCCAGGGCAGTGATGGAACTCCCGTTCAGGAAGTTCGATGATGGATTGAATAAATATGGGTTGGGTATTTTTAATCCAGCCAGCTGCAACCGCATCAGATGTCTGCAGTGAACCTCAATCACAACTTTACCAGAATAAATCATTCATTTATAATGGAAGTCTGGAAATGCCCATGAATATGTATAGAGGTATAACTCTTTTTCTCATTGCTTTTCTTAAACACATAAATGTGCATTTTCAATCAGAACTGCCTTGTGTGGAAATGGTAGTGGAATTGGGCCCCTGTGAAGTAGAACACAGCCACTCGCTAAAATACCCTCTGAGGAGGCTTTAGAACAGCACAAGACAGAAGAC
Source organism: Aldrovandia affinis (assembly GCA_029706075.1). NCBI lineage: Eukaryota > Metazoa > Chordata > Actinopteri > Notacanthiformes > Halosauridae > Aldrovandia > Aldrovandia affinis. The sequence continues at coordinate 700,742 of JAINUG010000002.1, forward strand.
ACTTCAGGATGCAAGCAACGCTAATGAATATATTCCACACCTTATACATCGCCATGCGGCTTTGACATCAGATGCTTATGGATCTGGCACGAAGCTATGACATACGAACAGAGAGAAACTGCCAGGGAGAGCAGGGGAGGATGAAAGAGAGGGGTCAACGACAGAGGGGTCAAATAAAGGGGGAAGCAGACAGCAGGGGGGCTGGTGGAACTGCAGCAGCTGCAGCCCCCTTTTCCATGAGGAAGGTGGCTGGCGGTACCATGTGCATGTTCAGTCAGAAAGCGTTGGGGTGATAATAAGTTGTTAATGGCACACGTTGTGTCAGCGTCTGCCCTTTGTCTCCTCTGAGGAGCGAGATACATGGTAGGGGTAGAAACAGGAAGCAGTGGGAGGTCACCCGAGAGTGCCAGCTGTCATTTATAGCTTTATAAAATATATACGTGTGTGTGTGCTGTGCATGTGTGTGTGTGTGTGTGTGTGTGTGTGTGTGTGATCTGTTTTATACTGTAGTCTTGATATGACTATTACTGACCAGAAATAGGAGCCCAGGGGGTTATTCATACCTGGTTATCCTACGCAGTTGACTCGTGTGAGCGTTTAGCCACAGTGACAGCGGAATGTCCAAACTGCAGGGCAGAGTTTCTCACATTGGACATTTATCTGGCAGGCAGTGACGTGAAAGGTTGTCAGTCAGAATCTGACTTTGTGTGTGAAGACATCGTTCAATCTTTGGCTGCTTCACTTGACAGGATCATTAGGGCAGCGACAGACAATTGAAGATTCTACACTTGTCTTGGTACTGCAGAATTAACTGATCTCAGATCAGTGACAGGTAGGAGGAGACTCCAGACATATCTGATCTTAGGTCAGTGAGAGACAGAAAGAGACTCCAGATGTGTTGGGCTGCTGCAGAACAGGCTGATCTCAGATCAGCTACTCAGAAAGCAATGGAGACCAGACCAGTACTCAAACTGTCCTGAAGGTAAAGTAAATTCAGTACATTTCCTTCTTTTTCCATTCTTTTTCAATGTAGATCCCCACAAGAAGACCTCATCCAAATGCCCGCCAAAGACAGGGTTCTTGTGCATTGCATATGTCAGGTTAATATTTAATATAAAATAATACTTTTAAAATACGGAAATGAAATTAATTATTTTTAAAAAGTGGCTTCCTGTGAGCTCCTTCAGGTGTTGAGAGCACTATGTTTTTTTCCAGGATTAACTATATTATCACCTTCTCCCGTCTTCCTTTCCCCTTCTGTTTTTCTTTCCGGCTCGCTTGTCCATGTCCTCCCACTCCCCCCAGCCCCCCACTTTCAAATTCAAATTCAAATCACATCAGCTTGATAGGCATGACAAATGCTAGGAAGTGTACTTTCAAAGGGTATCTCTCTCTCTCTCTCTCTCTCTCTCTTTCTCTCTCTCTCTCTCTCTCTCTCTCTCTCTCTCTCTCTCTCTCTCTCTCTCTCTCTCTCTCTCTCTCTCTCTCTCTCTCTCTCTCTCTCTCTCTCTCTCTCTCTCTCTCTCTCTCTCTCTCTCTCTCTCTCTCTCTCTCTCTTTCTCTCTCTCTCTCTCTCTCTCTCTCTCTGCTCTGGGTTTTTGTTGGCCCGGTGAGCCTCAGTGTAAGATGTGCTGTGCTGTGCAGCCTGTAATTGCTCTGGTCCTAAGCTCCGGCTGAAGCTTGCCGAGGCTCCAGAGAAAGTGGTTAATTGCGTCGCTCGAGAGAAGCCGATTCAAGCCGAGACACGATTGGCAGAGACAGCGCCAGCCGCCGGCCCGAGAGGGGGAGGGGCAGAGGGAGGGGGAGCGGGAGTGGAGAGGTCACTGATTGGAACATGCCCCAGTTCGTTCCTGTCCGTCGACGCCCCTGAATTATGCCCCTGAGTGCATCAGCAGCACTTTCGCCCGCCCTCTTATTAATATCAAGAGGACTGTGAATAAGGTTTTGTGTTTATTGTATTTCTCGCTGGCACATTTTAGTGCTGTTATCAGCAAAGTTCTGAGAGGCTCCTCGGCTCCTGTCTTCGCTATCCTCGGATCAACCGGGTCCCTGGAGCAGAGAGAGGGAGAGAGAGAGGGAGAGCTGCCCAGCCGATGCTCTCCGAAGCTGGGTAATCAGTCCAGAGTCAGCCTTGGTGATGGAGCTGTTCCACTACAGCCCGCCCACATGACTCGACTTTCTTGACATTTACATAAAACATTTAGAATTTCGCACAATTCTTACAATGACCGCGCATGCAGCGATGCTCTTTCTTTTGGTCTCTCTCTCTCTCTTCCATATTTGTTTCCATGATTACTTGATTCCATGATTGCTTGATTACTTGAAACAATTACCAAAATGCACACAGGTTAACCAAACAAAGATTGCAGAAAGCGACATGTAATTCAAATAAATATGCAAAAGAACACGCTGAGGGTCACTGCGTGTCTCTCTCTTTCACGCGGTGTCCGCCTCGCCCTCTCTCTTTGTAGTTAATAAAAGCAGATCATTTCCATTCCGTCTGGTGAATTCTAATCGGTAGATTTGAGACGCTGATTAATTTCAGGGCTGTATGGGAGAGCTCTGAAAGAGGGGAGTGAGTTTCCCCCCTCTCGTATGGGTCTCTGGGGGTCTGAGTGTGTACACTGCTGGCCTGTGGTTGCCTGTGTCAAGAGCAGGACACTAGCTCTGAGGTCCCTGGAAGGATTTAGGAGAGAAGGAAGGACTGCTTTCGGAGAGAGCCCGGTGACTTGATGATACTTTTATGCCGAGCCGCATGAATGCTCCGCTCCCTGGGGCAGTGGGGGAACGGGAATGCAAAATTGAAATGAGACACGTATCTTCAGATATGCTAGGTGGTTTTTCTTCCCCTCAGCCCCTTCCCCCATGCGTCTATCTATAAAAAAAAGTTTTCCCTCTTCCTCCTCCATATGCATCATCGCACTTGTGTTGTGCTCCTCGGCATTCAGGCAGATTGCTCCTGTCCCCAAACCCCTCCCCTCCCCCTGCGGTCTCCAAGATCACAGATGAGCAGGACAGTGGGCTTCACCCCAGGGACCACAGTTTGGGATCTGGGGGGTCAGCGGTTTACGGTTTCACAATCGCTGCAACACTGGACCCAGGCGGGCAGCATCCGGAGATTAATGAACAGTTCCTGCACATCTACCTTCCGCTGGGAATCCCTTCTTCTTAATGATGTAACTACCTACAACCTCACACCGCCGCGGTACGGAGCACTCGCTGAGTTTCCCTTCGGCCCTGTCTCGGCCCTCACCCCTCAGGCGTTGCCTGTGTCTGTGTGTGAAAACGAGCAGATCAGAAACTTTCATATTTTAGGTACGCATGGACATGCCAAATCTCCCAAAATGTATTCGTGAACTAATGAGGGTGAGACAGAATGTTGGAAAAAGTAGCAATCCAAGGTGCCTTCACCCGGCACCCGCTCACTCGTTACACATTCGTTATTTTACGAGGCACACAATTAACGGCTGTGAATTTCCCATGAAAATACCGGTTTACTTGGCGAGCGGGGATCCTCTGCTCAAGTGCTTTAATGCGGCATCCGGTGCACGTTGCAATCCTGCCCATCTGCCTGGCGCTCGTTGAAGTGAAGATTTAGGGGAAAGTGGGAGGGACGAGCGGTTTGCAGTTGACACTTCTATTTTTGCCGGCCCGCACCACGCCACGCTCGTAAGTAAGTGGGTCTTCTGGGCCGCTTCCCGGCGGGGGAATGGACAGAGATGGAGGTGAGTGGCATTGAGAGCACCCTGATTTATCCCCAGCTCGTACTCATACCAGTTAAGAGTGTATCATTTACAAACAGCCCACATTCGGCACTGAGTATGATCTGTCTGGAGGCGGGGGTTGCATTCATTGTCTAATGCTCACCAAGTGTGTGGGTGTGTTTATTATGAATTCAGACAGGTATGTTAAATGAATGAGCCTTTGTTAAATGAATGATACACGGTACCTGTGTTCTCTGTCTGCCTGTTTGGCAGGCCATGTCCCATCAATGGACCTTATCCCCACTAAGACCCCCCCCCAAGATTTTCAGCACCCTGCTTTTACAATAGAAAAGGCCATGGCATAGCACTTCAAGGATCACGGTATAGCCTACAGTAAGCCCTGACACAGCTGGTATGGGCATGCTGGGCATAAAGCAGTGGAAATGTATACACAAATTCCAGCCCAGCAGCTAATGAACAACGTAGACTGCTGCAGGAGGATGAGGCAGCCAGTGAATGTGAATACAAAGACAAAGGTGGTAGTACTGCACTTGGTGTGAGCATTGTAAAAAGAACAGGAGAACACATGGATAAATAATGACAAGAACAGCCCGTTCTGCCCATCTAGGCCCTTCATTTTGTGGTTGGAAGAATGTCCAGTACCGCATAAAGCCTGGACTTGACTACCCCAAGTGTTTCTGCCTTAAATACCTGACCTGGCAAGATGTTTCACGCATTGACAACTCTCTGTGTAAAAATAAAAACTTTTTTCCATGGGGAATTTTACTTAAACAAATTTCCACCTGTGCCCTCATCTTAAAAAATATTTGATGGTTCACTTTGTTAATCCCTTTTATGAATTTAAAAGCCTCAATTAATAAATCCCACCTTAGTCTCCTTTACCGAAGCTTGAATAGATGTGTCTTAAGTTTTTCCTCATAACTTTCCCTTTCATACCAGGAACCAATTTAGTTGCCCTTCTTTGTAGTATTTCAAGAGCTTCTATATCTTTCTTATGGTGTGGTGCCCAGAACTGCACACAGTACTGTAAGTGAGGTCTGACAAAGGCACTATATAACATTAATATAACCTCCAATGATTTATACTCAATACTTTTTGCTATGTATTCAAGCATCCTGTTGGCCCTTTTCACTGCTGTAGCACACTTTTCCCCATAAAATACTCCTGTCTTATTTATTTTTTTCCCGCATGCATAACTATACATTTAGCAATATTGAATGTCATCTGACATGTTTCTGCCCATTTCTTGATTTTGTTTAAATCATCTTGTATTACTTTAGTCGATACCAAACTGTTTGCTAAACCCCTAAATTTTGTATAATCTGAAAATGTAACTATTGTGGTACCAACACCCTTGTTAAGATCACTTATGTAAATAAGGGATGTCCCAGCACCGATCTCTGTGGGACTGCCCACAGAACCTAGGTCAGATGTGACCCCACCTACTCTTACTCTTTGTATTCGACCTTGCAGCAAATGATGAACCCACTCTGAAACAACTCCTGAAATTCCTACTGAATTCATTTTGACGATGAGTCTCTCGTGTGGTGCCTTGTGAAATGCTTTTTGAAAGTCCAAATATATAATATTGTTACGTTCCCAACATAAAATCGTCGCTCAAGAGGGAACAAACATAGAAAAACCAAACTCAACCAAACAACAAAAAAGAAAAGGGTTCTGAAAAAGGCAGTGCCGTTTTGACATTACCCACTAGAAAGCTTTACAGCTTAGAAAAGAAATAAAGTTTGCTTTAAGGTAAAAGACTGAGACTAAAGAAACCATAGATTAAAGAGAGAGATTTGAGTGTTTAAACACGGTCTTTCCGTCTAAGGATGTCTGCTAGTTAGACTTCTCACACTTCTTACTTCAACAGGCATTCTCCGAACACTGTTACGAAGCACTTATGTACTGGCTAGGCCAGCCCCCCCACAGGTGCATCGCATCCTCGTTAACGAGGCTCCACTGCTGATTGGAGAGAGCAGCGACCAATCAGCATCCTGATATGGCTCTCTCATTCAGACAGCAAGGAAAAAATAAACAGCTCATAAGGATGGCAGGATGTCAGGGAAAACTCCCAGGACCTCATAACAATATTATAAGCTGGGTTCAAGAGCTTCCTCAAAGAAGTCCAGGCGGTTTGTTAGCCATGACTTCACCCTGAAAAAAACAGGTTGGCTGTCCCTTAAAATATTATTGTTTTTCAGGAATATTTTCAACTTGTCCATAATAATACATTGCAGTATTTTACATGAGATGCAGGCTAAACTGACAGGTCTATAGCTCCCTGGGTTAGTATGGTCCCCCTTCTTATATATTTGAATTATACTACCTTGCTTCCAGTCATATGGTATTTCTCCAGTGATTAGGGATTGCATAAAAATATCTGCCAATGGTTTATAAATCTCCCCAAGTTCCTTAAGTACACTGGGATATATGCCATTGGGGCCTGCTGCCTTATTTGTCTTACGTTTTTGTAGTACTTCCCCATCTCAATGTCCTCTATAACATTCTGTACATTGGCTGTACTTTTAGGCATATTTATAACCTTTTCTCTGGTAAAGCCCAAGACACAAGAAAAGTCTGCAGTGCTTGAACTGTGTTCCTTGGTTTCTTCTTTGCCTCCCTCAACGTCATCCTCACTGTGCATGGGGACAAAATGCACAAAATGTCCTCTTCTTGGCAAGTTTGCAACAGTCCCAGATGTTTGAAACTTTTTGAACATTGCCCTTACAGTGGTTAGTGGTATTTTTAACCGTTTGTCGGGTTTTTGTACCCATTACCCGACTTGTGTAGGTCACAAACCATCTGTCTATTTTGATTTGACAGTTCTTTGACTTTCCCCATGGTGATGGTTGACAAAGGGATTCTGTGTTACCTCATTTTTATACCCTAGTGAAATAAGAAGTGATGGAAGGCCACAATACAGTTCCTCAAGACTAACCGAAATAAGTATTTTTTTTATTGCAGATCTCTTTGTTTGAAAAAAAAAAAGAAACACCTATATTTTTCAGAAAATAATAGTATCGCTCAATAAAAACAAAAGAACATTTTGAATAATTGTATATACAAGTCTATATACAAAATATATATGAGCATAACATATAGCTCATCATCTGTGTTGTTAATTTTATGCAGCTTTTTTGCTCATTTTCATCAAGGGTACCAATAATTTTGGACCTGTCTGTATACCAGATATTTTCTCAATTTTTTTGAAACAGTGGTATACCATATGATGTGGTGGGATGATACAGTATATTGCCCTATACCAGCTCACTTTGACCATTGTATTTACAGTATAAAGTGGTTATTTGTCTGTGCCAATGTAGTTGACATGTTTCATATTGCTCTGCTGTGATGACAATATTTTCTTCCCTGTCTCTGTAAGTGTCTGTCACTGCCCTGCATTATAGTGGTCACCTCGTTCCAACCATTAATGATCCGTCTTCTCCTCTAAACACCTTTTCTGCAGCGCTGCCTTATGTTGAACTGATCTGAGAAGCCGTGATAATAAAACAAATTGCTCAGTGCGGCAGGTAGCGTCTGGACGTCCGCGGTGAGCGCTGTCACACTCCCTACGTTTGTCACTTCTCTCCAGTTTCGCATTCTGCGCAGTTAGCGAGTCCTTTCCCCTGCTGAAACGAAGCGCTTACATTTAGCGAGAACAGAACAGACACATCGCTTGTGCCTCGGGTCCTGGGGATATCCAGGAAGCTTGGTTTGTGAGAGCTCTTTATCCGTCTTTAACAAGCAGACATCTGCAGGGGCTGCTGTTGGGCGGTTCCTGCTAGAGGAAATCCTTGGTCAAATGAAATCAGTATCAGCTGAAATTAAGTGTTTACAGCTCTCTTAGGCAACATTTGTTTCACGCTGTCCCTAATTGTGGGGAAAAACCTCTGAATTTTTAAAAGCAACCCCCGTACATTTTTCATGTCCAATGCTGGGGATATAGGAAGACGGTGGCTGGCAACCAATCTAAAGTTAAGTGGGTTTTCCCCAATTTCCTCTCAGTCTCCTGTCCCCAGGAGCCTGAAGACAGATTGCCTTGAGGTTGGAAATGGAAGCAGAGGTGCCGGGGGTTGTGGTGGGAGCTGGTGCTCGTTCAGGCTTTAAATGCGTTCATGTCTCGCCCACGATGCACTGCGTTGACCCGCTCACACATCCATCTGCGTCAGAATCTCTACCTCATCCCTTATGAATGGGGGTCAGGGTCACCAAAGCCCAAGGACAGCCTGCATGGAGAAAAGGTCATGTAGCCCCTGTTTACATCACTAACTAATGCTATTAAATTTTTTAATAACTTAACATGCACTTTCAGCGTATACCGAATGCAATAAGTCTCCCTGGTACTTCAGAGAAACGTATTCCTCTGCTTCCAGTGGGTCGGAGCTGTATGTGCGCCGATGCTGCCACCCCTGCCTGCGTGATTAACAGGCATCAGCCACGAATCACATGCCGAATATTAAGGACAACAAATTGGCTGTAAATGTGTTGGGTGTGAAGAATGAACTCTCTGCCGCCCCAGCGTAAGATCAGTAATAGACTAATCGAATGCGTTTTACTGTTGGCTGTTATCTTCCTTTCTGCCCCCCCTCCCACACCTCCTCACGTCACATACTTTACAAGGAGGGCAGAGTCATTACTCTTTCTGCATTCTGCTATTTCTCTGGAGCCTTAAAAAAAAATAATGTGTTTTCAAACGCTGTGCTGTGTGTTTGAGGGCACCGTGCGAGGAAGAAATACGAGGAAAGGGAACGTGATGAGCCGGAGTAAATAATGTGAAGCAGCGCACACCGCGGTCCACGCCGTCCAAAACGCTTACGAGGGTTTGCCCTGACCACTGTTTTTCACGGCGGAGAGTGGCCGCTGTCTCTGGGGTAATTATCATCCCATGTCACGCCTCTTACAGGTGGCGATCCCGTTTAAAAAAAATGTATCTAAGGTTGGCGGTGTGGGTGGGTGTTTCGGCGGGGAGCGCCTGATATAATGCCAGGAAAACTGATTGGAGTGATATCGATAAGCTCTTGGGTTTGATTCATCCACGGGGGTTTGCTGAGAGAAGCCGGCCAGCGGCTGGGTGAATCGATAACACTGTTAACCTGATAATGTCCAGCAGAATTGGCAGCGGGTCAAATGGTGTAGAACAGCAACGGACGCAGTGTGGTGCAAACCCTGCTACACGGCCCCGCGATGCGGTGGAATCGCCATTAGCCTACGAGGGACGGAGGATGGGAGACGTGTGGGGCAGTTGGGGCAACCTCGTTACCGGTTGACACTCACACCTTACACTCTCTTCGCCATGGTGCACGTGAAGAAAGGGGCGTTCTTTGGTGGGTTTTGTCATGGCTTTGGCTAAACATTGTAGAGTCCTGTAGCATCCCACTCCACACACACCAAATGGCAGAAGTGTCCGAGTGGTGAAGGATATCTTGTAGTCTTACCTTGTGATAATGGAACGGAATTACATGGATGTTATCTAACTCCAATAGTTTTGTCTGACTCCAATTAATGTTAGCTTTCTCTCTGTTAACAGTTACTTATAGAATTGTATAATATGCAAATGAGAGACTATAGTCTCATAGTTCATTTAGTGTGGCTCTATGCATATTATTGACTCGATATGAGATGTGGATGTGCCTTTGGCCTGTATATACACGTAGCCTACCAAGGATGCATTTGTGTATCTTGCAACGGCACTAGTGTATAGGTGAGTGACTGCACAGTGCACCTAGCCAAGGTTGTATGTGTGTGTGCTGTTAACAGTAACCTTAAAACCACAATGTGTAACTGCAGTAGTTAAGATTAATGAGAAATGTTTATTAGCCAGAAATGCAACAATTGTTACACATATGTTCAAACAGAATTTGAATAATGCAAGTGTAGACTGACAAAAACGTCTATACGCGAATGTCGTGCAGGAGGTTGTAAGAGTGAATCTCCTCGAAGCATACCACTTTTACCCCTATATCCCCACACATCAATGGAAAGCCTAAAACACCAAATAAGGACACAATCACAGAAAAACTACTCCCTGCGCTATTTCTGTATGCGCGTCAGACTACGTTCTTTATTAGTTTCACAGATGGCCACTGACGTGTAGATCATTTGCATTTCCACCGTTCACTTTTGAACAGTGTTCTGAGATCTTTATTAAGCGCCACCTGTACCACATCATCAGTGACACTAACCCATTGCTCATGACATCAGCTTTCCAGCAACACCAAACATGATTATACTGTACATGCAAATGATGAAGTTACAGTATACCACATGAAACTCATTAAACCACATTAAACTTGATTTGGTCAACAGCCCCCTCCATGACCTGTTTCGCCAGCAGGACTGCTTTTATTAGTGTGGGGGTTGTAAGGCATTTGGGGCATTGTCTACACTTCTCACCTGCTGCTTCCCTGCTCGCATCATAAACGCAGTTCACATTCTTTTGGGTTATTTCAGGGAATGGTTCTGTGAACCACCCTACAACATGATCCTCAGAAGATTCTCAGATGTGGCTACCTCGGACTAGCTGCACTGAACTCTTCTTCTTGTTCAATGATGTTTGCAGGCACATTACTGTGTGACAAGATGGTAGGCTATGCTAAATGCAAAATCCTATTTTCATATTTTGTTGAGCATAGACATCCCAATATATTTCTTTGGAACACTGAAACCTTTCAAGGTAGTTGTTATCCCAGTGTGTTGCAGGTTCTAAGGCCATGGCCAATAGTTTCAGGCATCTGACAACAAGTTCAGTTTCTGTAGCCTTGCTTTCCAGTAATATGTAGAGTCTGTTGTGCGTCCAATGTTTGTCCTTACACTGAGGTCATACTATTCTATTCTATTCATATGCATATGTAATATTTATATTCCATGATTGGCTAACATTAATAGAGGAAATTACCTGTTTTGCATGGTTTTATTTTCCTGTATATTTTCCCCAGGGATACATCTCTAGGAATAATACATAATTGTATCAATATTTCACTTTGAGTTTACTGATATCAGTTAGGATGAATAATTTAAAGCTGATACATAATTTAATGTGGAATATGATTACTGTACTGCTGAGTATTGTGTAGCTTTCCTGTACCAGGGCCATGTCCTGCTGTGGTGTTCCTTAAACTGGTCTTTAATGGAGAGTTACAGTAGTGCAGTGTGTGTGTGTGTGTGTGTGTGTGTGTGTGTGTGTGTGTGTGTGTGTGTGTGTGTGTGTGTGTGTGTGTGTGTGTGTGTGTGTGTGTGTGTGTGTGTGTGTGTGTGTGTGTGTGTGTGTGTGTGTGTGTGTGTGTGTGTGTTTCTCTCATACACTCAGAATGACTGGGAATGCGTGTTAACCAGGGGAGAATCAGTTCTATCAGAGATCACTAAATTAGGTCTTCTCAAGGTTTGACCAGTCTCATGGGGTCAGTCTTAGTTTGGGCTTGGCCTGAGTATGAATGGGGGGAGAGATGGGAACCAGGTCATTTTAGGGAGGACATCAGGGAGATCGAATGTAGGGTAGATTGTTTGAGGGCACACAGACCCCTGGTAGAAATAGAAATGGAAGCCTGCTCATTAATTATTTAAATTAGCTTAAAAAAGGGTGTTAATCATGGATGATGTGATTGTGATTAAACACCCCCTGCAAAGTACACATTCCCCACATTCTCAGTTGTAAAATGAAAGTATCCTTTTCTGATTCCCTAGATGTGTAGATGGAGGCCGTGGAGGTGGCCATGGTCTCCATATACACTCATCACCAGGGCTCTTCTCTACACTCACCACCAGAGCCTGGATCTACACTCACCACCAGGGCTCTCATCTACACTCACCACCAGGGGCCTCATCTACACTCATCACCAGGGCTCTCATCTACACTCAACCAGGTCTCTCATCTACACTCACCACCAGGGGCCTCATCTATAATCATCACACTCCAAAGGAAGTATTGCACAGGTTCCTGTTGCTCATCCCATCAGTAATGGCTCCAAGTCATGGGCCATTTACACAAACACCTGCCGCCAAGGCCAGACTGCATCCACCAAGAGCATTCCCCCTTGCCCTGGCTCTCTTACAAAACAACCCCCTGCCGGTATCCTAACACGGATCACAAAACAAGGTGCTGGCTGGAGGAGCTGCCTAAATTGAGGACTGCACTTCACACCTGACTCACAGCACCTTACACACCCCTGGCTGTTTTAACCGCCAGCTCACTTTGTGCACGTCCTTTTGTTTCACATTGGGATATATTAGAATATTTACGGAAGTGTTTGCCTTTGCGCCTGGGCTTCATTGTGGTCCCAGTCATTTGTGTGCATTTATAGAAAATTAACACAGGTAAACGTGTACAGGAGAGGGTGTCTGGCATGGCTTCCTCTGAAGGCCTGCTAATAAAAAAGGCAGAGAGAGAGAGAGATCAACTCTGCCCCAACACAGAGAAATAACAAATAATGTTAATGTTTTATAGGCAATTGCTAAGGTGAGATGAAATGTCAGGACAGCTTCTCTGTCTCTCTCTCCCTCTCTCTGCCTCTGTTTCCCCCCTCGTCACTCAAGTTCAAATTCAAATTCAATTCTCTTTCATATCTCAGATCACGTTGTGGAAATCAGTGAAACATTACCTTTTCACCTCATCAAATTCCCCCCCATTGGATTTTTTTTTCTCTCCCATATTTTTGAGATAAAATGTAAATGAATGGAAAGAAAGACGCTGTGAGTTCCCTGAGTGGAGCGCGCCCGCTCTAAGTGATGAATCTGGCTGTCGCCGCCGTTCAAGATCCAATCTGTTTATTCCGTGTGCTGTTTATTTTCCAGCATGTATACCATGATTGCATCTTCTCTATGCTCCCCCCCTCTCTCTCTGTCTCTCTCTCCCTCTATCTCTCTTTTTTTCTCTCTCCCCTCTAATTCTCTCTCTCTCTCTCTCTCTCTCCTCTCTCTCTCTCTCTCTCTCTCTCTCTGTATACCATGATTGCATGTTCTCTATGCTCCCCCTCTCTCTCTCTCTCTGTCCCTCTCTCTGTCCCCCCCTTTGCTGTTACTGGAAAGAACAGGAAGAAAGAGAGGGTGATGAGGAGAATAAGAGGAACTTAAAAACACGGAGGGAAGGATAAAGCGATATACAGTACCTCACAAGACAGGGGGAGCATATTGTAATATTCCCAATGGAGAAAGAGAGAGGGCAGAGGAGAAGAGAAATCAGAAATGAAGAGAGAGATTTTCACTGTGAAGTTCATTTCCTTCCATGGTTACTCTGGCTTAGAGAGGTCGGTTTAAAGAGGCTGTTGGAATAAAACCTAGAAAGGCATGTTTATTGGTCATAATGAGTCAATCTCTGTGCCTTTCCACCAAAAGCAATTTATAAATTACAGAGGAGAATACCTCACCATGGATACAATTCCATCTGGCATTGACCCAACTTCTCAATTTGAGTATATTTTCCTACAGCAGGCAGACCAAGCACACTATGTCATTGATTAGGACCTGGATAGCTGCCCAGCATGCTGCCTGTTTGGACGGCTAATTTACAATACACAGCCCAATATCTTAGCATTCATTGAGACCCTGCATCCTTGATTCAGTGTAGGCTACAGAGAGCAGCTTTCACTGCTAGATGTCAGTCTGCCCCCCCGCCCCCGCCCTCTCCCCCCACCTGCCACCAGTTTGGTCCAAGGGCAATTCTTATCTTCTTATCTCATTCTCTGCGGTTTCATCTCACTCCGTCCACAAAGAACACCGAACACAGAGCGGGAGATCAGGGTGAAAACATTTCTTAATTTCTTCTTCTACTTTTGTCTTACTTACTGCGGTACACTTACTGCGTTAATTAATTTGAGATGCCTTTGAAGAACAGAGAGGGCGCGTGCTTGCCCTTGTGAAAGGGAGCAACGAGTAATGCATTTTTTTTTCAATTAAGCAACGCCCGCTGCCGTGCGGACATGACGTGTGCTATCCGGACACGAGGTGATTTATCTGATCGTAAGGAGAGACGGAGAGAGCGGTTTAAATTCAGAGGGCCATGATGGCTGGTCAGGCAGTGCACAGACCGCGCCTGTCCTCTGTCAGAGGGGGGAATGTCACTCTGGGAACGGTGTGTTTTATACCACCGCTCCCGCGTCCTGACACACCGCGTAACTCTCTGTTCCAGAACATTCTGTCGTGACTCCTTTATCCCCTGCCCAGTCACAAGTCACGACAAAGATGAGCCTGCTGGAAAGTGATCACAAAATCTGAATTAAATATGATTTTTTTGTATGACAGTATAAATGGTCCCTAATCCAGTAAACATAGATAGATATAGATTGCGGGGCTATGCGCACACGCACTGTGCATCCCACTGTTTGATGCTCTCTTAGACACACTGTGATATTCTGTATGAGCTGAACGTTCTCAGGTCTCCTGTAAGCTTATCCCCCTGCTTCATCTGACCTGTGTCAATCACTGCATGGTACACAACCTCTGTGCCCTGCCCCTAGCCCTACAGCAAACAATGATCTTAAATATTTAATAGCGAGGGGTTGCTATAATTTTAATGACTTATAAAAAAAACAGCATTTTTGAACAGTCTTTCTATGCTTGATTTGAAGCTTTTTCAATTATTCATGGTGCAGGTCATAGCTCCTAACTGGTTTTATTCTCTCCTTCTCTCTCTCTCTCTCTCTCTCTCTCTCTGTTTCTCTCTCTCTGTCTCTGTTTCTCTCTCTCTCCCTTCTCCCTCCTCTCTCTCTCTCTCTACTCATTACTGTGTTCCCCTGGGCTGTGGCTCTTTGACTTTTTCCCAAATTACACCCTGGTAAATGCAGGTATGCAAATCTTTTCACCGTTTCATGTTCTCATGTATTCATTTAAATTATGAAATTATTTGTGTCTTAATAGTGCAGTGCATAAAGCATGGCAGATACCTGTACTTGCATCATCGCGTTGGATACGTTTGACAAGAGCTGTCACGTGCTCTAGGTGATCCACTGTTAGGGCCTGAGGACTGCACTGTGTGGTAATTGGGAGGGAAAGCGATTGGTAATAATGCTTCTATTTTTAAAATCAGCGCTGGGGAAAAACACACTGTTCCCTGGGAGATGGCTCACTGGTGTACGCTCTGTGTTTCAAATGTTCACTAAACACTTCACTTTGAAATTCGCTTTAATATATTTGTAGATTTTTAGCCTGGTCTCCTGAGTGATGCTAAATCTGGTGCGCTTGCACAGCTCAGCTCAACTCTGCGAGTATTTGAGCTAGTGCCGTTTCGCCCGCGTGCTTCGTGGTCAGCAGGTTAGAAATCTGGGTTGCCGGCGGTGGTGCGTAAGACGGAGCGCTGGGGACACATGACTGATAGGGAACAGGGCATTTGTGCTCTGAGACGTAATTGACTGTTGCAGCCACAACACTCCAGTTCTGTGCAGAATCAACACTCCTCTCCCCTTCTTCAGACTGGATTAGGGCATTCATTGGGAATTTGCCTTCCGTTTGGTCGTCTTGTTTTGACAGGCAAATTGACTAAATTGAGAGATGTTTTGTAAGGAAAGGCAGGGAGAATGAGCCGAATTGGTGCACTCAAGAAATGGAAATGGAAAAATGCTCCTTCTAATGTCTTTTCACAACATCAGTTCCTGTATGACACTTCATTAACGAAGAAGCAAGTGAATGCAGGCAACATCTCCCACGGACAAGTGCAGCTTGTGTCGAGAGAGAGAGAGAGAGAGGGTGGAAGAGATTATTATAAACCAACAGCCAATCACAGCAAAGTGCATTTCGGCATACGGTGCTTGAGGGGCACAGAGTGACCATGCACCCACAGTACTTACATCAATTCTAGACTCATTGTTCATTTATCAATCAATCAAACAATCAAACAAGCTTTGTATTTGTATAGTGCATTTTACAAAACATTTGTCATAATACACTTTACAGTAGAGCCTGGCCTGAATCCCCACAAAGGCAAACCTAAGGCAACAGTGGCTGACCTTCGGCAAAACTCCCTTGGTGGAACAAATAGGATGACACCTTAGGAGGAACCAGACCCAAGAGGGGGAGCCCATCCTCCTCTGGCCAATCCAGGGTCTGAGCTTGTAATGACCAGCAGCGGTCAATAAATCCATGTGTAAGACAACTCAATATGGGACTTCATTTATATTTAAATATTGACACTGTGTCCGTTTTTCCCTCATCAGTTTTGCTAGGTTGTTCCACAGTAGTGGGACACTGTATGATTTTTGCAATATTCCATAAGTGGAAGAAGGCCACTTTTAAGATATTTTAATATGATTGTTGGAAGTAAGATCCAGGTCAATTGTGACACCAAGGTCTTTTACAGCCATATTTGGCACAACGACGCAGCTGTCCAGATTTAAAGTGGGGTTAGATCATTTGTCCCTTAGTTTTTTGGGACCTCAAACCAGCTTTTCAGTTTTATCTGAATTAAGAAGAAGAACATGTAAGGTCATCCAAGCCTTAATATCTGCTACACACGCCTCTAAACGAGAAAGCTCTAGTGCTACATATTGTTATGTTGAGATGCATATCATCAGCATAGCAGTGAACTCTATACCATGTCTGCGAATAATATCACCAACAGGCAGCATATATAAAGAAAAAGTAGTGGCCCTAACACTGACCCTTGCGGGACACCATATTTCACCTTTGAATAATGAGAATATTCTTAATTTAATTGAACAAACTGGTATCTCTCATACAAGTGTCATTTATGCATTTATTATAATGAATAAATATGAATAGATAAATAAATATTATGCTCTTCACTATTGCAGTTATTCTAGCTATATAGTGTTTACTGATCAGTAATATACATACATGTTTAAATGTATTGCTTTTAGAGCAAACAAAAATGTGATGAATGGAGGAGAGACCGAGAGAGACCAAGAAGCGAGAGAAGAAGAGAAATATAGGTATTTTTGCACTCCCTTTATTGATTTATCCTTCTCATTCCATACATCCATCAAAGTAGTGTTCCTTAGTACCCATCACTCATCAGAGACCGATAATAACTCTCACTAAGGTAATTGCTCCTCAATGTTTGGTGTTCATAATAAAGCTGAAACTCTGTGTAAGTGGATTGTTTTATCTGGCTGGAGGCTCAAAAGGGACATGTTTTTTATCAGACTTTTGAAATTAATTTTAAGCCCCGTGCTTTGCACAGGGAATTGTCTGTTGCCCTTTAATTAATATAAACACTGGCAGGTCAATGAGCCATGCGCATATGTGCCGAAATCTAATTTAGACAAGCAGAGGTTAACAAGCAGATAACCCATTAATGTAAACCCCACTGTATGTTAATTGTTGCCCATTAATAGCTTGATGATCATGGATATGAAAATAGCATTCCATCTATGGTTTTAGCACTGCTCCTCCACCTGCCAGCCTGAAAGAACATAGTTTAACCCAAAAGCAGGACGTGGTCTGTGTGGTGTTTTAAGGGGGGGATGTGCCGTGTGTGTGTGCAGCCCTGAATATAAATAGGAATAGAAAATCACCTTTTCACATGAAGTTGCCTTCAGCGTATTCCATCTGTTACATTCTGATTCACAAGAAGACAGGATAAGAAGGGGAGGGGGACAGAAAGAGGAGAGAGGAGAGGAATGGAAGTAAAGGCCTGCAGAGGCTGCGGAATTTCATTTGTGGTGGGCGGGGCGTATGGGAGTTAGCCATTGCATGATTTGTCTCTCTCACTGTGGATGGCAGAGCTTTAGAGGAGTTAGCATGTCATGATTGGTCTCTCTCACTGTGGAGGGCGGGGCCTAGCGGGGTTAGCCATGGTGTGATTAGTGTCTCTTAGAGTCAGCACTTCTCTCTGTGGGCCCTGCCGGTATGGACCAGGCTGTGGAGGATGGAAAAAAAATCACTCTGTCTCACCTGAGCGTGCTGGTACCATTACTCCTCACTCCTCACAGACTGCATTTATCTCACTCTCCAAGCTGCTCCCGGACACAGGGTATGGTCCCTCATACCAGAACCACTCTGACTGGGTCTTTCCACTCGATCAGAGAGAGCCAGATTGCTGGGCCAGAAAATGTGTTTAAGAGACCTGCTCCTGTCTCTCTAGTTAACGGGAAAGGAAGAAAGAGTATTGCAATTCCTGACTGTGATGTGTAATGCTTGAACTGTGACATAGATAACATCAGATTGTCATTCTTATTATCATCATCATCGTCATCTTCATCTAAACTTCCCACTGTTTTGATGCTTAAAAGATTCAAATTCAGATCAAATCATATTCCTCAAAATTATAAGCAAGCAAGCTGGAACACTAAATTGTCTGGTTTACATTCCAGCAGACTTTTCAACTAATGTTTCATTGAGCTGAACACTGGTCTGCTTTTGACATTTGTACATTTTGTTCTGCTATAAATAAAAAGGAGACATATAGTTGGTGGTGTTTTTTTGTGCAAATATTCTGTTGCCTAAAGATTGAGTGAAGTTGTTTATTCAACACATTTTAATTCATATCTGTCCCTTGAGCGAGCTTAGTGCAGCTCTCTTGATTAGCTTTGATTAGTTGTTCAATTACTTGTTCTAAACCCCATTGACCAATTACTTGCTCTTAGTCAATACAGTTGACTATCATTCTGCATTACTGACTTGTTTAAGAGGCTCAAATGAATATAAATACCTTACAGAAGTACATTAGTCCATCTGTTAGCCCAAACACACTTCAGCAACGACATCAGGAACCTTACCTGCAGATGGTTGTGTGATATAAAATCCATATCAGTGTTCAGTTAACAGTTTAAAACTGGCTAATTAAGAGCAAGAACTGGAACAACAAACAATTTACCTACCGTGCCAAAGGAATAGTTTGTAGAAACACTAATGTGTATTTATGGTTGAAGTTCCTCCCTGTGGGGTTTGGCTTTGTTTCTGCTGGTGGTTCTGTCTGATGTCTCTGCGTTTGTGAGGGTGAAAAGGGCAAACCGCACGAAGGTCGGCTTGTCCTCTTTACCCTGTTTCTCTAATTCAGTTTCTTATTCAAATCCCTTGTTTTTTTGGGGGAATTCCTCTTTACACAAGCTCAAGGCGTGGGCTCAGGCTACCATGAACAGCTACCGGCATCCACACACAGCGCTTCGGCTTCTGCCAGACGTCAGCTGTTGTGTCTTTGGCACATTGAATATTCCCTGGGATTTAGAGTTCAATTGAATTTGCCCACACATCAGTGGGCTTGTTTTTTTTGTTAGTTTTTTCATAGTTTTATTTGAGCCCACTACTAACGGGTGGCCCTGCAGTGTCCTAGTCCTGACCTCGCCTTGTATACCTGTTCCATCATCAAAACAACAGCCAAAAAAAAAACATCTGTCCATTCCAACTTAAACTGAGACAGATTCATTCTGTGGAGGGGGCTGTTATTGATGCCACATCTACAGTATGTCCCTGTCTCTCTGTGTTCTCGCAATCACACACACAGAAATCCTGTCTCTCCGTCTCTCTGTGTAGAGTTCTCCGGCCTCTCTCTGTGTAGAGTTCTCCGGCCCTCTTTCAGTTGTACATTAAGAAAAGAATCATGTCGTTGGTTTCAAGTCTGCAAAATGCATTTAACTGCCAGTCTCTCATGTCAGACGAGGTAGTATTTACAGGAATATTGACATCTGTTTGTTCCAGTGTAAAGTTCTTGCTTGGTTAGCTTCATCCGATATTGCCTTCCTTTACTTCTGCTGTTGTTATTTAGCAAAATGTTATAGCTTTACAACCCCCCCCCACCCCACACCCCTTTCACATTCTGATGGTTTTTATTGAATTCTCATTTCTTTACTATTTCATTCCCTTCTGTATATTTGTTCTCCCTTTATTGAATTTTCCATTGGCTCCAGAAGCACATATAGTTTGAAGTGGTTTAAGTCTCCTGGTTTCTCTCCGCTGGTGAGTCCCTGTGCCATGGAGGTCCGCTCCATCTCCCTCCTGCTCCTTTACTGGGCGACTCTGACAAAGCCACCGATCTAATTAGAACACGGGCTGCATAACAATTTTCTGCAATAATTCTTTTCCGCTTCATTAAAGTAGCTGAAGTTTTTTTCTCTTTTCCCCTCCAGTGGGTTTCTCCCCCCTTGCGATCGTGTGAGAGATTGAATGGGAGATGAAGTCGCGGTGGCATGACTTTTCTCTCTCTTTTTTATTTGATTAATTTTTCTTAAACTCCCGCTCGGCTGTGGCGTTAGCGGAAAGGCTGGATCTGGGTGGGACGGGGCGCTAGAGCGCGGCACAGCAGCACAATGGTAAATACCACTAATAGTAATTATTAGACCTTACTGCGTTTGCACTGGGATCAAACGGGGTTACAAGCAGGAGTCCTGAGTCCTGAATCAGGAGCCGGAAGCAGTCAGCATAGAGCCAATGATAACGGGATAATCCTCAAAAGAAGTAGCATCACAACATTCATCAGTGCAGCAGGTACCCTAGACGAATACCCAGGATGGCTGACCATCCTGTTCTCATGATCACTGCAGGCAGTGTAGTGTAATGGTTAGGGAGCTGGGCTTGCAGGTTCAATTCCCAGGTGGGGCACTGCTGTTGTACCCTTGAGCAAGGTACTTAACCTGAATTGCTTCAGTAAAATATCCAGCTGTATAAATGGATTGTATGTAAAAGAAATGTAAACTGTGTAAGTCGCTCTGGATAAGAGCGTCTGCAAAATGCCTAAAAATGTAAAAATGTTTAAAAAAAAGATCATAATGTCCTTAAATCCTCCCCAATGTTTATTCAACCTATTCCGTGGAACATATGCATAGTTTCCCTGCCAAGGATTTGAACCGGTATCCTTTAAGCTTACTGAACTCCCTAAACCTCTACTGCGCAGTTCTGTGCAGTCGCCGGAGAGAAAAGGAGGGATCACCGCGACGGCACCCCAGAGGCCGCCAAACAAAAGCGAGACAGAGGAGCCCTGGGGAAGCCCCACCGCTGTGCGCTCGCTTTCTCTTCCCACAGTGCCACTGTGCGCAACATTTCTGTTGGATTCCTGCAGTAGGAGGTGAGAAGAGCTGGTGTAATTGGCATTCAGCTGTGGGTGTTTATCATAGTACAAAAAACTCTGCAAGGATAAATCCTGACAAACACATTCATAATTAAATTGCATCCATTATGGTAACTTCCCGGCCCAGTGGCGGTTTGCCTCCACAGCCACAGAGGTGAGTCAATGCTTAACTAGTTACATAGTCATTGAAATGAATGACCAATTCAGGTTGTTAAAATTGCCATTGACCCCACTTCAGAAGGGGAGCTGCTCAAGAGAAAACTGTAGTCGGGATCATGTCCAATTTTCAGACCTGATGTGGCATATTACAGCATAGACTTTGTGCGGTGGGCAAGCTTTCTACACATGTAAAAAGTGTATGCCCAAAGAATTCTTGTGTCCACAACACAATCGTATCTTTGCTGTGTGAGTGAGCACGGGAGATATAGACAGACTGCAGTGTAGGAATCACATGCTGTTGAGCTCAGAGCAGAACTGGCTATGGAGGCCACTGGAGGCATATCCACATTTGGAGAGCATTTCCAGTCACTGGGATGCACACGCACACACACCACAAACTCACTCACTTAATCTGACAATATGCTTACACACACACGCACATGCACACATACAAACACACACACACCACAAACTCACTCGTGCACACACACACTACAAATCACTCACTTAATCTGAGAATATGCTCACCCCACACACATATGCACACTGAAAATACATTTACACATGCAGTCACACACTCATTCAGTAAACACACCATATGTATACACACACTCACAAACACTGTAAAAATGCACATACACACATACTCTCTCTCTCTCTCTCTCTTTCACACACACACACACACACACACACACCTGTATAATGACAGGGAGCCATGGCAATGCTTTTTATCTGCTGTGGTTCTCTGTGTTGCCTGATGAATGCTGACAGGACCTCGGGCTGAGTGACATATTTTGTACTTGAACTTATTTGTAAATCAATCAGTTAAGGACAAATATTTATTGAATCCTGCTGAACCATAATATGCTCGCATAATGATGCCTCTCTGGGAGTAAACATAGATGGGTAAAAGGCAATCTTTCAGGGGTGTGATATGTAATATGGTCACTAATTATGCCATGGCACTCGGTCCCCTGGTGCCCTAGCCAAATTCCCGATACGGCTTGCTCAATCTGGACATCTAAACTAGCAATCTGGCACAAAATGGCTGGCATGCATCACATAGATGTGGGCTACAGACGCACACACACACACTCTCAGTCTCTGTGTTTGAGTTGAGTTACCCCCCTTCGCAGTAAAGCACTTTTAAATCCATGAAAGGCACTATATTAATGTAATCCATAATCATCATCACCATGCTGTTGCATCTGTCGTAGTAAAGACTGGCCAAATGTGCATTGATACAGTAATTAACTGGAGAGTTGAACGGTGTCCTCCATCTTGCGTGGTCGATGAGAATTTGTTATTGCCAGAGA
The DNA here is from genome assembly GCA_029706075.1 of Aldrovandia affinis. Lineage (NCBI taxonomy): Eukaryota > Metazoa > Chordata > Actinopteri > Notacanthiformes > Halosauridae > Aldrovandia > Aldrovandia affinis. The sequence goes on from JAINUG010000002.1 coordinate 722,893, forward strand.
CGCACAACATTAAGCTTTTGCATTGCTCTCATTGTGAACATACTCTGCATGGAGAGACACCCCCACGTGCCATTGAAACCACAGACTTCAACATCAATTTCCTCTGAATCAGAGAATCTATATAAGCCATTGTACATTTTGAAACAGTACATTTCTGGTTAGCCGTTAATAGCCTATAGGAGAAACCTGCTATAACATTTAGGTGGAGAACATAACATAATGTGCTCCTGCTGACAGAGACTTAACTATTACTGTAGTTCAAGTCGGTATGAAATTGTGCGGCACTAATTTGACATAACTAAAGTTGCCAAAGTTGTACTGGAAAGAACCTAATACAAATATGTGTGGTTATGACATCACACTTCCCAAACTATACTGAATAATAGGTATGACTAAATTCAGCATAATGAGTAGATATATGTACTTACCAGGGTTTCTCAACTCTGGCCCACGAATCCAAATTTGGTCCTGGTCTCTCAGGTAGTTAATTGAACAATCAATACAATTGATTGGCCAGATTGTCTTCACACCCAACTCCCAGATAAAGGAAGGGTGGAAAAACAGTAGTGCTCGGCCCAGGAGGACCATGATTTGAGGAAACCTGGGGCCGTATGTACAAAGATTCTAGGAGTAGGAGTGCTGATCTAGGATCAGTTTAGCCTTTTAGCTCATAATGGATATAGTTTGGATATGGACAGCAAGGCCGTAACCATGGAGTCAACATTGGGGGGGACCAAATCAATTTATTTATATTTTTTATATCAGCTAGGCTATATATTGGGGGGGCATTTTGAGCATATCTGAATATTGGGGGGGATGTGTCCCCCCCAATATATATGGTAATTTCGGCCTTGCTGGACAGGGGAAACCTGATCCTAGATCAGCACTCCTACTCTTACAATCTTTGTACATCCGGCCCCTGGTCTATACTTTACTAGTGTTACACAGAAGAGGCCTCGAGAGCCTAGTGCTGCTGAAAATGACTGCCTCTGCTTCACATGCAATTAGTCTTAGCGGGGAGCTGCATTATGGTTGCCTTCAGCGCACAATACTCCAAAATGAAAGGGATCTTGTAGGCTAATGTGATCTAAGGGATAAATTACTTAACTGGATGCAATTCTCGTTTGCAGCCGTAGGTTGAAGTTGCTGGCAACTTTAAGGGTATCGTGAGTGGCTTTCTATCCAGCAAAGCTAGCTGCACAACAGTGGGGAGCACACTGGCACACACTGTCTCTGCTCCAATGAAAATCATTATAACTGGGTGCCTGGGTGGAGCAGGAAACCATTGAAGAGAAAAAAATGCAAGCTAAACACAACCCCATCTGATTATTGAGCACCACTTCAATAGTGTAGATAGGTTCCCACTACAGCATTCAAGTCTGACACTAGCTTGCCCACTAGCTAACAAGGTAACTGAGCTGTGACAGCTTAGTTATCTAAGGTGAATGAGCAAGCTAGCTATCTTGTCTAAAAGCTTTATGTTCATTGCAGTTTACCATAAGAGGGCAAGGTTTCTTGCTTTTGGAGATGTATTTGCATGTGTTTTATTGGAGGTAGACTGAGATGTCAGCATTTAGCTAGCTGATTAGAAGTCTTGTTTGTGTTAAAGAAGGCCTGGCTTGATATTGCTCTCAGTACCTCAGTAGTTTTACCTATACCTTTAAACATGCCTTTCTTACTGTAAACGTTTCTGCATGAGGCATTTGGCATTACTATTCACACCACCAAATGAGAGGTAGGGAGAGCACCTGTTGTTCAGTTGGCCAGTCTCTATCTAGATTCTCTCTCCCTCCCTCCCTCTCTCTCTCTCTCTCTCTCTCTCTCTACACCAGAGAAAAAGGAAATTCTGGGATTATTCAAAAACAACCTCAGATAATTATAACTACTTGTTTTAACTATTTTTTTGTTCGATTACATAATATAGAAGTGTATTTTTCATGAGTCTTAGATTTTAAGATTCAAGAAAACTCTCTGCGACTCTAATATTTATTGTAAATGAAAGACATTCCCTGGTACCCCTAATAGAGAACACACGATCAGATAACTCAGCTGATGATGATCAGGCAGCGGAAACGGCGTCCTCAGAGATTATGTGATTTTAATGGGCTTTGTCTCAGTAGATATCAGAGCACCATTTTGAAGATCACAATCTGTACTCTTTCACGCTTGGGCGTGTCGCCTCGATACAGGAATCGTTTACTTCGTCTGCAATTCGGCTTTGGCGATCCCTCTAGTGATGCTAACAGCCCCTGGGGCAGGTGGGGGGGGGGCAGAGCAATGTGTCACTCACTCACTGAAACACACATGGTCACCCATGTCCTTTCCATGCTCATAGTGGCACAATGAAATCAGAGGGAGGATTCCTGCAGGGCTCTGTCTCTGGCAGTCGTGTTTATAGACTGAATTCAGAAATAGAGCATCGTTACCAAGAGACTGCACATCACAATGTTCAGAGTAAAAAAAGAAGAAAAAACATCTCTCAAATAAATCCTCCCTGGAATCGGTAATGTAGTGTGCCGTGGGATAAATAAAAGATTTATTTTCATTCTATGGTATAAATATTGCATCTGTGGTGTGCATGTTATAGTAAAACCATACTCAATTCCACTCATAGAGTTTACATCATCAGTTATTAATAACAATAATACTTGAGTCTAAACAGACTGATGTTGTTCAATACATTTCGGTACTGTTGTTAATATATACAGAGTCAGTTTTGCATCATATCCAAATGTTGTTTTGTGCTTCCTTAGAAAATTATTTGACCTTTCAAACAATTTTTTTAATAGATATAAAAAATAAATAATAAGTCATACCGTAAATGTCAGATTATTTTTCTGGCTGTGCATGAAGTCAAGCTTTTCCCTGGAAAACATGGTCCCCCAATTATCTGTCTGTTGGGCCTAAGCTGGAGGAGAAACAGACCAAGGCTGAAATAAGTGACTCTCACTCTCAACCCTGAGGACATTCAGCTTCACACAGCTTATTTTGTGGTTTTGTGACTTGAAGTGCATTTTTAAAATACAATTAGAGTCTCCAATTTAATTGTAGGTACAGCGGGTAATTTGTTTGTACAGGCATGCTTACCTAGAGGCAATAATGTCTCAAATACACATTTGCAAATACAAATACATACTCGTCCTCTCCATCTCTCCTCCCACTCTACCCCCCTTCTCTATTTTCTCTCATTTTCACACACAGACACACACACACACACACACACACACACACACACACACGCACACGCACATAAACACACACATTTCCCCCCTTTTCCACTCTCACGTACTCAGTCTCTCTCTTGCTTTCTCAAATGCACACCCCAGGTGAGTGCGCCGCTCTCCCCCTCCATAGCGCTGCCATGTTTTGTGATGTTTGTGCAGAGGTGACCGTAGGTACCTGTCTCTCAGTCCGTGGACAGGCCAGCGGCATCACAGAGCCAATCTGTAGTCGTGGGGATGCTGACACCACACCCCCAGGAGGGGTGACCTCTCCTCCAACACCAACTGTCCCGGCAGCATCTGCTTCCGAATTTCCTCCAGGAAGCCACCGGCGTCAGAGGGCCCTGGTGAGGGTGAGGTCTCTGTGCCAAAAGCCTGATCGCGGGAGACAGATCAAATCAGAGTCGAGCCACGTGCCCAGTCCAGCCCCGGGCCGCCGCTCTGACTCGCTGCAACATGTCCCCAGGTCAGTCGATGCCCATTCTCAAGGGCGAGTTTTCAGCATCCTAAACTGATCCAAGGTCAGAGCCAAGGAAGTACTCCCCCCCCCCCCCATATTTATTCGATCCCATCACTGAGGTTGTGTGTGAGCTGGGTTCATTCGCCCAGAAATTCTGGTCCACTGAAACAAACCTACTGTTACAATGATGAAAAAAAGAGAAAAATATGGCAGCAATTTTAAATCAATGTGATTATGTTCACGTGTTATAAACCCGTCTGCTCGGTGAACCAAAGACTCAGTGTGATTTCACTGGAGCTCTTACGCCTTCGCACACAAGGGAAGAGGAAATGAGAGGAGAGGGAGGACAATGTGTTTCCAGGAAAGAGTGCCACTGATGCCCGATGCAGAGATCTGTAGCATTGTGCAATGGCACGCCAACAATCATTTCTAATTCTCTGCAGGCAAGTCATTATGAACTACCTTCATGCTACAAAGGTGAGAGATCTCTGCTCAAATGTGAACATAGCACTGCATCGCTATTAAAGGGTGTGACACTCAGTATTAGTGCATAGTACTGCCGCTAATATGATGTAGGATTTATGAGACAGTAGAGCACATAAATGTTTTATATGGTTGATTGGCAGGTTTATAACACGCCATTGATAAAAGCACAACAAAGGTATGCTTCCCCACAAGAAAACAAGTCACTGGGCTTGAAACTGCAAATTCAGTACAAAACAACTTTGAAAGGAGTTACATTCAAAGGCTTAATTGTGTTTGATGATAATCAATAATAGACACAGTTTTTTCTTCACAACCGTGACAGCATGATGGTTTTAGAGTTTTCTGTTTATGTGCAACAACACTATCTGTAGAGGTATTATAACTGGCTAGCTGTGCTGGTATTATAATTGGCTAGCTGTGCTAGTATTATAACTGGCTAGCTATGCTGGTATTATAATTGGGTAGCTATGCTGGTATTATAATTGGCTAGCTGTGGTGGTATTGTAACAGGTTAGCTGTGCTAGTATAATAACTGGCTAGCTGTGCTAGTATTATAATTGGCTAGCTGTGCTGGTATTATAACTGGCTAGCTATACTGGTATTTCAACTGGCTAGCTGTGCTGGTATTATAACTGGCTAGCTGTGCTGAATCTTGGGGAGGCTGTGGCAGATGACCCATTGGGACACTCTTTCCAAACGTTATGCTGCACCTATCGGACTCCCGCTGTGTGACGACAGTGTCATTTGTGTGCAAATACAAATGAGATGGAGTGTTTACCTCTGGGTGGCGCTATACACAATGGTGATGGTGGTGGAGTGCTTGTCTCAGACCTGAGCTGGTCTCTACACCTGGTGCTGAATAGTTTTTGTCACTGAATAGTTTTGTCACTACATTCTGGAAAGTAATTTTCAGGGCAATGCTGGAGGTAGAGTTGGTGCCTCTCCCTTGCTCTTTCTCTCTCTCTCTCTCTCTCTCTCTCTCTCTCTCTCTCTCTCTCTCTCTCTCTCTCACTCACACACACACACACACACACACACACACACACACACACACATTAAAATTCAAATGCAATATTAAGGTTTTAAATGAAAAATTGGAATATGGAAGGGGTCTGGGGGGCCTGTATTTGAGGCGTGGGGTGTAACCAGGCACAGAGAAAGAGAAGACCCTGCACAGTTTGACTTGCACTGATCAGTCTATAAAACCCCTTGATGTTGTTGAGCTTTTGTTTGAGCTCTGTTTAAAAAGCTCTGCCAGAGCTGCAAGCAGAGACAGCACAAGAGGCCAGTGCCCTCAGTAAACATGTGGGATCTTACGTAACATGAATATAATCATAGAGGAAAGGTTGTCAGTCAGCCGACAAATATGAACTCAACAGGACATGAATATGCAGTAGCGAGAGCATCAGCACAGAGAAGTTCAAAATAAATAGATAAATATAATTTAAAAATTCTGAATAGTGAAATGTATCCTTCATCTCACCAGGAGGGTAACAGATCCGATTTTGGAACAGTATCGTGTTCAGACTTTAACTGTGGCGACTGTCCTCCTATAACCCAGCAGCACATCTCCCACAGGTTTGGCCATGAATTGGTTGTTTGTTTTCTATCAGCAACCTGTTTCCTTTCTCTGACCTTCTGCCTGCCTGCCTCTCTTTCCCTTCCTCTCTCTCTCTCTCTCTCTCTCTCTCTCTCTCTCTCTGCCTCTCTTCACATAATCTCACACACAGGATACCTTTCACCCCACTAGACTACAGCAGAACTAAACTTGACCAAACTAAAAGTTTTACATTTCAGAAATGTTTGAGTGCTTTTTTGCAAGCGTCTGTGTGTGTTTGTGCATACACAGGTATGTGTGTGTGTGTGTGTGTGTTCCTGCATGTGTGTGTGCATGTATGTTTGCATGCATGTATGTGTAGGGAGGTGAGATACATTAGATCCATTCCAATTAATTCCAATTGCTAATATCAAAAGCCACACAGTATTTTCCAAAGGGGGTGGGGGTGGCTGTTGTGTAGGGCTGTTGGTGTGTGTGTGTGATGGGGGGAGGTTAGGGTTAGGTTGTGGGGAGCTGCCTTTTGGCATCCCAGGGTTCAGGGGCCTCATTATGCATTCTGCCTCTAAAGGACATGGGAGAGAAATATCTCAGAGTGATGTGACCTTTAAGATCACAGAGATCTCTCGACCTGTCTGCGGGAGCCAGAGAGAAACGTAGCACAGCGAAAAACGAGAAACGGAGGAGAGAGACTTCATTTGCAATGCGCTGCTCTCGCCCATTAAATGAATTGATTTTCCCCTCTGAACGGCCGACTGAGCTGTTTATGACTGTAAGTGTAGCTGTGAGTGTAATGCTGTCAGGAGAAGCCCCATTAATACGCCGCCACGGCTCTCCTTTTATACATTAGCACTTGTGCTCGTGGGTCCGAAATGTCCCCCCGCCAGACAGAGTCCTCCAACGCAGCGGAGTCCCAGCTCGCGCGGAGCGTCGCGGCTAGCTGCTGTTCACGACCGTGGAGGCAGCCGCATCTCCGGCAGAAAACAGTTTTAATGAGATGAAAGGAGACACTCCAGCGCTTTTGTTCTCGGCAAACAGCGGCACTTCTGCAATTTCCATCCCTCTCTTTTTTAGCTGAATAGCCTCTTTCAGGCAATTATCCAAAAGGTTGTCAACGTACAGTAATGGAGCTGGTCCTGTGTTGATTAGAATAGAGGGCGAGGTGAGCGCGGCAATGCTTGTCGCGACAGACGATGCATTATACATTTCAAACGGCATCCAGTTTAGGTCTGTCGGCTGCTCGCTCGCGGGGACTGCCTCGTCTCTTACCGAAGAGAAACTGCCATCGCTCTGGAAACAGAACACAAGCGTGAAAGCTCGAATAAAGGAGACGATAAAAACGTAATGAGAACAAACGAAAGCGTAGGATTGCGGTGTTTTACTGGGATGACGGTGAAATACGTGAATGCAGTAGGGGAGGGGGAGGGGTTGGGCTGGTGTGATTGGGAAGGTAAAGCCCGGATAACAGTATGTTTGTTTATGTCTCGTTCTGATTGGGTAAAACAGAATTACTTCCTTTTTATTTTTCTTCAACCTACTGTGAAATTGAACCCGATAGCTTACAGGCTTGGTGATCTTACCAAGGTGTGGTTTAGTTGAGCCTTGTATATTATAATAATAAATAGTAAAAGCAATGGCCAAAACAATGTGATGAAAAGGGTATCTGAGCAGAGCACTGGGCTCGGTGACATTGGCAGTTATCACACCGGAGTATTCCTGCACTGCTGCGAGGTGGGGAGAGGGTAACCGGCCATGTCTTTGTTTGAGGTGCTTTGTGGCCCTACATGGCTGTGTGAAGGACAGAGGGGAAGATTAGGTCTGAGGCTCAGTACAGTGCCTGCTCTGTGAATATTATCGCTCTCTTCAAAGGCACAGCTCCGTTCCACTGATAAGAGAGAGACAAAAGACTGCGCTCGCGTGCGTGCATGTGTATGCTTATACGGCAGGGGGGGGGTGTAAAAACATTTTATTTTTAGATCCTCATCTTCATACTTTTTTTTCTTTTCTTCAGTAGATGACATTGACATTTCTTAATTAGTCGCCTGCCTAGAGGAGCCATAGGATGATGTGGTTGGAGGTGACAGACTGTGTGTGCATTGCACATGCACTGACTAAGTCTCTGCTTAGTTTAGGGAAAGAGTAGACCATTCTGTTACAGAACCGAGCCCATTGTGAAGTTGAACAAGTGCGTCTGTGGGAAAAGCCATTTGTATTTAAAAGGAACTTAAAACCCCATCTCTGATTAATCGTCCCCATTGTCTCGGTCATTGTTAAATTCTCCAACGCTTTCAATTTCCTTCCAAAAAAATTTGGCAACTTTTTGGGCTTGTCAACCTTGAAGTCCAAGGACCAGTGATGAGATTTTAGGATAAAGCAGCTAATTCAGTCGCGAGGGGTATAGACAGGCAAAATAAAAGATTCTGAAAAGGGTTTTTTGTTACCTTGAGAAATGCTATGCTAAGCACAGTCATATGTGGGCTTCAGGAACAATTTGAGATTGCCTCTGTGTGACTGCCTGCATACAAAACACAAATTGAACAATAGAGACTTGGATTCCAGTCCCTTTTTAAAGGATTGTAATAATTAGGTGTCTTATATTTGCATTTTCATTTTGGGCTTTTGCAATCAGCTCTTTTTGACCCCTGCAAAACCAAAAAAAATAATCAGGGTTTCAATAATGTATGTCTTGTGGTTGCTGTCAGAAAAGGTCCTGATGGCGATCTTGGATGGGCATTCTATTTCTCAGTGTAACCCCCCTCCCACCTCCCCCCAATAAACCCTCCGTCCCCCTCCCATCGAGGCCCTGCGGTGAGGTTCTCATAAATCATTCAGATCGGGAATGATGAAAACACAAATGCGGGTCCCAGGCAATTCTCTCCAGCTCGCCCCCCCTCCCCCACACCTTGAAAGTTCCAGGCGACGGTGGGAATATTAAACGGCGTCCGCCCCAGACCCCCGGGCCCCGCCCACTCCTCTCGGTGCCGCAGCGAGGAGGCTCCACATGTCGGAGAGGGGGCACCGAGCTAACGGGGAGTTTGCAAGAGCCGCTCGCTCATCTCCGTGAGCTCACATCTTGACCAGCCGTCCTGTTTTTCACCGGCTGAGCCGAGGATAGCTCGGGCCTCATTCTGAACTGGGTTTAAACTCACATTTTAATCATCGTCAAACGAAGCACATTACTTCCTATGTGAAAAAATTTTTAAAACAAGAGTATCTTAATTTCCTGAATACACACAGCCTCCAGTTTAGAATGCATTTGTGTTGTTAATTCTGACCGTAGCACGTTCCCTCTCCCTCTCCCAGGTCTCTGTCTCTCTCAAAGTGATCGTCTTCTCACCGTGTCACAGCGCACATTCCTCCCACACGCCTTCACTTCATTTGGTTGCATCACGCAAGTGAAGGCAAATGTGCCGTTATTGTACATATAGTCATTGTTTTATAGCTTCACTCTATATTTTTCACTAACTCCCTGAAGGTGTCTACAATCACTCAGAGGTGTGTTGAAAATTGCAGGGATGACTGACTAGCAAGGCTGTGTGTCACTCAACCAAAGTAGAGCATGATGATTTCCTCTGAATTTGAGAATCGTGGCTCTGTGATATCCCATTAAGCTTCTCCTGTGTTACCCACTTAGTCTGAAACAGGAAGTTTACCTTTGCACGTGTCGCTGTGGCTCCTGTGTGAGTTTATTCTGTTCGAAATCTCACTGGGGGAGTGGAGGGAGTCCTTTGAACCCTGCTTCAAACAGCTGATTGCAGCGACGTCTCTCAGGTCCAGCATAAACCTAACAAGGAGGAATTAAGCCTCTTGATACAAACATCTTGAAATGAGGGATCTTTGTCAGTTGAAAGGGGCCTGCTGTGAACATGTGCACAATCAGCACTTTCCCTTTGCTGTCAGGACGCACAGTTCACGCAGGCACTTTGATTATTTGTCATCGGACAGTGTTGTACAATCTGTTGGTGTGTGTGCTGTCAGACCATACAGAATATCCTGCATATGAATGTGGGCTGCAGCTGGAAATTAATGATGCAAGATGAGGAAACTGAAGGCTCCCTGTCCCATATTTCTGGAGGTGGAGGCATTGGGTGGAGTAGTCAGCTGCACAGCAGGCCTGGGTGGAGTATTCGGCTGTTCAGCAGGGCTGGGTGGAGGCGTAGGGTGGAGTAGGTGGCTGTTCAGTAGGCCTGGGTCGAGGCATACACACTGCTAATGAGAGGGTACTGCAGCTCTGTGCCCCACAGGGGCTACGGCCCCTCCTTGAAGAGAGAGGGGAGAGATGTGACCTGCAGGATCCGCTGGACTGGATGTGCGTCTGCTGGAGGAGTGAAATTATGCGATTAAGTGTGCTAACTGTTTTTACATGTGTGGGTCTGTGTGAGAGAGAGAGAGAGAGAGAGAGAGAGAGAGAGGGAGAGAAAAAGAGAGTACACGTGGATATATACGGTATATATGTGTGTGTGTGTGTGTGTGTGTGTGTGTGTGTGTGCGCATATAGCTGTTTCGTGTTAGTGAATATATATATACAGTGCCGTGAAAAAGTATTTGCCCCCCTCCTGATTTCCTCTATTTTTGTATATTTGTCAAACTGAATGGTTTCAGATCTTCATACAAAATGTAATATAAGACAAGGAGAACCCGAGTAAACACAAAATACAGTTTTTAAATGATTATTTCATTTATTGAAGGAAAAAAGTTATCCAACACCCATATCACCCATGTGAAAAAGTAATTGCCCCCCTGAACTTAATAACTGGTTGTGCCACCCTTGGCGGCAACAACTGCAATCAAACGTTTGCAATAACTGGCAATGAGTCTTTCACATCGCTGTGGAGGAATTTTGGCCCACTCTTCTTTGCAGAATTGTTTTAATTCAGCCACATTGGAGGGTTTTCGAGCATGAACTGCCTGTTTAAGGTCATGCCACTGCATCTCAATCGGATTTAAGTCCAGGCTTTGACTAGGCCACTCCAAAACCTTCATTTTGTTTTTCTTGAGCCATTCAGAGGTGGACTTGCTGGTGTGTTTCGGATCATTGTCCTGCTGCATAACCCAAGTGCGCTTGAGCTTGAGGTCAAAAACTGATGGCCGGACATTCTCCTTCAGGATTTTGTGGTAGAGAGCAGAATTCATGGTTCCATCAATTACGGCAAGTCGTCCGGGTCCTGAAGCAGCAAAGCAGCCCCAGACCATCACACTACCACCTCCATGTTTGACTGTTGGTATGATGTTTTTATTATAGAATGCTGTGTTAGTTTTATGCCAGATGTAACGGGACCCACCTTCCAAAAAGTTCCACTTTTGACTCGTCAGTCCACAGAATATTTTCCCAAAAGTTTTGGGTGTCATCAAGATGTTTTTTGGCAAATGTGAGACGAGCCTTTGTGTTCTTTTTGGTCAGCAGTGGTTTTCACCTTGGAACTCTCCCATGGATGCCATTTTTGCCCAGTCTCTTTCTTATTGTGGAATCATGAACACTGGCATTAACTGAGGCAAGTGAGGCCTGCAGTTCTTTAGATGTTCGTCTGGGGTCTTTTGTGACCTCCTGGATGAGTCGTCGATGCGCTCTTGCAGTAATTTTGGTAGGCCAGCCACTCCTAGGAAGGTTCACCACTGTTCCAAGTTTTATCCATTTGTAGATAATGGCTCACACCGTGGTTCGCTGGAGTCCCAAAGCCTTAGAAATGGCTTTGTAACCCTTTCCAGACTGATAGATGTCAATGACTTTGTTTCTCATCTGTTCTTGAATTTCTTTAGATCGCGGCATCATGTGCTGCTTTTTGAGATCTTTTAGCCTACTTCACTTTGTCAGACAGGTTCTATTTAAGTGATTTCTAGATTCAACAGGTCTGGCAGTAATCAGGCCTGGGTGCGGCTTGTGAAATTGAACTCAGCTTAAAAAAAAATGTGGTTAATCGGTTGATTTATTAAGGGGGGGCAATTACTTTTTCACATAGGGCCAGGTAGGGTTGGATAGCTTTTTTCCCTTAATAAATTAAATCATAATTTAAAAACTGCATTTTCTATTCACTCAGGTTATCTTTGTCTAATATAAAAATTTGTTTGATGATCTGAAACATTTAAGTGTGACAAATATGCAAAAAATGAAGAAATTAGGAAGGGGGCAAATACTTTTTCACGGCACTGTATGTGTGTGTGTGTGTGTGAGATGTGCCCGTCTGTGTCTAGTGCTGGATTCCTCAGCTCTGAAGCTCAGTGTGTCTGCACGCTACAGCGCTGCCATGTTCCAGCCATGATGACGGGCCCAGTAGCTCCTCTCTTATGTATGTCAGTAGGTCCTCACACGTACCCATTTAATACCATCTGTTGGCACAGCTGCCAAAGAGCTCTTACTGAAAATCTGCAGTCTGTTTTCCTGATGCAGCCTAAACAAATAACTAATGTACACCCAAATCAATCTCTGACCCCTGAACTATATCCCACGTCTGACCGGAGGAATATGCCCCACTGAAATGGTGACTCATTTACCACTGCCTCTTGGGTCAGTGATGGAGAGGAGGCGAGGTGAAGCCTGCACCAGGATAGAAACATCGCTCCCATCTCCCCAACTCCCCCATTCCCCCCTTCCCCACCGTCTGCTTCCTTCCAATCCCCACCCTCTCTTTTTATTTCATAATCTCTTCTCTCATTTCCCCCATGCAATTTGGCCGTATCTCCAGTGGCCAGGAAAAAGAGGCTCTGCAGGTGAAAGGGTTCTTTCTGGAAGGCAGAGAAGACTCATCCACAAGGACCAGCTTAACGAAGAGGGCAATGGTGCATCATCTTCTGTCCGTTATTTAAAATAGCAGTGATTACAGTCGCACTATATCGCTGGAATTAAGTAGGGAAACCAAATATGAGGGAGATCTTGCGAAATGGCTTCGGGAGAGAGGCGCTTACAATAGAAAACGTAATTGAAGGAACATTGATTTCTTTTATACACATTTATGGCTGAGCTATTGGTACATTTTTTCAGCACTTGTTACTTTTTTATTATTTGTAGCTGTCAGAACAGCAGAAATACAAGGTGTACAAAGCTTTCCATTGTTGAACAGAAGAAAAAATACTAATGTGGCGAGATACAAAAGGAGAGGGGAGAGAGGGATAAAAAGAGTGACAAAGGAGAGAGTAGTGGAAAGGTTAGTAAAAGCTTGGACTCCCTGTCATGCTCTTGTAGTAGACAGCCAGGCCCAGTCATAATTATACCATAAATGCCCCAAATAATAAATGCAACAGAAGTCAGAGAGCCATTTGCACATTTCCAAAGTGGCCGCTACAATATTACCCACCTAGTGACTGCTCTGGACACCATCTATAAGAACCTACATCCTGCTGAAGGTGAAAATGTAGGTTTAGGATGGACGAGGGTTCCAGTACCCTGGTCACTGTGCAGATGCACCGCTGACAAAACTCTGTCATTGGCTTATTTATCTGTGTTCGTTTATTTTTCTGCACAGGATGCACTTACAAAAGTAGTTAATTCTGTAGGCTGACAGTAGGATTGTTCACCCCGACACCAGAAGGGTTGTTTGTTCAGTTCCCAGCCTCTTAACTTTAAAATGACATTGTGGCCTCTCCGCCAGACTCTCAGAGCTATTACACTGATGGATTGGGAGGGCAGCCCTTGGTTAGAAAGTAATTACACCACATATGGCAGAATTATCTGAAAGTCTGAGAGAGTCCAGTCTAAGGCATTTTCTCGTCTAAATAAAGGGCTCTGACTCAGCAAACAGCAATCCCAAACTAAATGCAGAGTGAACCCTTTCACGTAATCATACGTGTGCACCGTAGAATTATAAAACTTTTAGAGCTGCATTTCTCAGACCCATGGGGTCACCACCCAAATGTGGGTTGTGGCACCTTCTGAATGGGTTGCGAGCCTGAGTTGAAAGTGTTGTGATTAATGTATGTTGGTCACGTGACACGTGCTTCACTGCGAAATAGAAAATCACTGCAGATCGGCGATCATATTTCACAGCTCATACCCGAACGGTAACCTCTTCAGAAAAACTGATCTTGGATCTGCGATTTGAGGGTTCTCATTGAGATCACGTGCAATATGAGTAGGCCCCGTTTTAACATTTAGAGTGTTCATTAGTTACGAATGTGTTGCAGTTTATGAATGTGTTGCATTGGAGAGAAAGTGCTAGATATTTTGTGTGTTTTTGTTGCTAATATATATTAGATCACCACTGAGCTGGCATTGGTAAAAATGGGTCCTGAGGCCAAAAAGGTTCAGAACTACTGTCCTATTGGGTGCACCTCCTATCTTTCCAATTGGTTACTTCTGTGACTGCATGGAGGCTGCCATTGAGACGTTTCCTTTTTCATGTAGGTAGTTTTTCCAATCCTGTTGAGTGTTTAAGAGGTGTAAATCCCAACATTAGCGATTTACCGCCACCTGTGCTTCCTGTGTTAATTCCTTCAACCAACACCATACAAAATACTTTGAACAATATATACTGTATATAGTGTTTCCTGTGGTGCTGGAACATTTTGTCACTAAGAATTACCCAGTAGAAGTCCAGTTGTGCAAGAAGTATGAAGTATGCGATGGAAAAAGTAGTATACAGCATTGTGTAACAGTTAGCAGGAGTACGTATGTGATCACCAAAATTAGATAGGCCCACTTTTAAAAGCATATTACAATGGAAAATTGTTTATGTAGAGCCATAAAGCAAACTTAAATCACAATGAACGTCCATAACAGAATGTCATTGGCCATAACAGTATTACTGTTTGACAGGCTATAGCTAATATATGATGTGCGTTTATGAGACAAAATAGGCAGGCCTACTAACTTGTACCAGTAGGTGGCAACATGCATTTAAGGTCAGATACATTATAAACATACACTGCCCGTCCCCCAAAAAAGTCACACACTCTAATATTTCGTTGGACGAAATTACGGCACGCATTCGCCGTGGCATTGTTTCGATAAGCCTCTGCAATGTCAGAACATTTATTTCCGTCCAGAGTTGCATACATTTTTCGCCAAGATCTTGTATTGATGATGGGAGAGTCGGACCGCTGCGCAAAGTCTTCTCCTGCACATCCCAAAGATTCTCAATGGGGTTAAGGTCTGGACTCTGTGGTGGCCAATCCATGTGTGAAAATGATGTCTCATGCTCCCTGAACCACTCTTTCACAATTTGAGCCCGATGAATCGTGGCATTGTCATCTTGGAATATGCCCGTGCCATCAGGGAAGAAAAAAAATCCATTGATGGAAAAACCTGGTCATTCAGTATATTCAGGTAGTCAGCCGACCTCAGTCTTTGATCACATAACGTTGCTGAACCTAGACCTGACCAACTGCAGCAACCCCAGATCATAACACTGCCCCCACAGGCTTGTACGGTAGGCACTAGGCATGATGGGTGTATCACTTCATCCGCCTCTCTTCTTACCCTGATGCACCCATCACTCTGGAACAGGGTAAATCTGGACTCATCAGACCACATTACCTTCTTCCATTGCTCCAGAGTCCAATCTTTATGCTCCCTAGCAAATTGAAGCCTTTTTTCCCGATTAGCCTCACTGACAAGTGGTTTTCTTAAGGCTACACAGCTGTTTAGTCCCAATCCCTTGAGTTCCCTTCGCATTGTGCGTGTGGAAATGCTCTTACTTTCACTATTAAACATAGCCGTGAGTTCTACTGTTGATTTTTTACGATATGATTTCACCAAACGTTTAAGTAATCGCCGATCACGATCATTCAAGATTTTCTTCCTCGAAGATGATGGTTCACCACTATCCTTCCAGGTTTTAATAATGCGTTGGACAGTTCTTAACCCAATTTGAGTAGTTTCAGCAATCTCCTTAGTTGTTTTCTTTGCTTGATGCAGGCCAATAATTTGACCCTTCTGAAACAGATTAACATCTTTTCCACGACCACAGGATATGTCTTCCGACATGGTTGTTTAAGAAATGAGAAGCTACTCACTGCATCAGTTAGGGTTAAATAACTTGTTGCCAGCTAAAACATATTAATCAATGCAGTAATTATCCAATGGAAGGCTCTTACCTATTTGCTTAGTTAAATCCAGGTGGTGACTTTTTTTTGGGCCAGGCAGTGTAGTATCATTCTATGGCCCCAGAAACAGGAAGTGACTTTGCCTAGTCCCACCCAGTTGACTACTTCAAAAGGCCTCATGCAGGCACAGATAATTCCAGTAAGTGTGTCCTCTAGGAGTTTTATGACTCTATGGTGTGTACATAATCGTATGTCTGTCACAGCCTTATACGTGTGCCCTGTCATAGCTTCTGCATTTATTGTTTGTTTTGGCCTACCACCTGCCTCGTGGCAAGAGTGAGCCTTGAATCTGATCTTACTTTTAAACACAGATTTAGTTTTGCCAGCAGGCCTGACCTCTTCTGAGAAATTGATCCTGAAGGGGCCGGGCAGAGCCCACAGCTAATATAAAATCAGTTTGGCTATCTTATTTCCTAGACATTTCTGTTTTTGGACAGGACAATGGTGAGGTTGCGCTGGACAAGTTGTGCTGCTTTGAACAGTGGGCCTGGAGCTGTGCAACCTTTTGCTGAACTTGTTTGCAACATTTAGTGATGCAGTGATTTTAGTGGGGGGGGTGGTGGTAGTAAATCGCTTAGTGATGCAGTTTAGTGATTTACTATCCCCCCCACGTTCTCTGCTTTTCCCCAGGTTGTTGTCACCTTATGGCTGTCCTTGTTGTTTTTGTTTTGTTTTCAAAAAGAAAAAGAAAATATAGCTGCGAACAGCAGTAAGCGGGTTTCAAGCATCAGCAAACCGCCCCAATGGGAAGAAATAGTCCATGAAGAAATATTGCGTATGCATTTTTATAATGTTATAAAGCGCTACATGGTTTTACACAAAACTTGAAGTCTTTAAAACATATGTAAGTTATTGCTTGGATTAGAACCTATGACCGCTTGTCTGAAGGCAGAACCCAAATCAACTGTGCCATCGGACAGACAATTTGAGTGCACCCAGTGTTTGGGTGTTGAGAAATAGTTTTCAAAGCATTCAGGCAAATTAACAAGAGTCAAAAACTAAACAGCCTGGAAGATTTCATGTTTCAATATGAACAAAGATTTGTAAGAGCTCATGACTTTAATGCTATTATAGTACATTTGAAAACAGCCACAACATACAGGGCGAAACAGCTGGTCTCAAACTCACAACATTTGGATTACTGGTTTTACTGTGTTTGCCATGGGACAGGCACATCAGCAATGGAAACTAGAATTCATGAATAAAGTGGAATAAATAACCAAGCATTAAAGGCAAATAAATAGAAATGTATAATTATGTGCAGGTGCTTTGTCATACATAGAGATAATTTAATTCTTAATTAATTCTTAACTTTATTATTATTTATATGGTTATTATATTCAAATATCTGTATTAATCAATTATCTGTAGTTTCTACATTTTCAAAGATATCGACATATTCAATCAGGTGCTCTTCAGTTCAGGCCAATGTTTCAAACCAATAGGCCAAATTAATTACATTGATGTGACTATATACACTGATATGGGTCAAATTAATTGGCTCACCATTCCATACCAGCCGACAATATATATTATTTTTTGCATGAACAAATTGTTGCCCTGGGGTGCGGTAGTATTGTTCAGCAGTCGATTACAAGATTTTCTTAATGAAACTGGCATAATATGAACCATTGCCAATAAAACATTTCGCCATTGATTTGTTGTAAGGCTCATAATAATAATAATAATTTTCATTAGGTTGTGTGAAAAATAATTTAAAAATCAGCAATTGCTGAAATGCAGGAGAAATCGGGGAGAAATTACATTAGAATTAGGGAAGCCTTTGGCAGGTAAATTGGTGTAAAATAGAGGAGAAGTCCCGCAAAACAGGGATCGTTGGCAGGTATGCCATTCAGACAGTTTTGACAGAGCTTCTTCTAATTAATGACATTTTTAATTCCACTCTGATGCCTTAAGATAAATTTAAAAAAGATCAATCAGACCTACAGTTCACGAGAAGATGTTTATTTTGTGTTCGTCACAAGACTCACCTCTTCAGGGTGCACCTCTCCCTGTAGTCCGGTTTTTGTTAACTTAGGGACATAGTTGCTTAGTATTATACATGTCTACTTGTTTATGTATTGTATTAGGCTTAGGCATTATTTTCTGCATTGATTGCTTTATTGCTACCTTTGAATTGTGGCTACAGATTTACCTACAGGGTCCTAGTTTAACTATGTAGTTGCTCCTAGCACCTAAGAACTGGACTTCCCACTAGGGTGGCTTTCAGCTAAACTGTTCTTGACTACGATTAACACTTTGTTGTACGTCGCTCTGGATAAGAGCGTCTGCCAAATGCCTGTAATGTAATGTAATGTAATGTAATTCAAAATAGTGTCAAATATAAGTATACACACTTTATAGGCCCTTGAAAAATATTTGACAATAGGTGAAAGGGCTCAAGAGTTATGGCCTTTAAAGTTAGTATTTTCAATCATCTGCTATGGCGTCACCGTTTGGCCAGTTGCTGGTATATTGTCGGGGGATATGCTTGGCATGGTCCGCTATACCCAGGCGCTGTTTGCTGAGTTTTTTTACCATTGCTGTGGATTTTACAGCCATTCTTGCAAAAGTGGCAGAAAAGAGAGAAAAAAAGTAATAATAATAACAAAAACTGGTAGAAAAACATTAGGGTTCCAGCACTGATGGTGCTTGGACCCCTAAAAATTCACAGAGGGTGGGTGTAATAAAAGTGAGGTAGGAGCGTCCTTCAGCTTGCTTTTGCACCTAACAGCCTGAGGAGGGGAGTACAGTAAATTGCAGTACAATATCTCCCACAAAATGAGAGAGAATGTGACAAGAAACATAGAGATGAACTAGGGAGATCTGTCAGTGTGGAATTACAGAGCCTGGCCTTGAAAGCTAGCTGCTCTTAGCCAGAACCTGGCAAGCTAATGCTAAGTAGCGTGCATGAAAAATTACATTTCACTAGCAGCTAGTATTTCTGTAGTTTTGTTGCTATAGGTATGAATGGAGTAAAGTGCAATAAAATATGTCTTACTGCCGTGCAGTCTTGATGTGTGATTAAGAGATTGAACTGACCCCACATGTCTCGTGCACACAAGCATTAGAGGAGGATGTTTAATTAAAGTTTTATTTCTATGGTCTGGGTCCATAGGCCAAAACATCAATCAGAGGATTAGAAGTGTGAACATGTTCTGATAACAAACTCAACGAAACTATTTACAAAGCGTACACTTGAACTTTTTTCTGCGGGATAAAAGTTACTTAAATTCACTCCATGCTGGAGTATATCTTTTTTGAAAGACACGACCAGACAAACACAGCAATCAAGTTCACGTTAATTAACTCATCCTTCATCCAGCAGCTCAATTAATCATACCAGTAAGACTAGATTTACCTCATTAGCTTTTATCTACTTAAAACGTATATGTAGGCCTAATCATATTGAGCTGGCAATCTAGCCATGTGTGCGGAGACGCCTGCTGGCTCAATCCCTGGGGTTTCTTTCTCTCTCTCCTGTTCTTGGGTGGTTATGGAACATTATACTCTTCTCCGTATCCGAGACGACATCCATATCAAGTGGCCATCCAAAAGCCTGCACATCTATGAAATGCTGTTATGAATTTATTTCTCAAGTGGAAGATGTGCCCAAAAGATGGAAAATTTAGAGAGAGATAGTGTTGTTTTGCTAGGAGTTAAGCTCCAAATGTAAGATGTAATTATAAAACACAAACAAAATGGCAATAAAAGGAAAAACTATCATGCAAATTGCATTTGATGAACAAATATACATTCAGCTGCAAAGCACAAACACGCACACATTTACACACACACACACACACACACATTTCCCCCATGTTAGTGCGTACCTTGAAGATCTGTAACTAACTCACAGCGAGTGTTGATAGAGAGTGTGGATGAATATTTAATGAATTCATTTTAGGTCTCAGACAGAGATGAGGAGCATTTCCCTTCCTCGGTGGGTTGAGTAGGGAGTGACAGAGTTGAGATGTTGGGGTTGAGGGGGCGGGCTTTCAGAGATGTCTGTAAGAGGAGCATCAGTGGCCTCCGTGCCCTCTGCTTTTGTTTCTGTCCACATTCAGGTGATCAGTCTTATCATTGGCGAACCTGAAAGTTGGCCCAGCCTTACAGACCGTCCCTATAATAATAAAAATAATACAATACAAACTCTCACTATATCTTACATGAAATATTTCCAGGTATTACATTTTTTTAAATTAATCTCTAAGGGTACATCATTTATTTTGTATTTTGTGTTGTGGGCAGTGGCATGCATGCTGACAGGACCCCATCAGACAGACTCCTATATGGTGAGGTGTGTGTTTAACAGAGACATGTCTGAATAGATAGAAAATAGTGCACTGTATTCAAGCCTTTCATTGATTTCACCACTGGTGGTAGCAGTCACTGGCTTGGCAGTGGAGTTTGACGTCAAAAACCCCACGATCCAAAACGGGATGTTTCCATGACCCGGCTCTTTGATTCCAGGTGTGAAATGTATATAATATAAGCTGGAATAGAATATGGCAGCGGCTCGTTGGCCTCCAGCAGGGTGCACGTGAGTCGCGGTTCGTATGCAGCGGACTCGACGGCGACTGACAGCCTGTCGTTCTCCCGTCTCCAGCCATCATTCAGGAAGGAAATTGTTTCTCCTCTTTCATCGAGACACTTCTCAGTGCCTTTTCGACTCAACTGGAATTGGGTTTGGGGCAGCCGGGCGGCAGGCAAATTGAACCGAGACAAAACCGCACCTCAATTGACTGCTGCGGTTTTCAATGGGAAAGCCTGGCCGGATAATACGACGGGTATTGATTTTCCAGTAGAATAAATAGAAAATGGCTTCGCTCATTGTCTCATTGGCTGTTTTGTCCCTTCTGGCCCTCACTCCTACTCCTGAAGCAGACCAGCTCAATCTATCTGCAGACCTGCTCAATCTATCTACAGACCTGCTTAATCTATCTACAGACCTGCTCAATCTATCTACAGACCTGCTCAATCTATCTGCAGACCTGCTCAATCTATCTGCAGACCTGCTCAATCTATCTACAGACCTGCTCAATCTATCTACAGACCTGCTCAATCTATCTACAGACCTGCTCAATCTAATCTCTATCTGCAGACCTGCTCAATCTATCTGCAGACCTCTGCAGACCTATCTACAGACCTGCTCAATCTAGACCTGCAGATCTACAGACCTGCCTATCTGCAGACCTGCTCAATCTATCTACAGACCTGCTCATTCTAGCTGCAGACCTGCTCAATCTATCTGCAGACCTGCTCAATCTATCTACAGACCTGCTCAATCTATCTGCAGACCTGCTCAATCTATCTGCAGACCTGCAGCAGATCTGCTCATTCTATCTACAGACCTGCTCAATCTATCTGCAGACCTGAATCTATCTACAGACCTGCTCATGTGCAGATCTGCATACTATCTACAGACCTGATCAGCCTGCTGCAGGTAAACTATCTACAGACCTGAAGCCCTGCTCAATCTAGATCTGCTATTCTGCCATTAATCTGCCATCAATCTATCTGACCTTGATCCGCAAGGCCTGGCTGTGCAACCCCCCCCCAACCCGCAACACTCCACCCCCCGAACTAATCAGAGCAGCATCTGACCTTCATCATTAAAGCAACTTTGCTGCTAAAAAAGGCTTCGAACAAAAATGAGTATGATCGTAAGGAATCAATCATTTCCTCCACTGCTGTCTCTTCATGTCTTGCTTCAAACTGTGCCCAAGCCATTGGATGAAGACCATGGCGCGTTCCCCATTGGGATAGGATGAATTTGCAGTATGACATTTTATTTGTCCTTTGTCGGTGCCGGGGGTCAACAACGGGGCAGAGGTGTGACTGGATTTCATTTTGAAAGAGCCCTTCATCTCACGGGTAGAGGATGGAGCGAGCCATCCACGCATGACTAATACGCCCCCGTCACTCGCCGTCAGGGTGCTGAAAGCCTCTGAATATGAATGTGAAATGACTGATGGCGTGTCCTTTGGCCCCGCCGCTGGAGTGGCGGCGAGGGAGCGGAGATGTGGAGTGACAGTAAAGAAGGACCACTCCACCCCGTCGGAGCGCTGGGGCTCCCAGTGACGGTCCCCTGCATGGCCACATTCATCCGCATCAGCGGCCTTTACAGCTTCCCTTCCTTCCTGCACCTGGACTCCAAACCCGTAAGCAGGGTACACACAAACCACCGGGGTGGCGGGCAGAGCAAGACCAAATAAGACTCCAGGTCATCGATACTCTATGAGTAAGGTTGACGATTAAGTGCACAGCATCACCCGGACGACACACCAATAAAGAGGCACAAATTGCCCTGTGCAAACATCACCCTCAAGCCTCTCTTAAATCAAAACTTCAAGGATACAGTTCAAGCTAACTGAATTGACCTGCAGCTGCCTGGTAACAAGCACGTTTTCTTACCCGCCCTAGTTTACCGGCCTCTCTGGGCCGCTAATCTGCACTACACCACAGTTGGGGAGAAGGCTTCCTAAGGAGGAAAGCACACAATACTCTTATTGTTGTTTTCTGGAAAGATCCACACATCTCTTCCTGCCAGCGTTGTTATCAAATGATGTGCATTCCTTTTTGGCACACTTGAATTTGTGTTTTTATTTCTTCTTCTCCTCTTCCTTCAAAACGGTCACATGACTGCATAATCCTGAGCACAAGAGATGTACAAACATCTGTTGTTCAGACCTGACAAACACGACACAGCTAACTAACTCTGCAGACTCAGGCACATTAGAGCTGCTGGCAGACTGTCTGCTTCCCCTGTACCACCCAATTAACCTCCACAGAGCCTCAAAGTGTCTCCTTAGCTACAAAAAAAACTGTTGTGCTCTTGTGTTGCATCTGTTTTATATCCTGTGTGTGCGTGTTTGTGTGTGTGTATGTATGTACATGTGTCTTTGTGTGTGTGTGTGTGTGTGTGTGTGTGTGTATGTGTATGTGTGTCCTTGTACGTGTTTTTCTGTTCGCGCATGCGTGTATGCTTGTATTTTTGTGTGTCTGCATCTGTGTCTGTGCGTGGAAGCAGATGTTAACAGTCCTTTGATTCATTATTTAGCCCCATGAACAGCTCCGCTCCGAGACAGTAAATGCCACAATGACTTCCTGTCTGCCTGCGTGTCCCAAATTAATCAGCCATGGATGCAATCAGCTGAAGGCGCCTGATTCATCTGCAGCTGATATGAGTCCCCTGTCCCCACTCACCCAGGCTATATACTGAGCAAAGCCATATCAGCCATCACAGTCCAGTATCCTGGCCCCCAACACTCTCCAACACACCCTAAAGACCTGCCTCTTCAAAATGCATCTTAGGTCCATCTCCTCTCTCTCTCCCTGCACTGAGATCTCATCAACCCAGATTCACCCCTCTCTCCAGGTACAATCAACCCAGACTCGCCCCTCTCTCCTAGTACAATCAACCCAGACTCACCCCTCTTTTTATTTAACCTTTATTTAACCAGGCAAGCCATTAAGAACAATTTCTTATTTACAATGGCGGCCTGGGTACATACCTGGGTACATACACCATTCACTCACACACTCACACCTACAGGGCCATTTAGATTCTCCAATTAGCCTAACGTGCATGTCTTTGGACTGTGGGAGGAAACCGAGTACCCGGAGGAAACCCACGCGGACACGGGGAGAACATGCAAACTCCACACAGAAAGGCCCCGGCCGGGATTCGAACCCGGGACCTTCTTGCTGTGAGGCGACAGTGCCATCCACTGCACCACCATGCCGCCTCTAGGATCCACAGATCTTCAGTTCAGAACTAGTACTCTTCCAAATGAATACTATAGTTCCTTTAATACAAACTTAAATATTTCCCTTTCAGTACTGAACTTATGTATGCTTAGTACAGGTTTTTTTTTTTTTTTTTTTTTTACAATGGCACTGTTTGTTTGTGTCACAGTCCCAATTTTTTAATCTATACTAGTATTTCTCTAACCTTACTGTAAGCCCTATCTTGTAAATCACTTTGGATAACAATGTCCACTAAGTAAGTACATGTAAAAGTAATCTTTACCTGGCAGTGGCAGGGTAGCAGGTGAGAGGTGTGTGCCAGGCAGGTCTCAGACAGGTGAATATGAGCGATGACTAATCATCATAATCATAACGAATCCAAAAGCAATATTGAGACATCCTTGAAAACAAACATACAAAAAGAAGAGCCAAAATCAAGGTTTTTACAATTAAAATCCAATATGTGAAAATGCAAACTGCGGGTACATAATGGGAACTTTGTCAATAACAACTGTCTGCTGTTAGTTGTGTTATTCTGTTTGCGCTTGCATTGCTGCATGTAATAAGGGCAGTTTCTGATCTGTTAAATGTGGTGAAAGCTCCAAGCCCATAGCTACTGTACAACACCGACCTCCCTGCCCTCTGGCCCTTGGACATCTGCCTCCCTATGGGGGAGGGGGTGGGGGGCAGGAAACAGATTTGGACCCTGCAATCTCCAGATGCACTTGTCCCAAGGTCTCTCCATCTGGTGCAATGGCTGCCATGCGACCAGAGGCATTGAATCACATTGCACATGTTCAGACACACACACACACACACACACACACACACACACACACACACGTATTCACATGCAGGCACACACACACACACTCACGCACACACACACACACTCTCACACACATACACATTCACAGACACATTCACACACACACTCTTTCTCAGCATGGCTATGTTATTTTTCTATGTGTTGACACTTCATTGTTGTCTCGCTATCCTGTTAACTGAGTGCACATGGACAAGTGTTCTCTTGGAAAACAGCCAGCTCAAACACCAAACCTGTGTGGATAGGTCACTCACATCGATTGCATTTCCAAAGGTCTTCTTTAGTTTCAAAGAAAATGCTCAGCTACTGATGGTTTAGCGCTCCAGGATTTGTGCTTTATTACAGAGAGTGTTGTGAACAGCACACATCGTAAAGCATCCCACATTGATTGAGTTTCTCCTCTCTGCTGGAAACTTTTCACACACAAACCAGTTCTGAAAAAAAGAGACAAATGTATTTGTTTTTGTTGGGGTTAACATGAAGAGAAATATTGTGTCCACAACCAAATGATAATTCCATCTTAAACTGTGCCATCACAAATACTGTTGTTTGTGATGGCACATGCATGTGCCTATGTTGGTTTCTCACATTATTGTAAGAAACTAATATAGGCACATTCTTTCCACTGTTGAACGTTCACGTTTCCGCTCTCCTAAGTGGAGGCAGACTGACAAATCGGAAGTGATGTAGAACTGCTGCTGATCGATTGGAGCTAAATGCATAAAGCAACTGTTTTCAGCATGATATTTATTTGCGGTATTGCACTGTCAGGTATTTTCTGTTTGTCTCCCTAATCTCCGATTCAGTATCTGTCCGTCAGATTGGTGTCTCAGCCTGCTGGCAGCCAGTCAGCCCTATCAGTAAACATTTCATTAGATTCACTCAGATCGGCCAGCAGTCTCCGGCAGGAAAAGGGATTCAGAAGTGGAAATCAGGTACACTCAGTGTCCCGATGCCAGATGAGAGACACAGAATCCAATCTGCAAGCCACTGATGCTTTCTGTATCAGAGAGGAAAAGTATTGATGTTCGTGTTTTAGTGTTCTTATCATCGCTGCATGTTCCACCACGATTTTTATGTATTTACAAATGATCCGCTATGCCATCGGGTTGGGACTATATGGGTGTCAGATGCCCGGAAGGATTTCTCTTTTGAATAATATATAAGTCTGGACTTATGCTGTATACTGCTTGTAGTAAAAACAAATCTGAAGAAAGTACAGGGTTCTGTAGAGTTAGAGACAAAAGATGACAGGGACCTAGAATCTGAGAACAGCATATGTGTGGTGACCGTGTGTGTGTGTGTGTGTGTGTGTGTGTGTATGTGTGTGTGTGTGTGTGTGTGTGTGTGTGTTTGTGTTCGTTTGCAGGTGGGTGTGTGTGCGTGAGTGTGTGCTTGTGTGCGTACATGTCTACAGTGTTTCCTGTCAGGTAGAGGCCTCATGTGAATGCTCAAGTTCATTATAGATCTCAGCAGGCGGAAACACAATGCATTCACGTCAGGGAAAGAGGGAGGGGGGAGAGAAAGAGACAGAGAGAGTGAGAGGGAGGTGTTACGTTCCACGTGTATGTGTGCTTTTGTCTTCTCTGTGTCCGTGTTCCGTAGGAGTGCCATCCGCCATTCCATTCGCCTTCCCTACTGTCAATCATTTCTGTGTCCTGGTCCCGCCTCCACCAATCACCTGCCCTTCTATAAAAACCCCATGACTGCTCCTGCAAGATCCCTTTTGCCCTTTTGCTGTTTGTTTGCTGAACGTGAGAGACTGGGGCTGTGTCCGAAACCACTCCCTATTCCCTATTTAGTACACTATTTTGTGTGGACGCCATTTTGTAGAGTGCGACGAATTCTAAAATGTGAATTTCGTACACTAAATAGGGAACGAGAAAATACCCACAATTCACCGTGATTTGTAGTGTACATCGACTGTACCCTACTTTACCCTAGAATTGATCCCGTCTACCACAATGCAATGCGGTCGTGTCATACCGAAGGAGAGAAGGGAAAGAATGGCGACAGAAAGAAATACAGCGACGGCGACAGAAATGACCAGAATGTCTACACGCCGCAAATTTTGTGTATAAATGTAAGTAACGTTAAGCTAGCTACCTTTTCTGTATTTAACACGTTAATAGCCTGGCTTTACTTTACGTACAAAAGCCAGGCTATTAACGTGTTAAATACAGAAAAGGTAGCTAGCTTAACGTTACTTACATTTATTTACATATACACAAAATTTTGCCCGTCTTTGAAAATCAAAACTTTAGCACATTTAAACCTGCCGCCATGAGTGCTCGGTTTGTTTATGATACTGAGCACATCCGCTAAGCGTCACCTGAATATCCTGCACTTTTTTTTTTTTTTGGACGCAAATGACGTTCAGTTGTAGTCTCGAAAACACTACTTTCGTTCTCTAAATAGTACACTATATAGTATTTACTATATAGGAATAGGGAATAGAGAACGAGTGAGCGGTTTCGGACACGGCCAGAGAGTGTGTGACCTTTGAAAGTTTGGAAGTGAAAGTGTATGGTCAAGTTTGTTTGTTCCCACTTAGCCTTGGGATAGGTAAGAGGGAGGCCTCCATACATTTTCATCGATAGGTCAATCCTGTGTATAGAGACATTAGGAAAGGGGTGGTTGCCATCTGTGTACCTTTGTTTACGGGTAGCTAGTGTAGATTAGATAGGTAGACTTTTATTTCGTATAAAGGTTTAGATAGTCAGCCTATCTTAGTTTTTGTTTGTAGCTAGCCTGTTCTGTTTTACTAAGTTCATTTCTTTGGCAACACCCGTGTCCCTTGGCCTTGTGTCTTTGTGTTTGTATTTCACCTTTGTAAATAGCCTCACTATTGTCTGTAAATATATGTATATAAACACCGCCCCTCTTGCCTTGTCTTTATTATTTACCCTCATAATTCGCTCAAGACCCGATTCAAATTACACTAATATGTTACGGTCTCCCCCGTACCCCTAAAAGCCGTCGGGGTCGTCCCGGAGATTGAGCGATTGTGTGAATAATATTGTAAAGGATTAGTATTGGTAGTGTGTTTAATAGTAGGCTAGTTCGCGTATGGTGTGCTTGCGCTTGTTATTTGTGGTTGCTATTGTTAGTGTTACTGTGAATATTGTTGTGTAGTGTTGTATAGTACAACTAGCTATATAACAATTAAGACAATGGCTTCGTCATTTTGATTTGGAGTTGTTTATTAATGAACCGTCCATCGTTATTTTTGAACAGTGTCGTAAGGCGGATTTATTCATTATCGCGGAGCATTTTGGCGTCTCTGTTAGCCGGTCTCTTCGTAAGGAGATTCGGTCGGTCGTGTGGGATAAGCTCGTGGAGCTGGGTCTCTTGGTCCTGCCTGTTTTGTCCCTGGTGCCGGACGCTGAACCCGATGTTGGGTGCTACGGCTTCCTCTGGATCGGAGAAAAGGAGGAGACGCCGCCGGTTACCCTGCCGAGGTTTGAGGCGTTCTCTTCATGAACCTCTTCTGGGTCAATGGTTGGGGAGGTTGAAGATCCGTTTGGCCCGCCTGCAACTAGAAGCACAGGAGAGTCCAGGAGAGAGAGGTACAGGAGAGAGCCAAGGACAGGAAACTGGCATTGCGGAAAATGGAGATTGAGGCAGAGACTACCCTCAAGCTGCGGCAATTGGAGTTGCAGAACGCCGCTGCACAGTCGGTTGTGTCCACAGCCGCCTCAGGTACGTCCACGCCTATTCACTGGACTCTATGATGTGAGGAGACATGTGACTCTTCCTCCCTTTAATGAGACAGAGGTGGATACCTATTTTAGCACTTTTGAGCGCCTCGCTACCGCACTTCAATGGCGAAAGACATTTGGACAACATTGTTACAGTGCAAATTTTCCGGTAAAGCGCAGGATGCTACTGCTACCTTGTCTCTTGAGGACAGTTTGAATTATGAAACTGTGAAGGCTGCTGTGCTGCGTGCTTATGAGTTAGTGCCGGAGGCATATAGACAGAAATTCGAAACCAACGAAAGTCCCGACTCAGTCCTTTGTTGAGTTTGCAAGAGAGAAGGGAATGGTGTTTGATAAGTGGTGTGCTGCTAGCAAGGCTACGGATTTAAATTCTCTTCGAGAATTAGTTTTGTTGGAGGAATTTAAAAAAGTGTACACCAGAGCGTTGTGTGGTATATCTTAATGAGCAAAAGGTTACGTCCTTAAATGAGGCGGCCATCTTTGCTGACGCCGAGTTTACTCTCACGCATAAAACGGTGTTCGTGTCATCCCGTGAGAAGGCTTCTGATGACGACTTACCTGTTAGCTCACAGCTGAAACGCCCGAACTCTCCACCGATACGCTCCAAGGAAGAGCGAGAGTGTTTCTATTGCCATAAAGTGGGTCATGTTATTGCTGACTGTTTTCAATTAAAGAAGAAAAACTCAAGCCCACCAAGACCTACCGGTTTCGTAAAGTAGTCTCAGAAACTACTCAGTCCTCCAGTAGCCGCGACAGAGGTGACGTTGGCTACGACGCCTCATGTTTGATGGTTTTGTGTCGCTATCTGGTGTAGCGAAGGATCAGAAGGCAATTCGGATTTTGAGAGACACTGGTGCGTCGCAATCCTTCCTCTTGGCTGGTGTCTTGCCCTTATCAAATGCGACTTCCGGTGGTGCGAATGTAATGGTACAGGGAATCGAAATGGGCTTTGTAACTGTTCCATTGCATAAAGTGCATATTAAGACGATTTAGTCTCTGGGTATTTTGGAAGTAGCCGTGCGTTCCGTTTTACCAGTCCCAGGTGTAGCCTTTATCATGGGGAACGATATAGCAGGTGGTAAGTGCTACCTGTACTGAAGGTTTTGAAACAACCCGCGTGCGCTCGCCCGACATCCGGCAACCTCGCCCTGATGTGTTCCCGCCTGTAGGCTTAGCCGAGCAGGTGAATCTGAATTCCATTCACGGAAATGGGGCGAGCAGGTGAAAGATATGCCCTCGATTAAGCTGCCAGTCACGCGCGAACAGCTTATTGTAACTCAGAACACTGATCACCTAGGGGTAACAAGAAACGGTAGGAGTGTTCCAGCATTGTTTTTACCACAAGTTAGGAAAAAAGAAACACAAGAAAGGTACCGACAATGTGTTGGCAGACGCATTGTCTCGTGTATATTAGGATACATTGTAGCCATGTGTTTTTGTAATTTCGTATTTTGAACTGACTGTATTTTGAGTAATAAGTTCGTTCTTATTGGTGGAAGTGTTACGTTCCACGTGTATGTGTGCTTTTGTCTTCTCTGTGTCCGTGTTCCGTAGGAGTGCCATCCGCCATTCCATTCGCCTTCCCTACTGTCAATCATTTCTGTGTCCTGGTCCCGCCTCCACCAATCACCTGCCCTTCTATAAAAACCCCATGACTGCTCCTGCAAGATCCCTTTTGCCCTTTTGCTGTTTGTTTGCTGAACGTGAGAGACTGGGGCTGTGTCCGAAACCACTCCCTATTCCCTATTTAGTACACTATTTTGTGTGGACGCCATTTTGTAGAGTGCGACGAATTCTAAAATGTGAATTTCGTACACTAAATAGGGAACGAAAAAATACCCACAATTCACCGTGATTTGTAGTGTACATCGACTGTACCCTACTTTACCCTAGAATTGATCCGTCTACCACAATGCAATGCGGTCGTGTCATACCGAAGGAGAGAAGGGAAAGAATGGCGACAGAAAGAAATACAGCGACGGCGACAGAAATGACCAGAATGTCTACCGCCAAAATTTTGTATATAAATGTAAGTAACGTTAAGCTAGCTACCTTTTCTGTATTTAACACGTTAATAGCCTGGCTTTACTTACGTACAAAAGCCAGGCTATTAATGTGTTAAATACAGAAAAGGTAGCTAGCTTAACGTTACTTACATTTATTTACATATACACAAAATTTTGCCCGTCTTTGAAAATCAAAACTTTAGCACATTTAAACCTGCCGCCATGAGTGCTCGGTTTGTTTATGATACTGAGCACATCCGCTTGCGTCACCTGAATATCCTGCACTTTTTTTTTTTTTGACGCAAATGACGTTCAGTTGTAGTCTCCGAAAATACTACTTTCGTTCTCTAATAGTACACTATATAGTATTTACTATATAGGGAATAGGAATAGAGAACGAGTGAGCGGTTTCGGACACGGCCAGAGAGTGTGTGACCTTTGAAAGTTTGGAAGTGAAAGTGTATGGTCAAGTTTGTTTGTTCCCACTTAGGCCTTGGGATAGGTAAGAGGGAGGCCTCCATACATTTTCATCGATAGGTCAATCCTGTGTATAGAGACATTAGGAAAGGGGTGGTTGCCATCTGTGTACCTTTGTTTACGGGTAGCTAGTGTAGATTAGATAGGTAGACTTTTATTTCGTATAAAGGTTTAGATAGTCAGCCTATCTTAGTTTTTGTTTGTAGCTAGCCTGTTCTGTTTTACTAAGTTCATTTCTTTGGCAACACCCGTGTCCCTTGGCCTTGTGTCTTTGTGTTTGTATTTCACCTTGTAAATAGCCTCACTATTGTCTGTAAATATATGTATATAAACACCGCCCCTCTTGCCTTGTCTTTATTATTTACCCTCATAATTCGCTCAAGACCCGATTCAAATTACACTAATATGTTACGGTCTCCCCCGTACTCCTAAAAAGCCGTCGGGGTCGTCCCGGAGATTGAGCGATTGTGTGTGTGGAATAATATTGTAAAGGTTAGTATTGGTAGTGTGTTTAATAGTAGGCTAGTTCATGTATGGTGTGCTTGCGCTGTTATTTGTGGTTGCTATTGTTAGTGTTACTGTGAATATTGTTGTGTAGTGTTGTATAGTACAACTAGCTATATAACAATTAAGACAATGGCTTCGTCACATTTTGATTTGGAGTTGTTTATTAATGAACCGTCCATCGTTATTTTTGAACAGTGTCGTAAGGCGGATTTATTCATTATCGCGGAGCATTTTGGCGTCTCTGTTAGCCGGTCTCTTCGTAAAAAGGAGATTCGGTCGGTCGTGTGGGATAAGCTCGTGGAGCTGGGTCTCTTGGTCCTGCCTGTTTTGTCCCTGGTGCCGGACGCTGAACCGATGTTGGGTGCTACGGCTTCCTCTGGATCGGAGGAAAAGGAGGAGACGCCGCCGGTTACCCTGCCGAGGTTTGAGGCGTTCTCTTCGCGAACCTCTTCTGGGTCAATGGTTGGGGCGAGGTTGAAGATCCGTTTGGCCCGCCTGCAACTAGAAGCACAGGAGAGAGTCCAGGAGAGAGAGGTACAGGAGAGAGCCAAGGACAGGAAACTGGCATTGCGGAAAATGGAGATTGAGGCAGAGACTACCCTCAAGCTGCGGCAATTGGAGTTGCAGAACGCCGCTGCACAGTCGGTTGTGTCCACAGCCGCCTCAGGTACGTCCACGCCATTCACTGGACTCTATGATGTGAGGAGACATGTGACTCTTCCTCCCTTTAATGAGACAGAGGTGGATACCTATTTTAGCACTTTTGAGCGCCTCGCTACCGCACTTCAATGGCCGAAAGACATTTGGACAACATTGTTACAGTGCAAATTTTCCGGTAAAGCGCAGGATGCTACTGCTACCTTGTCTCTTGAGGACAGTTTGAATTATGAAACTGTGAAGGCTGCTGTGCTGCGTGCTTATGAGTTAGTGCCGGAGGCATATAGACAGAAATTCCAAACCAACGAAAAGTCCCGACTCAGTCCTTTGTTGAGTTTGCAAGAGAGAAGGGAATGGTGTTTGATAAGTGGTGTGCTGCTAGCAAGGCTATGGATTTAAATTCTCTTCGAGAATTAGTTTTGTTGGAGGAATTTAAAAAGTGTACACCAGAGCGTTGTGTGGTATATCTTAATGAGCAAAAGGTTACGTCCTTAAATGAGGCGGCCATCTTTGCTGACGAGTTTACTCACGCATAAAACGGTGTTCGTGTCATCCCGTGAGAAGGCTTCTGATGACGACTTACCTGTTAGCTCACAGCTGAAACGCCCGAACTCTCCACCGATACGCTCCAAGGAAGAGCGAGAGTGTTTCTATTGCCATAAAGTGGGTCATGTTATTGCTGACTGTTTTCAATTAAAGAAGAAAACTCAAGCCCACCAAGACCTACCGGTTTCGTTAAAGTAGTCTCAGAAACTACTCAGTCCTCCAGTAGCCGCGACAGAGGTGACGTTGGCTACGACGCCTTCATGTTTGATGGTTTTGTGTCGCTATCTGGTGTAGCGAAGGATCAGAAGGCAATTCGATTTTGAGAGACACTGGTGCGTCGCAATCCTTCCTCTTGGCTGGTGTCTTGCCCTTATCAAATGCGACTTCCGGTGGTGCGAATGTAATGGTACAGGGAATCGAAATGGGCTTTGTAACTGTTCCATTGCATAAAGTGCATATTAAGACCGATTTAGTCTCTGGGTATTTTGAAGTAGCCGTGCGTTCCGTTTTACCAGTCCCAGGTGTAGCCTTTATCATGGGGAACGATATAGCAGGTGGTAAAGTGCTACCTGTACTGAAGGTTTTGAAACAACCGAAAACGTGCGCTACGCCCGACATCCGGCAACCTCCCCTGATGTGTTCCCCGCCTGTAGGCTTAGCCGAGCAGGTGAATCTGAATTCCATTCACGGAAATGGGGCGAGCAGGTGAAAGATATGCCTCGATTGCTGCCAGTCACGCGCGAACAGCTTATTGTAACTCAGAACACTGATCACCTAGGGGTAACAAGAAAACGTAGGAGTGTTCCAGCATTGTTTTTGCCACAAGTTAGGAAAAAGAAACACAAGAAAGGTACCGACAATGTGTTGGCAGACGCATTGTCTCG
Organism: Aldrovandia affinis; assembly: GCA_029706075.1. Classification (NCBI taxonomy): domain Eukaryota; kingdom Metazoa; phylum Chordata; class Actinopteri; order Notacanthiformes; family Halosauridae; genus Aldrovandia; species Aldrovandia affinis. The sequence continues at coordinate 756,027 of JAINUG010000002.1, forward strand.
TGTATATTAGGATACATTGTAGCCATGTGTTTTTGTAATTTCGTATTTTGAACTGACTGTATTTTGAGTAATAAGTTCGTTCTTATTGGTGGAAGTGTTACGTTCCACGTGTATGTGTGCTTTTGTCTTCTCTGTGTCCGTGTTCCGTAGGAGTGCCATCCGCCATTCCATTCGCCTTCCCTACTGTCAATCATTTCTGTGTCCTGGTCCCGCCTCCACCAATCACCTGCCCTTCTATAAAAACCCCATGACTGCTCCTGCAAGATCCCTTTTGCCCTTTTGCTGTTTGTTTGCTGAACGTGAGAGACAGAGAGTGTGTGACCTTTGAAAGTTTGGAAGTGAAAGTGTATGGTCAAGTTTGTTTGTTCCCACTTAGGCCTTGGGATAGGTAAGAGGGAGGCCTCCATACATTTTCATCGATAGGTCAATCCTGTGTATAGAGACATTAGGAAAGGGGTGGTTGCCATCTGTGTACCTTTGTTTACGGGTAGCTAGTGTAGATTAGATAGGTAGACTTTTATTTCGTATAAAGGTTTAGATAGTCAGCCTATCTTAGTTTTTGTTTGTAGCTAGCCTGTTCTGTTTTACTAAGTTCATTTCTTTGGCAACACCCGTGTCCCTTGGCCTTGTGTCTTTGTGTTTGTATTTCACCTTTGTAAATAGCCTCACTATTGTCTGTAAATATATGTATATAAACACCGCCCCTCTTGCCTTGTCTTTATTATTTACCCTCATAATTCGCTCAAGACCCGATTCAAATTACACTAATATGTTACGGTCTCCCCCGTACCCCTAAAAGCCGTCGGGGTCGTAACAGGAGGGGGGGAGACAGAGAGAGGAAGGGGGGGGGGAAGACGGAGAGAGAGAGGGAGGGGGGAGAGAGCGAGGGGGAGAGAAACACAGAGAGAGGGAGGAGGGAGAGAGAGAGAAAGAGAGAGAGAGGGAGAAATGTAGAGAAAGAGTGTTAGGGTACTGGGACCTGAAGAATTGAATCTGAAATTGTCAAACATGACTACAGCACCTAAAGTAACATATTTAAACCACAGGTGCATGGCTCTGAGTAAACAGCTTGACTCCACCCCCGCATCTATCTGTCTTCAATAAGCAAATCACACATAATTCATTTTGGGGGCTGTTCCGCTAATGAGGGGGACATATGACACTCATTAACTTATTTGGGGTGTGGAGTGATTAGAGTTCAAAGCTTGGAACACACGGAAAAAGAGAGCAATGGCATAGAATTTTATAGAGAGGGAGGGACGGAGGGAGAGAGAGAGAGGGAGGGAGGGAGGGAGAAAGTGTGGTTCTGTGTGGCTCAGTAGGTAGAGCACAGTGTTGACAACGCTTAGGTTGTGGGTTCAATTCCCACTGGGACCACATATACTGAAAAATGTATGCATTCATTACTGTAAGTCACTTTGGATAAAAGCATCTGCTAAATGGCATATACATATACATAGGAGAGAGAAACTTAAATGTTGCCTGAATATTGTGTGTTTTGTGTCACCTCTGCATTCTTGATCTGGGGAGAGAGGGATGGAGGTGCCCTTAGTGAGCATTACTTTGGGAAAAACACTCGTCAGCATAAAAACTGCGGCGAGCGAGCATATGTGCATCTTCTTTTTAAGTGGACTTGCTTCCTGAATCCTGGCATGCGTTGCTTTAGTTCCTGCTTCACGCTGCGCGCGCCTCCAGCAGCTGACAGCCCCCCTCTGTCTGTGGCGCTCAGCCTTTTAGCGTGACGGACAGCTGTGACCATCGGCCTCCTGGTGCGCGGCCCCGCGGGAACGTCCGCTCGGTACTGAACGCGACCTCAGGGCAGGATCTCCACCCACGCCTCTCCTCTGCCTCTGTGACATCACCACCCCACACACCGCGGCAAACGTGGATGTTTGAGCTGGTCAAATTTAACTTAGTTCTGCTTTAGAAGCAGTTCCGGATCCGTGCCAATCCAAATTGACTGACCCCCCCACTGAAATCAGACAGAAGAAAAAAAAAAAAAAAAACTTGCAGCCTTCATTGTCAACCGAGACATATCTGGTCATTACATTATATTACAATCGTTTAGCAGACGCTCTTACCCAGAGCGAATTACACAATGAAATACATAAGTGCCTTCATAAGGCAAAAAGGAAAAATCAGTAGTGCTATAGAGAAGGATAATGGACACACTCGGAGTCAGTAACCGTGTGATAAGAAATGCTAGACTCAACTGAGCTGTCAGTATGGTCAATTATATTCGATAGTCTATTCTGATGAACATATTCAAACTATCTGGACTATTAACCATATTCAACAGATTTAATTGTAGATGTGAACTGTTCAACATATTCAACTAATTCAGCTTATACAACAAATAACTAGTCAACTCAGTGCACAGGCCTTGCGAATTGAGAATTGGAAGTTGGGGGAATTCAAAACCAGGGGGAGGGCCTGTTGGTACTACCCATCAATTTCTCACCTCAAAAAGGTTGCAAGAGAGGACCAAGGTAGCTAGTCTGCTTAAACACTCACAACACTAGCTACCCAACAATAGCTCGCAAATAGTACTCTGTTCTCTGTTCATAAACGTACAGATGGTTTGCAAAACTACTGTTTTGCATGTTGACTCATTGACCGCTGTTGGTCATTACAAACACTGAGACATTGAGCCGGTCAGAGGAGGGTGTGCTCCTCGTCTTGAGTCTGGTCCCTCCTAAGGTTTCTTCCTATCTGTATCACCAAGGACGTTTTTCCCTTGCCGCTGTTGCCACAGGCTTGATTTGTCTGGGTTCAGGCTGCAATATTGTGACAAATGTATGTGCTATGCAAATACATTTTGATTGATTAAAGTAACAAATATTCTAGTTCATAAAACAAGAACGCTACAGAGGTGAGGACATACTTGAAGATTTGTTGACCTACAAAGTGTCTTCTTAATAAAGAAAAACTATTTGTTCACCGCATGAAATAAGTGAGAATCTATAGCTAGCTAACTTAACTTAAAAGTTATGCGATCCACTCCGACACTCCAGGCCCTTGCAACGAGCAGGGAAAGTGTAGTGTAGTGTAATGGTTAGGGAGCTGGGCTTGTAACTCAGAGGTTGCAGATTCAATTCCCAGGTGCGGCACTGCTGTTGTACCCTTGAGCAACGTACTTAACCTGAATTGCTTCATTAAAATATCCAGCTGTATAAATGGATTGTATGTAAAGAAATGTAAACTGTGTAAGAGTTTACATTTGGATAAGAGCGTCTGCTAAATGCCTAAAAAATTTAAAATGGAAATGTAAAAATGGAAACCCTGTTACTCTGTTGCAGGAGGACAGCACAAACAGGGCTTTGAGATAGAATAAACTGGCTAAACTAAATTGTTGTGTTTAGGTTTTTGTGTGTGAAACGGCCAGTCAAATTCAAGCATAGCTTAATTACTCAACTAAGCGAAGGTGCTGGAATGCTTTCCGGCTCATTTGCGGCCAAGTCTAACCCCTGCTCCTATTATCTGATCTTACCTGATCATACATTTCAGTGGGCGAGGCCCCATATATCTTTCACTTAATGTCTGCCCCAAAGAGGAACTCTGTGAGCTGGAGATTTGAAACTGAGACTCACACTGTGTTTGCTGTTATCGATCCGCGCCCAGAGAGACTTCCTCCAGTATATCTGTCAGGAAGCAAAGTCGACCTAGCCCAAACTATGGGACCAGCAGAAAGAAGCTGCTCATTGGCTCACATGAGATATGAGAGCACAGTCTCGCAGCTTCATTGCGCGTGGATTATTTCTCACCCTATCTCTTCCCAGCCCAGCAGTGCTTGTAGCACTTTCTTATTCTCATTACAAATGTTTTTTCCCTCTTTGTTTCAGACACGTACAGTGCATCAATTTGCGTGATAATACTTCACAGTAAAATGATTCATTTGCTTAGGGTCAAATCCCTCTTTTCTGTTTTTAATTGTCAGAACAAATCAAACACAGCTGGCAGTTTGACAAAAAAAGAGCTATGTAATTAGCTAAATTGGTCTTCATTTCTGCTCTGATTTACTGTAGCAGATGTGATACAAATGATATTCGAACCTTGCCTCATTCACAGCGGCGAGTTCCGCAGCCTGTGCCAGGAGCTACCGCGAACCCGGATATTCCAAGGCAGCAGAGGCTGTGCGAAGAGCTGATCGCTGCCTTGGTACTGCTCCTGATGCCACTAAGTTTAGGTCTTGGCCTTGGCTTCCATCCGGCAAAACCTTTGTGGATTTGACTTCAGGCTCCGTTTCTGAGAACGCCCTTTGGTTTTAGTGTGCATGATGTGTATTTTCCTCACACGCTGTTTCACACACACAAAGAGAGGCGTTGTGGGGATCCTTTCTCGATTTCAGTCTTGTGGGCAACTGCCTTCATCCCCAGTGTCCCGGACTGCACACTTGCTAGTGAATAATTGATTAGTTCTGTTGTTGACCTCCTGAGAAAGCATCCGGTTTATCCAGTAGCTTCTGCCCTCGTGGTGGACAGTGCCTTCAGCACAAAACATAGTCACATTCGCACGTGAACTGTGCTGTAGGTTTCACAACTTTTGCGCTCCCGTGATTTAATGTCATTTTCACACACAGACAATGTTTAGATCCACAAGGATCATAGTAGGAGCCACAGGTATACCAAGACAGCTCAAAGTTCCGTGGATTTGTGGATTACCAATCGACTTTCTTACCCTGTGAATATTTATATGGACATTCTCACACACAGACACACTGTTATTTACTCTCACGCAAACACAGATACAGACATGATATCTTCAGTTAAGACAGTTGAGTGAAGCAGTTATGTATCAGGATAGGTTCAAATGCACTAATGAGAAAATATAACCACAGATAACAATATATTCAACCCTTTCACGCCTAATACTGGTAATATATTATTGAATTAAATTTTTTATGTATATCATCTTGTGTTTTTGTGGGAAGATGGACAGGAGGTTGAAATCTCAATGTGCTGACCAAGCTGTTGGTTACTTAAAAACAGGAATGGCTTTCTAAAGAGGCATGGGTCAGTGTCTAGAGCTCTCCTCATTCCGCCAGAGTTGACATCTTGAGCCATTGCAGCTAGATTGCATTTCTCCTGCATAGCTGACCCATCACCCAGGATATAGGGCAGGGAGAGTTTGATTAGTCTCTAGATGATTTACTTTTATAAATTTGGTAAAACAAAATACATTGATTAAAAGAATTGAATGCCTAATATGAGGCACTTTCTGGACAAGGTGAGGGGGATCAACATATTAATGAACAAGGTGGTGGTTCTCTCTCTCTTTATGTCTCTTTGTCTTTCTCCTCTCTCCCTCTCTCTCGCTCTCTCTGCGTCTTTGTTATCGGCACCGAACTCACAGAGCGAAGACAATTGAACTTGTCCCACAAGTAATAGCTTTCTCAGGAGCTTAATTAAGTAAGATGCTGCTGGCCAGCGAGGTGCGAGAGCGTGGGTGGGATCGATCGGAGAGGCGAGGAGAGAGACGGGGTACCCCCTGCTCCGCGCCCTCTGATGAGGAGCGTGGGGTTCCTTCTCTTCCATACGATCCTGCACTGGATCGTGGAAGTAATGAGCTCTTCAGCGGGGCACTGGACTCCATCAGACCACCTCCCAAACACGGCCTTAATTGGAACCTAGCGTGAGGAGATACGAATGATCTACTTATTTATTTATCATTTTGTTTTATTATTTATTTTTTATTTTGCGATTAATTAGTCTAATGACGTTTGTGCCAAAAATAACATGCTTCGTTACCGATTTGGGAGGGAGGGACAGCATCTCAGGGTGTTTGGTTTGTGTATGGTTCAGTGAGTCAGCACTCTGCGGGGGAAGAAGGCGTATGTGGACACACATTCGATAGAACAATTGTGTCAATAAAATTATGATTCCCTAATTCCAAAGCTATTGATCGTTGAGCTCATTAATTTAATATCCTCTTTACCTCTGCAAAACCCATGTGGCCATATATTTATTATAGAGGGAAAGAGACACTGTACTACAGCGCATTTCAGAGGGCACAATATTACAGCTGCAGGTCATAAGTTAAGCAGGGTGCAGGTTTGTAAATGTAACTGCAAGTGGAGCTCAATGAGTATTGTGTTAAAATGTACCAACCGCTCCTTTCTGAAGCAAAGAACAGCAACCTAATCCCGGATGTTTTGTTGGGCACAGCAAGCATTTAAGTCAGCAGCTTTTCTTTTTTTTACAGGTCACATGACATGTACTTGGGGAAATCCAATCAAATACTTTCAGCTACCATAGACTGAGAGCAAGGCAGGTCATTCAAGATAACAGCAAAATGAACAAGATAGATTTTTTTGTACATTATAACATAAAATATAACCTCTGGGCGGAAAAGGAAAGAAAATCTAAAAAAGAACATTCAGGCTAATTTTTTTGATTTTGTGGTAATGTCAGAAAGCCTCTTTGGAGACTCAACAATTAAACGGAGTCAGCAATTGTTCTTATTGAGTTTTTACCTTTATAGATCTTTATAAAAGCACTAAAAGCCTGCAATTATGGATGCCATGCCACGGCCAAATTGGTGAATGATTATTTAAAAAAGGGAAAAAGGGTACAGACGGGATACTTTCTGCGAATTAGTACATGAAATTTATATTTAGACATTTGAATCTGAGATTCCACAAAAAATGTCATCACCATCTTGAAAAAAAATAGAAAAAAGCCAGTGCCTTAGAGGGGTGACGTGGGGACAGTGCGCTCAATGGAAAGCTCCATTCTCTCTTTCCTGAACGTCAGGCCTGTAATTGTGCAGATCTGCGGAGATGGCAAAAGCTTAGTGCTTTAATCTAGACGGGCCCGTGTGATGTGATTTAATGGAACCTGTCACTCGATGCGTACAGGGGCGGGGGTGAGCGTGCTCAGGTATGGACCTGGGGCTGTGGTCCTCGCAGGTGCTCACGCTCCAAGTTTCTTTCACCGTTGCTCGGAGCAACCCAAGGCTTAATCGTGAGGGTGGCGTGTCAGAGGAGGTTGTACACAGACGTGTCTTTCATGCTGCAAACGAGTTGATAAAAGAACAAATCTGATTTCTAATAACTCCCCAAAGCCCAAATGATTGATCTTGTAGTTTATGTATTCGTTAAGTATTTGTATCTCTTTAAATCTCCAGCGGTCCTATCGTTATTATACGAGGAAAGAGACACTCATTCAGGGCAGAGTCAAGAGAGCTGAATATTGCAGCCTCAGGATTCAGGGGAATCTGGGTTTTTACGCCAGAGGTGCTGTGCAGGTTTATTAATACTGCTGGGGGGAAATGTAGCTCCTGCTCTTCAGTTTGAGTCTGCGGTTTACATTTAGGGCTTGTACCGAGAGAGAAAATGATCAATAACAGAAGGGAACTGGGCTCTGATTTCCATGCCATGTAATGCAGGTGTGTGCAATGCACGATTGTCTAAGGCTTAATGTGAATGGGAAGGAAGCATCCGAAGAAAAAATCTTTTTTTGAAAAATGGAAGACATAGCCGTGCGAGTCTTGAAAATGCCATGGCAGCAGCTCGTGGTGCGTGATGCCCAGACGTGGAGAGCCTCTCCGATTACGATCCTTTGAGGATACCTGCTTGACTAATCGCATCCCTCCGTCATCGTTCTTTGGTGTCCTCTCAAACGGGCCTTGAGCGTCAATGCCCGAGAACAGCCTCTATTCTTCCAGCTGCTCTCTCTGACGCATAGACGGCGAGGCATGATCGCTGGCGATGAGCAACAGGAAATGTGGAGCTGAGAGAATGTGGGAGGATGCTGGATAGACATTGACATAAGATTCACACTGTGGCAGCTGGAGCGATTTGTCTGCTCAAGAACTGGATTACTGTGTGTCTGCACATAGTTTAAAAAAATATATATACTCATTTTCTATTTCTGACAGCATGATGGATCTCCATTCATAGTACTGGCAACCTGTAAGTTGTCCACCTGCAAACGTGCAACCTGAGAGAGATCCACCCACAGCGCTTACAAACTGAGAGAGATCCACCCACAGCGCTCACAACCTGAGATCTACCCACAGCGCTTACAAACTGAGAGATCCACCCACAGCACTGACAACCTGAGATCCACCCACAGCGCTTACAAACTGAGATCCACCCACAGCGCTTACAAACTGAGAAAGATCCACCCACAGCGCTCACAACCTGAGAGATCCACCCACAGCACTGACAACCTGAGATCCACCCACAGCGCTTACAAACTGAGAGAGATCCACCCACATCACTGACAACCTGAGATCCACCCACAGCGCTTACAACCTGAGAGAGATCCTCCCACAGCGCTCACAAACTGAGAGAGATCCTCCCACAGTGCTCACAAACTGAGAGAGATCCTCCCACAGCACTCACAAACTGAGAGATCCACCCACAGCACTGAAAACCTGGAGAGATGAATGAATGAATGAATGAATGAATGAAGACATTAGTAAAAACCCTGTAATAGTTCAGCTCTCCCCGAGAGAGGCCCATCCACCGGCCCACTGAGCTCTCGGTCACAGGCCAGTGGAACCACACAGTGTTTCCAGGCAGCGGCAGAGGATGTGTTGACACAGTGGGGCAGGTGTATTCAGGAGGGGGGTTCATTAAAATTGCCCCCCCCTCTCCCCAACCCCTGCCCCCACCCAGGCCCAACACTCAATTACACAGCCTGACAGAGAGGTGCAGAACAGCAGTTATCACAAGACAGTTGTTGCTGCCCAGCGAAAGATTGAAGATCAATCTGGTCAGTCAGACAATGTGTGAATGTGCACCGCCGCTAGGATGGCATGAGTTAGTTGTAACTAAGCAGGACGATAACTGGGCGAAAGAACACAGATCCGGATATTGCGAGAATGCAGATGGACAAATTATAATGTGGCTGGCATATTTCAGCACGCAGTAGCTAATGCACTGTTGACACATGAAAGCAGAGGGCTAAGGGGGGTATTGATACAGACAGGGAATCAGGATCAGGGTTTAATATGCGTCAGTCAGGCATGGAGAGTTTGCGCGCAGTGAATCATGGTGAGGTTTACAATTCAGAGGGGTGGCAGGGGGATTTGCCATTCTGCCTGGATTGGAGAGACAGGGACAGAGTGTTCATATAAACAGTGTCTGCATAGCTCATGTAGCAAGGATTAACTAAAGATCTGTGTGTTTTTTGTGAGTGTCAGTTCATGTGTGTGTGTGTGTGTGTTGTGTGTGACAGTGTCAGTTCATGTATGCGCATGTGTGTGTTTCTTTTGTGCGAGTCAGTTCATGTATATGCACGTGTGTGTGTGCATCTGTGTGCATCTGTGTGTGTTTGTGTGCATGTATGTGAGAGCTGTCTGTTGGGTGGATGCAGGCAGGACCGTACTGGCTGCATGTTGGCCAATGCTCATGCAGAGCATTATAGCAGAGCTATAACAGAGCATCTGCAGTGCAGCCATGCACCACGGCAGGACGGCTGTTTGTCCTGCCCCTGCGCAGTCAGGAAAGCTGGATGTGTGCGCTGTTGGGCCACGATTACCACACTGCCTGTATAGCAGCCGTACCCCTCTCTGTGTCAGGTGCCAATAGAACTTGACGCTTCTGCCATTACCCAGCAGGCCATTAGTGGCTCTTTCTGTGTGGCACTGCTGCTTACTCGCCCTGGACCGTTTGCTGTATTCACCTGCCCTTATTGATCGTTTTCAGATGCTGGCTGGCTTCAATTGATCGGAATATAAAATGAGATTTGACAGCCGTTGCTCCCATTGGGTGACTTTGGCTGAAAGACGCTTTCACAGCACACTGGAGTGGGGCATCCTGGCGGTCACACATCCCTGGACAGGATCCACAGCTTATTGACCAAATATATACACTTCTTAAGAGTAAGAGATACCTTTATTAAATCAGCCAGTGCACCAATAAGAATCCCCCGACACATATGCACACACACACACATACACAAAAAGAGACGCAAACAAATACAATCCATCTCTCTCAGACTGCAGTGTAACAGTAATGCATGTAATGCATTGTGTACACTGTAATTATGTAAATTATTATTTTAAACCATTATTTCTTGCATGCATGTCTGTAGTGCTGTATGTGAAACATGGTTATGCAGTCAAGCAAAACGGAGTGTGCTTCTGTGTGTGACTTTGCTTTATACTGTATATCCCGTTGTATTGATTTATTTCGTTCATTCTCTGATTTTGTTACTGCCAGCATGTGATGCATTGCGTGTGTGATGCGGTTTCCCTCATGCATGTGATTGGCCGCGGAGTGAGCCAGTGTCCACATGGCCAAGCACGGCCAGTTTCCTCCCAGACCAGAGAATAAAGATAGCGGGTCACATGACACCATCAGGCAGGTGCCGACTTCTCATCCCTTCTGCCGCTATGCCTGCCTCACACCAGAATTAACAAGGAAGTCACACACAGATACACACACACACTCACCCCTACACACACCACAAACCGAAACACACCCGCATATACACACACCTACACATGGAACTACTCCTGGACATGCACACAACACACTCACATTCCCACATCTGGACACACACCCACACAAATGAACATGCACACCTATCTACACACCCACATCTGAACACACACAAAGGCTTGTGGTTTTAACATGTAAAACAATAGCTCTATTGTTGTGTACAGATATGTAGATGTACACAGAGCAGTGTTGTGGATTGGTCCTCTCCTGTATGTCCTCCTGGGCGTATCCACCCGGCTCACTGCCGCCGCCTCTACTGGCAAAAACAGATTATTGGTCGGTAAAAATGGGCCCTATCATTTCATGGAGGCTATTTGCCTAATGGAGTCAATGCAGAGGTGCAGTGCTTCCATACACTGGTGCACATGGGCCATGAAGGATGTTCTAATTTCCAGCCGTACGAATTAAGCTTAAGCGCTGTACTAACATTAAGATAAATGGAAAAGCCTACTACGTTTCCTTTCAGCTGGCTGCGCCACAGACAATAACGCAGATCCCTTCTCAGTAATGTCTCCAATCCGAAGACCAGAGAACGTTTTGTGCACGGGGTCAAACACATGGGGGGATATACAAGTAACTGCCAAAATAAAGGAAACCCCCTATGTAAAGTGTTTTAATTGGGCATTAGGCCACCACGAGCCACCGGAACAGCTTCAATGCACCATGGCATGGATTCTACAAGTGTCTGGAACTCTATTGGAGGGATGTATCACCATTCTTCCTTGAGAAATCCCATAATTTGGTGTTTTGTTGATGGTAGTGGAAAACGCTGTCTCAGGTGTTGCTCCAGAATCTCTCGTAAGTGTTCAATTGGGTTGAGATCTAGTGACTGAGATGGCTACTAGATCTACATTAAACCATTCAGTGACCACTTGTGCCCTGTGGATAGGGGCATTGTCATCCTGGAAGACACGAGTCCCATCAGGATAGAAATGCTTCGCCATAGGATGAAGGTGATAAGTCAGAATGGCTTTGTATTTATTACTGTTTACCTTGCCCTCTAAGGGGTTCAGTAGACACAAACCACATCAGGAAAATACACCCCGCACCATAACAGAGCTGCCAGAACCCTTCATTTACTCAGGTGTTTCCTTTATTTTGGCAGTTACCTGTAATTCAGCATGCATGCACATAGGGGAGGACAGTGTGGACTGGTCTTGCAGCAGACATTTTCAAAGAAAAGATCCCTCAGAAATGAATCATTCCGTCTCGTAGAAAGAGGCAGGGCCTGTTCTGCACCCACACCATGTTGCCTTTGTTTAGTTTTTTATTCTTCCAATCGATACTACCCGACCTCCGCTACCTGCAAGGGATCTCTGGGGGAATGTCACTTTTGAAGGACGGTATTACCACGGCACCCGAGCGAATCTCCTCCCTTAACCTAATCTAACCCGGCTCTGTCCGAACGGAAAAAGAAAAGAAAAACGAAACACGGAAAGCGAGGACTCATCCCTCATTCCAGCACACCTTCGCAGGAAGAGACACCCATGCCCCCATCCCTCATACATTAAACACAAGGACGTCTCTGCTCGCCCGCAGCCTTGACTTTAGGGGAACGAGCATATGAGTAGAAACAAATTGAAACCTTGCTGGATTCAGAGCAATCTCTTTTTACCCCCCTGGACTTCAGTTTCCAACAGGCTCACATGCGGTTCCAGGGTCTGATTGTTCTTATTCTTGCACGTGTACGGTTCAGTTACCATCAGATCCCGTTCAGTCCATTCATCACTGCTGATTGGGTCGGGTTTGATCCTGGGATAACTCGCACAAGTTTCATTATCACCGTCTAACAGGGAAACATTTTGAGATCGGCATGTTTAAGAGGAACAAACAGTGGCAATAGCGGATGAGCATGCAGGATTAAGGGAGACTAAAGGCCAATGTATGCTTTAGCGACAAGTGTCTAATTGGTAATCTGATTGGTTGGAATGAGAAGGTAAACTCCATTGCCATTGCCACAGAATACTACTTTCATCTGATTTTGTTTTGATGTTATTGCAATGGACAGTTTTGAATAATTGTTAGCGGAGTAGGTGAGGAGGTATCCTCAAATGTATAACTCCTCAGGAAGTCATTATAAAGACGTCAATTCATGTGGGAGATTTCAAGGAATCTCAATAGAGATGAGCTGCAATGCAGATATAATTGGAAACAGTTGTGAGACAGGTAAGATATCTTTGTCAACGTTAGCTAAACAAATCTATCGACATCTAGCTAGCTAGCTACATGGTGCCACGGCCAAATAAATCTCGCTAACGTTCGCTTTTTTTGTCGACGTAAATAAATGACAGTTTGCTGGTTACCATAGAGACGACGCGACGCTGTCGCAGAGTCGCGGAAAGTATGAATGCTCAAAACTCGAAACGTCATGCGACGTGTTGCGGGACACGTGTGCCTAAAGCATAAATGTGCTTTATATGGGGACACCAGTGATTGACGGACGGCACACCTGAATTCTTCTCCAATCGCCGAGCCAAAGTAGAGAAGGGCGAGCTGCGCGCAGCCTGAAGAGAAATGGAGGTATAAGCAGACAAATAATTATCTTTACTTTAGTTCATAAATATTTTATTCAAATTTAAATGAATAATTCACTTCAAGTTAATAATGACACTAGGTGTGTGACGGTATACCACAATATTAAAATATGAAGTAATACTACCTAAACTTAACGTAATACCGTGATAGTATATCAAGTGGCAAAAGCTATTTTCATGCAGGGGAAAAACATATTTCAACCGTTACTAGTAAAACATCTAAATAAAATAATATAATACTGGACCTGGAATGTCTGCTAATGTAATTTAGTCCCACCACCTCTTTGGCTGTTCTTGCATTTTGTTTAGTTTACAACGCGATTGCACAACGCTGGTAGGTAGCTGTTATATATTATAGCGAAAATATGCTATAATACTTGTGTCAATATAGATGTGTTTATACTGATTTTAACGTGAACAATTTTGTCTTTTACAATATATCAATGTTTTGGTGAATTTCTCAGTATTTAAAGGATTACGAGGTCGAAATTACTTCGGTTTCTTGCGATTCATGTTGCTGAAAGTAAATGGGAAATGGATGTAAAACTCATCGTAACTTTAGTAATTTGTATGTAAAATAGGCAACATTGGTCTTGTTCTAATCCTTAGACTATTTTGTACTTAGCTATGTTCAATATGACCGTGTATTTTATTTTATTTCATATGAAAACATGTATAAATTGTCAACACGCCATAACTCAAAACAGGCGTTTTGGCGTGGCGCTTTTTGCACGTTTAGCTTAAAAACGTATACTGTGATTAGATTAGATTAGATTAGATTCAAATTTATTGTCATTGTACAGTACAGGTACAGTACAGCGAAAAGAAGTTTAGTATCTAACCAGAGTGCAAACATGACAGTAAGTGCTACAATACAGTACTATAGCAGAAGTTATAATGCTAACAGGCACAGTATTGAATAAATACTATAAAGGTAGTTAGGTTGCTATAATTTATATACAGACTAGTGCAGTTATGTATAGATAAGTACAGGTGAGTATAAATATATAAATATATGTATATGTATAGGTAGTACAGCAAAATTATAGAGAATTATACAAGGACTATATTACAATATTGTACATGGGTATGTGCAGAATGAAGGTATGACAGAGCTAGTGCGGGTAGTCAGGGGGGTATCCAGAGTCAGTGAACAGAGTTACTACATGAAGAGTAAACCATAGTATCCAGAGTCAGAGTATCCGGAGTGATCCAGAGTCTAGGTCAGGATACTACGGGAGGTGGAGAGGGGCAGTCACTGGAGGGGGTGAGGAGGCGATGAGGAGTTCAGGGAGATGACAGCGGAGGAAGAAGCTGTTCCTGAGTCTGCTGGACTTGGAACGAAGATTCCTGTAGCGCCTCCCGGAGGGGAGGAGGGCAAACAGTCCGTGGTTAGGGTGAGAGGAGTCTCTGATGATGCTCTGAGCCTTCCTCAGGCACCGTCTGTCGTGGATGGACTTGATGGCAGGGAGAGATGAGCCAGTGATGCGTTGGGCAGTTTTCACCACCCTCTGCAGTGTCTTCCGGTCAGAGGCAGTGCAGTTGCCATACCAGGCCATGATGGAGTTGGTGAGGATGCTTTCAATGGCACACCGGTAGAAGTTCACCAGGATCTGAGGAGATAGGTGGGCTTTCCTCAGTCTCCTCAGAAAGAAGAGACGCTGGTGAGCCTTCTTGACCAGTGATGAGGTGTTGAAGGTCCAGGAGAGGTCCTCGGAGATGTGGACACCCAGGAATTTGAAGCTGGAGACACGTTCAACCTCCGCCCCATTGATGTGGACGGGGCGTGAGCGACAGCCCTAGTCTTCCTGAAGTCCACGATGAGCTCCTTGGTCTTCTTGGTGTTCAGTGCCAGGTTGTTGTCGGCGCACCACGCCGCCAGGTGCTGGATCTCCTCCCTGTAGGCCGTCTCATCGTTGTTTTTGATGAGGCCCACCACCGTTGTGTCGTCTGCAAACTTGATGATGGTGTTAGTATCATGCATAGGAGTGCAGTCGTAGGTGAAGAGGGAGTAGAGAAGGGGCTCAGCACGCAGCCTTGTGGAACGCCGGTGTTCAGGGTTAGGGTGGAGGAGGTGAGGTTGCCTATCCTAACAGACTGGGGTCTGTTGGTCAGGAAGTCAAGGATCCAGTTGCAGACGGAGGGGATGATGTCCAGGTCCTTGGTTACCACAAGGTCACCAAGCTTGGAGATGAGTTTGGAGGGGATGATGGTGTTGAATGCTGAGCTGAAGTCGATGAACAGCATTCGCACGTGAGTGTTGCTCTCGTCCAGGTGGGAGAGGGCCGAGTGTAGCGCGGAAGAGATGGCGTCGTCCGTGCTCCTGTTCTCACGGTAGGCAAATTGGTGTTTGTCGAGAGATGGTGAGAGATATACCGAGAGCCGTGATATTGAGTAGTACGATTATCATACCGTGAAAATGTCAAACCGTCACAGCCCTAAATGGCACGCAAACAAATGATGCAGGAAGGTAGCCTTGCTTAGATTTTCCCCTTTTTATTCAGTGGTCGTGTGATAGTCCTGGAGCCCCCTGATTGGGTTGCTGTTATTAGTCTACCATAGGCTGGGCAGGTATTTCATTGTTCACCATAATGACCAAGGACTTATTTCTCCAGATAAAGCCTTTATATTTCCATGAACTGACTTGACAGTCCTGGGCGGACTGGAAGCCCATGGGGTGCAGTGGGGGTGTGGAGGGGGGCGGGGTGGCAGAAGATAGTTTCACTCCAGAAAACCTGATGAATTATTGACTTTGATCTGATGAGTTATTCAGAAGGCCGTGTTTGCTTTGCGCTGGCATGATCTCCTCTTTCAGATGAATCGTCAGTGGGGAAACGCCTAATTTATCATGTGCAAATAAACCTTCCCTTTGCAGCCTTTGCCCACTGTTTCTTTTGAAGCCTGTTCCCTCTCCACGGGGATCTGTCCTGCAGTATATAACCAGCTGATCATCTCTCCACTGATTCAAACACGGCCTTTACAAGCATCACTGCTCTTTCAAAAACAAAAACCCATTATATTTGAGAAATACGAAACACATTTTACATTACTTATTAACATGTTTGTGCTAAATTCATAGCTGCAAGTGTTTTGTTGTGGTCAGTGCACGGTGCATCCAACATGTTCGAAGCTGGAAGCAGCAATAATAACATGGTGCAGTATTGCCAGTCTTAACATCATGCCCAGTTACCCATGTGATGGAAAACGCATAGGATGATGATTAGAGTCTGCTACCAATGCTTTAAGGTAGCAATGCAGCAGGCCATGTTTACATTCCAATGGGTTCACAAGATGCAAATGTCTTTTTTAACATTTCCTGTGTTTTTTTGTTTTATTCTATCCTCTTTCCTTTCAGTTAAAAAGTCAGATAGAAAGCCTCCCGGGTGGTCTAGCGGTTACAACGTTCGACGCTGGCCACTGCGACCGGAGTTCGATTCCATTGGCCGCACCAGAGTCGGCTCTGGCCAGGAGTGCCACTAGGCGGCAATTGGCTGTTCACCCCCAGGGAGGGGGGAGGGAAGCTGACATGAGTTTGCTGCGTATAGAAGTGGCTCCGGAGCTATGGTCGATGGCTTGGCGAGTGCCGCCTCGGAGGAGACGATACTCTGCCTTTGTCACTGGGCTATTGCAGCGAACTCACAATACGAGGCGGGGATTGAAATGGAAAAGAGAGGGTGTAATTGGCTACTAAATTGGGTTGAAAATGGGATAAAATCAGAAACAAATTATTTAAAAAATAATAATAATCTAAGTCATTGATAACCTGTCAGGGTGTATTCCTGCCTCTGACCCATCCCAATGAAAAAGGCTCCAGCACCCCCGCGACCCTGACCAGGAATAAGCGGCTTAGACAATGGATGGATGGATAATAATCTAAGTCAGAAATAAGGCAGACCATCCCAATTACATATACTAGAAACTTAAATTGGGGTGGATCCCTTGAAAGAAGGCAGACCATGTTACCAGCATTTAGAGTTGTTTAGTAGTTATTCAGTAGTTATTTGTCTCATGGCTGAATTGAATATATTTTCACTGAATGTAAATGGCCTCACAGTCTTATTGAGAGTAAAAAAAGGTCTCCAAAGGCTTAAAAAAGATAAAGGATATATATAATTTCCCCAATTATCCCATTTAACAAGAGACAAACATAAAAAAAGTTCTGTGGCACAAGTGTTTTCCTTGCCTTATAGTTCAGCAAAGAGGAATGGCCATTATTGCTACATCGCACGTATCTTTTCGAATGACTGAACAGTCGACTGATTAGTATTAATGGTGAACAGTATTAATAACACAAAACATGGAACTCAAATTGTTCGAGTGTAATGCATTTAAATGAAATATAAAACTCTGAAATGTGCTTAATTATCGGAGGTTGCGCTATGGAGGCCCATTCAGGGCTCGAGTGCGTGATGTCCACTATGCGTACAGCAGGGCCTCTTCGTTTTGGAAACGACTGCTCAAGGGAACAAGAGCCGCTCCGGCCCAAGCACTCTCTGTTAGCTCATGTGATTGGGAAGAGCTCTCCATCTCTAATGAACTCACTGTGTGTGAAGTCCCCCCGTAACAGTTTCGGAATGTCTTTGTGGTTTTTACACTGACCTCAGGCAAGGCCCCTGGCAAACGTACAAAGCTCCCGTAATATCTCTTTGATGCTGTGTCTATGTGCCGTCGTCACCTAAACGCTAATACAACATTGTGAGGATGTCAGGTGTAGGCCTAGGGACAGCATGGTGGTGAAGGTGTAGCGGGGGATCTCTCCTGGCTTCCTAAACGCAACGGTTCTCAGAAGACTGGGCCACATGCTGCTGTTTCTCTATTCAGGGCTGTAGTAATGCACTGATCTCTAAAATCATACAGCACTCAGGATTTATCTCACCGATGTGTAGTTAATGGGGTAAAGTGCTGACAGAGAGTTGAAGCTACAGCTATGCCCCTGCGATGACCGTGTTGTTACTCCTCCAGAAACATGCCAGGAAAGAGAGATTCACCTTTATTATTCATGCAGAGTTTCCACAAACAGATTAGGCCTTTATTTAGAGTGCCTCATTTTGCCAGTGTACCTGCAGAGCATTCTGGGTATTGTAGTCAGCAGACCATGTTGCAGTCTCCATAACTCTTCCTATGTTTGTAGCAGTGTCATGAAGCCATGGATGGAGACTGATGGGAGATCTCCTGTGGAGACACTGTCATTCTGGTGTATATAAAACATAAAATCCCACAGAAATATTCCTACAAATAATACTTTTTCTATCCTGAGGCCTACTTGTGTTAGTGTGTGTGTGAGTGCATGTCTGTCCAAACAAACACTAATTTCAGTACATAGTGAAACATTTTTTGTTTTGTGTTTTGTTTTTTGTAAAATGTTAATCACTATCCTGTATTATGTCAAACATTTGTTGTCTTTCTCTGCTCCACAGCGACGCCCACGTCCCCGCCCCTTCGCTCGGAGCACTTTAAGCCGTGCAGGGACAAAGACCTGGCCTACTGCCTGAACGAGGGCGAGTGTTTCGTCATCGAGACCCTGACTGGATCACACAAGAACTGCAGGTAAGGCTGTTTGGACTGGCGGGAGCCATCGTCCACCAAGTCACGCTCATGCAGAGACTGAGAGAATGATGTTGAGTGATTCTCTCTTTCTCTCTATGTCAATACTTCCTCCTCACGCAGTTAATTTAAGTTTTGATTGAGAAGGCGAGTTGTTGTTTCCTTCCCTCACCTTGGTGTCAGAGGGAGCTCTTGGGGGCGGCACACTTCAAGCGCGTTGCGGGCAGCCGTGCGGAGAAACCTGTTCCCCGAATCAGGACTCGACCTTTGGGTTGCGCACCGGCAGGCTGCCTGCTGGCCGCATGACCAGCCGACCGCGAAAACATGTCAGAACGGAACCGGAAGGTTACGGCGTCTCGAGCCGCTTGGCGATAATTGGTGGAGCTGTTCAGCCTCCTTACACGACTGCGACTCGAGAGCTCACACTCCGGTTCAAACGTTACATTCCACGTGACTCCGTGCTCAAAAAACCCTTCCCAAATCACACCTGACAATTTCTGTGTATGCCGGCCATTGAAACTGAATGAAAATAACAGAGGGGGAGAGAAGGGCAGCTTCTAAATGTGGATGCCAGGATCATTTAGCCAATGTCAAAGGTTGTCCATATTCTGGCTGTTCCAAACCCTTTATTGCCTTGTGATGCCAGATACTCAATCTCAATCATCAATATTTTTTCGATCAAGAGAGGAAGCTCATGTCTAAATCATGGGCCATTTAAATATGTCTCCTGAGTAATGTGTGGACCAGGGGCCAGTGTAATATGAGGAATGTGATTGGACCAGGGGCCAGAGTAATAATGTGTAATAATGGGGTATATGTGTTTCTTCTGTGCACTTTGGGAGCGATGTGTCAGTGGAGGTTAGCACCCGAGGGGTGTGGATCCAAATTGTCTTTCATCTGTAGAAATGGGTACCTGAGTTTCCATGTGTAACAGTATTCAAGGGTTACTTTCTGATTGAATTCAGGCGACCCCTGCACTGTATGGGTAATGAGTCATATTAAATGTAGACACATGGAATGAACAGATCTACAGTGAGTGACTGTGATCTAGAGTGACTCTGAGCTGTTTCTCTGGCTCGCAAATACAAACAATTAACTATGTACCCCTCCAGACTGTCCTGTCCTTGATAGTCACCACGCTTCTGTGTTTTTCGCTGCTCATAATGCATTCTACAAAATGCCAGACAGTCCCAGCAGAGGGCAGAGAAAAACAATAAGGAAAGAGGGGGGAGGGAGGAGGGGGGGGACTGCAAATGCACATTCCCAGTTCTTCTGTTTAACTAAAGAAAGCTCCTGATGTGGTGGGAAGAGCGAGTTTTGCCAAAGGCCTCCGATTGGCTCGTCACAGTGGACATTTGCCTCAGCGAGGGGCCTTGGTTGGAGTTTAGCTCTGTTCCTGCAGGCCCTGGCGGTAAGCATGTGCACTGCTGTGCAGAGGCAGATTAGCGACGGCAGCGCGGCAGCTCCTCTGCATCTCTGAGCCCGCCCCGGGACGGACAGAAGACACGGATGCCGTGCTAATGGCTGCGGACCGCGGCGCTTAATGCCGCCCCGGCGTGCCGTCCCTCGGTTTCCTCGGGTGAACACACAATTAAACGAAACATTGTCAGATTCCTGGAGATTTCAGAAAGGGGATTAACTGGATGTCATTTGACAACATGAATCACGTTAATGGAGATTACATCTTTTTCAGAGATTATTTCTCTTCTATCTTCTGTGCTGCTCTGCCAGTCTAAAGTCAGTTCCGTACCCCTGTCTGATTAAAGTTAGTGCCGTACCCATCTCTCATTAATCCCAGTAATAAAATCATCTCTGATTAAAGTCATTGCTGTAATTGTTTCTGATTAAAGTTAGGGCTGTAATAGTCTCTGTTTAAAGTCAGTACTGCACCCCTGTCTGATTAAAGTCAGTGCTGTGACTGTGACTTCCTCTGATTAAATTCCTGTGCTGTATCCTTCTCTGGTTAAAGTCAGTGAGTTTACCCATATCCTACTGAATTCATTGCTGTAGCCCTCTCGAATTAAAGTCAGAGATTGCATTAGTTACATCATCCGTACAGTTTTGAGTGGAAATAACGGTCCTCATATTCTTACCTGTGACATCATTAGCACAGTACTGAGAATGGAGTAGAGTTCTAACCACAAGAACTGGATAGCTGATGTCATAATGTATTCTATATCAACGCTGAAGTCGCCAGAAGTGGGCCGGCAGCCATATAGGTATTCCTATAACATACTGAACCGTACAGAAGTCAATTCAGTGTAGGCTATGCTATTTTCAACGCAATAACACGCTTCTCAGCTTATGGATGTAGTAATACATTAAAGAAAAGACGTAGCAAGACCATCCACAGCTGATCATTTATTCGAATGGCAGTCATTGAGTTACCAAAACATTAGGGTAAGGTGAGTTCAACGGAATATTACGGTAACTTTTAGAATTGAGTTAGCTTCCTTGCTAATGAAAAAAACTGAAAAAAAGAAACTGATCTCACTGTGACAAGCAGTGGCAGCAAGTTTCCGTCCCCCTGTTTATCTGGGGGGGTGTCTACGTGGATGGATCGGCTAAGAAACTTAAAGTTATGGGGGAGGAGAGCAAACGCAATGCTAGCAAGCTAGTTCACATATTGTCAAAATCTTAGTCCTTGAAGATTGGCAAAAATAGTTGCTCACTCCATTCATGCAACCAGAACAGTGGGAAAACAAAGATGGCGGCAGAGTGGCTTCAAGGTTTATGACGACATCAGCTATGCAGTTGTTCTAGATCAGCGGTTCTAACATATTTGCCTGTGGCTTCCTCAACATGGTGCTGAGAGGAGAGCAGAGATCTAAAGTGTTTGGCTGTGACATCAGTATGATGACTAAATATAATAAAATATAACACATACTAATATTGATGCAAATGTCTTCTACCTCTCCGCTTCCACCCTCCCCATCACCACGTGTAACATATATTTTCCAATTAACAGACGTATGGAAAGATAGACAGACAGACGGGTATCCCAACAGATAGACTAATGTCAAAAATGACCATGTCAAAAAAAGTGTTACTGTTTTTTTTTCTTTTCACTGACATTTCTGAGAAACAAGTTAAACATTACCCCTTATTAATTTACTTGTAAGCGTGTAGCATTTGCTCTCATTGCATCTGATTAATTAATCCCGTCCAGTAATTACATTTAATCAGATCAATTGCACTTGCTGAGAACCCGTGAATGAGAAACTACTGGGTTTTTTGTGGTGTTTTGGTGCTTCAGGAAGAGCCACTTACTGATCGGACAGCTCTCTGCTGCAGCTCCTCTTTGGACAGCGGCTTCAGGTCCTCTTCATCACACTCTTCCTCGCTGTAAAGCAGCAAGCCGAACGGGTGAGAGATGGCAAGGAGAAAGTCAAAAAGACAGGATATGGGATTCAATGAGGAATGTGCTTCTCTCAGATTACTTAAAACCGGATTACAACACAATCAGAGGCTTTGCCAGAGATGGTGGCCAGTGTCAGAGACTAGGTAAGACTTTTTGGTAACATTTTATTTGACATAGTCATTTATGACATGAAAATAACTGTGTCATTACTATTACATAATGCATGTCATGGAGTGACATGTCTTTAGAAAACTGTAACATACCCTTGTTGTGACACAGTCTGCAGGTTGTGTTATGACACAATTGATGTAATACCCTGCATAGAGGGCTCACTATGGCGGGAGTGTCATAACACTGGATTCACCATGCCATATGAAAGTGACTATGTCAGTAATTCCAGGTTTTCCTTTCACGTAAAGATAGGCTGATTAGTTCCTCCTGATGTCTAATTACTAATGTTACCATAGCCCCTAATGACATATTAATGACAAGTAGAAATGGTAGCACACTTTATTTGGCATTCTCTAAATAATGTCATGACACTGCACAAAATACAACATACAATGAGTCCATTTGATGGTGACAGCATTTCCAAGAAAATGCAATGAAAATTCAAATAGCACTTGCATAACGTGTTCCGCACAGTGACACGACACCTTGACGTGTTTCGATGGAACCCTATCCATCTGCATTTTCAAACAAGTCATTGCAGGGATGAATTTAAAAAACGTTGTTTTCCCCCCAGAGGTTATAGTATGTTTTACAGCAAATTGACACACAATCTATATATCAAAATGAACTGATCCCAGCCTATGCATAGAGGAATATAAACTTATGACGAGGTGTTCTTGCATGAGGTTTCACTATTTTGCAAGCGGTCACACTGTGTCTTGACACAGTAATTTTCATGTTATAAATGACCATGTCAAACAAAGTTTTGACCTAAAACGGCACCAACAAAGCATAAACAAAAGATTCAATACTCCAAGAGATAGTGAATCAGAGAATCTGGCTTTGGAATTCATGCCGTTGAAAATGGGATTAAGCTGTGACGAAAGATCTCACTCGCCTCGCTTATTAAACCGAAGATCGACTTCCTCCTGAAAAACACGTTTTAGGTTATGACTGTGGCTTGACATCCTGGGCTGAACCGGCGGTCCTGTGTGACCCATGGCTCTTGTTACCACAGTGCAGGTCCACTGTTAAAGGCCAGTAAATCTGCTTTGCCCTAAGCAACATTATGAACTATCGCTTATTTATGTTGTTCTGGAGTCTATTCTGTGCACGGCCAGTTAGAATACGCATAAGCAGTTCCCTCCTTATGCGGGGAAGAAATAGATAGCAAATTAATTTCTCGTAATATTGCCACACCAGTTGTACTTAATAGTAATTGTTTTCATTTGAAGTTGTAGGTTTGCCTTTCATTTTCTTTTCTTTTCTTTCAGAAGGAATTTAAATTTAATGAAATGCATTTTCCCTCGTAAAGAGCAAACTGGTTTGCTTTTGGTTTTTCTTTGTAATTCATTTGCGCCTTCGGTGACAGCAGGCCACAGAAAAAGGGGCAGTTATGGAGACGTGTGGTTTACCATTTCTAACAAATGACTTGCTGTTCTTCGGCATATTTGCTCATAATCTCCGGGAGAGGCACCCTGCCTCTGTGTGATTGAAGAAGCAGATTTATAAGAATATAATTTAGTTTTGTGAGTGCGCAAGGGAAGTGGTCCTTTGCGACTCTGTTTACTGCATTGAAGGATATGACCACATTTATCGGCTCTGAAAATGTAAAATGGCTCTGACAGCCTCTAATGCCACCGCTCTCAAATCCTTATATCCGCCCGCAAGACGTGGGAGCTTTATTCCTTTGTAATGACCCGGCAATTAGCCCCAAATGCTTAAGGAATCGGGAGTATAGATGGTATATTTAACCTTCTGACCTCAGGTGTTTGCTCTTTCAAATGTTGGCATGTCGTGGATCTGTTCAGAAAACGGAATCCTTGAAGGTTTGGGAGGAGCCATCTTATGCTCACTGTCATTGTTTTTTTTTCTGTGGAAAGCAAATTTGTTTTGACTGGTCCAACCAGTCTCTGAATGACAACTCAATGTAGCTCCACCCATTATGAGGTCACGAATCCTCACTCCAATCTCTAGTGCTGGCCGCCTCCTCCGTGATATTCTGTGCACCGAGGTGCTGAGATACAGGGCCAGAATGACACAAGCCTCCCTAATTGTGCCGTGTATCACTGGCTTCCTCAGGACTGCAGGCCTGACGTGCTACCATGTTAATTTATCTGTTCTTTGAGCCCGGGATTCAATTTATTCGCTGGTAAGCCGCTGTGCTCTGGGCCCCTGGGTGCTAACAAGGAGAAGGTAAGCCTGTTCTCTCACTGCTGTGGTCTGGCCCGGCGATTCCATCTGTCACTCTGCAGCTGTACAGGGTGGAGCCCAGTGCTGAGATCACACCACCTAATGGAAACACATTCATAAAACACACCAGTGATGGGCGGCAGTGTAGTGTAGAGGTTAAGCAGAGGTCACAAGGGCAAATCCCAGGCGGGCTGTGCCCTTGAGCAAGGTACTGGACCTGAATTTCTTCAGTAAAACATCCAGCTGTATATAAACAGATATGCACAATATCAGTTGTGCAAATCACTCTGGATAAGGGTGTCTGTTAAACAGATGAAAAATGGAATCAATAACTTGACCACTGGGACATAGCGTCCATTGTTTCAAGTCCAAAATTAAACTGTAAATCTTGATTGCAGAGATATATTGAGAAAGAGACCTCATATGTTTCAGGGGTACTGCTGCTGAATTATAGACACCATTACTAAACGGTAATAGTTCTAATGGTAGTTTCCACTCACACTCACACACACGCGTACAGTTGGATGGAGCCTTGGTACAGAGAGAGAAACATTCAACCTCATACATGCATAATTGATATTATTCCATAAACGCTACATACTTATTCAAAGAAACCAGCTCAAAGGGGACTTGGTTATGGATGTGCGAAGTGCCAGTGAACACCTGTCTTTGCAATATTCTTGTCATCCAATCTTGATCCATCTATTGGGGAGACAGATGGCAGACGGTGAGGGTTCGAGCTGTGTGCCACACAACGCAATAAGTGGGAACGGGGGTACTGTAACCGATGAGAGCACTGTCCAATGGCGACTTGTTCAGTCACCGCCCCATGACATGGAAGGGTCAGAGGTCAGGACTTGACCATACGGATTGACCAACCTTCAACAGAACCGCACAGAATCATATGAAACATCCCCTCTCTTCTCCAACATATCCCAGAATACCACACTGCAATGCCTTCCACACTGTGTCACCATGGCCCGCATACATGGTGTGATTCCTAACACTGGTAGCCTGGTGCTTTGGGAACAGTTTCCCTGACGACTGGTGTGTCTGCTACTATGATATCAATCACCAAGAAAGAGGTGGAAGTAGATGAGAAAGAGGAAGATCACAATGTTGGAACAGTATCCGGTACACTGGCATGAAATTCTGGCATGATAGATCTTCAGGAGTTTATGGAGAGACTTTGCATTCAGAGGTGTGGTATTTGGTGTTCAGTTTGTTACTGGATTTTATATCATGTATTAACCCATTCAGACCTAAAATGTGTTATTAAAACCTATTATTCTACACAACCTCTTAAAACCTGAGGGTTTTCTGGAAAAAATTTCAAAAAAAAGTTTTTCAGTTTTCATTTTCATTGCATACTGCATTGGGTTAACAGTTTTTCATTTCAGTTATTTCATTGCATACTGCATTGTCAGTTTTATTTTGCATTACACAATGGAAATACATTCTGATTGCCTGGCACAACCATGGGTGTAAATGGAATAGCACACGGTCCCTGGAGGGAGTTGCTGAGGTGGATAGAGTCACCTGAAAACGGTCTGCATGGCGTGCACAATATAAAATCCCTCTTTTTTTCCCCCCTACGTTTGCCGTGTAAATTGATTGAACGTCAGAGATGATGGAGGAAGCAGTCTGTAAGTAATGGGTGTTTTAGATGCTGATGCTTATGGATCTGGGAAAGGGATGAGAGGCAAAACATTGTGTTAACGGAGGGTGTTGAGGTGTTCAGAGATGATCACAGACGTGGTTAAGTACACAGTCACGACGGGAATGTAAAAGGGGGTTTGGGGTTGAAGGGGGTGAGGGGGGGGTTATCAAGATGTGCACCGAAAATCAAAGCATATTTTTTCTTCACTCTCAGGAAACGTAAACGTTTGCAACGATGCTCGTGTTCGCTCATGTTTCTGGCACTCTGATTAAAGTCGGTGCAATTATGGTTAATTATATACCTAATTTTCACTTGCCATTTGAATCAGACACACTGTATGAGTTTAAAACAGCAAGCCCGAGTGTGAAGAGCCATTTGACAGTTGATATTTCAACAGAGGTGTACTTTTTTAGCTTGGTAGTTAACCCCGCTTATCTGGATCACGAGAGCTTGTACAAACTCTTTCCCTTCAGATATTGATTGGCTGAAATTATTCAAGCTTCATGTGAAATTTGCATATGGTGAAGGCGTGAAGTGCAGGTAGTTTATTTGCGTGAATGTGCAAGGCATCGTATTTGAGCAGGTCATATCGCTATCCAAATCTCCATTGTGGAAAATCTCAATGTCGTATGCTTGTCGAATAAAGGAGGCAAGTAATTGTTAACTCTTCATCACAAGATTATTTCATGTACTAGATAAGAACATTTAATGAATGCTGTGTTTCTAACTTTGATTTCACGAGGGAGATTTTTGCCATGAATAACGCCAACACTGCTGTGCACCCTCAGGGTTGTCAATACCCAGGTACCCAATACCCAGGAGGTTTTACAAGGCAGGATCATCTGAAGGATAACGGGATTGTTCACAAAACGTTCATGTCTGGGACTGAAAATGTCTCTAGAATTATGCTGGAAATGGACTCGGTTGCCAGGTATACTGTTCCCCCTTAGTTTTAATTTCATACTGCTCTCAAAACATAGAAGAGTGAATGCGAGAGGAAGAGAGCGAGAGAGAGAGAGAGAGAGATTGGGAAGGAGGGGAATATTTTACAGTTATAGTATTCCCTTGAACGCTGTCGTCAGGGGAAATATTTTCCGCAGTTAATCGTGGATGCTTTACCTCCAGTCAGGGTAATCCAGTGTGCGCTTTTAAAACAAAAAACATAAATCACAAAATTAGATTATCCTAAATAACTTCCAGTGGGGAGAGGGAGTGGCATGGAGGTGCAGAAACTAGCCTTGTAATATAGATGGATTTATTCTGTGTAGCTTCTATAAGTATCCAGCCGTATGAATGAATAACACACATACATACTGGCAAGGATGACACTACTGAGCCATCTTCTATAGTGTTTGTGAGATTGGTAAACATTGTGGGGGAATCTTTGACCATTCCTCCATACAGAATCTTTCAGGATCCTTCAGATCCTTCGGCCTGCGCTGGACTGCCGTCGTCTGTAGTCTGGAGACTGAGATGGCTATTGCAATACAGTAATTCTGTGGTCAGTTAACCATTTCTTGGTTGATTTTGAGGTATGCTTGGGATCAAAATATCTTGGTACTTCTGAAGTTCATGATTCCACTGAGCTTTACAAGAGCCCCAGGACCAGTAGACGCAAAAAAAAACATATTAAAATCAAAGATCCACCACCATATTTCACCATAGGTATGACATTCTTTTCAACATAAGCGTCTGTCTTCCAATGCCAAACCTGCAAAAATATGAATTTTTTAATACCCAATTACAATCAGAGTTCCAATGCCATATAGCAAACTCCAGAGATGGCATGGAGGTAGCGTCCAATGATAGATTTTGAGACTTTGTAGATCTCCAACTATGCCCCTTAGATTTTTGTATTTTTTACATGTGTGTTACCTCATTTTTATACTCCTGGGAGACCACAATGCAGTTCCCTAAGATTGAGATGAACTAAAGAAAGTAGCATATTCATTCTTTTTATTTATTTGATTTATATTTGTTGGATTTTATTTAAAATAAGTATTAGGGGTGGGGACACATATCTTTTTGGGGACAAAATATGACTTGTTAAACCAAATATTTTGCCTTGAGCAATGAGTATTAGGTCTTAGTATAAAAGATACTCATTTGAGATAACAATTGATTACCTGTATTGTTTATTCTATTCAGCCTTCTTTTACTTCTTTGTTCTTTATCAAGGGTGTGAATAATTACAGAGGATTCTGTATATATATATATATATACAGTATATATATATATATATATATATATATATACACACTCATTGGCCACTTTATTAGGTACACCTGTACATTAATGCAATTATCTAGCCAATCATGTGGCAGCAACTCAATGCATAAAAGTATACAGACATGGTCAAGAGGTTCAGTTGTTGTTCAGACCAAAAATCAGAATGGGGAAGAAATGTGATCAAAGTGACTTTGACCGTGGAATGATTGTTGGTGCCAGACAGGGTGGTGTGAGTATCTCAGAAACTGCTGATCTCATGGGATTTTCTCTAGAGTTTACAGAGAATGGTGCGAAAAACAAAAAACATCCAGTGAGCGGCGGTTCTGTGGGTGGAAACGCCTTGTTAATGAGAGAGGTCAGAGGAGAATGGCCAGACTGGTTCAAGGTGACAGTAACTCAAATAACCATGCGATACAACAGTGGTATGCAGAAGAGCATCTCTGAACGCACAACACGTCGAACCTTGAAGTGGATGGGCTACAGCAGCAGAAGACCAAGGACAGGAAAGTGAGGCTACAGTGGGCAGAGGCTCACCAAAACTGGACAGTTGAATATTGGAAAAATGTTGCCTGGTCTGACAAATCTCGATTTCTGCTGCGACATGCAGATGGTAGGGTCAGCATTTGGTGTAAACAGCATGAATCCATGCATCCATCCTGCCTTGTGTCAACAGTTCAGGCTGGTGGTGGTGGTGTAATGGTGTGGGGAATGTTTTCTTGGCAAACATTAAGCCCCTTGATACCAATTGAGCATTGTTTAAATGCAACAGCCTACCTGAGTCTTGTTGCTGATCATGTGCATCCCTTTGTGGCCACAGTCTACCCATCTTCTAATGGCTACTTCCAGCAGGATAATGCGCCATGTCACAAAGCATATGTCATCTCAAGCTGGTTCCATGAACATGACAATGAGTTCAGTGTACTCCAATGGCTTCCACAGTCACCAGATCTCAGTCCAATAGAGCACCTTTGGGATGTGGTGGAATGGGAGATCCACAACATGAATGTGCAGCCAACAAATCTGCAGCAACTGCATGATGCCATCATGTCAACATGGACCAGAATCTCTAAGGAATGTTTCCAGCACCATGTTGAATCCATGCCATGAATAATTCAGGCTGTTCTGGGGGCAAAGGGGGGTCCTAGCCAGTACTAGAAAGGGTGTACCTAATAAAGTGGCCACTGAGTCTATATATGCCACTGAGTGTGTGTGTATGTGTATATATATATGTATATATATACAGTGGTTCTCTGTAGCTCTGTTGGTAGAGCACGGCGTTAGCAACGCTTAGGTCATGGGTTCAATCCCCACTGGGGCCACATATACTGAAAAATGTATGCATTCACTACTGGCATATATTATTTTTATTATATATACAGTATGTATGGATGTACATGTATAAATAAGTATGTAATTCAGCAGAGATGTAGGCCTCTGCCAGGTAAATAAATGTATAAATCGATCCAGAGCAGACGTGGGTGCTGGACATTGAGCGGAGGTGTGTTCTCTTTCACCATAGTGAGCAACGGCATTCTGCCTCCCATCACACGGGCGTCAGAGCCCAGGACGTAATGGCACTGTGACAGAGGGGGAGGGCCCATGGGAACGGAGCGATGCGGGGATGAGCACAGCGGGTGCTTTCACGGGTCACGGCATGAAAGACGGGAGATGCAGGACAGGCTGTTTTAGCCGCAG
The DNA here is from genome assembly GCA_029706075.1 of Aldrovandia affinis. Lineage (NCBI taxonomy): Eukaryota > Metazoa > Chordata > Actinopteri > Notacanthiformes > Halosauridae > Aldrovandia > Aldrovandia affinis. The sequence goes on from JAINUG010000002.1 coordinate 785,867, forward strand.
GGAGGGAGGGGAATGGCCCTCTTGCTCTCGTAGTATCTGACTCGCCTTCGCCGAATAATCTTGGTGAAAATAATAACTAAGTCTTCATTACATTTTTTATTTTGGATGCTTTGCCAATGGGACTTTTCCAATCCCTGTTTTTTCCATTTCTCCCCATTTTTGAATGCTCAATCATAACTTTAGGCCTGTGTTACCTCCATAAATTAAGAAAGATGGACGCTTATGAGCACGTCCTGCAAAATGTGCAGCCAGGCATTACTGCAGCTGAGGTACTGTTCAACTGACGCAACTGACAGCTGGCGCAGGCAGATCGCAGACAGACTCCTAGCCACAGTCGGTACAATGTCACGTTGAGGATTAAATACATTGCTAACAAGGAGTACCTCAGCTGGATACACCATCCAGGAGCCCCAAAATCTAATTATAATGGAATTTTGTAATTAGTGTACAGTATATTGCTAAAGCAAGCACATACAGAGATTGGGAGATACTGCCTAATACTTGCTCAGTTAGGTCCTAATGATTTGTGACTCTACACTTGTATCAACATTTGAATGGGTTACTTCATAGCAGACACACAAACTCAAACACATACACACAAATAACTGAAACAGCAACAGGTACACACACCTTCACATGTAAATGCACACACACACACACACACACACCACCTTGACCTCTGACACCTTAAAATCTGCGATGGAGCACATAGAGTTTTCGTGCAGGAAGAACGCATGGCCGGAACTGTGAATGTGTGCTGGTCAGAGTGCTGAGGAGGGAAGGCTTTCAGGCGCAAATGGCGTGTTTACAGAGGTGTGATTACAACACACGTGATTTGCCCGGCGAGCATCCTGTTTACTGAATAATTCCTCTGATTGGACGTTGATTAATATCGCTCGGTTATTTCGGCTCTGGCTCTGGCTCAGGCTCAAGGCGGGAGCCTACACACAATCCAGCCTTTAAATACCAGCTGATTAGTGTTGATTTCATTGTTATTCCTAATTAATCTGATTTAATGAGATAATTGTGCCATTGTGTTCACTCACAGGATTTGATAAATAACAGGGAATTATTAACATGTCCAATTAACATGTACAGCGGAGGCAATTCAAATTATGAAGTTCCTTTCACCATTTCAAAAGGGCAGCGGGAAAACAGTACAAGTGCGTCCTAAATGTCCTACCACGTATTCCCATGTAGAGGAGGCAGAGGGTACAGACACACACACATACACACGTGCGCACACACACCATACATAAGAACCTCGGAGAGCTTCATCTGTCCTTGATTTACAGTACTTATGTCATGAAAGAAAAAATAAATAATGCAGGCTGTTCCACAAGTAAATATGAGTTGTTTTAGAGGCAGATACAGGAGGTTCAGATGTGGAGACACTTGAAGGAGAATGGTGAAATGTTTTTGCACATTATGAAAGGCTTTTTGCACATTACTGTACCTGATTCCTGAACCAGGCAGCAAATTTAATTTGGCATAAATGCCATCGGCATTTACAACGCACACGCACACACACGTGCACACACACACACCTACGCACACAGACAGATATATGCACACACACACAGATATTCATACACACATGCACATGGACATGCACATGCACACACATACACACGCACACATGCACACACACCTATGCACACAGACAGATATGTGCACTCGCACACACACACACACACACAGATGTTCATACACACATGCGTACACGCACACACACACACACACACACACACAGATGTTCATACACACATGCGTACACGCACACACACACACACACACGCACACACACACACACACACACACAGGGCACACAGACAGATATGCGCACTCGCACACACGCATGCATACACACACACACACACACACACACACGTACACACACGCACACACACTCAGAAACTGAGTGAAGTGTGTCTTCCTCCTAAAGTTAAGCTTTTCTAATTGTTTTTTTTTCACCAAATGTTCATTAGAGAGAGAGAGAGACGTTTTGTTGTGTTTCTAATCAAGGTGTCCCTTTCAAGCACGTTTGATGTGCTAGTCATATGCAAATATATGCAAATTAACTGCCTTAATGCCTAAATTCTCATTGAGTTTATGAAGCCCCATTGCTATCGGAGACAGAATGCTTTGCTTTAAATAAATAAAGATTTTCTTTAGCAGTATATTTTTTTAATTATTGGGAAAAAATTGGGAAAAATCCCGGAAGTAGGGAAACAAGAAAAGAGAGAGAATCCGAAATTGTAGATAAGCAGAAGAGAGAGAGTTGGTTAGCTGGAAATGACACACGGTGACACACGGGACAGACAGACATGGTGGCACGATGGGGGGATGAGGAGGAGGGCAGTGAGATGAAATGCTTAGCCTCCAGAAGAGCAGCTGTCCTCCAGCACTGCATTGATGTGTGTATTCACTCAAGTACCATCTCTGTCCTGACAATACCTTGCCTAAAGGTTATATGTGCCAATCTATCAGCACATCTATCTATCAGTCTATTTATAGAGATGTCAGAGAAGAGGAAGATTGTTTTTTTTTTTTTTTTTTTTTAATCTGCTGGGTGTATTTCCATCTTCTCATCCCAATGTTTATCTGTAAGGATGATGTAATCTTTCGAAGCCCCGCCTCTCCATCTTAATTCTGTCTCCTGGATGACAACAGGGTTCACACAAGCAGGGTCCTGTGTAGCCTACTGTACAACCTGACACTGACACATCACATTCTTGCAAATTGAATCTTCAAACACATTGAATCTTCAAGCACTCCTTCTACATTTGTCCCAGAGACTTGAAACCATTGTTCTGCCATTTTGATTTTAAAACAACAACAACAACAAAAAATACTTAGGAGACATCTCCTCTTGACCATTTGACGTATCGACATGCAACTTGCAACCAATTTGTTCTCTGACATCTCGTCTAAAAAAAATGTTGTAAAAGAAAGATTCTGCTGAGAAAAATTAGCCAATGAAGTCGTAGTAGGGCATGGCTTTTCAAGTACATGCCTATCAATGGTAAATCATAAAATCACGAAACCTGTTATGCAAGTCAAGGCACACAGTTGCGCACACAGTTTCTGAAGGTTGTTTGCTCGCCTTTATTGCACGCTGCTGCGATATACATTTAAGGAGAGGAAAGGGAAAGCTCTAATGCAAGGCTGTTTGGTTAACAAGGAGGGCAATTATCTGAATAATTAACTGGCAAGTAATCCCAGAGCTTTCTCTTAATTGTGCCTCATGCAGCTTTCTCTTTCTTCATGTTATGTTAGAGAATGCGAATGACAATATGGGATTCAACTAAGTAAAAATCAACGGAATCGTTACAAAGAATAATCAGCATTTTTAATTGAAATCCCTTCTTAAACTGCATAGTGCACTAGCTTTGAGCGCAACAAGTAATAAAGCCTAGCAAACAAACTTCAGTTGCTTCAGTGCTTTTTAGATCCTTTTTTTATTAACATAAAACTGACGGATTTTGCCATGATCAGATCACCAGATATTTATGTCTTTAATACTCTGTGGAGGACGTCGGTCTCCCACGCCTTTTCCTTCCTTGTTCCAGCCACCTACTGAAGAGAGCAGAGCAGTTTTAAAGCACACCGATGTGATTAGTAAACACCAGACCGGTGCGTGCGTTGGCTGCTCTGCCAGTAGGCGTGGCCGCTAATCGCCCCGATCCGCTGCCGAGACCGACGCCTTCCACGTACTCCTTGTATTTGGGCACTGGAAACGAATAGTGCATTTCAGATGATATGCAGAAAATGGTGTCAAGAAAAACAGTACTGTCAGAAAATAAGACTGGGACACCACACCAATTTGTATCGATTATTTATCTAATTAACGGTGTGATTGATAATCAGGGGAAGTAAGGGCTGTGCCTCCTCGATCTCCAGCCCACGAGCTGGCACTGGCTCCTTTCATTAAAAGTATGTGTAATCTCATGTAAACAAACACACATTTTATTTGCAGTGCAAAATATAGAACCGATGTGAAAGACAGGGCTGTGCTGCTCCAGTAATGCAACTGTGATGTGCTGCGGTCGCTCCTCGTGACAGTGACCCCATCCACTGCCGTTTTAATTAGCACAGCTTGCTGCGCCGCTGCGACGGTGCGGGCGTGTCGATTGGCCTTTCGTTATTATTATTCTGTGTTCTGCCGCTCTGCTAATTTCTGACAGTTTGGTCTCATTCATTTTGATTAAACCGCTGGCACTGTCGTAGATGTCAAATATTTCCACAATGACAACCCTTGTCCCGTTTTACCTAGATATGCGAATCTGTGCAATTATACTTGATCTATCGATTATGATCAATAATCTATTGATTATTATTTGTATATGCTTGAACTTTAACGGTGTCAATAGGTTAAAACATACAGAAACTAGAGATAATTATGTGGCGTATGGACACCCCGTTGTGCCCATTGCGTTCTTGCCAAGTACGGACACGCGGCTGTGTTTGGAATGTCCATAACTGAACGTTCTGAATGATGACGTTACAATTGCTGCTTATGTTAGATGCTAGCTAGCTAACTCTCAACACACACAGATAGATTTTGTGTTCACACAAATCACGGGCAGTGAGTAAAATGTTTCCTCAGTTCGACATATGGTCATGTTATTATGTCTCAGGGTTATTTTGCTCATGCAACAAGATGCATTTCAACATTTCTAGCTTGATTTCTTGCAAACAATTACTGAATAAAGTAAAATGTCTCTATTTAAATCATTACTCCTTCCTTATTACATCTATAGCACCAATCTGGACACGTGACAATGATTTGGCCTACAAGCTACTTGTGCTTGGACCCCAGTATTGCTGCTTAATATATATAGCTATACATGTGTGCATATGTATTAGTTAGAAGGAGGAATGAATCCTTCTTCAAAAGCGGCAGGACCAGCCATAAATAAAGTAGGAGGATTCAGGTTAATGTGAGGGCCTATTTAATCAACCACATGCTGACTATATTAAAAAAGTGGGTGTTTATATAATGGAAAATAGGCTCTGCAATAAGACCTTGCTGAGGTCTGCACATGCTGCACATTATTTAAATGTTTTTTTCAATTATAACTTTTGTTTACAATTTGTTTACATCCTCTCTTAAACCCTGTGAACTAAGAACTGCACTACAAAAAAAAGGTTTAAAAGGGAAAAGCTCCTGTCATGTTTTTTTTGTCTTTACCCAGTTTAGCCCGTGTAGCCTAATTGGGCCTTGCAGGTACAGTAGTTGCTTAATTGGAGAACCCAGACATGATTTATGTACCCTGGAAAATTGTCTTTCCACAATTGTAACTATTGTTTGGAGGTAAAGCAAAAAAAGAAAAAGAAAAAGAAATCCTTTGCATATTTCATAGGAGCCATGAAACTCTTCACAGGTAAAGCTGTGATAAAAAATTGTAGCTGTAAATGTCAAATCCTTAATTTTGGTGTGCTTTCAAGCATGAGAGACAGAAAACGTTCATTACAAATCTAGTTTGGCTAAAAATATGAAAGCTTTTTAGAAATATGCTCTTTTAGTCAGTGGAGTCTTATGGAGATTTCTTGAATGTTTACAAATTGCACTTGTTTTACAGTTAGTTATGAATTATTATAATAATGATTCAAAGGATTTCCAGTGTGCTGATTTACCACAGCAGAACTGCATTTGCCGAGGTGAATCTGAAGCTGAGCTGTAGTTCACTAAAGCTACAGTATTTAAACTGCATACACCCCTTTAATGACAAAACATGAAAGTTATGTAACTACATTATTATATGAAGTCATTGAATAATAAGCCAATGAAATTCACCTGTGTGCTGAGAGCATACCTTGGGTAATACTTGACTGATTGAAAGGTCAGTCTAGGACAGAGGACTGAGAAGGGAGCTGAGGTCACTCTACCCTGTTAAACATGACATGCAGCGGCATATAGTTAAGAACATAAGAATACATAATGATGAGAACGGGCTGTTCGGCCCATCTAGGCTCATCATGTCCTAATCTATAGAGTATCTAGTACTACATCTAGCCTTGACTTGAATAGCCCAAGCGTTTCTGCCTCTACTACCTGACCTGGCAAGCTGTTCCAGGCATTGACAACTCTCTGTGTAAAGAAAAACTTCCTAATATCTGTGCAGAATTTGCCTTTAACTAATTTCCACCTGTGGCCTCTTGTTCTGCTGACCCCACTTATCTTAAAAAATATTTTACTTTGTTAATCCCTTTTAGGAATTTAAAAACCTCAATCAAATCCCCCCTAAGTCTCCGTTTGCTAAGTTTAAATAGATTGAGTGCCTTAAGTCTATCATCATAACTTTTACCTTTCATACCAGGTATCAGTTTAGTTGCCCTTCTTTGGACTTTTTCAAGAGCTTCTATATCTTTCTTGTAGTGCGGTGCCCAGAACTGCACACAATATTCTAAGTGCGGTCTGACAAAGGCATGATATAACATTAATATAACCTCCTTTGATTTATACTCAATACTTTTTGCTATGTATCCCAGCATCCTGTTGGCTTTTTTCACTGCTGTAGCACACTGCTTTGATGTAGATAGGCTTTGATCAACTACAATTCCTAAGTCCTTTTCAAATTGAACACCTACTAACTTTTCTCCTCCCATAAAATACTCCTGTCTAATGTTTTTATTTCCCACATGCATAACTTTACATTTAGTAATATTGAATGTCATCTGCCATGTATCTGCCCATTTTTGGATTTTGTTTAAATCATCTTGGATTACTTTAGTCGATTCCAAACCATTTGCCAAACCCCCAAGTTTAGTATCATCTACAAATGTAACTATTTTGCTACTAATGTCCATATCAAGATCATTTATGTAAATAAGGAAGAGCAGAGGTCCCAGCACCGATCCCTGCGGGACACCACTGCCCACAGCACCGAGGTCAGATTCGACCCCACCTACTGTTACTCTTTGTATTCGCCCTTGCAGCCATTTTTAACCCACTGTGAAACTACTCCTGCAATTCCTACTGATTTCATTTTAGCAATGAGCCTCTCATGTGGTACCTTGTCAAATGCTTTCTGAAAGTCCAAATATATAATATCATAAGCCTGGTTCAGGTCAACACACTTTGTAGCCTCTTCGAAAAAGTCCAGGAGGTTTGTTAGGCATGACCTCCCTTTGAGAAATCCATGTTGGCTCTCCCTTAAAATACTATTATTTTTCAAGAATGATTCCAACGTATCCCTAATAATACATTCCAGCATTTTACATGTGATGCAAGTTAAACTGACAGGCCTATAGTTCCCTGGGTCAGTACGGTCCCCTTCTTATATATTGGAATTATACTACCCTGCTTCCAGTCATCTGGTATTTCTCCAGTGATTATGGATTGAATGAAAATATATGTCAATGGTTTATATATAATTTCCCCAAGTTCTTTGAGTACTCTGGGACATATGCAATCCGGGCCTGCTGCCTTATTTGTCTTAAGTTTTTGTAGTTTTTGGTAGTACTTCTATGTCCCTTATTTCAAAGTCCTCCAAAACATTCTGTACCTTGTCTATACATTTAGGCATATTTATAACCTCTTCTCTAGTAAAGCTCTCCACAAAGTAACTGTTTAGTGTGTTTGCAATGTCCTTATTATTATAAACCAAAGTTCCTTCCTTATTCTTAATGCACTTAACCTCATCCTTAACTTTCCTTTTTCTACTACAATATTGAAAACATTTCTTAGGATTAATTTTTGCATCTTGGGAAATTTTAATTTCAAACCGCCTTTTAGCAGATCTTATTTCCTTTTTAGCCTTAGCCCGCATATTACAATAATCTAACTTGCTTCTCTCTGAGGTATCCTTTTTATATACTCTGTACAGTCGTTTCTTTTGCCTCAAAATCTCCCGTAAAAATTTAGTCATCCACTGCGGAGACTGTTTTTTCATCCTATTTTTCCTTACTTTGGGGATGAATTTACACTGTACATCTACAATAACCCTTTTAAATATAGTCCATTTTTCATTCACAGTTCTGCATTCTAGAAGTTTTACCCAATCTATATTACTTAAATTCTCTCTCATTTTATTAAAGTCAGCTTGTCTAAAATTAAAAATTCAAGAGTTAGAGGAGGCTGTCTTAACTTGCCAAAAATATCAAAAATAACTGCACTGTGGTCACTTGCCCCTATTGGTTCTCCTACCTCTGTGCTGCAAATTCTATCAGGATTGTTACACAAAACCAGATCCAGTATTGATTTCCCTCTCGTAGGCTGAGTAACAGACTGTACCAAAAAGCAGTCATTGACCATATCTAAAAACTCCTCTTCACATTTGCCCTGACCTGTCACTATCTCCCAATTGATAGAGGGGTAATTGAAGTCGCCCATTATTATCGTCTCTCCTTCAGCACAGATTTGTTTTATGTTACCAAAGAGCGTACTATTTATGTTACTGTCTGAAGCTGGAGGTCTATAGCATACTCCTATATTAAGGCCCTTCTCACGATCTCCCAATAATCTAATCCAGATGTCCTCACAAGAAACTAATGAGTTTATACCTGGAATTTCCTGCACATTAAGATCGTCTTTCACATATAGGGCCACTCCCCCTCCTCTTTATTAGTTCTATCCTCACCTGAGTGTGCCGAACCACCTCTATTCACATTATGATCTAAAAAATCTTTATTAATGATATCCTCAGTTGATGCTGCCATGCCTGTAGTTTTTGGAGCATTCTGTTGTAGTTTTTTATTTTTGCCTGGCCGAATCTTCTTCCTTTCATCCTCTTCCACATACTGTTCTTAACCTGGTGTTAGAATAGCACACAAATGATGAGCACACAGTGAAGGCACAAGTCTCACTCTAATACTAATATTTTATTAAGCTAAAAACAATGTTTCGACTGTTTCAGCAGCCTTCATCTGATATTCTGATGAAGATGAACAGCAAAATGTTTTTTGTCGTTTTTTTCTAGAGTGAGTGTTGCACCTTTACCGAAATCAATCGCTTTGACTCTTAGGGGCTGCACCTCCTCTTAGTTGTTTGAGCACAAGCCTTCTTTTGTCTGTAGAGTAAGAAACTAAACCCGTGACGAGTCTCGCGAGTTACCCAGTCGGGCACTGCGATCGCGAAAAGGATCGCCGTTCTCGCTGTCGACAAGGAGGAAAGCCAAAAGCCCCTTTTTATCGTACGTGCCGCTATGAAGAGGACAATGGTGTGATGAAATCTGAAGACGGGTACCGACTGACAGCTGTCTGTCACCCACCTAATCTCACCTCTTCTGTAGAACTCCGCCACCGTGACCCGCGGGCTTGACTTCTTCATAATAAGCTTTGAGTGTTCTCTCACTGCCGATTAATATATAATAGATTTATATTCTGTGTAAAGTTCCACTCCATTAAAATGCAAAGGATCAGTGACAGTGGTGCAGTCCCCCTTGGGCTACCCCGCCCGTGGGTCGAGTGCAAGCGCTGCACTTTTGAAATAAATCCAACGGCGAAGCCTGACAATAACCCGTTTAACCGTAGCTCTGCGTCGGCGTTCTCCAGGGCCTTGGCTGGTTTCGCTTTCCGCCACGTTGGCCGGGAGTCACACCGTATCAACATGTCGCCGTTGAGAACATTCTGGCCTGCAGTCTGTTCCCGATACCCTGCAAGCTTTTGCCTTCCTAAATCGGGGAGTGAGATGAGACAGCTCAGGCAGAAGTCCAGCTTTGAGTGTTGTGTCCAACGGCGGCAGTGGGGGTTTCTTTCCTCTGAAGAGAGCACTTTCTTCCGAGGCCAGTTTAAAAGTTTTACTGTGCCTTTTGTTGGGCGGTTTGACGCTGACGCAGGTCGCTCATACTTTTTGGTTTTTTTGAGAGCCTTGGTGAGAAGATAAAGAGGCAATAAAATGAATTAATAAACAGCTTTGCAATCTGATCTCAGACTTAAGATTATTTAATTGGTATTTTAAGGACCCCGTTGATTTTCAATATATTTTTTTAAATTAAAGCTCAAGAGTCTTTAGTTTAATCTTTGTACGCCCAACTCACACAGCGTGTAGTTTTTCAGAATGATGGCTCTCTATCACCACATAATTTACTACAGGGAAGGGAAATACATCTTGTGTTTGCGTTTGATGTCATCCATCGGATTCAGTAATCCGACTGAGAGTGGAAAACAAATAACATGTTGACATAAACAAAACCTAATCTTTGAGAGGCCTGTCACTGACAGTGTAGGGCTCACATCTCCACACATGCTACTGACATTTTACCTATTCGATCCCTGCATCTTTTACTGACACTTTAGAAATGGCACCTCTGGAGGGAGATGTAAGTTTTTTCATAATACTTTTAATATTATAATAATTTGTTTTAATACAATACTTAATAGATGGATGGGTTGATAGAGAGATGATGTAGTAGGTTATACTTGTGTATAGAGATATAGGATATTTAGCTGTGTAAAGTATTCTCATTCAAACTATGGTAATAGCCATGCAGTAGTAAGGCTATAGTGACATCATCAACTGGATGAAGGGATGGATGGACAGAGAGAGAGAGGACTGAGGTAGCTTTTTACATGTATTTTACACAGATTTACATACTAGAGATATTTAAGTTATATTCATTTATGTGATTTCAAGATTCTCTGGACTGGATTAAATTAGATTTGATATATTGTAGCATGAGATGATCCCCTCAATATTTATCAGGGAAACAAAACATCAAACTGAGCTTAGCCCATGATCAAACTTTAAGTAATCTATGATACAAAGGGCCAATTACCAGAGGCTCTAGGAGTACTCAGATGGGAGGATTTCTGTTTGATATTCCCCAGGGATTTGTTTGGACATATTCGGTATCACAGGGCCGATGTAATTGCCTGTAAATAATGACAAATAGGTCACCATGGAAACATCCATCTTCAAAAGATTGAAGCACAACCCCTCTTCCACTCCAGCTCTCGGCCCTGTGCATGTATACCTTTGATCAAGTACAGGGGTATAGTGAGTGAGGTAGAGGGGTATAGTGAGTGAGGTAGAGGGGTATAGTGAGTGAGGTAGAGGGGGTATAGTGAGTGAGGTAGTGGTAGAGGGTATAGTGAGTGAGGTAGAGGGGTATAGTGAGTGAGGTAGAGGGGTATAGTGAGTGAGGTAGAGGTAGAGGGGTATAGTGAGTGAGGTAGAGGGGTATAGTGAGTGAGGTAGAGGGGTATAGTGAGTGAGGTAGTAGAGGGGGTATAGTGAGTGAGGTAGAGGGTATAGTGAGTGAGGTAGTGGTAGAGGGGTATAGTGAGTGAGGTAGTGGTAGAGGGGTATAGTGAGTGAGATAGTGGTAGAGTGGTATAGTGAGTGAGGTAGTGGTGGGGTATAGTGAGTGAGGTAGGGGTATAGTGAGTGAGGTAGAGGTAGAGGGGTATAGTGAGTGAGGTAGTGGGGTATAGTGAGTGAGGTAGAGGTAGAGGGGTATAGTGAGTGAGGTAGTGGTAGAGGGGTATAGTGAGTGAGGTAGTGGTAGAGGGGTATAGTGAGTAAGGTAGTGGGGTACAGTGAGTGAGGTAGAGGTCGAGGGGTATAGTGAGTGAGGTAAAGGTAGAGGGGTATAGTGAGTGAGGTAGTGGTAGAGGGAATAGTGAGTGAGGTAGTGGGGTTAGTGAGGGGAATAGTGAGTGAGGTAGAGGTAGAGGGGTATAGTGAGTGAGGTACTGGTAGAGGGGTATAGTGAGTGAGGTAGAGGTAGAGGGGTATAGTGAGTGAGGTACTGGTAGAGGGGTATAGTGAGTGAGGTAGAGGGGTAGAGGGGTATAGTGAGTGAGGTAGAGGTAGAGGGGGTATAGTGAGTGAGGTAGAGTGGTAGAGGGGTATAGTGAGTGAGGTAGTGGTAGAGGGGTATAGTGAGTGAGGTAGTGGGGTAGGTAGAGGGGGAGTGAGGTGGGGGGTATAGTAGTGAGTGAGGTAGAGGGGTATAGTGAGTGAGGTAGTGGTAGAGGGGTATAGTGAGTGAGGTAGTGGTAGAGGGGTATAGTGTGTGAGGTAGTGGTAGAGGGGTATAGTGAGTAAGGTAGTGGGGTACAGTGAGTGAGGTAGAGGTCGAGGGGTATAGTGAGTGAGGTAGAGGGGGGTATAGTGAGTGAGGTAGAGGTCGAGGGTATAGTGAGTGAGGTAAAGGTAGAGGGGTATAGTGAGTGAGGTAGTGGTAGAGGGAATAGTGAGTGAGGTAGAGGTAGAGGGGTATAGTGAGTGAGGTAGAGGTAGAGGGGTATAGTGAGTGAGGTAGAGGTAGAGGGGTATAGTGAGTGAGGTAGAGGTAGAGGGGTATAGTGAGTGAGGTACTGGTAGAGGGGTATAGTGAGTGAGGTAGAGGGGTATAGTGAGTGAGGTAGTGGTAGAGGGGTATAGTGAGTGAGGTAGAGGGTATAGTGAGTGAGGTAGAGGTAGAGGGGTATAGTGAGTGAGGTAGTGGTAGAGGGGTATAGTGAGTGAGGTAGTGGTAGAGTGGTATAGTGAGTAAGGTAGTGGGGTACAGTGAGTGAGGTAGAGGTCGAGGGGTATAGTGAGTGAGGTAGAGGGGTATAGTGAGTGAGGTAGAGGTCGAGGGGTATAGTGAGTGAGGTAAAGGTAGAGGGGTATAGTGAGTGAGGTAGTGGTAGAGGGGAATAGTGAGTGAGGTAGAGGTAGAGGGGTATAGTGGGTGAGGTAGTGGGGTATAGTGAGTGAGGTAGAGGTAGAGGGGGTATAGTGAGTGAGGTAGAGGTAGAGGGGTATAGTGAGTGAGGTACTGGTAGAGGGGTATAGTGAGTGAGGTAGAGGGGTATAGTGAGTGAGGTAGTGGTAGAGGGGTATAGTGAGTGAGGTAGAGGGGTATAGTGAGTGAGGTAGAGGTAGAGGGGTATAGTGAGTGAGGTAGAGGGGTGTGGTGAGTGAGGTAGAGGTAGAGGGGTATAGTGAGTGAGGTAGTGGTAGAGGGGTATAGTGAGTGAGGTAGTGGTAGAGGGGTATAGTGAGTGAGGTAGTGGTAGAGGGGTATAGTGAGTGAGGTAGTGGGGTATAGTGAGTGAGGTAGTGGGGTATAGTGAGAATAAAGCATTTAAACAAAAAAAAATGATATTGAGAGAGAAAGAGGTAAACAGACAGGGAGAGTCAGAGAGACACACAGAGAGAGCAGGAAGATTGAGACATCAGCTAATGGTGTCCTCGCTTGTGCAGGTCTGTCACCTGCCTGTCTCTGATTCTCACACCGTGGGGGACCAGGCCACTGACCCTGAGTCACACTGAATCATTACATTTTCTCCCCCAAGTTACCAAGGCCAACACACACTTCAGGAGTGATTCATCACCGCACTCAACCAAACGGTTACAGTCCTGGCCTCCTCCTCGGACGCGTAAACAGGGAGCTCCGTCGGGGCTAGATATGGGGGCTACATTTTAGCTGATTTAATTAATTTTTTTTACTCTCATACAATCAGTCAGTGCCAGCAGTATCCAATAATGAGTTTCCCTCTGGAGATGAACCCCTCCCCCAGGAGATTCCTGTCAAAATGCACCATTTTTCAAGACCAAGGTACAATAATGCAGCCTTAAAGCAGAAATTGGGAGCTGTGTATTGGTGACTTCTTTCCGAGATGTTGTGTAAATTCCAGGCCTTTGATGAGGCTGGCTGTAGAGATGCCGGAGGGTCCTTTCTGCAGTGTGGGAGTCTGCAGCTTGTAATGGGGGAAGGGGGAGTGGGGATGGTTTGCTTTTTTTTTTGGGGGGGAGAAAATCAAAGGCATTTAGAAAAAGCGCTGTGAAACAATATCCTTTGGCATAAATCATATTTCATTGTGCAGCACAATATTAATTTGAAAATAACTACGTTACCAAAGTAAAAAAAAAGAAAAAAAAAAGGCAAAATAAAAAAATGGGCTAATTGCATTTTCATTTTCCTCCTCTCCCTCAACAGTACCCCTGGGACAAATCTGAACACCATGGTGGAACATTTTCATCACCTCCGCCTAAATGCCTGTGTTATACAGGCCTCTTGATTAATAAGAAATCTGTAGAACATTAATAAGAGGGTTTTATAAATGGACTGAGGACAGAACCTTCACCGGGGCAGGTGTGACAGCCTCTCGTGTGCGTGCGGTCGTGTGTGTGTGTGTGTGTGTGTGTGTGTGTGTATGTGCATGTGTGTGTGTGCGTGTGCGTGTGTGTGCGTGCGCGTGCGTGTGTGTGTATGTGCGTGCGCATGCAGTGTGGGAGTGATATGTCCACATGGAGGCATGCTCACGCGTGTCCGTACACGTGTGGGCGCACGTGCGTGCCTGTGCCTACTTGTGTGTGTGTGCACGTATGAACATTTGACCTCATACCCCCCCACAGATGACAGTGCAGATCTGCCTGCAGGAGGTTTGTTGTTAATTCGACGTTAGAGTACCGTCAGTGGCTTGTGATCAGGCGACAGTAATTACCGCCGTGGTGTTGTAATTGTATGCTTGGAGGAAAGAGGCCCTAATAATTATGCAGCCGGGATGTAACTGCTATGTTGCGGTTATGCTGATGTGATTATGCAGGCTGTAATTTCCCCAAAGCTGTGTAGCCCGTGATGAGGACATGGGTACAGTTCCACGGAACACGCCATCATCACGTCTCGGTCCAGACCGCAGTGGACGAGTTGCCCTGGTGATGAAGACCGTTTACGGTCCATGGCTATTTTCATCTGTATATTGCGTAGGTGTAGAATTTCATTATTTTTCATTACTGTTTATGTAATTATTGTAGTTCAATTCGTCATTTCTTATTTGTATGTTATTTCAGCATATAATTTGGCAACGCAAGTGCTCTTGTCACTGCCAGTAAAACTAACTGAACTGTGCTGAGAGATAGACAGGGAGAGAGAGAGAGAGAGAGAGAGAGAGAGAGCGATGGGGAAGGGGGGAAGAGGAGAGGGGGGAAGGGGAAGGGGAAGAGGGGGGAAGGGGGGAAGGGGAAGGGAAGAGGGGAAGGGGGGAAGGGAAGGGGGAAGGGGAGGGGGAAGGGGAAGGGGAAAGGGGGGGAAGGGATGGGGAAGGGGAAGGAGAGAGATGGGGAAGGGGGAGGGGGAAGAGAGAGAGATGGGGAAGGGGGAAGGAGGGAGAGAGGGAGGGAGGGAGGGAGGGGGGAGGGAGGGAGGAGAGAGAGAGAGAGAGATGGGGAAGGGGAAGGAAGGAGGGAGGGAGGGAGAGCGAGAGAGAGAGATGGGGAAGGGGGAGGGAGAGAGAGATGGGGAAGGGAGAGAGAGAGATGGGGAAGGGGGAGGAGAGAGAGCGATGGGGAAGGGTGGAGGGAGGGAGAGCGAGAGAGAGAGATGGGGAAGGGGGAAGGAGAGAGATGGGGAAGGGGGAAGGAGGGAGGGAGAGAGAGAGAGAGAGATGGGGAAGGGGGAGCGAGAGAGAGCGATGGGGAAGGGTGGAGGGAGGGAGAGCGAGATGGGGAAGGGGGGAGGGAGAGAGAGATGGGGAAGGGGGGAGGGAGAGAGAGAGAGCAGGAACGTTTGTGTGTTCATTCTTCAGAATGACAAACTGCTTCAAAGCGGCTCTCGATTCAGTGGATTTCAGGATTCCTAGAGGTCGGAGTGTTTTATTTCAACGTGACTTTATTGTACTCACTTTAGAATTTGAGGGAGTTGCCATTTAATGGCTTGGTCGATTTAAAACGTAAAATAAGAATGACTCCTTCAAATTTATGACGGTCAATAAAGACAAAGAAGCTTGTTTGCGTATGGCTGGATCAGCCAATATGGACAAGATTAAGATATCCAGGGTCTTGGGGGAGAGGCAGGCCAAGATGTGCTGCTTTTATTAGGGAAACAAAGTTACTTTATAACACCCCATTAGCGCAGCCATCTTTGGCTATGAAGATATAAGGAAGGGATCAATACTCTGTGGGAGAGGTATGGAAGCGAACAGCGTTGCCTTTTACACTGGTAATAAATCAGCTCAGACCGTAGACTATAGGTAGTTGAGTGAGTTCAATAATGCATCATCAAGTTGGTAATAATTTTTATTTCATGCACTTTGCCTGTAGGGTAGTCATACTCCCCTGGAATGAGAGAAAATCTCCCTCATAAAGGCGCACGCACGCGCAGACGTGCGCGGACACACACGCGCGCGCGCGCGTTTGGTGGTAGATGGAGGTGGAGTGGTCAGAACCCTGGTCTCTGTTATATAAATGGTTTTACAGATGAAGGGGATGAGAGTGTCTGGTGCTCTCCATCGTCATCATGTTCTCCATCGTCTGGTGTGAAATGATGCTCTTTGACAGACGTGGTGCATTCCTGAGGATAATTGTCTTGAAAAGCACACTTATCAGAGCATCTCCATCACTCATTTCTGCAAGCGCTTTCAAACAGACACGCAGAAACGCACACCTTCGGAAAGTCACATATCAGCTAGCACCTTTTAATATAAGGCAATTTGCATAAATATAATTATTTTCTCAAAAATGGTATGTCGCCGGCTCAAATAATAGGGATGAAGTCAGAGAGAGTGAAATATAAGACTACGGATGGTATCAACGCTCTGATTTACGTCTCAGGGGTTTTGGTGATTGCAGAACTGACACTGCCTCACATACACACACACACACACATTATTTCTGGTAAGGAGCCTCTCAAACAGGGCACACCCTACCTACACACACAATGTTCACACTCTTACACTCTCTTACACACACATACACATGCACACACACACAGTGTTCACACTCTCACATGCACACACACAGTATTCATACTCTCACACACACACATACACACTATGTTTACATTCACACATGCATGCACACGGATGCATAAACACACGCTCATACTCAGTATTCACACACACACACACACACACACACACACACACACACACACACACACACACACACACACACACACACACACACACACACAGTGTTCACACTTTTACACAAATACACATGGACAAATGCACAGTGTAGGGGATACTGGTGCAATTGAAGTTATAACCAGTCTGATAATTTACTATAACCCAAAGTTGAAATGTTTAATTGATGATTATAAGTATAATTACAAAGAATTTACTAAATGAAAAGTAGTATAACCTGGAATACATTTCCAAAGTTAATATACCAACGATTTAGATGAAGGCACAGACTCCTTTACATATGATAATAGGGCTCTATTCAATATTTGAAAAACAATCACGACAGACCACGAGTGCAATAAAAGTATGTTTATTTGTATATCGGTATGAACGAGTAAAAGCAAATTAACAATGTGAAAATGAGGGAGGATAATATATACACTATATATGGTTGTAGGGAAGAGTAAAGGAGAGAAAGAGTGTGTGCTTGCAGACACACGTGGTGGGGAAGACTATGGAAGAAGAAAAATCAGGTGCGTGCGGGTACACGTGGTGGGGAAGGCTAGGGAGGTAGAGAGAGTGTGGGCATGTGGGTACACGTAGTGGAGACTGGAAGGTAAGGAGGAATTGGAGGGAATGGTTGGGGCCCTAGTGAGGCCCCCTGGCACAAACTATAGGCTAAAACAAAGAGATCCGATATCTAAAGTGGGGAGATCAAACTCTTCCACTATGGATTCCGATTTCATGCTGCGAGGCGTAGCCTGCGAACGAGCCAAGAACGTGTGTATTGGAGCACATGCAGTAGCGTCTGTTTAAAGAAAACCCTAGGCAGCAGATATCACTAGGATAGTGTGATTGCCTAATTAAAAAAAGTGAGAATGTTAGAAAGAGAGAGAGAGATAGCGTGCAATAGTTTAGTGTTTGAAATGTAAGCGTTGGGAATTTCTTGTTGGTATAAGTTTGCCGACAAGTATGAATGACATGCAGTCAACTAATCAATGCCCACCCACAACAGAATACATTCGCTTATTCGCGGTTTCTGTTCCTCGAGCAATGACCTATGGCCAGATGTTTCGGTCTTACTTCAGGTTTAATATCATGAGACGTTAAACGCCACGGTTCCGCAGTGCTGAGGGATCTTGGTCCGATGCCGTTGAGAAGACGGGGTCTCCGCGCCTCACCGGTGCAGATCCAGGGAGTTCCAGCATGTTGTCCCGGTCTTCAGCTGGATTATCCACGTCTCTGGCCTTTTCCAGGGGAAAATGTTGTCGACAAAAGAATGGCGAAGAGAATGGCCGGTCGTCCTCGCATTCAGAGTTCGAAAGAGCCGCTTCTATCATGCAGCCTCCGACGCCACGTTGAGACCTTGCGAGTATAATACGATGAAATGGGAAACTAAAACCTAACGATATAAACTGTGATCGGGGGTTTAAAACAACCAAGGCGTAGTTTCCAAACAGTTCTGCAGAGCTGAGTCTTCTGAATGCGAACAGCAGTGCGTCGTAAGCTAGAGAGAGTAGGTCTTATTGATACTGTAATTCAGGGGTGCCCAAGTTCGGTCCTGGAGTTCTACTGGGCATGCAGGCTTTTGTTTCAGCCCAGCACTAACACACCTGATTCCATTAATCACTTCACTAACACACCTGATTCCACTAATCAACTGCTCGTCGAGGCAATGAATGTTCGAATCAGGTGTGTTAGTGAAGGGCTGGAACAAAAGCCTGCACGGCCAGTAGATCTCCAGGACCGAACTTGAGCACCCCTGCTGTAATTGTTGCGTGTTTCCGGTTCCACTGTACTGGTTACACTAGGTTATAACCTTGCAGTGGGGAGGTGAAGCTGAAGCTGTCCGGGCCGGTGTCCTGAGCAAGGTTGCGTTTCCTGCCTGTAATTGTAGTCCACTGTCCCAAATGCACCCACTGTTCACATCAACTCACACACACCAATACTCACACAGCCCACACCCACAGCAAATGCCTATTACCAGTGCAGGCAAGGTCACCCCCCGTCCCCGTCCCCAGCCTCAGTTTCACACCACTCAAACTCAGCAGATGGACACACTGCTGGCTATCGTGCTAAAACCAGCTAGTGGATAGGCGCAGTATATTCCCAGAATCTAAAACGCAGAGAAGTTTTTTTGATCGCATTTTGTCTCATCCCACAGCTGTAGGGGAACCGAGAGTGTCCACCCGAGGGCTCTCTACTGCATTATTAAGCTCTTCTGTCTTCCTTGTTAGGGCAACAGCCTACTTCCCATGTGTCATCTAAATCTGCTTTTTTTCCCACAAAATGGCTGCCTGAATATGTCAGCCAACTCCATTGCCATATGGCAGTCTTTTAGGTTGCACTGTGTGTGTTTGTGTGCTCATGCCTCAGTTGTTGTAACATGTCTCGTTCACGTGTCTTTGTGATTGGCTCCTCCTCCCGTGGTGTGTTCTTAGAGGGCATGCTGGGAGACGGATGATGTCACCGTGTGCAGAGATGGCCGGGTTTGGGATCTAGGGTAATGCAGTATATCAGTAATAACTTCATAAAGATTTGAGTACAGGAGAGGAGACCGCACCGCGAGTCTTCGCCCGCTCCTCACGATCTCCCTCCCTCTCTCCCTCGTTCTTCTCTTGTGTATTTTCTTTCAGCCTTGAGGGGAGGTCACAGAGAATGATGGAGAGATGAGAGAGAGAGAGAGAGAGAGACAGGGAGTGAGTGGAGGGAAAAGAAAAGAAACAGATTAAGGACACGGGAACCTAAATGACAGTATAATTGCTACAGCCCATTTAACTTGCGATGCAACGTCGTGTTTCCTGTCCCTGTCAGTCGAGGATGACGCATCTCACCCAAGCGCTTTCATTGATGATATTTTTGGCAGAGTCACCGCAGGCACCCTTGGACGTGTGAACGGAGACAGACCCTTTCTCTCTTCTCCTCTCACGGCTCCCGCTGTCCGTTCTTTGGCCGGTACCCACAATGCAGTGCGCTCGACAGTTCGAGCCGGAGTGGAGTGATGTCATCACGGCTTCGGGTTGCCCCCTGGTGCGGATCTCCAGGAATCATGCGCAGCCTGTAGATCTCTTTTAAAAGCCCCTGTAGGCCCGTGGGCCTGTGACGTACAAGATCCATTTCAGATCCGGGGCCCGTCCGGAGCTCACATTACTTTAATTTACGAGCTCTGCAGGCAAAGGGAATGGAGATTGTGTGAGAGAGGGAGGGAGGGAGGGCTCAGGACGTCCTCCTGTGTGTTTTCCGCTTAAAGACACCGTCCGTTCATCAAGCGCACGGCTTTGCTTCGCACAGCACTTATGTAATCCAATTAGCACAGTTTTTCTAAACTATTGACCAATGCAAAGGCGGTATTGCTGCATCACCAGCAATGGAGAAACAGGGAGGAGGCCAAATAGACATCGTCCAACAGGGGGCAGTATACAAGAGAGCAGACCTGTAGAACAACCCGTGACAAAAAGACGGGGCCTGTGAGGAACGGCCAGGGGCTTCATCCTTAAACACAAGAGCCGTCACTGATCAGCTCATGTGCGCAACGCCCACTGTAAGCACATAAAAATCACTCAAGCGATCATACGGACTGTTGACACGAGTCTGTATGTGTTTCATTGGCAGCTACAATTATGAATTGAACGCCCTCTAACTAACTTGCATCACTAATGCCAGTCCTAAGTACAAAACTTAAACGGTCATGCCATTAGCCGTTAAAACATGCAATTACCTCTAATCACACTGGACATGTGATGTTCTCTCTGATGGGTGGGAGAGCTGTAATTCAGAGAGAATTATAGTAATGATGTAACCTTCAGCGATGTTCTTTACCTCATACCCCCCTGTGAGCACCCAGTGGGGTCCATATGCTGCAGAATTTGAGACACAAAATAACTGCAAACACGGAACAAGTTGTCTGCTAAGCATATCAATAATATAATGTAGAGTAATTTAAGCTTACAGACACCTGAAGTATTCGGTGAAAAGTCAGCGTTGACCACCGTGTTAAAGTGCTTGGAATGCTTGACACATCACTGCAACCTGCGTAGGAGTGTTCTATTTATTGTATTGCATAGACTCATTTTCATATTAGTTTATTTATACTATACATAATAGTCTAGTTAAAAGTACTGTCTAGTATGAATAACATGCAGTCAACTAATCAATGCCCACCCACAACAGAATACATTCGCTTATTCGCGGTTCCTCGAGCAATGACCTATGGCCAGATGTTTGGTCTTACTTCAGGTTTAATATCATGAGACGTTAAACGCCACAGTTCCGCAGTGCTGAGGGATCTTGGTCCGATGCCGTTGAGAAGACGGGGTCTCCGCGCCTCACCGGTGCAGATCCAGGGAGTTCCAGCACGTTGTCCCGGTCTTCAGCTGGATTATCCACGTCTCTGGCCTTTTCCAGGGGAAAATGTCGTCGACAAAAGAATGGCGAAGAGAATGGCCGGTCGTCCTCGCATTCAGAGTTCGAAAGAGCCGCTTCTATCATGCAGCCTCCGACGCCACGTTGAGACCTTGCGAGTATAATACGATGAAATGGGAAACTAAAACCTAACGATATAAACTGTGATCGGGGGTTTAAAACAACCAAGGCGTAGTTTCCAAACAGTTCTGCAGAGCTGAGTCTTCTGAATGCGAACAGCAGTGCGTCGTAAGCTAGAGAGAGTAGGTCTTATTGATACTGTAATTCAGGGGTGCCCAAGTTCAGTCCTGGAGTTCTACTGGGCATGCAGGCTTTTGTTTCAGCCTAGCACTAACACACCTGATTCCATTAATCACTTCACTAACACACCTGATTACACTAATCAACTGCTCGTCAAGACAATGAATGTTCGAATCAGGTGTGTTAGTGAAGGGCTGGAACAAAAGCCTGCACGGCCAGTAGATCTCCAGGACCGAACTTGAGCACCCCTGCTGTAATTGTTGCGTGTTTCCGGTTCCACTGTACTGGTTACAGTAGGTTATAACCTTGCAGTGGGGAGGTGAAGCTGAAGCCGTCCGGGCCGGCGTCCTGAGCAAGGTTGCGTTTCCTGCCTGTAATTGTAGTCCACTGTCCCAACTACACACACACTGTTCATATCAACTCACACACACCAATACTCACACAGCCCACACCCACATAACCCACAGCAAATGCCTATTACCAGTGCAGGCAAGGTCACCCCCCGTCCCCATCCCCAGCCTCAGTTTCACACCACTCAAACTCAGCAGATGGACACACTGCTGGCTATCGTGCTAAAACCAGCTAGTGGATAGGCGCAGCATATTCCCAGAATCTAAAACGCAGAGAAGTTTTTTCGATCGCATTTTGTCTCATCCCACAGCTGTAGGGGAACCGAGAGTGTCCACCTGAGGGCTCTCTACTGCATTATTAAGCTCTTCTGTCTTCCTTGTTAGGGCAACAGCATACTTCCCATGTGTCATCTAAATCTGCTTTCTTTCCCACAAAATGGCTGCCTGAATATGTCAGCCAACTCCATTGCCATATGGCAGTCTTTTAGGTTGCACTGTGTGTGTTTGTGTGCTCATGCCTCAGTTATTGTAACACGTCTCGTTCACGTGTCTTTGTGATTGGCTCCTCCTCCCGTGGCGTGTTCTTAGAGGGCATGCTGGGAGACGGATGATGTCACCGTGAGCAGAGACGGCCGGGTTTGGCATCTAGGGTAATGCAGTATATCAGTAATAACTTCATAAAGATTTGAGTACAGGAGAGGAGACCGCACCGCGAGTCTTCGCCCGCTCCTCACGATCTCCCTCCCTCTCTCCCTCGTTCTTCTCTTGTGTATTTTCTTTCAGCCTTGAGGGGAGGTCACAGAGAATGATGGAGAGAGGATAGAGAGAGAGAGAGAGAGAGAGAGAGAGAGAGAGACAGGGAGTGAGTGGAGGGAAAAGAAAAGAAACAGATTAAGGACACGGGAACCTAAATGACAGTATAATTGCTACAGCCCATTTAACTTGCGATGCAACGTCGTGTTTCCTGTCCCTGTCAGTCGAGGATGACGCATCTCACCCAAGCGCTTTCATTGATGATATTTTTGGCAGAGTCACTGCCGGCACCCTCGGACGTGTGAACGGAGACAGACCCTTTCTCTCTTTTCCTCTCACGGCTCCCGCTGTCCGTTCTTTGGCCGGTACCCACAATGCAGTGCACTCGACAGTTGGAGCCAGAGTGGAGTGATGTCATCACGGCTTCGGGTTGCCCCCTGGTGCGGATCTCCAGGAATCATGCGCAGCCTGTAGATCTCTTTTAAAAGCCCCTGTAGGCCCGTGGGCCTGTGACGTACAAGATCCATTTCAGATCCGGGGCCCGTCCGGAGCTCACATTACTTTAATTTACGAGCTCTGCAGGCAAAGGGAATGGAGATTGTGTGAGAGAGGGAGGGAGGGAGGGCTCAGGACGTCCTCCCTGTGTGTTTTCCGCTTAAAGACACCGTCCGTTCATCAAGCGCACGGCTTTGCTTCGCACGGCACTTATGTAATCCAATTAGCACAGTTTTTCTAAACTATTGACCAATGCAAAGGCGGTATTGCTGCATCACCAGCAATGGAGAAACAGGGAGGAGGCCAAATAGACATCGTCCAACAGGGGGCAGTATACAAGAGAGCGGACCTGTAGAACAACCCGTCACAAAAAGACGGGGCAGTCGGGGCCTGTGAGGAACGGCCAGGGGCTTCATCCTTAAACACAAGAGCCGTCACTGATCAGCTCATGTGCGCAACGCCCACTGTAAGCACATAAAAATCACTCAAGCGATCATACGGACTGTTGACACGAGTCTGTATGTGTTTCATTGGCAGCTACAATTATGAATTGAACGCCCTCTAACTAACTTGCATCACTAATGCCAGTCCTAAGTACAAAACTTAAACGGTCATGCCATTAGCCGTTAAAACATGCAATTACCTCTAATCACACTGGACATGTGATGTTCTCTCTGATGGGTGGGAGAGCTGTAATTCAGAGAGAATTATAGTAATGATGTAACCTTCAGCGATGTTCTTTACCTCATACCCCCCTGTGAGCACCCAGTGGGGTCCATATGCTGCAGAATTTGAGACACAAAATAACTGCAAACACGGAACAAGTTGTCTGCTAAGCATATCAATAATATAATGTAGAGTAATTTAAGCTTACAGACACCTGAAGTATTCGGTGAAAAGTCAGCGTTGACCACCGTGTTAAAGTGCTTGGAATGCTTGACACATCACTGCAACCTGCGTAGGAGTGTTCTATTTATTGTATTGCATAGACTCATTTTCATATTAGTTTATTTATACTATACATAATAGTCTAGTTAAAAGTACTGTCTAAACAACTGTGAAACCTCTGGCAGAGGATTTATAATTCTATATGACATGACATGATGTAGATACTGTGTCACACAAAGATACTTGTCCCTTAAGCTTCCTGAAAGACCACAAAGTTCATTTGATTTTAATTTGAAAACTTATATATATTACTGTTTGTGTGTGTGGGTGCACATGTGAAAGCTTGGATGTGTGCCTGTGTGTATCTGCAAGCTTGTGTGTGTGTGTGTGTGTGCATATGTGTGTGACACAAGGTCAGAGAGTAATTAGACTTTTCTTCTCTTCAGACCAGAGGATAGTTCAAGCCTTGGGAATGAAAAGTGATTATCTGGTGGTAATTGAATCCCGGTGCATCACTCTAAAATGAGGATGAAAGAAATAGAGAATGAAAGAGAAAGAATGAGAAAGGTAGAACAGGAAGACAGTGAGAGGTGGCAGAGGAAATTAGGAAGTACCAGGCTGATGAGATACAGGGTCACAGAGACTGGAGAGACCTGGACTTGGATGGACTCGCTTCACAGTGATAGTCTCTCTCTCTCTGTCTCTCTTTCTCTCTCTCTCCCTCTCCCCCTCCCTCCCCTCTTCAATTTCCATGGTCAGATGAGCAGACAACAAATGGCTTCTATCCTTGATCTATTAGTTTATTGGTTAAGGCTTACAGCTTGGTTAAGCGGGTGGTAGGTCTGTTGATTTATTCGAGTGCGTACTAACGTGTCTAGGAATCTCTGTGTAAATAAAGCACGGGTCTGAACGGTGGCGCTGAAAAAAAGCACGCAGATTCAATAAATACAGTCCATGAATAAATGATGAAGGGGAATTGGATTGGAGCAGGCAGGAAACGAGGGATGAGGTGTTGGGAGAAAGGAAGGAAGCAGTCGGGCTGCGCTGTCATCTTTCCTGTCCTCTGAACGTTTGTCCATCATTGTTGTATCTGATGAACGGTTGCTATTTTTAAAGGTCAGATATGTTGTCTTTGCCTTGTGAAGAGAACTTGTGTCGCTAAAGCAGCGCATTCACAGAGCAAGCCTACTGGAGAGTGGAAAGCGGAGGTGGTATGAGATCGTTTTTGTCTGTGCGGCGCTGAATATCTCCGTACACTTCTTACACTAGTCTTTAGTCACACCAGGGCTGTACTCTCGGATGACTGCAGACGTATTGTGCACTGTGCGGAAAGGGATCCCACTCCTCCAGGAAAGGGTGTAACTAATGTGCACTGACGTGACCTGGGGAAGCTGTCATACAGGTGGAGAGATGCTTACAAATAAAGCGCCCGTTTATTGACTTATTTAGATGCACCCACTGTGACAATGTTGCTGAGTAAATGCTTAATTTATGATTTGTGTTTCGAGCCATGGTGGCATTAACCCCCCCCGGCCCCACAGATACTTGATTTTCGGGAGTCGAATAGGAGGCTTGGTCTTTGTCTCAGGCGCTGGGAATTAGAGGCGATGATCTGTCTGTAATTGAATCCCTTTGATATGCGATGCGTTTATTTCTGCAGCAGTGCCGCGATCGATAGGTGGAGCTAATCTAATATTCACCTAATCTGCTCCCTGAGAAACCCTCCATCTCGATTCACAGTGATAGTCTCTCCCCCTCTGTCTCTCTCTCTGTCTCTGTCTCTGTCCCTCTCTCTCTCTGTCTCTCTTTCTCTCCCTCTCTCTCTCCCTCTCTCTCTCTCTCGCTCTCTCTCTGTCTCTTTCTCTTCCTCTTTACACATCATTTAAAATGTGACTGTGAAGCTGACCTTCAGGAGATTTGGCTGCAATGTTTTTTGACGCAACAAGAAATGGAAAACATCTATGGCGTACCAAGGTTCCACGAACGGTGTCAAAGCCACATCCGGAGGTAGACTGGGACAGATGCAACAACATCTGTGCGGCCAAGATGCTCGCTATGACAGTGTGAAGAAGAATCTGGCGTGGAGGTGATTTCATGTTACATGCAGTGTCTCTTTTCTCACTCTCTCTCTCTCTCTCTCTCACTCTCTCATGGGTCAGGGGTCAAATCTGAGATTTGTTTGGGTCTTTCACCAGACATTAAGTCTCAGTAATGAAATGTAGATGCTGAGAGTATTAGTCTAGCGACGTCGGAGAGCCAGCTGGTTGAGACAGAGGCGGACGGGGGAAAACATACTGTAAGATAGGTACAAGCTGAATATTTTATGCGCCGGGATCAAGTGGTTAGTGTAGATCTGAGGATCTCATTAACGGGTCTCTGAAGAGGCTGATTCAGGATCAGTCAAGATCAGTCAGGATGAGCTCATTCTGCCGTTATACCAGAAACCTACAACTGTCAGGAGATAAAGAATTTAAAAAAAGAAGTCTATCACTTACAACTGTTAGGAATGATGGGTCTGTTACCAAAGGTGACGTCATACCTGGAGTTAGTGGTAAGAGATTGTTTAGTGCTTTGTGCCTGGAATAGGGGTCCTTTGGCCTAGTGGGATCAGTTTAGAAGTAGAGACGGTGCCTGCATCACTCTGTACTCTGTATGGAGAGTCAGTACAGTCACATATCTGTATGGAGAGTCACATCCAGGAAAGAGAGGCTACACACCAGCTCAAAAAGCCATGTGAAAGCAGCAATGTGTGTTGGTTGTATTTACAGTGGCTTTACCCAGCTCAGCTATTCTTTATCTGCTGGATTACAGCTCACAGTGCTCCTAAATGGAGCAGGAAGATCGCTCGTGCCCAATCATGTGCTGAGCTTAAGATAACATAACCTTCCATTTTGAGCCAGGGCAATTGAGTTGACCCGTGTATGACAAAGACCTCTGAGTCCATTGGACACCAGCGAAGGCAAATAAATTCCACCCTGTTAAAGTTAAATCACCTTTGGAAATGACTCCATGAGTTCAAGAGGCCTTCTGCCCCCTCAGCCTTTAGCCCTCCGGTTGTGGGGCTGGGAGCAGTCTGGAGATCGATACTGTGTTTGATTAATGGTCGCAGCTGTGGCCCCTCTAATCCCGGAATCGGTCCGCCTTTGTGTCTCAGTTTCTGCGATGGTTTAAGCACAGTCAAGGTCAAAGGCCAGTTGAACCCGAGTCAAATTAGGCTTACTTGTAATGCAAAAATGAACGGTCTCTTCTTTAAGCCCTTTTTTTTGTCCTCTACCGGTTTACCTTTCTAAAGCCGTTTCTAGTAAAGATTGTCACCGTTATATTTCATTACATTCTATACATTTTCGTGAATGTAAGTTTGTAAGGATTACATTTTGAAAAACTGTTGACAGAGGCTGAAAACCTGACCTTTAGTCGTGTTGAATTTTCAGCCAGAGTCTGTGTTTCGTGGAATAATACAGAAAATAATATACCCCCACTTGATCTCCAAATATAGATGACAGTGCCCTAAGGGAGCCCAAAAAGCTTTAAAGAGACGAAACTGAATTCATCTGACACTCGTGTCAAGCTCCACGGCAGTCATTCCATGCTAGAAAACCCACAAGACATCAGTCATGGAAGAGAAGGCACTGATTTATATAATGAAGCCAAATAAACCCCTATGGCATAGGGGGGTGTCAGATTGCGAGAGTTAGATTTAGCCAGGACAGAAAATGGATCGCTTTTGGATCCATAATAAGCGCCGTGCGCCCTGGCAATCTCGCAGTGCTGTCATGCCTGTTACCGTTTCCTCTCTTGCCACTGGAGGATGCCAGGAATCGCACCTGGAGGTGGGAGAGGCTTCACGATCCTCAAAATGGGTGGGGCTACTGTTTTCTGTCAATGACTCTACATTGACATTTTAGGCATTTAGCAGACGCTCTCATCCAGAGCGACTTACACAGTTTGCATTTCTTTTACATACAATCCATTTATACAGCTGGATATTTTACTGAAGAAATTCAGGTTAAGTACATTGCTCAAGGGTACAACAGCAGTGCCCCACCTGGGAATTGAACCAGCAACCTCTGAGTTACAAGTCCTGTTCCCTAACCATTACACTACATCCCCGCCACTCTGATTCATAGACCTTTGCAGCAGAGAACAGACTTGTCTCATTGGCTCAGGCGATTCATTGATTGACCATGTAGCCCCACCCATTCTGTGGTTCATGAAACCTCAGTCTTATCACTAACTATGCCCATTCCTCCTTCACTGGCTCAATGCCATAGGTGGAGGTTGGCCTCCTTTTTGGGGAGGCCATTGGTGGAATAATCCTATGTAACGTAGCCTCGCTAAATAAAGAAAATGTGTTAATATTTGTAATATTATGACTATAATTTATAGTTTGCTGTTCTAAATGTGGTTTACAAATCTCCTTTATGCTTTGTGATGAAATTATTTATTGGACAAGGTCACCAAACACAGCAATTTCATCAGCACCTAATGAGTGTTCAACCTGTGTTCAAAACAGTACTTTTACACCTGTAAACCAGGTAATTTACATGAAATTCACAGCGCCAGTTGCAGCCTATAGCATGCATCAACCATGAAATTCACATTAGAGGTGGAGTTTGTTTGCTACGTTCGGTCACACAGCGAAGTATACGTGGCAAATGTTGCTAGAGGTCTTCTGTTGTATGATTTCTTTAATTCTCACTAAGCCAACTAACAAAATTGTGTTGCCAAGGAGCTTGTGTTCCTCATAGACAGCAGCCCAAATACAGAAGCAACGGCAAGAAAATCTGGCTCAGCGCAAAACAAAATAGTGTTTGGCCTGATGTCCGATGACGTACGTACATGTTGCCGTAGCTTGCAGAAAGTAAAATGGCTATACAACTTGTGAATATAACAGATCACCTATAGATCATTCCAGGAAGCTAATTAATAGTTTGTCTGCCAGGCAGTGAATACTTCTGTGGACTTCCCACACACAGTATACAAGCATACTAATTAGGTGACCCAAAATGTATGTTTTTGTGATATTTGTTCATAATACAGTATGTCAATAGTTGTCTTTTCCATTCAAACTCATAAATATTCAAGAGTTAAAAAAATTGCTTGCATAAATAATTCCTTAAGAACTACCCACATTTATGAGCATCTGACTGTGCCAGCCTAGTTGAGTATTTCCACTTGGTGTCTGCCAGTGAGAGTGCCACTGACTGGTTGCTCTGTATTGATGACACTGTAATACTGTAATGGATACTGTAACTTCCAAATGACTCCATTCTAGTATTGGCCACAAATGAATTAACACTATTGTGCTCACATATTGTATTCGTGCGTTGATGACATCTGG
Organism: Aldrovandia affinis; assembly: GCA_029706075.1. Taxonomy (NCBI): domain Eukaryota; kingdom Metazoa; phylum Chordata; class Actinopteri; order Notacanthiformes; family Halosauridae; genus Aldrovandia; species Aldrovandia affinis. The sequence continues at coordinate 815,138 of JAINUG010000002.1, forward strand.
ACCCCTGCATCCAGGTGGGCACATTTGACCCTTCAGATTGTGAGTGTCTGAGTGTGTGTGCGCGTGGGGGTGAGGGATTATACTGCCATAGTGAGCCTTTGGTGCTTACAGATCTCTCTGTGTGAGAATGTGCGCTCTGCAGGCAGATCGGCGTGGCTGAGTGGGACTTTAGCACAGGCCTTGTTGGCTGGCATAGCCGTCCCAAGTCCAGCTCCTTCTCATCGCAGTTACAAATCGGCTTTGGCCTTTGAGCTGATTAAAAGCGGGCGGCAGCCTGCAAAGGCTCTAATAAAGATCATTACACAAACAATATGTTGACCTTGTCGAAAACATAAATTGCAATATTTTGCTGCTGATTTGCTTTGTTTTTAGTTTTTTATTTATTTATGTGCCACACTTCTTTAAAGAGGTTCCATCGCACCGTCCGTGACTGAACCCTAATCCCCGCCACACTGTTTGAATGTACAAATGGATTTTCAGGCTTGACTGGTGACTTTGAACTGCTGGCCGCAGAAATGATAATGAATTCCGATGGGACGCAGGAGGCTGTTCCGCTCCCGCTCGCACGGGCACGCCGCTGTTATTTTCCCCACGCCGCCAATGGTGGTGCGGCAAATCGCATAAATAAATTGGGGCCAGGCGCGGTGGAGTTAGTGCCCTGTTTAAATATTCATCCGTTCTTCAACAATCCGGCAACTTCTTTGTCTGATATGAAAATGCTCCCCGCTCTGAATAATTCACCGGCCGGAGCATTGCCGGGGCGGGGCGGGCCGGGGGGGTGATGAGAGAGGGGTCTGCTCTGCTTTTCGGAAGTGCTGCTTTGAATTATCATGTGCGGGACCTGTGATTACTCTCGCACAGTGCTTGGGCTCAAGGGCCTATGTTCAGTGCTTGGGAAGTGACCAGTGTTGGAAGGGGTTTGTGGGTACATGAGGCAGTGTTGGATTTCGGGGTCCAGGAGGGGGGTACTGGGTTTGTGGTGCACGTTGGGGGTATTGGGTTTGGAGGTGCAGCAGTCAGTGTTGGATTTTGGGTACAGGAGAGTATATTAGGGTTCGGGGTGCATGTGTTTAGGACTACAGGAGAGGGTATTTAGTTTAGTGCAGTAAGGGGGTACTGGGTTTGGGGGTTCAGGAGGGGCTGTTGGGTTTGGGTTGCAGGAGGGTATGTTGTGTTTAGGGGCACATAGAAGTGGGTTTAGTGTTTGGAGGAGCAGAGTGAAGACTGAGGTGGACATTGAGTTCGATATGTGTGGTAATATATTCATTTATTTAGAGAAGAATTATGGGGGTTTATTTTTGGTACGATAAACATCTAAATATGGTGTCTTCGGTCCACAAAGAGTTCAGCTCAGTCCAGGCCCACTTCTCACCCCAGCCTCGCTCAACTCCATTCCTCCAATGTCATAGGAACGGGGCACCGTTTGATATACAAATGGAAACTTTGCTTTTCTTGTAGGAAGGATTTTGCTTCTTTTGGAAGAGGTGCTAATTACCATGAACTGCATCAAAAAAATCAATATATACTGTACATTTTCCTGGAACATGCCGGAAGCTCATTGTTCGCCTGCACTGCTCACCATGGCACAGGCAGTCTGGGTTTAACTCTAAGGGCTCAGGGTTCTTGCTTTCACCTTGCCTGTAATCTTCGCAGTAAGACCGACACGGTGAAAAATGCATGTTTCAGAGAATAGCAGCCAGGACAGACGAATACACTTGGAGGTGTGATTGTCCTCAGATTGTGCTCTAGTGGTGGGGTTTTTGATGTTATTTGTTGTGGCTGTGGTTACAGTCCCCGGCAGATTGTGGTACAAACTGTCCGGGTTTGCGATCTGTTTTCTTCCGTTGCTGGTAAGAGGGGAGATTAGGGCAAGGGAGCTATATTTCGGACCTGCTCTGTCCCTGTCTCTCCCTGTCAGGTGTGGTCCACGGCCTCTGGTTTTTCTCCATGCTTACTGGCAGCCTGGGCTGGCTGGTCCTCCTGACGTTTTTGTTCTGTACAGGGTCTGCAGCTATGTTAATTCACTAATACAGCCCAGATACTCCTGCTCCTTTATTTCACAGGCCTGCTCCATCGGAGATAAACCTGTGGAATTAAAATGAAACATCTGTCTGATCGATCTCTACAGTCAACTGTGAATGGAAGATTTCACCAAGCAAACAGATGTAGATGAAATCTTTGGCGTTTAGCACATTATTGAAGAAAATATCATTTAGACAGAAAGGGCAGGTAGAATAGGCAATAGGCAGACCTCTCCTCTTTCTGTAGTTCTGGACTGTTAATAGCAACATTACTCTTCAGCGGGATAGCTGTCTTGATGTATATTGATTTGGAATCTGTGAGCTAAAAAAAAAGGATAAATTAGTAGTTTATTTATGCATGAAGATTGATTTACAATGGAAAAGCGTCATGCCTCATCACCTCCTCTTAACCTCATCTAAAACATCTCCCAGCAGGAAAAAAGAAAATTAACTTATGGAAATCAATCAGTGGCTGATTCGCCTGCAATGTTTTTGGTCAGAAATGATTTCGGGGTTGGAGATGTGGGCCTTTTTATTTTCCTCAAAAAAGATCAACATCCTGATGCTCCCAGGTTATTTGGGCTTTAATTAGTTACTGAAATGGGTTGCTGTTACATTACAGATTGTTTTGTTGTGCGAAGCTTGTAAGGTGCTGGTGTCAACTGGTGTTTTCTTTGAAAGCCCTAGGCCAGCAAATCAGGGCTGTGCGACGTGGCTTTGTCATTCAGAGAGAAACATCTGAGGAAAAAAACAGCTTGTTTTGACAATCACCCTGAATGGAGGCTGAAAAGCAGACCAGACCCTTGTGTGTTTTCTTATCTTGTCGCAGAATTGTGTCCCACGCATTTGTTTTGCCCTGAAACAGAGACACTGGGTTTCTGGAGGTAATATGTATTTTTCTTTTTCTTTTTCTTTTCAAGATTCTCTGCTTTCTTTTTTACTGACAGTTCTCAGTAACTATGGCAACGGCAACCTGTATAATGAGTTTTGCATGCTAGTGCGGAGACTAATATTTTAGGCCGAGAATTAGAGGGTCTAAGCTTTCTCTACTTGCATTACATTCGACTAAGTTACCAGATTAATAATGCCCTGGCTGCTTAAGCAAGGCTAATCCACTTTCACACCAGCAATCCTTGGGTCTCAAACCTACAATGGAAGAAACCTCGATTTACTAATGAGGTAGAATTAATCCGCTCATTAGCTATTGCTGCGACACTGCTTATTTACACAATGCAAATCTCCTGTGAAGCGCTGCATGAGAAATGGGGAGGATTTATTCCGGGCAATTTTGACCAGATCTCTTTTTTTATTTGTTTTATTTTGCATCACCTTGTTTGGCTGAGTTCCCAGTAAAACCCAAAAGCCAAGAAAAGGTCAATTATGCCACATCGTTCTCCTCTACATTCTCAAGTCAGTGTGTGGAAGGCATACCAAGCCACACAATCTTCTCTCTCCCGTAGCGTAGGCATTAAAGTGCTTTTGTAAAAGCCCTGTTTGTCCTACACACCACAGTCTCTCTAACTACAGTCCACAGGTAATATAATACACTTCATTTATGCAGCGCCTTTCATACAACGATTTTCAGCCCAAAGTGCATAGCCCAGGTAGCCCAGACCCATCTTCTCCTTCTCACCTTTGAGCCTTTCAGTGAGAGCCAACCACTGCCCTCACTGAAAGGGGGTCAGAGGTCCTTGGAGACCGTCGCAGACTCTGGCCGTGTCCAAACATCCATACAAAGAATTGCGGGGTCGAACTCAACATTTTGTTCTGGTATAGTGTACAGTGAATACACACTTTGCCAAAGTTGGTATGCCACCTGGGAACTTCATACATACTGTTTTGCATACTACCAAACATAATAATCTTGCAAGCTTAAAAATGCATAATAAATAGTGCGTAGTATGGGTATTCGGACATGACGTCTGTTTCTGTTTCTCTCAAACAGATTTATTTCAATAAGGAGTCCACAAACAAACACAGCAAACACTTTGCCCCACTGAGCCAACAGCTGAAGCACGCAGGCAGAGATAAGCAGCGCATGAGCGTTTACTATTTGCATGTAAATAGATATAATGCCAGTCACCCTCCGGTCCTTGTGTAATCTGCGGCTGTGGAGTGTGTTCCCAGGAATCATCCTCACCACCACTGTGATTACCGGCCATGTGACCAGAGACGATTTCCATTGCCATTGAGGGGCCAGCTCTCGACACGGTGTGTAAATGTAACAGGGTGCACGCACAAAACTGGCCATCTGAATCATTGTTGAATTGATTCATCTGAATCATTGTTGAATTGATTCATCTGGATCATTGTTGAATTGATTCATCTGGATCATTGTTGAATTGATTCATCTGGATCATTGTTGAATTGATTCATCTGGATCATTGTTGAATTGATTCATCCTGATCATTGTTACCTTGTTAATAAGACACTAATAAGAATGCATCCTTTCACATTGGTTTGGATGGAACAGAGAGCGAGACATGGAAATGGGAAACTGTAGATGATAAATCACGTAACATGATGAACATCACATCACTCGCATGAACACGCAATCACCTGAACATAACGTGAACCGACATAACCAATGCCCAGCTGGAGTGCTTTCACTTGGAAAGTGACTTTAAAATATTTCTTTGCTCTGTTGTCTTTTTTTCTAGGGAAAATGCCAACTCTCCCACTTTCCTCACCTTAATGTTTCTTACTTCTGACGTTTAACTGACCATTTATATTCAATTTGGAGTGCCTTGCCCAGCCAGTCTCTTTCTGGAGGCAAAGGAAGCAAACTGTAGTATAAATATGTCCCAGGTCTCTGTGCTCCATACTCTGCTGCAGGGATTATGCTAGAATGCCAGCCATTATCTTCAGAGTGTTAGCTAACATCGCCATTGATAATAATTTGCATTGTTTTGAATGAACAGTCATCTAGAAAGAACAGCGGAATCCACTGGAGTGTGTAAAGGCCAGCCCCGAAATCTGTGGAACACTGTCTGCTTCCTGATTAGGGCTTGTTGGAGTATAAATGTAGCCAAAATATTGCTAGATATAGATTTGCACATTTTACGGACTTTAGATACAGGAGTGATAAGTCTGTATGCTTTGAAAAATATCATTATATTATATATTTGAGTGTGTGTGAATTTGGAAAGTGACTAAAACTTTTTTTCTTTTGGTCGGTTGACTAACTTTATATTCTTAAACTCACTGCTCAATGCTCTCTCTCTCAGTTGAACCCGGGTTCAGATTCATGCCAAGTTTGGTTTCGCTTGAAGGGGAACTTCAAAATCAATATGCTGTGTGGCATACAATGAGTGAACGTATACATATCCCTATAATTAAACAGTTTGAGGAATTGATTTTAAACAGAGCGCCTCGCCTTTACAGCATTGAAATATAATTTTAAATACAGTATTTAAAATAGTTCTGAGTCCACTTCCTTTGCTACGTTGAACCGCGAAACCGCGTGTAGACCGATGGCACTTAAAAACGGTTGGTGAAACGTCTCGTATAAACATCCCCCTTCACTTAAGTCCCGCGTCCAATCTGAAACCTGGCACGACCCTCGGTCCCAGCTGAATCCCTGCAATCTTGCTCAATCGTCTGGGAAATCAATTTCAAGCACGGCCTCTCTGAACTGCCGGACAGTTGTGCTATGTCCAGCGTCTGAGTGACCACCAGAAAATAACAATCTTAAGCCCTGACTTGACCACAGATAACACCCCTCTAAACCAGCGCCGTGTTGGGTCCTGCACCCCGCTTTCTCTCAAATGGATCCCCCTGTAGGAAACCGGGGGGTCACAGGACCTTCCCAAGTCCGTCTGTCGCACTCTCAGGCGCCCACACACTCTGTTGCCGCAGAATTTTCTCTCCGTTTAGTGCGAAGCTGCTCTGTTCTTGCACATGTCTTCATAAAAATTCTCTTGAAAAGTGGAACTGATCGCTCAAGCCCAAACAGAAAAAGTGTAATGTTTATCAAACGTACTGAAACGTTAACAAGGCGCTTATAACGTTTTGAAACTCCGGGTCATGTTTGAAACCGGCTCGTATGGCCGGGTGAGTTAAGCACATCGTCTCACTTTGTTTTGTTGCAAGGCGGACATAAAGAAAGGGATGTTTGTCAGATGATGGATTTTTTTATGAAGTCGTGTTTAGTGACCTGTGCCATGCCCTGAATGGGAAAGACCGCTCCATCTCAGTTTGCAAAGAAACACTTGAAAATGTATCACCTTTAATTTCTGTCTTAGAATAAATGCACCTTGAAAAGTCCTTTCAATAAATCCTTTATTTGGATACAATCCCCAATGTTGTCCCTGTAGGCTTAGGTAATCTGTGCGTGTGTGGTTGGGTGTGTGTGTGTCCATATAACTGCACATGCATTTCAGGTGTATATATATTGGGTACAGTGTTTATAATGGTAGTTGTGTTGGTGCAGTGTTTATAATGGTAGCTGTGCTGGTGCATTATCTATAATGGTAGCTGTGTTGGTGCAGTGTTTATAATGGTAGCTGTGCTGGTGCATTATCTATAATGGTAGCTGTGTTGGCACATTGCCTATAATGGTAGCTGTGTTGGGGCAAAGTTTAAAATGGGTAGTTGTGTTGGTGAAATGTCTGTGATGGGTTATTTGAGTGTGTGTTCAGTTTTATTGTCAACATTTAAGCCGAGAGGATCTGCTTTTGTTAACAGCGCAGTAGAAGGGGGAGGAACAGGACAGGTCCAAGCAAGAGACAGGCTGCTGGCCGGCACGTCTTCACTACATCGCACACACACACACACACACGAGGCTGCGTGAATGGTTTCTATGGTAACCAGGTATAAGATTAAATAGGGTCTTCTGTAACTTTTTTAATATTTCTGCACCAAAGACTTTGCCCAGCAAACAGCAGAGGGAATGTCTGTGCCATTTTAATGTAACGTAGGCCGAGTTTCACAGGCAGGAGCAGACATGCTGTCAGGGACGCCCTGATTCATTTTCTCAGGGACATAATGAGGAGAACCTGGTGCATGCGCAGCGGATTAGAGCGCTGCTGAATAAAGTGGAGGAATTCTCATAAAAATGTGTGTGATACGATACTGAGGCCTGACATTGCGCCCGGACACACTAGACCAGCGCTGAGACCAACGCAATAAAGATACACACTGAGACCCAGGGCAATTACACACTGAGACCAGCACATCAAAAAGATGTGTGAGACCAACACATCATACAACCAGATACACACTGAGACCAGCACATCACTACACACTGAGGATACACACTGAGACCAGCACATCAGATACACATCATACAACCAGATACACACCCAATACACATCATACAACCAGATACACACTGAGACCAGCATCATCATACAACCAGATACACACTGAGACCAACGCATCATACAACCAGATACACACTGAGACCCATCATACAACCAGATACACACTGAGACCAGCACATCATACAACCAGATACACACTGAGACATCATACAACCAGATACACACTGAGACCAGGGCATCATACAACCAGATACACACTGAGACCAGCACATCATACAACCAGATACACACTGAGACCAGGGCATCATACAACCAGATACACACTGAGACCAGGGCATCATACATCATACAACCAGATACACACTGAGATCCAGATACACATCATCACATACCAGAGACCAGCACATCATACAACCAGATACACACTGAGACCAGGGCATCATACAACCAGATACACACTGAGACCCAGCGCATCATACAACCAGATACACACTGAGACCAACACATCATACAACCAGATACACACTGAGACCAGCACATCATACAACCAGATACACACTGAGACCAAGCACATCATACACCCAGATACACACTGAGACCCAGCCCCCTTCTCCTCTGCTGCATCTTCAGTGTATCTCCCCACACAAAAAGACAGATTTATAATCAAATTACTGGTTGAAAATTGAGGGGGAACTGTGTTTACGTCAGACGCTTGGCAGGTGTGTTTTCATTGTTGCACTGGAGGGACAGACTCCACACACAGACCTGCCCCCCCCTCGGTTGTATAGACAGACCCTTCCCTCCCCTTCCAATCTATGAATCTGGCAATCATGATGTCTGTTAACCTCAAGAGAATTTATCTCTGTGCTTTTTATTGTTTTTGTGTTATTGTGTTCCCATCGATTGGCTGCACACAGGGTAGGAACACACATACACACACACACACACACACAGTTGTTCCCTGTCCCCTCTCCACGGTCAGGGCAGCATCACGTAAGGTGGGGACTCGATTGCCATTCCAGCGGTGAGATTGATGTGTTCATCTGCAGGTGGAGGAGAGGAAAAACAAGGGAGAGAGACAGAGAGCCCACAGTGTCGTAAAATAAAACAGACTGAATTACTGTCCCGGACCCCCTACTATCCTCTGTGCTCATTACACTGCCACACCCACTTCCTTATTTTAGAGGGGACAGGTTGAGGTCAGCCGCCCGACTCCTCCTGCACTGGCACAGTTGGGGGTGTTTGGGTGTGGGCGGGGTGCTGGCAAAGGAAACCAAGGCAGGCGTTTCAACAGGTCTCTGTCTGAGGTATGAGGTAAGAGAAGCACGCATCTCCTCTCCAAGCCCAGCCTGCTCTGCCTCAGTATCCCCACCACTCTGTGATACGATCAGGTCATTTATTATTCTATTAAACCTGGTTAAGGTCAGACTGAATCATTAGGAGGGGGGAGTGGGGGGGTAATTCAAAGGCTTTGCAAGAACCGGAATCGGGAGATGTAAAATAGAAATCTCGGCCCCAGTGAATTATTCCTCCTGTGTTTCCATTATTCCAGCACCTTTCAGTGGAAATTACCTCAGCTGACAACAGCCAAGATTAAAAGCAGTGGTATCCCAGCACACAAAGCTAAATGCATAGAGGCATTATTTTTTGGGGGCGATTTTGCCATCAGTCTAAGAGAATATATTGATTAATGTATTGATGGATGTCTTTTGTTTAATAGCAGAACTGTTTAGCATTGCCTTTCCTTTAGAAATTCTAATGGAAATATGCACTTTTGGTTAGACAAGCTCATGTGTATATATTTTTTCTTTTCTAACCGTAGGAGATTCTGTGATCAATTGGTATCTATTTGTTACTGCAATGGATTATATGGTTCATATTTAACGACATAAAAAATGTACACCATGAGCCCTGAGCCAAGAGCCAGTGGACATGCCTCTTTGTAGAGAGGGTCTTTTAGTTAGGGTCCAGGGCAGGATATAAGTGTAAAATGTTTAAATAATGACAATACACACACACACACATGCACATGCACAAACACGCACATTCAGACACACAACTTCCTCCAGCACCTGTGTAGTGGCTGTGTCCTTCAGCCTTTTCCAGCACCCCGGTTTCCCTGGCAACCGCGGAGAGCGGCATTAATGAGCCAGACTCTCAGAAAGGGGGAAGGTGTGGGGAGGGGTCAAGCCTCAAAACCCTGTACAGTCTCACAAGAGAGACTGACCAGCCGTCCCTGCCCAGGACCTTGTCTTACTTGTCAACACTTACCAAGCGTTGTTAGTGCAGGACTGTTCTACTGTCTCCATCTATCTGCAGTACGAGATCTTCTGTACATGTGTCCTGCACCCACACAGCTACCCATTACATATGCATATATCACATTGTTACTAGTGCAGTGCGTGGGGGTGGCCCATGTGAAAATGTACTGATGGGGAGGTGTGTTTGTGTGCATGCTATCATGTGTGCATGTGTGACTGAGAGCTGCTTGTGTGTGTGTGTGTGTGTGTGTGTGTGTGTGTGTGTGTGTTTTCATTTACAGTAGAACCTCCAAGATATGACAACATGTGGGGTTGGTCGGAAGTCTGAAATGTTTGTCACGGACAATGAAAATGTGGGACCCCTTATCAATTGGGATCTTATTAGAACATTCTTTCATAGTTTTCTACGTTGGCTTTACAAATTATACTATTTTGATATGTACTTTTCAGTGACCCTCTATCTTGGACCTCTTAGTTCAACTGTTCGATTCTGACCCTTCTTTATGTCACACACTGTTGACTTCCCCACAACGTATTATTCAGCAGAAGCACTAAGACATGTACTAAAAAACATGCGATCGATGGAAAGTGTGACTGGTTTTCACTTAATGCTTGCATCATTGCATCAGTGATAATAAGCAGCTCCCCACTGTCCTCTCTGCTAACTACAAGGTGTGCCGTAATTACATATGCCGTGTCCAGTTTCACACCCCGTTCAGGTGGCCGGTGGTGTTGGGCACTAGCGTCACTACAAGTAGCGAAGCTACTAGCTTAACTACATTTCCCAGTAGCGTGTGGGTAGCGTCACTATTTCCTAAATCAAATGGCTTTCTCAGTAGTGAAGCTGTTTTGTTGATCAAATAGCGCGGTAGTGTACACAAAAGCTTTACACACATCGTTACATTCCCCCAAGCATTGTCCCAAAGCACAAGGAAAAAAACTATATTTGAATGCAATGATAAAGTGTCATTAGTCTGTAACTCTGAGGTTAGGGTTAGGGCCAGGCAGTGTGGTATAGTGATTAGGGAACTGGGCTTGTAACATTAAGGTTGCAGGTTCAATCCCCAGGTGGGACACTGCTGTTGTGCCCTTCAGCAAGGTACTTAACCTGAATTGTTTCAGTTAATATCCAGCTGTATAAATGGATTGTATGTAAAGAAATGTAAACTGTAAGTCGCTCTGGATGAGAGTGTCTGCTAAATGCCTGTAATGTAATGTAATGTCATGGGTATCTGAGGTTCCACTGTAACACAAGCTTTACCTTGGATTCCTGGAATGAGGTGTGAATAGCAGACCGGTGGGGGTGTGGGCCGGTGTTGCAGAGGTTTGAGGAACTCTGGAGCTCATTTTAGTTTTTGTCAAGCACATTTCAGATACAATGATGAAGAATTGAGTAGCACAATCAAGATCAGTCTGTATTTCAAACGCCAAAAAACTGCCGTGTACAACAATTCTAAAATCATATTCATAAGCACACTTTAGGCAGCATGTCATGTGCTCTCGCTGCCTCCGCTGTGACTCGTTGTATTAGACATGTTTGCTCTGCCCAACCCGATTTCATCGAATATCACATTTCATTACATATTTAGTACCAAAGATTGAACTTTTTCCTATGTTTATATAAGGTTTGAAATGACCGGTATAAATATTACAAAAGTAAATATGTAAGCTAAATGTTTTATTATTTAGTAGTTTCAACATTTACACATTTCATACATTTAAGAAATATTGAATATATTCATTAAATGGATGAGACATTTGCTAAAGCATTAAACAGTAAATATATGAAACATTTAAGAAATGTGTGAAACATTCGTTAAATGAAATGTGCGTAAATGTGAAAACCACTAAATAATAAAGCATTCAGCTGAAATATTTATTTTTGTCTGAAACCTGCCATTTTGAACCTCACAAATATAGGGAAATTAACCCCCCATTTTTGGGGGGTAAATGTTCAATAAAAAGTGATAAAAGTAATACAAAATGTTCAGCAGCCCGTAGCAAAGGGGGAAATGGGGGATAAACCTTCCCCAGGAAGAGGACCCTGCTGCTGTCCATGAGCAAACCAGCTGGCATCATTCCCAACTGTAACCAGCGCTCTTAATATGCCACAGCACTACATTTACAACCAATGAGTGAAGACAGGCCAGCCTTAATGAGCCATGGCATGTTTTAAAGGAGTCATAACAGACCAGGATCGAGGCGTGAACGAACACCCTGCACTCTCACCGTGTGCAGCAGGTAGCCTACAACCTGGTGGGACTTCCCTCCACCAGCAGAGAGCAACACATCATTCGGTGGGAGAAAAAAAAGCTGGGAAATACTGTCAATCGCTGTCAATCATCTTTGGGTTTGGAGCTCCAGGATTGGGATCACACCTGGCCATAAGTATGAAGTTATTCCCCCCCATATTTGGACACCAGCAACAAAGGCGGAGGGGGATTTTTTAAGGGGTGGAGATGGGGGGGTTGGGTTGGGGGGGGGGGGGGCGGAGGATGCCGGACAGAGCTGACAGGAGAGGGTGGAGCTGCGTGGTGATTTACATACCTGTATAGAAAACCCCTTCAGCAGGTTGAAGCAAAAGGGGTTGTCTAGAGATTTCTCCCCTGAATCTTCATTTACAACTCTGATAATTGCAGCAGTAGTCACACAGTTTACCAATCACGTTTGTTTTAGCAGCATAGCTGCTAATCCCTTGTCTGGGTGGTTTACCTCTGGGCAGGATAGAACACCTCTATGCTGTGCTTGGGGGAAGAGTGTGCAGTACTTCCATAGGATTCCATGGTGTCAGTCATATAATCTGTCTAACGCACTTCACTGGGAGTGCACCCTGCCTACTGTAGTCACGGTTTGAAACCCGACTGTGTCAGTCCGACTCTGGGCGGGAGCCCCGATCAGGGGGCGGCTTTTGGCTGTCCACCACAGGGGGTGGGGGGAGGGAAAGTCAGTACGAGTTTGCCGAGGAGCAGTAGGGCGTTCCTAAAGAGCAGGTGGGTGAAGTTCCATCTCAGAGGAGGTGGATTATTGCTGGCCTTGGGATACTAGCTTGACCCGGAGAACGGGCGGCAGGCTCGTGAGGGGAGGGCGAATCGAAATAAATAAAGTTGAATTGACTACTAAGTTTGGAGGGAAAAAACGGGGGGGGAAATTATATCTGTCTATCTATGATGCGAGTCACTTTTATTTACCCGTATACCAGAATTTCTGTCATGGGAAGATTAGGCTGATACAAGGACAAACAGCTGTGTAAATTCACATCGGTGAAGATATTTATTATACTCCTCTAGGTAAATATCATCAGTGTATTCAATGTGTTTCTCCTCTATGCAAATTGAGCTGAGTACCCAATAAATTCAGGTGTACTGAATATATTTGGGTGTTCTTAAAATCCTCATGTAAGTGAATGCAAGTCATAGCAACAAAATGCATTCCTCTATATAGTCTATATAGACTGGGGGTATTCAAATCCAGGCCCTGAGGTCTGCAGTGTCTGCAGGTATTTCCAACCACGCACTACACTGATTTCTAATAATTAGTTTGCCTCCTTGGTCCAGGAAGCGAGCGAATTGGTGAAATCAGGTGGTGTAGTGCGTGGTTGGAGCAAATACCTGCAGACACTGCGGACCTCAAGGCCTGGATTTGAATACCCCTGATATAGACTATCCTCTCTAGAGTATTCCATAATGCAGGATGCAATATACGTGTAGTGTTACATGGATCACAATTAATTTCAGAGGTTACCATCAGCACAGCCTGTATCCAAATTTGGTTCTGGTTTTCTTTCCTCCCAGGTAGGAAATTGAACAATTAGTGCAATTGATTGGCCAGAGTGTCTTCACACCTGACTCTCAGGTAAAGGAAGGGTGGAAAAACTGCACTTTGCCAACGAGGACCGTGATTTGAGTAACCCTGCCAATGTGTACCTGTATCCTGTGCAGTAATAGTGAATAGGTGTAATACAGCGATGGATAATATTCTATATCTGACAATCGATGGTGAATCCTGTGAGTCCCCACTGTTTTACGATCACTCAGCAGCTCCTCGCTGTCTGTAGAGGGTTGTCAAGCTTTCTCGACCAGCCCCTCTGTGTACACAGTCTGCTGGAATCTGGAACATTCCGTAGGAATTTCTAACACCCAGCATATGTGCTGTTAAACCCTCAAAGGGATTTTTCCAGCTCTGTACTTGGAGTTCCAAACTGACGCTTAGTCCCCCAGGACTTCGCCTTCCTGCTAGAGCTAAAAGGAGCGCTTTCGCCTGAAGAGGAAGAGGAAAAATAAAGAAAATACGCACAAATCAGTTCAAAGATATGCGTCTGAGATTTGAGGCGTGCTGTCGGAGCCATGAGTGGAATACATGTGCGATTGTGTTCGGGAGATAACTGCTGAGAGAAGTAGAGAAATCAAATCTGCTGCATTAGGAGCATTATACCAATTTCAGTGTGTTCCATTTCCAGGTAAATGCATATGCATTATGGTACCCTACAACTACATATGATTTTCCAATTTTTATCAGTTTATTTATTTATATACTTTCAAAGGTTATTTATGAGCTGTAGCAGTAGCTGTAGTATTGATTGATGTGGTATGTCCAATTGAATTCTCTTTGAAGTTTCTTTCTGTAGAAGGAGAGCAGTCAGGGCCACTGTAACAAATGTGGTTTTTTGGGCGTATCAGAATGTCACATGACCTCTCGTAGTGCAGGCACCTTGGCATTCTGTCTGGCTTTCAAACTAACTGCAGCCATTAGTCCGAGTGCAATTCAACATTAAGTGGGTGTTTTGCTTAAGGGGGAGTTCTGCTACTTTCTGTCTCTCTCTCTCCATCTCTATCTCTATCTATCTCTCTCTGTCCCTCTCCCTCTCTCTCTCCATCTATCTCTCTCTGAGAAAGAGGTTATGTGCTTCTTTGTGGGTGGACATATACAGTGGGAAATGGAAATACCAAACTAATAAGGATTTGGACCGCCCTTTGCCTTCAGAACATCTTCAATCCTTCTTGGAATACTGTTATACAAGTTTCAAACTGTTTTTAGTGGGACATTCTTCAAGAAGGAAAGCATCCAGTTCTTTGAAGGATGAAGGCTGTGGAAATCTACCCTTTACTCTACATTCCAGAACTTTCCATAAAGGTTTATATCTGATGTTTAGGGAGGCCATGGAATGTGTTTGACTTCATCTTGATGTTCATTGAACCACTCTTGCATCCATTTAGCAGTGTGTTTGGGAGTGTTGTCATCTTGGAATATGGGAACATCTTGAGGAAACAATGTTTGCATCGTAGGGTCCACCTTTTAGCTGAAATGGCTTAGTATTCCTTGGTATGCAGAGTAATAATCGGACCCATTGACTCCCACAAGATGGCTGCCCATACTATAAGCCTTGGTTACAAGTGGCTTCTGAATGGCAGCCCTACCATTAATATCAGTGTTGTGAAGCTCACAACCTACAGTTTTTGTTGAGACTGGGTCCCCGAGTTGTAGATTCAGTTCTGTGGTCATTTTTGAGGCCGTTGTTTTCTGTTTTTTGGTAATTATCCTGTTAAGTGTCCGTCTATTCCTGTCGGTGAGCTTTGACTTGCAACCATAGTTTTTTCCTTGTTTGGTGAATGCTGTCATGATTTTCACTGTTCCCTTTGACACATTCAATCATTTTTCAGTTTCTGTGACTGACGCACGTATATTTCAGGCACCAACTAATTGACCTCTTTTCAAAATCAGTTCGATCTCTCATGTTGTTTGAACCTTTACTTTAGTCACTAGTTAAAGCACATCAAACCGGTTGTATTAAAGGAACAAATTCCCTCAATAATATATGGAGACTCTTAAACATCCTACAAGTATCTTCCAAAAACAATCTAGAAGGTATTGTTGTTTCTCTAGATTCCCTGAAAGCCTACCTTTTCCATACATTAGAAAGATTCCAAATGGGCAAATCATTTGTAGCGTAGAGTTAAACTCTTATATGCTTCGCCCAGAGCCTCGGTCATAACAAACTCCTATTCTTCACCACCATTCTCACTAGAAAAGGGAACAAGTCCGCTTAGCCCTCTTCTCTTTGCCCTGCTGTCGAGCTCTTCGCAGAACTCATTAGAATAAGCCCCTCGATAAAAGGTTTTGAAGTAAAGGGCAGAGAGCATAAAATATCACTTTATACGGGTGACGTCCTATTATATTTAAGTGAGACAGAGGCCTAAATCCCAGCCCTACTTGAGTCCCTGAGCACTTTTGGATACTTTTCTGGGTTCAAAGTTAATTTATCCAAAACGGAAGCAATGCCTATAGGACCTTTGGCTAACTACCATCCTTCCATAGATTTCCAGTTCAATCCTATCTAGGAATTGGAATTTCTCCCAATATTAAGATTTTTTTAAGGTTAAAATAAATATCTACCCAATATTAGGGAATATCCAAAAAGATCTGGACAGATGGTGCAGTTTGCCTATTTCGTGGTTGGGCAAATAAACATCCACTCCAAATGCTGCCCAATCAATGTTGAGCTCCCCATTATGTCACAAATGCAAATCTGATTGAATTTAACATGGGGATTTATATAGCGCTTTTTCAAGGAACCCAAAGCGTATTACAATGACGATGATAGGGGCAACTCACCTTGACCACCACCAATGTGCAGCACCCACCTGGGCAAGGAAAGTATTATGAGGAAGGAAAAGATTATGGATCTCCGATGAAGCAGCTTCAGTTGCAAATTGGTATGAAACTCTGCCACAGATGCTATCACTGGAGAAGCTGACCTACAGTATATCTTGCATGACAACCATTCCTTAATGTGGCTGATCCTCTCATGTTAAACATGCTAATGTTAAACTAAGAAACAAACAAGATTTACATTACCGATGAGGCTTCTTTTGTTTTTTTTTCTTTTCTCTCACAGCTATCCCTGTGTGGTAGCTGTTCAGAGTGTCTGCCATCTTGGCCTTTGTACTTTGTTTTATATGTTTGATTATCTGTTAGGAAAAAAGAGAAAATACTAGTTCTTGAATTAGTACCTTGAATTAAAAAAATCATATATATATATATATATATACACTACTACCGTTCAAAAGTTTGGGGTCACCTGCTGGAAACTATTTTTATCTCATAATTGACAATGCTTTACACCGTATACATTTCTGTAAATACTTTAAAATGACAAAAAACACATGTAACAATGAACAAAATGAACATCAAAGAAATGTTCAAGAAAATTATATTGAAAATTGAATCTTGGATTCCTCAAAATAGTCACCCTTTGGCGTGAGAATAGCCTCACAAACAGTGGCCATTCGGTTAATAAGTTTTAGCAGGAAATCACCCGACATGTTTTCCCAGCTATCCTGCAGGAATTCCCAGAGAAACTTGTGGGTTGCTTTGCTTTGACTCTTCCTTTCCAGTTTGTCCCATACAAGTTCTATGGGATTGAGGTCTGGACACTGGGCAGGCCAGGTCTTTAGTTTGAGTTGTTGTTCACATTCCTCCTTCACCAGATAGTTCTTGCACAACTTCAAGGTCTGTTTCGGGTCGTTATCTTGCTGAAGAATGAAGGAGTGCCTGATTAGCCATAGTCCAGATGGAAGGTGACCCCAAACTTTTGAACGGTAGTGTATATATATATATATAAAGAAACCTACATATTAAAGTCTTGATTAAATTGTTCAAGTCTTAGTGTTGGTTTGGGTGGTGGTGGAGTGGGTGAGGCTAGTTGTGGGTGATTTGGGTGTTGGTGTGGATGGTGTGCGTGTTCGTGGTTGGGCGGTGATGTGTGTAGTGGCTGTTGGGTGGTAATGATGATGTGGGCGGGTGGTGAGGTGGTGGTGTTGGTGAGGAGGGTCATGGAGGTGGTGTTGGTGAAGTGGGTGGCTTACGTGGGCAGCGGGTGTTGATACAGGAACGAGGTGCTTGTATGATGAACCCGTGGGGCTCGTGGGAACGCTGTCAAGTCCAATCAGGATGAACGGTGTTTGAAGCGTGCCGTGTTGCTACGACCGCAGGAGATCGTCTCTGTTTTGATTAACCAGTTTGCGGGCATCCCAGATGTCAGACCTGTAAAATATTATCGCAGGGCTCTAGTTATTTTGATCGCATTTGGATGCCAGATGTTCCATATGCTTTGTGGGGCTGCTTTAATGAACGCAACATCAGCAGAATGGGAGATTTCGGCACTTTTAATGGCTCCCGTCTCTGGCGGTGGACTACGGCGAATGGTAATGTAGTGAATTTGCAACGAGGTGAAATCATATGCAGGGTCTGTTTCAGATCCTGAGCGCAGTATCCCATCTGCTGCTCGCATGTTTACTGACACCATAAAAAAGGGGGGTTTGGGGGCAGTAAAATAAGACCACTGTTTTACGATAAACACCCTTGATAGAAGCCAAATTCTTCTATTACGGACAGATCCCTCCATTCTAGTCTGTTAGTTTGACAGTGTGTGCAAGGGAGAAACAGTTGTCATTGTAAGTGACTGTACACCTTATACCCTACAACACCCTGCATTCAGCGCTCTACACAGCCATAGTGCGTAGGAACGTACGAGAGAGTGGTTTGGGACTCGGACAGGGCCTCTCTCTTGGACAGACACACGGCCTTCCTTCTCGCCCCCGCCTGTGTGGGAGTGCAGGGGTCCTCGCAGGAGACCTCCGAGCTAACGCAGCCAGATGGACCCGGGCGTGACTGGCATGCGAGCGAGGAGTCCCTGGCAGCTTGAGCCGTCATGGGCAGCCTGGGCATTTTCCTGGTACCCGCTCTCCTCTAGCTGCGCTGACAGGCACCAGCCACAGGCTCCGTGGTGAATGGCCTCGCCTAATTAACTGTGCTACGCTGCTGCAAAGGCACGCTCTCGCTCGCCGTAAATTTTGTGAAATGCAGGGGGCCGTGGGATGTTTTTTAAACCCTCCCTTCCTCCGCCCCCCATGTCTCTCTCTCTCTCTCTCTCTTCCTCTGTCTCTCTTTCTCCCTCCCTCTCCCCAACGTGCTTTCTCCCTCTCTCTCTCTCCCTCTCTCTCTCTCTCTCTCTCTCTCTCTCCTCTCTCTCTCTCTCTCCCTCTCTCTCTCTGCTCTAAAACCTATCCTAATCACTTGGGAACAATTGACGCAGAGAAAGCCGATCACACATTCCATCGTGATAACACTGCTGTTAGTGTAGCTCTCGACGGTGCTGTTACAGTCGGTGGCGTGTGATACAGACCGTAGCATTAAAACCCTATAGTCTCCCCCCATCCCTTACTCCTTAATGCTTGGAACACCGGCTCGGCTCATCTTGTCTTTTACTAGTGAATTCCTCCCATATTTTGTGCTTACAGGCGCTCTAAAGATGAACCTCAGATCTTTTTTTCTTTCAGCAATTAGAGCCTACCATCAAAACCCAAGTCCCCAGGCAAGGAAGCCATTCTGTGCAAATATCTCATTGTAATGTAGTAATTATTTCTTCGCCTCCTCGTGACAATGTAATGAATTCCCCCCTTTCTCCCACAGAACAAAGGCTGTGCACTGTAAACAAAAGACTTTCTGAAACGTATAGATGTTCTGTTTCTCTCTTCTTATTTCTCTATCTTCGTGTACACCCACACCTAAAGCACATGAGCGTGTTCAAAAACAGTGTGTTAACTAATGTAACAAATTAGTCTGTAAGCTTTCTTTAGAGCTGCCAATTTAAAGAATTGAATTTTAGGCTTAAGGTTTATATCATTGCCATGCTCATGAAACTATTTGGTGACCAGTCGTGCCCTGCTGATGGGGACATTGTCATCCTGGAAGAGACCACTCCTATCAGGATGTAAGTGCTTCACCATAGGGTGAAGGTGATCATTCAGAATGGCTTTGTATTTATTGTCATTTACCTTGCCCTTTAAGGGGTTGAGTGGACCTACACCAAACCATCTATATGCACCCCACGCCATTACAGAGCTGCCAGAACCCTTCATTTACATTAACCCTTATTTTCATGTTTCCTTTATTTTGGAAGTTATATATATATAGCTCTGGAAAAAAGAGACCACTGCAAAATTTTCTTAAATCAGCATCTCTACATGCATGGCAGCCATTCCATTCCAGTGTCTGTTGAATTCCAACACAAGCACACCTCATTCTACTTAATGAAGTACTGATTAGGTGATCACCTGAACCAAATCTTATTTAATGAGGAAAAGTATAAAAACCACTGCTGTGGTCATCACTATCCTCTTGCAATAAGACCAGCTGGATGGCAAAAAACTGTGCTAGTAGTACCTCAAAAGTAATTGGAATCAAAAAATAACTATTGACCATGCCAAAAGAGTTGAAAAGAAAAGTTTCAGTGAGGAAAAGAAGGGTTCAGTCCTGGCTTTACTGGCAGAGGGATACAGTGAGCGTGAGGTTGCTTCTATTCTTCAAATCCTTCAAAGACGGCGGTTCATAAGTACAAGGTCAAGCAGGGGACAACAAAGCTACAGACCCGCAGAGGGTGAAAACGACTCTACTGACCGGGATGACCGCCAACTCATTCGAATGTCACTCAACAACCGTAGGATGACATCAAGTGACCTACAAAAAGAATGGCAAACGGCAGCTGGGGTGAAGTGCATGGCAAGGACGGTTCGAAACAGGCTCCTAGGGGCAGGGCTGAAGTCGTGCAAAGCTAGAAAAAGCCCTTCATCAATGAGAAGCAAAGAAGAGTCAGGCTGAGGTTTGCAAAAGACCACAAGGATTGGACCGTAGAGGACTGGAATAAGGTAATCTTCTCTGATGAGTCCAATTTTCAGTTTTGCCCAACACCTGGTCGTCTAATGGTTAGACGGAGACCTGGAGAGGCCTACAAGCCACAGTGTCTCGCACCCACTGTGAAATTTGGTGGAGGATCAGTGATGATCTGGGGTGCTTCACCAAGGCTGGAATCGGGCAGATTTGTCTTTGTGAAGGACGCTCCATGAATCAAGGTGGCCACCAGTCAAGACACCTCTCCAGACCTGAACCCCATTGCAATGTGATTGGATGGTCAATTGATTGAATTTTTGCACATGCTTTAATGAAAGGCACACACAAATCTGTTTTTGAACTCTTCCTAAGTTAAAACATTAGTATTGTGTTGTTTAAAAATGAATATGAACTTGTTTTCTTTGCATTATTAAAGGTCAGTTTTTTTGTTCTTTTGCAAAATAAATAAATGCTCTAAATGACAATTTTATTTTGCAGTAGTTCATAGAATAAAACAAAAATGTTAATTTCAAAACCATACCTATAAATAGCCATGAATTTTGTGGTCCTTAATTTTTTCCAGAGCTGTAACTCTTCCAGACCCCTTCAGACCTCTTTTTTCCTCAAGATTTTTAGACATTTTAGTTGATAAAAAATACAAAAACTGAAATATCACATTTACATAAGGACATGTGAGATCTGCATCCTGTTCCCTTTAATCATCCTTGAGAAGATTGATACCTGTGGCAAATTCATTGATTGTACATAAAGCATCTGTCTATAAAGGTCCCAGGTGCATGTCAGAGGAAAACAGTGTGCTCCATCATTTTGAAATGGAAGGAAGTTTAAAGGAACCCAGGAGCACACTCCATCATTTGAAATGGAAGAAGTTTGGAACTTCTTAGAGCTGGCCATCCAGCCAAACTCCATAACCGGGCAAGAAGGGCCTTGAACCAAGAACCCAATGGCTACTCTAAGAGAGCTTCAGAGTTCCTCTGCAGTGATGGGAGAACCTGGCAGAAGGACAACCATCTCTGCAGCACATCAATCAGGCCTTTATGGTAGCGCTTGGCATTTGTGTCTCATCAGACCAGAGAATATTTTTCCTGATGCTCTTAGAGTCTTTTAAGTGCCGTTTGGCAAACTCCAGGCAGGCTGTCATATGCCTTTTACTCAGGAGTGGCTTCCGTCTAGCCACTACCATAAAGGTAGGGTCAGAATTTGGCGTAAACCACATGAATATGCATCCATCCTGCCTTTTGTCAACGGTTCAGGCTGGTGATGGTGGTGTAATGGTGTGGGGAATGTTTTCTTGGCAGGCCCCTTAATACCAATTGAGCATTGTTTAAATGCATTCTTGTTGCTGACCATGTGCATCCATTTATGGCCACAGTCTACCCATCTTCTAATGGCTTCTTCCAGCAGGATAATGCACCATGTCACAATGAGTTTAGTGTACTCTAATGGCCTCCACAGTCACCAGATCTCAGTCCAATAGAGCACCTTTGGGATGTGGTGGAACGGGAGATTCGCAACATGAACGTGCAGCCGACAAATCTGCAGCAACTGCGTGAGGACCAGAGTCTCTGAGGAATGTTTCCAGCTTCTTGTTGAATCCATGCCACGAATAATTCAGGCTGTTCTGGGGGCAAAGGGGGGTCCTACCCAGTACTAGAAAGGTGTATCTAATAAGGTGGCCACTGAGTGTATACCGTATATGTTATATCATATGAATGTGTGAAAGGTTAAAGCCCCATTGTTCTGACTAAAGAGAGTTTGCCATTTTTCTCCATTTGGCTCGGTGTTTTTAGCATGTTGCTCAGTTTTCCAGTTTTTTTCTTTGTTTGATTGCTTACCTGACAATAAACAGTAACCTATCAATTATTTTTAAAGGAGCACTAAAACAGTTCCCAGAGGCAAGAATAATTCACCGAAGAGGAGTAGTTCAAGTTGATCTTTCAAGAGTCCATTAGCTGGTTTAACCTCACCTTGGGAGATTAAAATCTTCACTGGTCGCTGTGCCTGACCAGTTATTTCACAGAATATTTGATAATGCCATAATTCACAAATCGCAAGATTCATAGGAATAAAATCAATTGAAAGTTTAGGGCTGGTATTCAAGTAGAGATAAGAGGCCTGTTGATAAGGTGTTAAAATGCCACTGGGGAGAGAGACAGAGGTAGCGGGGGAGTTTGCATGCCTTTGTTATCACAGCTTTAATAATATTTAAACCCAACAGCCTGTGCCTAGTTTGAGCTCTGCTGTTGTACCAAAGACTCAGAGAGGGGGTGGGATTTTCTGGACTCATGTGGATCAGCTTTTGCCGGACACTGGCTGGTCAAGCCTGTTTAAACTCTCAGTGGCCTGTGCCAATGGATTAAGAGCTAATGATTAATTAGGCTACGCTTTTGGCCCTTCTCTCTCTCTCTCTGTCTCTCTGTCAGAAACAAATTGGCTGTGCTTTTAAGATGGCTGCTGATATCTGAGGAGGACTGAGTTCTGTGTGCGTGCTTTCGTGTGTACATGATCTGCAGTAGGTTGTCGTTTCCAGACTCTTTAACTGGGGCTGGGGCACAGATCCATTCTCACAGGATCTTAGAATTGGGCTGCCGATAAGAGGCAACAACCAAACCCGACGTAGTATCATCGGGGGCTTGATCTCATATTGATAACAGTCGTAAAATGGGTGACTAATTGAAGTCTGGAGGAGTTGACGCAGGCCATCGGAGGAGTCGCGTTAACGACAGGAAATCGGCGACACTCGTTGTCAGCGGCGTGCAAGAGCGGCGGAATCTCACAGAGCTGCGTGGCGCAGACGCCGACACGCCGACAGAGACAGAGGCACGCTGATCTAAATTCATGTAGCGCTTCGTGCAGCGCAGTCTAACTAGCTGTTTATGTTTTCCTTTCAGCTGGTAGGGAGATAGTGCCCATTTCCCTCAGGCTGCTCTGGAGCTTCAGAGTCAGAGAGGTCGGGGTGGCATCAAGGTGAACAAGTGCATCAGACAAGTGGTGCCTGTTTTATTTTCAGGTCTGCTACGACCGGCGCCTGCATTATTTAACAAGGTTTCTCCGAGCATGAGGGAAGATGAATGACACGGGTTGCGAGGGGAGGGTAGAAGTGCTTTGTTTGTGGGTTTTTTTTGTGTGTGTTTTCTTTTGTTGTTGTGGCTAACAGCTGTGCATTACTGCTGTACTTCACCCAAAATACAGCAAAACACAGCACAATGAACCCCACTCTTAAATGTGTTATCCTATTTAAGACCCCGAGACGCAGTTCCACATATGGAAATCCGTATGATGCGAGAACATTGGAATCCATGCAAAAGCCTGTCATTTCAGACACCCCTGCTGGCGTGTACACCATTCTGCAGGAATGCTTCCAGAAAAACAGTCAACAGTTCCCTAAACAATTACACAATGCCATGTGATTTTGCCCCTCTGAGTCTGAGGCTTGACAGGCTCATGTCCAAGTGAACGCCTACCTTCTCCATCTTGCAATCCCTTTGCTGGCCTTAAATGTTACTGATGGATTGTGTAAAAACAGGTTATTTTTCCTCAGCTGCCTCCACTGCGCTCTACCTCTTCTCCTGCACCTGTCTCGCACTAACCTCCTGTCCATCGCCTCGGGCCATGGCAACACACTCACGCCAATCAGTCACCGGGGAACCGATTGAAACTCAATCTCCTCTTATAGCAGGCGAGCTCCATTAAATCAGTCCAGTGCCTGTATTATAAAGGAGAACCGTAGAAAAAATACAGAATGTTACATGTACCCTTTAAGTCATTTTATGATGCTTACTTAGAGGGGGACATGCAAATGACATGCATTGGGATAAGCTGGGTTGTGTCATTGCGTTGTTTTATTGGTTTCTTTAGAGATAGGCTTCATTAGTTGCTGGTATTGAGTGATATTGATAGCAGCCTTCCCTGTAACCCGTCGTGACTGATATATGGGAAATCTCTCAGAAACAGAGATTGAATTGAGGTGATACATGACCTGAGTACATCCAAGCATGCTCTACATCTCAAACGCTGCTAACTAGAATGGGAATGATAATGCTTTTATTTCAGACATAGCCATTTATATTCACACTAACTTACAGAGCAAACGTAGATAACTCAAGATTCAACATCAACCCAGCTCTTTGCAAATAATCACCAAAGTAAACGTCATCAAATGGAACACAGATCTGGACTAATGGTAAATCACCAAATTCTGCCTTTCTTCCCAAATGTTTCTCATTTGACGGACTGATCATTGAATCTGGTCTGGGGAATATAAATCCAGGGCCCGAGTTGAGTTATTTCTGTGAAACGCGTACAGTAGAAGACCGAGGGGCAGCTTGGACAGGGTCTGATGGAGAGGGTTCTGGCAGCACTCTTTCCTGGGCCAGGCCAGCTGGTCACCCACCTGTGCTCACCTGAAACGGCGCCACGCACCTGCCCGAGGCCCGTCTCGGTGGAAACCACGGGCCAAGCTCACAGCGGAGGAGGAGGCACAGGCTGTCCTGATGAAAAGCCCGTGGCTAACCACAAACAACAGCTGACAGGATGCGTCAGGCCATAAATATGAGGCATTTTTTATTTATTTCTTCATTTCTGTATTCATAATCGCCCCCCCTGTGTATGTCAGAACTCTGACTCTTCATTTAAGAACTGCAGTGGGGGGCCTTGGACCGGGAGAGCGAGTGTGTGTCTGCATAGGCCCTAGGCAAGTTGGATGAGTGCTCAGCGCTTGGAGGCGATATGACTCCCTGACGTGGTGGTGGGAGCCCCTTTCTGTTACCCATGCGAGGCGAAGTGGACGATGTCGATCTGAAACAGGCCGCGTCCAGGACATCTCTATCAGAGGGGTGAAAGTGAAGGAGATCGTTTTGGCCTCGCCTCCTTGCCTGGGCACCAGTAACTTCCTCTGCTAGACAAGCATGGTTCTTTTCCAAAAAACACAGAAATGCTGCTCCTCAATCTCATGGGTATATTCATATTAGGAAGCGATTTAGATGTGCCACTTGTCCTCCAGGACATGGCAATGAACGGGGATATCGGCGGATATCGTCCTTCATAATACTCTAGTTGTAGCATGTACTGAGGAATGGTAATACCAGGAACGGTGTTTGGAACAGGGTCCCTGAGCCACACTGAAGGCTGCTTATTGTTCCGTCTGCCATACTGTCTGGAGTTTGACATCACTGGGCGCACGTATATGCTATAATGAAGGGCATGCGTTTTTCACCACCTCTGTCAGGGACCTACAGTTCTGTCTTCCAACACCAAGAGGTCGACGGAGGACTTTCTGAAGATACTTGTTAAGCAATCAATGCATTACAATCTCAAGTAATCATTCAGTTACCACAAAATAAGGTGCGTAATCATGCTGATTGATTTGTTAGGCTACTGCTTTCAATTGTGGAAATATGTCTGTTGACGCTTCTGTAGGACATATCATGCCCATCCTGGAGCAAAGAAACTGATATGTTGAAATGATTGGGTGGATATTTGTAAACCGCACATTAAAAAAACTACTTCTAAAAACCATTGAAAGCAAAAGGAAAATGTTTTTGTTGACAGCCTAAAGGCAAAATAAAAATATAAAGAACCAAATTGTTATTGATGGGATGTCTTGATTTTGATGTCTTGAAGGGAGCACAATATGGTGTTGAATTTATTCTTTATCAGATAATTTGTTGTTTCCTCTTTCATGACGTAGAGGTGTAAAAACGTGTCCATAAGAGGAAACTCCCCTATCTGAAACAAGGTCAATTTGTAGACTTTCGCCCTTGCACCAACAGGGCCTTGTGCCTACAACGACACTTTGAGGATCTGGACCTTCTTCAGAGAGGGGGTGCACAACGCATGCCCTTAAACCCTTTCACGAAATAAAGGTGCAATTGAAAGGGTGCCTCCTGAAAGAAAAAAAAAAAAAAAAAAAAAAGGTTTCATCAAACTTATTTATGTTAATTTGTGCCCATTAAAAGTACAATTGGCGTTCGGTTTAAGCTAATAAGATTCATTCGTTGTTAAATTATCTGTTTAATAGCCTAAAACAATTACTTGAACAATTAATTAAACGTAATGGATGCTCGCGCAGTTTTTTTAACGGACAAGATTTCTCTGAATTTACTGTCAGTAGATGTTGAATGCAGACCAGCATTCCATTAAAAGATCAATAAAACCTATTTGATTAAGACGGGCTGGAACAGAATGCGGCTCACGCAGCGTTCCTCCCTGGGGCAGGAGGCAGAGCCCTCTGGCTGGCCTCCCACATGTCCAGCTCAGAGCGTGCCCATTAAACAAAAAGGAAGATGTGAGGGGTTTGGGGTTTTTTGTGTAATGAAAAAGCAGTTGGGTGAAAATCTGATCAAAATGATCACAGTCGGTGGGCCTGTGGGAGATGGATTTCAGACAGAAGAGCCTCAAATTTAAGCAAAAGAAGCTTGGATTTAGACACTGTTTTAAGCAGAAGAGGCTCACTTTTCAGCAAACAAAGCTTGGATTTAGACTGTTTTAAGCAGAAGAGGCTCACTTTTCAGCAAACAAAGCTTGGATTTAGACTGTTTTAAGCAGAAGAGGCTCACTTTTCAGCAGTAGAGGCTCAGTTTTAGTGAGTGAAGTGACACGGTCTGTATTCCACGTCAGACCCCTGACTCACCCACCCGCTCACCCACTCGCTCGCACACTCACTCTGCGTAATAGGATTACTGTCTGCTCGCGAAGCACACACCTTTCAGCCCACAGATTACTCAGCGGCGCCTCGTGAAAAGAACGACGTCTGTCCGGTACGCAGAGCTAAACTGCTAACCGCCCTTCTCATGGCATCCCCCAGGGGCTCGAGGTGTCTATCGGTGTCAAAGGAATTAAAGTATCCCCACGCCAATCCTCTTACCTCTGCAAAGCAGTGACTCATGCATGCTTGTTTTAAATTGATAACTCTATGCTATGTAGTATTATATTGCCGGTACGTTGCGTAACGGCATTATTTCATACGTGAATTAAACAGCCCTTTGATAGTGTGAGCTTGGACCCATGCCAGACTCTGAGTTTCATTATGGTTTATGACTTGTAGTTTTATTGTGTTGTGTGTGTGTGTGTGTGTGTGTGTGTGTGTGTGTGTGTGTGTGTTTGTGTGTTTGCTCAGTTGGAGAGTTCGCCAGAGACTTCCCGTCATATTAATACCAGCCTATATTATTCACCTGCGCTTTGTGTGGGTTCTCAAAGAAAAGCTACCCTGTGTTCTACCCCTCCCCTGCATAAGCAAACACACGCGCACACTCATCTGTTCCCGCTAATTAATTACTTTGGTGCTAATTAAAAACCAAGAAGCATTCAAAAGCTTCTGCCTCCTTGCGAAATCTTAACATTTTCATTTACTCCTCCTCGAGACTAATGAATATTTTGGCTGGGATTTTACAGTAGAGGCACGGCGGCGGAACTAACGCCAGTGGGAGACTGGGCGGCACCAGAGGCCATGACAACGGGCACAAGATCGTCTAGAGAGAGCAGGAGCAGCTGCCACATCCGCATGGCTATCTGTGTGCAACCGCATGCGCGTGCACACGTGGAAGCACACATGCATGCATGGAGCACATACAGACATGCACACGCACTTGTATGCACACACACAAACAGACACACGTTTCCACAACTGCACTCATATAAACATGCATCCATGCATGCAAATCGGATGGACATACGTTCGCACGTATACACGCTGAACGCAGGCAGACATATACAGGTTGAAGCAGCATGCAAGCATGCAACTGCATGCACGTGATAACTCGCACGCACACACACGCGCCTCCCTAATGGAGTCAGTGTGCTGCAGGAAGATCGCCCTGCGTCCCAGCGAACATTAAGAAAACAAGTGTTGATCTGAATGTTAACAAGGCGATCTGCACCCAGGACTACAGCAGCGAGGGGGGCCGTGCCAGCTCAGAGCTCGCTCACTCGCCCGCCGCGCTCGCCCTGCCCACCGCCATCTCCTCCCTGTGCTTTAATTATGCCATCCGTGCGCCGTGCGTTTACACGGTGCCTCACAACTACTCTCCCTCTCCCTCTCACCGCACCGCACCGCCTTCCCGCCGCGGCTCGGCCCCAGATCGCAGGTCTTTGTTACCGCCCGTCGTTCCACTCCGTGCCACGAGGGACCGTTATTTTAAATAACACTCGCGGTGCGCGTATCTCCTGTCAGTGGGAGCGCTAATTGACCTGAGATATCTGAGAATGAAAAATGCATATACCATTAAATATTTCAGTTTGCCACTTTGATTCTGGGGGTTTTCCGTGAGTAAGAAGAGTGGGATTGACAGGTGGGGGGAATCGACGTGGGGAGCCCCCCTCCCCCTCCCCGGCTTCTATCACTGCTGTTCCCAGTCCTGTGTGTAATTAAGTACACAGTGTTTTCCTATCTGTACAAAAGTAACGTGAGCGCAATACAGAAACATTTTTTGACTCCATTCAGCTAAATGTCTTAACACTTACGGCAGTCATTAATCAGCTATTCGATTGGCCAGTTATCATTATTGAGTTCTCGTTATTGAGTAATGAAGGAAAAATTCATTCCTTAACAGAAAGGTTTTTTTCTTTCCTCTCTCTGCAGTTTTCACTTTTGAATCAGAAGCTCTCTGGCTTGCTGGTACGGGGGAACTAGCATATTTGAAAAATTTGAAAAAACTTGTCTATCATGACCCCATTCGGTGGTTCTTGTGTCCAAGGCAGCAGGAGCTGAGCTGGAATCTCTCTCTCTCTCTCTAATGACTAAAAATGGGAGTTTCATACAGTGCCCTCTCTTCACATTGAGACAAGCGCTGATCCTTGTATCACGGTAATAAGGTCTCTACTTAGCCTTTAAGAGATGCCTTTGCCTGCCATGTTCTCAATGCTGGACACCTAAAGTTCACATGCATACATCATGTGTGTGGGTCTCTGTGCTTCTGGTGACACGCTTTCTTATGAGCACTCTCTCTGTGACTTAATGGGATAAGACAGGGATTAGCGCTAAGAGCTTTGGAGCCGGAAAGGGAGAGGAGGAGAGGGGAGTCTTCTGAATATTTAACGCTCAACGTTCTTGGACTCCGGATGCTCGGAGGGGCACGGGCAAGAAAGAAGGACCCCCAGATGACTGCTCATTGGGTAGTGGGCGCACGCAGCCCCGCTAGTCTCTGGAGCCAGCGCCCCCACCCGCTCTCTCACATGTCCCCCTCTTTAATTAGCAACCAACACCCTGTCTTACGGTTTCAAACAATGCTTCTGTCCAAGACTGAGGATCAACTAGTGGAAAAGCTCATTACCAAAAAAAAGCTAGGGCGGGGGGCTTGTCATGGCACTGCCCTTCTCTCAGCTTTCGGCACACCGTTGCCTTGCCACAGGGAGCCCGCTTCTCCACCGTTATGGAGAAACACCTGCTCAAGCCCCACCCGGCTCCTCCTCCTCCCCATCCTCTTCCTCACCCTGCTCTGTCCAGACAGCGTGTGCGATTGGGAGTATGCGCAGTACACATGCTGACTTGTCTGTCTCTCTCTCTTGCTGACTTGTCTCTCTCTCTCTCTCTCTCTCTCTCTCTCTCTCTCTCTCTTTCTCTCTTTCTCTCTTTCTCTCAGGTGTAAGGAGGGCTACCAGGGGGTGCGATGTGACCAGTTTCTTCCCAAGACAGACTCCATCCTCTCCGATCCAAGTATGTGTCTCTGCTTCCTCTCCTGGTTACAGGCAAAGACCCCCACCCCAGGATTCCTTTCAAGGCTGCTGAGTAGTCGGGAGGCATCTGTCAAAAAAACAAAAGAAATATGGTTAAAAAATGTGAAAAACACTTTTTTTACTTGACGATAGCAGCTTATTATTTCTGATGTGGGGGTGATGCACTTGTTTATGTCTATAAGCCGTGGTGTGGTATAGTGGGTAGGAAACTGAGCTTTTCACCAAAAAGTTACAGGTTACAATATCCGGTCGGAAAAAGTATTTACTCACACGTTTGCCTGGAGCAGGTATGTTGCTAATACCCCCTTATTCCTGGTTGTGCTCAGGTAAGTTTGAGTATTTGTGTGTGTGTCTGCAGGGTGAATTGCTCAAGCTGACTCCTTTCATTGAGTCTGTGAGTCACAATGCCTTCAGCCTGAACACCAGCGCACACACACACACACACACACACACTGTACAGGGCCATGGAGGGAAATGCAGATGTATTCTATGAGGAACATGCTTGGGGCTACTGTGGACACACTAAAATTTATCCCAGTTCCAAATTCCATTCAGTGAGTCCAGTTATTGGCCAGTTATTGCACTCCAAAAATGTGCAGCTTATGCAGGGAGTATTTATTTCACGTATCATTCTCTTATTGGAAACTTGGAAAAAAAGTTACATATATTTTACAATAGAAGTTAGATAGTTTTATTTGACAATTTAAAAATAAATAATATACACAATGCGAACACATATATACCCTTGATACATGACAAAAAGCCAACTTAATTCCATTGTGGTCCTCTAAAAAAGTACTATAGAAAGTGCTATAATTGTTCATGATTCTTTTTTGACTGAAACTAGGGACCATTGCAATAACCTACACCTGCGATGGATTGGATGCCAACATCTGACAGAGGAGACAATGTCCAGGTGATATTCCTGCCTCTCGCCTGGAACGCATGCTGGGATCAGATGGCTCCAGCACCCCCGCGACCCTGACCAGGAATACACAGCTTGTTATTAAGCTTAGATAATGGATGGATGGATGGAAGTTGCAAACTAATACATAATTCTCTTTGTTCTGCATTTCCCTTCTTTTAGACTAACCGGTAACTATAACGGTTTGTAAAAAAATCTGAGGCATCGTAGATTTGTTATTTTAGATGCTCAACCACAGCACAAATTATCCATGGAAATTTTGGGGGATGTAGTTAAGAGAAACTGTATTGAATCTTGCCCCTGCGTATTTCAGGTGCTCCCGCCCCCAGTGCTGCAAATAGCTATCTAGCATACAGTCAGTGAAATTACCAGCCAGCTAGATTGCTACAAAAGTGGATGATATGGCCGACTATCCATTCTACAAACATTGGTACAGCCTGCTGTCTATTTGCCAGTAAAATACAGGTATCCATGAGAACATAAATGTCATGCAGAAACCAAACAGACTAAGCTAGCAAGCCACCTAGGTTCAAGTGAAATACCAGATGATCCTGAGAGCCTGTGTTCACACCATGTCTGTGTCTAGAGGCTGCCCGTCTCACTGCTGTTTGGTTAATCCGCCAAAGGAGCCTTTTGTCTACTCTAGAAGGTTCCTTGAGCCGTCATTCACTCCGGGTCCTGCATGTAGCAACACAGAGCAGGTATTCACAAACAGGTGCCCACACCTTTCTACTAGGGCCACTAGCGTGCTTGATCCGTTCACTCAAAAGGCTATGGACAATTTGATATATTTGCAATAAATATTATTTTTTCCTCATGCGTCTCCTGCCTAGAGTCCCTGAGTGACATTTAAAAAAATTTAATGCTTCAGCTTGATCTGAAAAAAACGTCCGCAACCGTTATCATAATCACAACAGCGATCACAGTCATTATCCTAATAGTAATCGTAATCACAGTCGCGACCTGAATTGCAATTCCCATCATAAATATGATAATAATTGTATTCATCATAATCATAATCATGCCGTTCACAACATTAAGCATATTTCCAATCACAATTGTAATCACTTCTTAACCTTTATGGTGAGATTGGCGGCTGTCTCCAGATACAATGGCTGTATAATACATGATGGATAATATATTCAGAAAATGGGCATTATTTTAGCTGCAGAAGTCTTTATTTATTTAAAAATGCTTGCCAAGGTTTTTTTATTCTGCTATTTTATGAAAGAAAAGAAGCCCCAGTCAAGAGACCGAGCTCTCCAGTCAGGTCTGCGAGGGTCTCCCAGCCGTTTCGACAGCCGGGTGAAAGTGTGTGAATTTCCACTCCCCTGTTTCTGTGTGCCGTGTCTGGCCTTTTCTGGCCTTTACCGTGCGCAGCCGGAGAATAAACAGTGCAGAGGCACCGCCGATCGCCTCCCGGTAGTGCCGTGCGTTCACCACCGCCGTGCCGACGCCGATGTTTGCTCGCCGTACCTGTGTCCCTCCTGTAGACAAAACGGCTGCGGCTGAGCACGTGACAGAAAGAGGGATGACTCTGTAAGCGCTTGGACGCTGGCCCGGACTCGTGACCCGTGTGGCATTTGGCATCCGCTCTTCACGCAGAGCTCCACGCTGTGCTGCGATGATGTGTAAATGAAGTCACGTTTGCCCGCGGCGCTATTCCCTTTGAGCGTGTGTCACCGAACATCAGCGGGACGGGAACGCCGGCCTCCTGCATTTCCACTGCAGTCGTTACGCGTATCTCACGCCGCTCGTCAGCCGCGTGGGCCTGCCGCGGTCTCCTGTGAATCCCGGTCTCTACATCGCGCGTCCCGGCCCCTCGCGTGTGTCACCGGGCTCTTGTCTCACTCCTCAAAGTCTCACACACGTGGACGGAGACAGGTTTGTACCAGTAAGCTGTACCGAAGGTTGAAGAGTCACACCAAGTTGTTCCAATTTACATTTTACATTTTAAGCATTTAGCAGACGCTCTTATCCAGAGCCACTTACAAGATGTGCATTAATACAAGGTAAGAACAATCATAGTTAGCGCAGTTCACAATCATAGTTCCCTTTTGAGAAGTTAACTTCTCTGTCTGTGCAACGGACTGTCTTTAATGATTAAATGTGTGCGCTGCAGAAGGGTTGGGTTGCCTCTCGCTTACTGCACACGTCTGTTTGTGGACCGTTCCTGGTATGAGTATAGTAGACTGCAAGCGTTTACAAACGCACAGACACACATTCACACTGGGAATTAGGCTCAAAGCCACATGTGCTCACCTTTATTTCTTAAGTGAAATATGTTGATTGTGTGTCCATATGGTAGTGAGTGTGATTGTGTTAAGATATTGTGTGATGGTCTGCTGGATGTTTATATGACGCCTGTTTATATGAGTCTCACGTCCTATGTCAGTCCTAAAGAGAGACAGGGGTCTGTAGACACTGATGGTCTGCTGGATGTTTATATGACCCACCCCATAGTCCTAAAAGAGAGACAGGGGTGTTTATATGACCCACCCCATAGTCCTAAAGAGAGACAGGGGTGTTTATATGACCCACCCCACAGTCCTAAAGAGAGACAGGGGTGTTTATATGACCCACCCCACAGTTCTAAAGAGACCGAAGGGTATTTCATGCAACTCATCCTGCCGCAGTCACAGAGTGGGGTGCTGGTAGAGTCCTCTGTTGCTCAGGTAAGGTACTAAGCTTTGAGAGTCCAACGCCAAGTTGCTTTATAGAGTTTAATAAGCAGATTTAGAAGAGGGAGATAAGTCCTGGCACAGATTTGAAGCAGTTCAGAGAAGCGTGTCTCTCTCCCACTGGGGAAGTGAGAGCAGCCCCCACCCCCGCTGCGCTTGATGTCCTGTCACAGGCGCTCACACTGACACACTACGAGGGGGTAAAATGTGTGAAAGGTAAACTCAGGAGATGTTACCATGCCACTCTGAAACCGTTTGTAATGCAGGAAGAAATTTAAAAAAATGTATTGCAATTTTAAAGCTGCTACAGGCTGTCATCATATCAAAAAGGTTGGCATAATGCATAATGCCTCTCCTCTCGTGAAAAAATAGAATATATATATGTATATACTGTAAATATATATACATAGAAGCATAGGCATGTGTTTTTTACCCTTTCATTTCTTTCCCTGTTCCACTCAGCCTTAGCATAGTCTGCCAACATTCTTTTATCTATATATATATAACCTTGTCACTGCACGTTAAAAGACAAAAAATACAACTGAGTGGCAGAGATGGGCCTGTTTAAAGGGGTCCTTAAATTCAGTGCATTATAAAGCAAAGGCTCTGTAATTAGCACCGCAATTAAAAAGTGTACACTCGTCATGTATCTCTTTGTGGGCAGTGGGGATTCCATCCTAGGGGACCGAAATTCCAGGTCTGGTTGAGGTCGGTAGCGAAAACGCAACGGGGTAATGGTGGAATTGCTAGTTTCATCCATCGCGAACACAATTTTCCTTGAATGGAGAGCAAAATGGAGAGAAATAGAGGAGGGGGAGGAGATAACGAAAACACACCCGTACGGTAGTGTAATTACTGGTTTCGGCCATCGCCCGGTTTGGCAGTTTTGTGGTCGTCGATAAAGGCGTTTGTGTCAGCATGGGTTTGGCAAAAAAAAATTTTGTGTCTAATAAGTCGCATTTTCATCCACCCAGACCATGTACATTTACACTTTAAGCATTTGGCAGACGCTCTTATCCAGAGCGGCTTACAAGATGTGCATTAAACCGTGTCTTAACCGCTGTGCTAGTTTGGTGACGTTGTTAATGCGGACAGTATGAACAGAGAGGGCAGCAGGGTGACCAGATGTCTCGCATTGTGTGGCACAGTCCCGCGTTTTCACCCGTTGTCTCGCATCAGGCGACGACGACAGACATTGTCCTGCATTTTCATAAAATAATATCATGTGAAGGGATGTGAAACCGCCAGCTCAAATATATCATCACCCCTGTGTCAATAAACATC
This sequence comes from Aldrovandia affinis, assembly GCA_029706075.1. Classification (NCBI taxonomy): domain Eukaryota; kingdom Metazoa; phylum Chordata; class Actinopteri; order Notacanthiformes; family Halosauridae; genus Aldrovandia; species Aldrovandia affinis. The sequence goes on from JAINUG010000002.1 coordinate 849,932, forward strand.
GTTCCAGATTTCTCTTGCTTCTTTATTTCGATTATTACCTCCTTTTAGATAAAGTACACAAGTGAAGTAAAAAAGTTAAGTAAACAAATGAACAGTATCATCATCTGTACGTGACTGTAAGAGTTGACAAAGACGAAAAGTCTGGGAAATTCAAATAAAAGTGCCACAGCACTCATCATGATAGTGCTTTCCAACACACACACACCAACTGCTTTTCAAAATGGTACTGTACCATACATGGCTTAATTTCAGACAAAATGTGCTCACCACTTGCAGGTCGGTGGCGTGGGTTTCTGAGGAATGTTCTCTCTCAGATTGCCTAAGAGTCTGTAAGTCTCTCTATGCTACCGCCTGCCCGTAATATACAGTAGATAATTCATTTTGGCTGAGGCAATAAATACGCATTTAATACGTTTAGATTTTCAATGTTACTGAGCACTCAAATTGCATCGTTTCATTCACTTACACCGCTAATAATAAATATGTGTTTTGCGCGTGCACGCGCACCTATATCCATATTTACAATGCATGTCAGTATGTGCGTTAATGAACATCACATGGCTTTCCTCGCAATTCCACGGCTGAGCAGTTTTATGGCATAGTAATACAAATGAATCACGTGCGTTCCCCATGCCTCATAATGCTCCACGCTCTCTGCGTTAACCAATAATCTCATCTATTATCTTGTACAATTCTCAAATAAAAGATTAATATCCAAGCCGGTCTGTCTGTGGCTTCGCTTGCCACAGAGGTGAAACAGTGACGCAGTGACAGACACCCAACTGACCTTTCAATGGATCACAACTACTCACAGCTATTTACTCGTGTGTGTGTGTGTGTGTGTGTGTGTGTGTGTGTGTGTGTGAGATGTGCGTGTGTTTGTATGCATGTGTGTGTGTATGTGTGTGTGTTTGCATGCGTGTGTGTGTGTGTGTGTGTGTGTGTGTGTGTGTGTGTGTGTGTGTGTGTGTGTGTGTGTTTTATGCAAAGGGTATTGACCCCATCCATTCATCTGCCCCTGTGATTCCCCTTGTTCACGCTTGTAAAATGTTTTTGCAAGCCAGTTGTAATGGTTCTGGACGGGCCATTTGCGATGAGATATGGATCTCGTCACTTACCGTGTAATGAGGGACATGCGAGATGTATGCAGATTTTTCTGTGGGTATTGTTGCCGCCTGCTCGCAACCACACTCTCCCCGGCAACGGATCATTAACGCCGGGGATGTGCCCGTATGGAAGCCAGATCCAGCACCCTCTGCACCAGCAGAGAGGGGAACAGCAGGACCTCGGATAACCACTCATTATTTCCTCTCCTACTCGATCAGGGCAAGGGAAGCGCAGTCCTCCAGGCATTGCTGCTTTTTATGTCCTTAAATCATCTGCAAACGTAGAAGAACTAACAGGCAATTTGACTTGCTTTACATTTCGCACGGTACATCCCTTAGCTGAGATTGCCATCCAACGACCTTCACTATTTGCCAGTATGTCTTTTTATGATTTTCACTTTCAATGCCACATTTCTGAGACGGCACACAATCCAAGAACTTTCCTGTTGCAGCAGTTGCAATACACTATTGCATTAAAAGAATGGTGCGCGCCTGTATGCACAAACACACACACACACACACACACACACACACACACACACACACACACACACACACACATATACATACATGCATGCAGACATTCAGGCTATAATAAATTGAAAAAACATTATTGCAATTTTAAACAGTACTAAAATAATATGGTAAGTTAATAAAGTAAACAAAAAAGAATATAGAATATGATATAATATTAATTAATTAAATATAAAATATTTGTTTAAAGTTTTTAAGTTTTCACCTGCTTCAGATGCAAATTCATGTTTAAAAACTATAGCATAGCCAAACATTCTGTCCATTTTAGAACATCATGCTGTCTTGTTCTACTCCCTCACCTTGCACCAATAATATGCAGTAATAATCAAAATAAGGAAATCTGAAATCTGAATGTGTGTAGTTTAGTTTGTCCAATGATGTACTCCATTTTATTGTAGAGAAAGTAAGTCTAATAATGTGCTCTTCACAAGCCACAGCGCTCGCTCTTCATCAGACATGACGAATTTGCCAGTTCAAACTATGGCAAAGGTATTAAAGGGGAGGAAAGCTGATGATCTGATTGGCCATAATGAACCAAACCCTCCCCACACCCACAGGTAATGATTTTTCTTAAATCAACCTCCTTCAAATGTATTTTGCATTGTTATGCAAAACATTTCACGTCATAACTTGACAAAAAAGATGTCGTATCTAAACTTGATAAAATGATAAATAGGAACAATGGGTAAAACCTTTTTGACCCAACAGAAAACATGTCCCATCCAACATTTTCAGAACGGTATGTTCTGATTCTAGTTTGTGTGAACCTGCTCCTTTTGAATCTGCCCTTGTTGTGTTGGGAGCTGCCTTGTTTTCATGTTGTCTAGTTTGTGGGGAATTTGTAGAAGCAATTTCTGTCTCTTGCGAGAGGGCAAGGTGACTTTTTTTGCTCCGCATTCTTGAGCAAGCTTTAAAGCACAGTTTTCAGTGTTGTTTTGTCAAATAGCTGTGGCCAGTGTGCAAGCCCATGGAGCTGAATAGGATCAAGTCATCTGAATCAATGCTGGCACTAGGAGGATTGGCCTCACCTGCCGGCACTGCACCCAGTATGTGTTCACAAATATCTATTACACAGAGTTAGTAGAACAGGTGATACTGCATAGCACCATATCAAAAAGGCTACACACGGAAGCATTCATTTTTGATGATCATAGTGTAGTATGTGTAACGTTCATAAAGTGACATAAATACTCTCTGATAAAGCATCAATATGTCCCCTATCTGCGAGTTACACAGTGTAAATATGTAAGTAGGTGACATTTTCATATCTAAATGAAAAGACTTCAGATCAGTGCTCGGCTTAAACAAAGCATACAATCGTTGAGTGTCAACCAATAATTGCATTTCATACGAGAAATGTCACCATGTGGCAACTAAATGCAGGTTTAGTAATTAATGAATTGGTTTTGAAAACCATGATGCCATATGGCATCGCCGGGTTGGAGAGGGCTAACCCCTCATTAGTAAGTTTAATCACTTCCCCAAATCACTGTAATCCAGTCCGATCCCAATTTACTGCCAGCTCTCGCTCTGACCTGAGGTCAACTGAAAACTCTTGAAAAGGCGCTCTTCACATAAACAAGTGGGCAACAAAACAAGATATTTTTCTTTTAAATAACTTTTATAATTGTGTTTGGAGGAAGAAGCACCGAAGAAAATAAAGTGTTCGCATCGAATGCACCTTATGAGAACCGTCATTATCGCGGAACTGTAAGCAGCCGTGAAATAAATACAAACGGTGCTTATTTATCTCTACAGTCTGTTCCTAACACAGTTTAGACTGTTAATATTTCTTCTGTGCAGTATTACCTGAGAGTGAGAGAAGTCATTTCCAAGGTCATCTCCCTTTTAGCAATATTCCTTAATGTAGAACGTCCTGCCATTAGGAGCTTTGCAATGGTGATAGTGAGTTATTTGATTTATGGGCTTTTCTGCAATAGCAAGATTCTAAAATAATGATAAACGTGACCACTTCTGTTCAGGGTAACGGAATTTCTGCCAATTTGATTTTCAACAACAACACTTGTTTGGCACTGACGGTGGTACTACAAAACTGATTTTGCTTTGATATTCAGATATTCAGTAGATGCAAATAGCTTTGTTTTATCGTAAGGGTCACCTGGAAGGTGATCACATCGTTGAAATCCTTTACATATTTACTTCCAGAATATACTGCATATACATTAAAAGTGTACAGTGACTTCTGCATCGCCCTGCATAAGGCGAAATTCCTTTCACTCTCTTTCTCTCTCTCTCTCTCTCCCTCCCTCTCTCTCTCTCTCCCCCCCTCTCTCTCTCTCTCTCATTAGGATGCATTCGAACACTCTTGTTTAAAAGTTCACTCTCTGTCATTCAGCATTCCACACACAAAGGGGGCTCCACTTTGACAGGCCCTCAGTGCCCTCACCGTGCCATCACCACGCTCCCGGCTCTGCCATTTCACCAAATATGTCTGAGCACTGTCTGTGCAAACCATTCACCGTCTCTAGCACCTACTCTCTGATTCCATGGAAACCCTTCAGATTCTTGCCCTGATATATTAAAAAACATGTTCCTATGCTTTGTGCCCTCGCTCCTTGCTGGCGTTTATACGAGTATGTCAACACCGATCATGCGATCTGAAACCGCGAGCACAATCTGTTTACAGCTCCCAGGTTTTCTCATCTACACTACAGGATGGGTGAAACAACTTTGTTACGTTAGAAACTTGCTGGAGGCGAAAACCACCAATTACTGAGACCCAATGCAAAATGGGATTTGTGCAACAAAGTGAGTTACGGTAATTTGGGTAAAGTGGCAAAACCTGTTATCAGTTTTACTTACCTTTTTGAAAAATATTATTATATGTATTGTAGAGACTGTTATTATATTTACATGTGCATGGTAGTGTGTTACATAATATGGCGTAGTACTTACATCGTTTATATTTACATTACATTTATATTCATGCCATAATGTATTTTCACACTGTACCAGACTGCCTTGGCAACACTGCCTCTGTTTGTTCCACCAATAAAGCACCTTTGAATTGAATTGAATTGAATTGAATTGAATTGAGAGTGAGGGAGGGAGAGAGAGGGAGATGGAGGACGAGGGAGACAAGGGAGGGGGAAATGAGATAGAACATCCCACGACTCCGTAACATAGGCAAGATATTTTGAAAAGGATAAAATCTGTCATCTAGATTGGACATCCTTGTCAGGCTCGCCATGTTTGTTTTATCAGGTGTCACCCCAGCCAGCTTTACTTCCTTACTGGTCTCTCTCTAGCAAGCAACACCAATACAGTTCACTGTTGAGTTCATGATGCGATAAGAGAAAATACACTGTAGCTTATATAGAGGATGTAGAGGGATATTATTTTTCATGTTTTATTTTTAATTTTTTTTTTTGAGAGAGAAATAAAACTTGGAAATATATACCTACTGTAAATATTGTATATGTTGCACTGTTCATTTCTGTGCTTTGACAATATTGACAGTTTTTTTTTACCAGTAAAGCCTTTTGAATTGAACTGGGAAAGAGAGAGTGAGAGAGAGAGGAGGAGTAGAGGGGAGCGGTAAACAGAGGTGTTTATTGGTGATGGAGGGGGGTGGGGAGCAGTGCGTTCCTGCCCTTTGTAGGGCTTTAGTTAATCTGGTGACTCCAGTGTGGGAGCAGTGGAACACCGAGGCAGCCCAGCTGTGCGCGCTCATTCTGAGCAGGGTGATCTGGTGATCTTAACCCCCCAACCCCGGCCTTCTCCCAGGGAGTATCGGGCCATGCAAGTGCGTGGCAGGCTGCCTCTAATCTCCCGGGGTTAAGTAAGAGGGCTTTACACAGCTCTTGCACTCTGACATCATCACTCTGCAAACCCTCATCTTGAAATGACAGAATTACCACACCGTCTCTGTTCTGCCCCCTGCCTGCTGGCGGGAGAAAAGCAACCACTCACACATTTCACCGATGACACTCAGAACAGAAAAAAATATTTTGGGGGGGGCGGGGGGGGGGCTGGCGAACTTCTATGTCCGTTGACGATGTATTTTGATTGCTATTCTACCGTACGTGCGGCACGTTCCCGGGCGGATATTTATGTATTCCTCTTGAAGGAAAATAGATGCTTTATGAGGTTATAACAAACAAATAGCCAGTTTTAGGTCTGAAATGTTTATGAGGAGCAATCCATTTTACTGGGAGGCTTTTTTCCCTCTCTCTCTGAGAGGTGGAGGTTCAGACTCGTGCTGTGGGGTCACCCTCATGTAGAATCCCCCTCCACCCCCACCCCACCTCACCCCCACATCACCCCACCCCACCCCACATCCATCAGGTTTTTCCATTACTCCACCTGCGAAGCCAGAGGTTGATATTCAGATATAAATTGCCAGCCGAGTGTGTTTTACTGCTCTGCGGCTGCGTGATTTACACACACACCCTGGTCCTACTTCACCAAATAGCTTCACCGGTGACTCGCACGCTCCGAAATTTACTGGCCTTTACATGACATTTGTGGGTACAGAGACACAAAAGAGCAAAGTGCATGTTTAATAAGAGCCGTACATCTTAATAACACCTGCGGTTAGGGGGGTCGGGGCATTCCTCTTTGGCAGTTAGCTCAGGGCGTAGATTTGTTATCTGGGTTTATTAGCGCTCAGCCATGATTCTTTTAGTGGAGATGTAACGGAATAGTCACCGCATATTTGAAACATTAAAAGGGAAATGGAAACATTTTCCAGTGATAATATAAATCCTTGGTTCATACAGCCAAACATTTTCAATTTTATAGTGTCTGTAAGGAGTATTTGTGTTGGTACATTGTCTATAATGGTAGCTGTGTTGGTGCAGGATCTATAATTGGTAGCTGTGTTGATTGTGTTCTTATGTTGAATCCTTGTGTTCGAGTGTCTAAGGAGGGTTTGTGAAGTGTCTGTGATGGGTATTTGTGCTAGCCTCGAGACGGTTCATTATAAATCATTGGTTTGTACAACCAAACACATTGTCCCAAATTTCCATTATACAGGAAACAGCTGTACAGTGGGTGCCCTAGACTTTGAGTCACCTTGGGGAAATTCTGTGTTGTCTTCTGTGGACAGACACATTTCTCTGCGTTGTATGTTTCTTGTTATGGTGTCGGATGGACCGGAAGCCTGTCTCCTGGTTTAAGCCGTGTCCCGAAGCTCCCAGAAAAGATGACATCATCAGAGAGAGACAGATAACACACTTCGAGGACACTGACCTCAGCTGGCAAAGCAGGGCCATTTGATGCTTAATATTCTCCTTTTTGGAATAAAGAGCAGGGTGAGGATGCTGACACTGGATCAAAATTAATCATCAAGCTCCCCCCAACAGAACGCTGTGATGCTGGAAACAGAGACAGGCCGGTCTAATGTTTGGAAGCATTACCTTCAGGTAGATGTGATTGAAATTTAGATGAACAGAAACATCCTGGGGCCTGAAATTCTAAAAGTAGATTTTCCCACGTTCATACGGTTCGAGTGTGGTTGTGTGTATGCGGTTGTTGTTGTTATGTGAGTGTACTGTGTATGTGCTTTTATTTGTGTGGGTGTATATGTTTGTATGTGTATGCGGTTGTCTGAGTGTACTACTGTATGTGTGCGAGGGTGTGTATGTGTGCATGTGTGCCAGGGTGTGTGTATTTACATATGTGTGCCAGGGTGTGTGTCTGTGTATGTGTGCGAGGGTGTGTGTGTGTGTGTGTGTGTCTGTGTATGTGTGCGAGGGTGTGTGTGTGTGTGCGAGGGTGTGTATGTGAGCATGTGTGTGCCAGGGTGTGTATGTGTGTGAGGCTGTGTGTATGTGTGCGAGGGCGTGTATGTGTGTGAGGGTGTGTATGTGTGTGAGGGTGTGTGTGTGTGTGTGTGTGTGCGAGGGTGTGTATGTGTGCATATGTGTGTGAGGGTGTGTATGTGTGCTAGCGTGTGTATTGTGTGTGTGTGTGAGAGAGGGTGTGTATGTGTGTGAGGGTGTGTGTGTGTCTGTGCGATGTGAGAACTGTGTGTATAAAGCCTTGTATTGTGTGTGTGTATGTGTGTGAGAGAGAGGGTGTGTATTGTGTGTATGTGAGAACTGATATAAAGCCTTTAGGCTTGTCCACATCATCACATGAGATTGTAAACCTCCATTGTACTAAGTGTAAAATACTAATTCTATCACAAGACCAGAACTGTTATTTCTACCCCATACGGCTGTTACATAAAATCACCTAGTAAAACATTGTTATTGTTAACAGATGGTGTTCTTTTTGTTAAGATGACCTCATCAGATTCTGGCCTGTTAATTGGCTATTTGCTATGCTCTGTTGACTGGACATTTTGCTGATTGTCTTTCCATGCATGGGCCTAAGACTGGCATCCGTAACATAAAAGTGAAAGTAAACAAGAGAAGGTTTTTCTGTCACAGAGGTTATTATTTATTTAAAAATCAATGAATTTGTGTTTCCATCGGATTATCTCGGGAGATCATTTTCAAAGGCTGTGAGGGAAGTCTGCAGCATACACGTCTGAAGGTAAAATACGAACACACGCCGCCATCTGTCTTAATGATCAGATCCTTTATTCCCTGCATCTGAAACGTTGTCTCACCGATGACAGTTCGCCTAACAGACATGCACACTCCACACAACACAAACACGCACACAGGCACATACCTAAACACACATTTTATACAACAGATGCACACACTCTCCACAGAAAAAAAGGACAGAATTACATACGTCTGCTAGCCACAGTGAGATCACTACTTTTATGGCTCAAGGGCTGTGGATCAATTCTCCTTTAAAGGCTAAGCTTTAAGTAGGTAAAATAATACTGTCAGACAAACACACAGCAGAGATGCATGGAGGCTTTGATACAGAATGGACCATGGAGCTTTGATAATGCTGGCACTATTTACTTTACACCCAGCACATGCTAAGCTGCCATTACGAATCCTCACCACAGACAGAACACAGGGACCACCACTTGTAACATGGACAATACACAGACCTGCACTGACTGTACTGATTCAGCCCTGACTGTACTCACAGCCCTGTATGCCTGTACTGTCAGCTCTGTGTGACTGTACTGACTCGGCCTGGCGTCCCCCTTGCTGTGGAACACAGAAAGTCACCAGCTTTCTCGCTGGCCAGTTATCACCATCTTAGTCACCAGCCAGCCCATTAAACACTGTGCCCTTTACAGACGGAAGGGCCAGCAGTTCCACGTCCCTCCCCTAAGGGAACCCCCGTTTCCTGCCAGCAGAGAGAGAACTGGAGTTCACGTCTTCTCAGGACTGTGTGGGAGGTGGGGTGCATAAAAAATACCCAATCAGATATGCTAAACTCATTGTATGAGCATGGTTCAGCGGACCAGTTTGGGAGTAGGGCAGAGCTTCAGTCAAACACCCTAGAGTGTATCCTATGCTGACATGGATTTTCGTATGAACAGATATAGGAAAACTAAGATGCTGCTGGAAGTGGTGTTGGTGGGCTAGAAGGGGGCGGTCTTCCCTCTGGACCAAATAAAACCCCAATGGCCCAGTGCAGTGGCAGGGACTGCTGTAGGAGATTTCATCTTTCGGATGATGTTAAACCGAGGTCCCGAATCTCTGGTCATTAAACATCCCATGGCACTTATCATCTTTCCAGTAGGAGGTTTCCCATGGCACTTATCGCAGTAGGAGGTTTCCCGGTGTCCTGATCAAATTCCAAACATCTCTCTTTCAATCTGGCACATAATCATCCCCCAGTTTAATTGGCTCAAGAATCTCCCCTCTCTCCACCTCAGCTGGCATGTGGTGAGTTTTCTGATCAAAATTGCTGCTGTGCCAGGTGGGTGCTACACAGTGGTGATTTTACATGTTTTGGATTCCTGAAAAGAATTATTATAAATATTTTATAATATTTTCTTCTTCTTATCATTATGTTGCTGACTTCATGTGTGAGAGGGTGTTAGACCATGTATTTGGTGGTTACCAAACATGTGAGAGTGGGTAGCTGATGATTACTGAGCATATGAGAGTATTTGAGAGTGTGTAGCTGGTGATTACTAAGTGTGTGAGAGGATGTGAGTGTGATGTTAGTGATTATCAAGTGTGTACAGTAAGAGTGTGTGAGATGTTGCTGATTGAGTGTGTGAGAGTGTGAGAGTAATGTTGGTGATGGAGTGTGTGAGAGCATATAGCTGGTTATTAGCGAGCGTGTGAGAGGGTGTGGGTGAATGAGTTTGTGAGAGTAATGTTGGTGATTAAGTGTAAGAGAGCATGTAGCTGGTTATTAGCAAGAGTGCAGTGTAATGGTTAGGGAGCTGGGTTGTAACTCACAGGTTGCTGGTTCAATTCCCAGTGGAGCACTGCTGTTGTACCCTTGAGGAAGGTGCTTAACCTGAATTGCTTAAGTAAAAATATCCAGCTATAGGTGTGGGTGAGTGGGAGTGCTTGAGAGTAATGTTGGTGATGGAGTGTGAGAGAGCCTGTAGCTGGCTATTAGCGAGCGTGTGAGAGCGTGTGGGTGTGTGAGAGTATGTAAGAGTAATTTTGGTGATGGAGTGTGTGAAAGCATGCAGCTTGTTATTAGAAAGCCAGTGAGAAGGTGTGGGTGTGTGAGAGGGTGTCCCACACGTCCCATAAATGAGCTCTACACGTTTTTTAGTTTGACACACCGGCTGCTTTGAACAGCTGACATCCCTGGCTGCAGAGCTGTCATCTCCAGCCACAGTTTTTTTGGTGAAATTCTGCACACCAGAGAGACGAGGAGTGGGAGTCGGAGCGTGTGACAGGACAAGGTGTGCGTTGTCTCTCCTACGCACCTGGTCTCCATGACAACCTCTCCAGACACAACAGGAGGGAGCGGAGAGAAAGACGGGGAAGGGAGGCTGCCAAGGACAGACCTGCCTCTGGGCATTAACACACTGAAGGGCATGGGCGCTCCTCAACATCCTCAAAAAGAGAGTGGGAAGAGTAGGAGGGGGAAATAGACAGAGATGGGGAGCGTGGGAGAGAGGGAGGGAGGGGGGGGGAAAGAGATAGATTGAGAGAGACTTGGTTGAAAGGGATCAAATCTGTCATCTAGATTGGACATCCTTGTCAGGCTCGCCATGTTTGTTTTATCAGGTGTCACCCCAGCCAGCTTGACTTCCTTACTGGTCTCTCTCTAGCAAGCAACACTAATACAGTTCACTGTTGAGTTCATGATGCGATAAGAGAAAAATGCAGTGTAATTATGCAGATTGAGATTTGTGATATGAGATTATTAGATGTAGATTTGTAACATGTAGTAAGATATCGGGACCTATTTTGGTGAATTAGGATGGTGTCGGTAACGCAGACGCAAAGCGAAGACGGTGGCGCTTTAGGGTGTGTCTAACGCAATTTTGGTTATTTCGTGATTCAGGATGATAGCGCACCTCCGGCGCAGTTGTAAAAGAGGTTGGATTAACTTTAAACAAATACATGTGGATGTGGTGGGGGTTTGGTTTCATAATGGCCAATCAGAACACCTATTTTCTATCCCTTTAAATACTAGTGCGTTAACGCTATAGCAAATTGGCAATTTCCTCACATGACAGTTTTGCGCGTCTGCGCCAGGAGCGCTTCTCAAAAGAGGAGAGAGGAGGTGCAGAAAAATTGGCGTGCGAATCAGAGGGGGAAAACAAGGCGCACATTAATTTGTTATTTTCATGATGTGAGTTTATATTTTGAGACCTACCTACATTGTTTTATTTTACCATCTATTTTTTTCCTTATTTGTAGGCTTTCCAACTTTTTAAAAGTTTATTTTCTTCTAACTTAATGTAATTGTTAAATGGAAAGCAATAAATAACAAATTCACAACTGCAACTAGGCCTGTTTCATTTATGTTTGTCATGCAGTAGGCCTACATGTGCATCACAAACCACCTGGATATTAATGGAGTGGACCCCCTTCCGATTCCATAAATGATACCGTGATCACATGGTGCGCGCAACTGCACATTTGTGCAGACCCCAGGGAATCCACCTTGTTTAGTTCTCTGCTGGCTGTCGGGTGTAGGAAAAGTAATAAACTAATTTGCATGTTGGACAAGACTGGAAGAAACTGCATGTACAGCCCAACTGATAGCCGTCTGGCAAACACCAGCTACCAAACCCAGGGTATCGCTCACGGTATCACCTTTGCATATCGCCTATCACATTTTCTGTAGTGCAAATGGAAAGAATAAAACCCTTTCACATAAGAAACATATATTTATTTAACAGGTGTATCTTACTGAACGGTAGCGATGGATGGCCTGCTGGCTTCAGTCTTTCATGTCTGTGCATTGAATAACCACAAGCTGTGGTGAAATAGTTTTTAGCTTAATTGATTATGCTTGCAAGTTACCCATGGATTGGACGATTTGCCTCAACGGGGGGAATTCACAATATTCACAAAACATTCTCATGTGATTTCAGATAACCTTATGTTCATATGTGCGCATCAATAAAGTCACCAAATTGCACAGAGCGCCAGCGTTTGCGCTAAGAGGTGGTTTGACACCAAGCGTTTGCGCTAAGAGGTGGTTTGACACCAAACTTGCATAGCGCTGACTGTTTTCATAGTCACACCCCCTATTGCGCTGCCCAGCTCATAGTCGCGCAAACACCTTCATTGCGCACCACGAAATTGCCAAACTCGGTGGAGACGGGAAATATTCCGTTTGCGACAGACGAAACTGGCAATTAATCTGCGCTAGGGCGTAACGCCCTACTGGCACAAAAATAGGGCCCATTATGTTTAATTGTAGAGGTGGCTAGCTAAAGCTAGCTAACAAGCTTTTTAAGATCTTTATGTAAAATGGCTGAATTAGCTTCTTGAGAACGTTTTTTTACTTGATAAATTATGACATTTATCAGAAAAAGTACAATAAATCTATACACAATTAATGTAGTTGCGCATATACCAGATGACAAGCCTAAACAAGTAGAAACCTAACACAATACATCTTCATTTAAAATATGGTATATAGAACCGTGGCAGCCCTCTGACAGTCACAATGATTGCAGTGCACATTTTATATTAAATACGTTTTGGAGTTCGCTCCATGCAGTTTTGCTGAGAATCTTTAATGAAATGCTATGGTCTGAAAATAGTTTAATCAGATGTTAAGTGCAAGAAATGAAGGATGCATTTTTCACAAGTGCCATACTAATTTTATACAACCAGTAACACATCATTATTACATTTTACATTTGCATTTTCTGAATTTAGCAGACACTCTGATCCAGAGTGACTGACAATAAGTGCATTTAAAATGGCAAGAATAATCACAGCTAGAGCGAGAGCTCATAACAGCAACAACACAACAGATGGCATCATATACAGATATGCCCCACACCTATAAAACAGGGAGAGAAAAGTACATTTCCCAAAGTACATTTCCCAAGCCGGGGCGGACAGTTGGACAGAGGAGGCCCGGCGGAGAGGTCTAACTGAGGTGTACGGTGCGATCAGTGTCGATAGGTAGGAGGGAGGACTAGCCTTCACGGCCGGACAGGCCAGAACTACTGATCTGAATTGGATTCAGTGAAGTGTGGTGAGTAGTGGAGTGACAAATATGAATTTGGATTGTTGACCAGACAGTGGCAGTGGCATTGTGGACTAGTTGCGGTGGCTTGATGCCACAGGCCGGTAAGCCAGCCAGCAAGGTGTTACAGTAGTCCATACGTGAGTTTACCAAAGCTTGAACCAGTAGCTGTACGACCTCTTGGGTGAGGAATGGGTGAATTCTCCTGTGATGGGAGAATCAGCAGGCCTGGGTGATTACTGCGATGTGCTTTGAGAAGCACAGTTGGTCATCCAGAGTCACTCCAAGGTTCTTGTAAGACCAGGAGGGAGACACTATGGAGCCTTCCACGGTGATTGAGGCGTCATTATTGTTAAAGTAGATGTATTTAACTGTGTGTGTATGCGGCGTAGGTCTTATGTCCTTGTGAAGTGTGAAGTAAACCGTATGCATACTCTATACCGATTCAAAAGCACTTGGTCCAATGGAGTAGGAGAGATGAAACATCACTCAAGGGGCGCAATGCCTCACACACACACACACACACACACTGTTGTGGCATTGTTTCAGCTGAGAGAAGAGGGGTCAGGCAGTCTGTCTCTCTCCACATTGCCTGCTGGAAACAATAGCTTGACATTACTCCAAAAAACATATTAAACCAAGATGCTCGTGACCCACCAGCACTCCAAAGCACAAATCAATTAGCCCTGGTTCAGGCAGAAGGGGGAACAAATAAATGCTGTCTCTGGAAGTGCACCGCCATTGCTAAGGGGAGTGTTATGGGTTTGTAATGCCTTTTCAAAATAAAAATCACATTTTTCATCTAAGCGCTCAATACAGCCCTGTCCGCTGCACTCCATCCACCACGGCGATTTACTGACATTTCGCTCTATAGCCATTTCCTTACTTGGTTTTTACTCAAAAACCTATAAAAAGCAACAAAAACCATGTGCCCTGATGGGTTTAGATCAGCCATTTTATCGCATTAACTGCAATTTTCTCGGATAAACAGCTCTATCAAGCCCCGATGAAGATCAGTGGACAAAGGGGACTAATACAGATGGGTAAAGGGTTGCCTGAGATATGATGTTTCACAGGGTCACTCTCCATCGACTCCAGCAGTGAATCCTCTTCCTCCCAAAAAAACTCAATAAATAAATGTTTAAAAGGATCTGTTCTGGCTCCCACTCTGCTGTGACAGACTGGCTGGCGAGCCTACTGCAGCTATACTTAGTTACAAAAGATTACCCACCTGAAAGATAACTGTGTGTAATCGCGCCAAACTTGATTACGATGCGACACATGCAGACACCAAATCATTAGTTTAGCAACGTGTAGATTGCCCCTTTAGCTTTTGCGATGGTTTCGCAACCCCTTGCTGTGCTTTTGAACACGGTTCAGCGGTAGACGACCCTGGCCTTTACAGCAGGGGGTCCCGCAATTTCTAAACCCAAGACCCACTTAATGAGTGAATACATACACTGTGACCTGCTGCTTATTAAAATGTAACTTAGCATATGTTAAAACATTAACATTTTATGATTATGTTGAATTTAAATTAAAATGGCGGCCTGCACTCTAACCAGTGCAAAGTTTCGTCTGGTTGGTGTGACTGTCAAGTGGTGTTATTCTGTCGTTATACTACATTACGTCTCAAGAATATGCTGCCAATACTAACTCCAGTAACGATAAGACAACTCTCCAAATACATTTAATTTGTATGGGTGTTCACTATTGAACCACACTCTCTTGGTGATCTCTCTTCACAGAAAATACTCCTAAACAAAGAACAAAACAGAACAGAGCCAGATTCATTAAACAGCATGTTATTGTCCAAGTCTCGGCTCCGCAATATCCCGTCGTTTGATGTAGCCCCTCTTTTTTTGCATGGTGTGTGTGTTACCAGTGTGTGGAGGCGCTGAAATAGCCATCCATCTGTTTTTAGACCTCTCTTCCCTCCTCTCTATCCTGCCAGGCACAAACTGCTGTATTTGGTTCTGTTCTGTGTGACCGAGCGAGCTCGTTCGGCGGAATCAGGCAACGCCGCGCTATGCCACACCACACCCATCTGCGCTGCGGTCTTGATTGACACGTCAATCCAGACCCACCCTTTCACAGTACTGACCAGTATTAGCCTGTCTCACAGTACAGACAGCATATCGCTGCCTAATCCAGGCCCACCCTTTCACAGTACTGACCAGTGTTACCTGTCTCACAGTACAGACAGCATATCGCTGCCTAATCCAGGCCCACCCTTTCACAGTACTGACCAGTGTTGGCCTGTTTCACAGTACAGACAGCATATCGCTGCCTAATCCAGGCCCACCCTTTCACAGTACTGACCAGTGTTGGCCTGTCTCACAGACAGCATAATCAGACAGGTACTGACCAGTGTTGGGCTGTCTCACAGTACAGACAGGCACATGCTTTCAGAGCCGCTTGGTCTCCACTTACCGCCTCCCAAGAATGCACAGGCGCCGTCCATCATCACCGTGAGTGCAAATCTAACACGGGCCGTGTACACTGTGTCCTAATAAAAACATTAATTTATTGAGTTCTTTCTGAATTCCCCCCCTCGAGTCACTGTGCCACCCGTACCCACGCAAGGATCACTGCAGCTCAGGCGCCCCCCTCGCCTGTGATCCAGTGACTATTTTCCGCGCTGCAGGCCACACGGTTCAGAGGAGAGGCCTACCTCTCTCCACCAACAGCAGCTGGTAGCCTGTGAGCACCTGTCATGTCATTGGGAGGAACTAATGCAGCAGCAACCTAGCCGACCGTAGCCAAAGAAACCATCGCCGGACTCCTGGACATCAGGTCCGGCTGCAGGGATGGTTCAGACAAAATGTGGAGGGGTGGGGGTCACTGACGCCTATGTGTGCTGTATTGAATATACTGTATAGCTGAGAGATTGGGGGCTCCAGGGGGACAGTCAGCTATTGACATTTTCCTGACTTGAACCAGTGATGTCTAGACTAAAGAGTCCAGTTGTGAGACGTATCCAATAACACACACCGGTATATGCTGTGACAAGATGTTTTTCTAAATTGTTTTTAACGATCTATTTCTCCTTCTCTCCCCCTCTTCCTCGTGGTTCCAACCTCTCCTCTGACTGCTGGAGCAGCGGACCATCTGGGAATTGAGTTCATGGGTAAGAGATGATCCCGTGTCTGAACTGAACCTACCCTCACACTCCGCTGTGTAGTCATGTGAGAGTATGGTAGTGTGTGTGTGTGTGTGTGTGTGTGTGTGTTAGAGAGAGAGAGAGAGCAACCACCAGCACTAATATCTAATACATTTATAAAACAATAATTTATAGCAGTGTATTATAATTATATGATGTATTTATGTACATGTTAAGTGGTTGCAATGAATATTTGTTGATCTTGTACATTTTTATGTGCTGTATATAATGCTTAGGAGATATTTCCTAAGTATTATGTGAATTATGCAAAGCAAGTATATGTTGTAAAAATGTACACTCATATATGTGAATAGTTTTGTCTGGGTTTAGATGGGACTAGGATAGGCAGTGAAAGGGTGAGGTGATTGAGATACAGCATAATGCACAACAACTCTTATCCTGCATTAGCAACTGAGTAACTACATAGTCAGGCCCTGTACTTTTGACATTATTACATGCAAGAGATCGGAGGCTGTGTGTCTTTGGCAACACAGTATGATAAAAAACTGGCCACAGCCTGAGGTACAGTATGTGAAGAATCAGTGATAAACAAGTAGTGACAGGAGTAGTATCAATAGTAATAGTAGTAGTAGTAGTAGTAAAAAGGCAATAACAATAGTAATAGTAGTAGTGGTACTTAATGTCTGGCCACAACCTGAGGGACAGTATGTGAATAAACAGTGATAAACATGTAGTGACAGGAGTAGTACCAATAGTAATAGTAGTAGTAGATGTGTCAGCATTCTGGTAATTGCTGGTCTAACATCATTTAAGTATTATGGCCTGCTTCGCTTTAATATTATCTAGAAAAGAGGCAAGCAACCTGCATTAGGTGAAGCAAAGATGTTGGCTGTTTATTATGCAGCGTTCGGCACGATGCAGAATGTGCGAGTAGCAGTCCAAACAGACATCCATTGAGCAAACAATCAATGGCTGCTTGCACTCGGCGTAATACAGTATGCAGCAATGCCTTGTTACCACCGTGGTCCTTTAGGCAGTAAAGTTGTTGTAAAACTAACTCCGTGTGAGCTTGTGTTACAACAGTGATTGACTGAATCCAGGGGATATTCTCGGCTCTACATGAGGCGCAAATAAACCAAACAATACACACTAAAGGGCCTATTCAGTTGCGTTAAGCATGCCGACATGGAGAGAAGTAGAAAATTAAGCACCTCATCTGTCTGTTCGTATTCGGACTTTGAACTTATTTGTGGAATTAAGCACGCCCTGTCAAGGTGTGCCTCTGGGGGGGGGGGGGTTCTTTCTAATTCTTCATCTGAAAAATGTGGCTTTTGTCGCTTCGATTCCTTCTTGTCTATCTCCGCTACCGTGTGATTGCAGACCAATACTTATCCTTTTAAACCTCCTTTAATTGAAATTGTGGGAACACACCCAACAGTGTAATATATTTACTATTAAAAATCAAAGCAAAACTGATTGGGAAAATGGATATACGTATATCCTATATATGGCCATTCATGTTTACCAACTAGTAAAATCAGCCCGACAATTAAAGGCACACACTCCTTAAAGGGATGATTGAGACTCTTGAATGGCAAACAGCATTGATACAAAACTCTGAAACATTATAGTTGGCCAACAGAGGACAGATATTGGGAAATGATTCATTTACATGAAGTACGTTAAGCACGTGTATCGCAGAAGTCTGAATGCGCACAACTTTTTCTGCATAGTCGTTGTATTAACTGGAGGAAATTAAGCGGGTGCTAAAGGTCACCGGTCAACTCTGAATAGGGCCCTGAGAAAATGGGGGGCGTGGAAGGCTAAAAGAAAGCAAGAAACAAAATGATCCTTCACTCTCTCTTTATCTCTCTAACTCCCTCTCTCTCTCGTGCTCGGTGCTCACCTCTGAATACTAATGTTCTCTAGTTTCCTTGGAAACACTGGGAACAGAACGGTTGGAGAGAGAGGGAGAGATCTGTGCTGTTGGCACGGTGACTAACAGCATCCCAACACACAGACCGTGCCAGCGTCTGTGGGGCCCCTATCTAGCACAGAGAGAAGGACCCCCCCGCGCCCCCACCCCAATCCACCACACAAATGGGATAGACACCTAGTAGGAGGGCACTGTATTTCAAAAGTGTCTTTCTGTGAGCTAATCATCGTTTAGCACGTTGTGTTTCTCCTAAATAGGAGACAACACCCTTTGTTCTAGTGAAAAAATAAAGTGCATTCAGTTTTGTGAAAGTGGGTATGGTGCTTCAGATTGTATTAAACAAAAATAGATTTTTACCACTGCGTGCATCCATGAGCTCAATGCATAACATCTTGCCTATGCCCACAGTAAAACTTCATGCAGCTCCAGTCAAACAGGCAGGTGATGGAATGTGGGGCGCAATACAAGTGCAGTTGAGGTGTAGTAGAGTGCATACATCTGCAGAATGCGAACATGTCGGACACAACTAATAATACTAATCGTAATAATGATAGAGCGCTTTACAGCGCAAGGGGGGGAAACTCACCTCAGCCGCCACCAATGTGCAGCACCTGCCCGGTTGATGCACGGCAGCCGCTTTACGCCAGAACGCTCACCACACGTCAGCCGAGGTGAAGAGGGAGGGAATTATCGAGCCAATTAAACTGGGGGAAGATTAAGTGGCACGTTGAGAGAGCCGGGTGGGGAATTTTGCCAGAGCACCACGGAACCCTCGACTCTTCGCAATGAGTGCCGCAGGATTTTTAATGACCACAGTGAGTCAGGACCTCGGTTTAACGCGTTTTCAGACAGCACACATCCTACAGCACAGTGTCCCTTTCACTGTGGGGATCGTTTGTGGTACATGCACATGAGGGCCAGTACATATTTACTGTAGAAATGGTAAATAGAATAGATCGTTAGAAATAGGTTTTTCTACTCATGTCACTCAGCCACCTTTGAGATGAGTTTGTATAATACCTTTTCATCTGTACAGATGCAAAAGAAACAGTGCGCTCACATCGGTGTTCCACGCTATTTGTGGAGCCAAATGTTTTCCCTCCAGCCCTCAGTAAATGTGGAACATTGGTTCTTTGAAGAGCTCGTCTGTCTCTCAGACACATTCTGCGACATGACGAGAGTCATCAGAGCCTCTGCGGAGAGAGAGAACGCTTCTGACAGAATTTTGCTGAAATGTTTTCAGGCACCTGCCCCTCACGCTTCTTCCTTTAGTCCCTGCCTTCCCCACCCTCCCTCCTCTGCTCTCATGTGTCTCAAAGAATCCCCATGTAATTGCTCATGAATCAGTAATTTACCTTGATTTGCAGTACCCTACACCTCTGACACAGAGACAGAGAGAGAGAGAGAGAGAGAGAGAGAGACAAAAATACATATTTTTACATGGTATGATTTACAGGAATCTTACTGCCCTTGTAAGCCCCAGAGTGCATTCACGTTTGATTTTGTTGTGTGAACACATCCAGGTATCTTTTCATTTTCCAATTCCCTGACATCTTCAGCCTGCCAATTCTACCTACCGTTGCCCAATACCGTGTTAATTCACTTCACTGCAAATGTCTGCGATTTCCAGCCCCGTCCTGTCTGTCTGTCTGTCTGTCTGTCTGTCTGTTGGTTATCCTGCATTGCAGGCGTGGAATCAGGGTGATCCCTGCGCTAGAGTGTTGACTTCCCTCTGTGCCGGCCGTTTGAAATGGCACCACGGAAAGACAGCCGTGTCTGCGCACCACTGCTTTCGCAATCAGTCACCGTGTGCTCACCAGTCAAATTAGTTTGGCAGACAGTCCCTTTAAGGTGGAGGCAAGGGAGCGTGTACGTACGTGTGTGTGTGTGTGTGTGCTTGGGGGGTGTGAGGGGGCTTAATTTCTTTGATGTGGTCGTAAAACGCCCGGGGCAAGAGGGAACGGTCAGAGCTTTCAGCAGCTATTCAGTTCAATCACTGCTATCTGTGAGGTGAAGAGCTTTGGCGGCGTGGCGAACCGAGACTCCCACTGGCACAGTGGTCATCGCCTGAGTGGAGAAAGTCATGGACAAAGAAGGGAACCCGTCCACAAAGGGCCGTTTTTTCCGGCCTCAGCTGTTGAAGGCCAGAAAGCACAGCGCCGGCGCTCTAAAACTTTGCGAGCAGTGTTGAGGTGGCCTCAATTATTCTTTTTTATTTTTTAACAGAAGGGACCATTTAAATGCCATATATCAAGGGGGCAATCTGTCAAGACTGTCCAGGCCTGTCTGTAACAAAGATAACAAAATGGTTTTAATGGAAGAATTGGGAATTAAGTCAGCCTGGACCTGCAGTCATTGTGTGTGTGTGTGTGTGTGTGTGTGTGTGTGTGGTTGTGGTAGGTGCAGTAATATGTGACCACTTTATGTAGTCATCTATTCTTATCAATTGACCATTTGTACCCCTGTAATTACAATGTAATTACCTATATGTATTATGCTATGTAGTTACTCAGTTACTAATGCAGGATAAGAGTTATGAGTTGTGCGTTATATATAGTTTTGCATTATGCTCACCCTTTCACTGCCTATCCTAGTCCCATCTAAACCCAGACAAAACTATTCACATATGTGAGTGTACATTTTTACAACATATTACTTGCTTTGCATAATTCACATAATACCTCGGAAATATATATTTACAATATCTCCTAAGCATTATATACAGCACATAAAAATGTACAAGATCAACAAATATTCATTGCAACCACTTAACATGTACATAAATACATTATATAATTATAATACACTGCAATTATAATAATTTCGTTATAAATTATTGTATTATAAATGTATTAGATATTAGTGCTGGTGGTTGCTCTCTCTCTCTCTCTCACATCAGGATTACATCCTACACAATCCCTCAGAGAGAACAGCTGCCCCCAAAACCTTATACAGCAGAAGCAGGTTTATTTATTTTATAAAGAAATAAAAGTTTATCATAGCCACTCTGATTTGATCATAATCACTTTATCACTTAGTTAATTTTTTTAAGCTTTAACAGTGCAGGTATGCGCTGTGGTTTAAAGACCGAGTGAAAGGCAGCATTCGGGCATGGCCCTAGGCCCTAGCTCTAATTACAGCTAACGAGGAGATTGGATACCTTGGCTGATTAGTGGGTCTTTACAAAACAGGCCATGAAAACAGGGGGGGGGGCGGGCGGTGTAATTAGCTTTCAAGTGCGTTGACGTTAATATTGATTTGAATTAGATATGGAAATACATATATTAATACTAAATAGCAGCTGAGAGGGAATATGATTCCTCTCAATCCCCCTCTTTAGCTCAATAGCACGCAACACTCAAAGCAGTCAAGTCCTTTGAGAAACATTCATCAGCTCAGATTTTGTATTGTGGATTTGCTTGAGTCAAAACAATGTATGTGTGAAACTAGCGTGCTTTTCAGGCATGGCATGCTCCTACTTTATTGTTACTTTTCATAATCAGTTTTCCCCTTTTCTTGTCCCCGTCAATAGAGAGTGAAGAGATATACAAGAGACAAGTACTGTCCATCTCCTGCATTGCCATAGGAATCAGTCTTCTCGGCACTATTTGCATGGCTCTCTACTACCGGAACAAGTAAGTGTCGTTGCCCCCTCCAGGAAAGGAGGGGGACTGCACCCAGCTGACTTGCACCACACTAATTATTTTTGGCAAGGATGGAGCAGCAGAGACATAATCCATCAATATATGTACAATTTTTTACCGCTCTGCAAATGATGAGGCGTATGAAATATGCCAGCTTATTTAATGTGTTAAATGGAAAAGCGTTAAAAGGGGAATAATTTGGTGTATTACTGTGTCATTTTTCCCCTGACTGGCGATGATGCGGTACTTCAAAGTAAAAAACGATTTTCCTCTCATTTCACCTGAGCGTTCTCTTTTAAAAACCTGACTGTTGTCTAAAGAGCGTGGGAGTTGATCATCGGAGATGTGTAATAGTGGAGTATCTCTGACGCTCCTGAGTGCAGTGCTGTGATTAATGCCCTAGTAATTTCATACTGCCTGCAATATAATGATGAGAGCGACTGAGCGGCCACACAACGGAGTAATCAAATCAAACCGTGATTTACGGCCATTTGGTATAAATCCATGAGTGCCTTACTAAACTGGAATATGTCTCTGCGCCGCTCTGCGTTTCAGGGCTCTTCTCTTCCTCTCTGGTTTTGGAACGTGCCGCAAGCTAACCTTCTCTCCCTCCACTGCCCCCTGTAGGCGACGCAGGGAAAAGCTCCAGGCGCATCTGAAGAGCTACAGTGTGAACGCCTCTGGCTTCGTGTCCAAGCCCAGCCTGAGGCCCCAGTGCAGCCTGCAGCTTCAGAACGTGAGTCGGCCCTCGGCCCACCGTAGCCCAGAGAGATAACGCCAGCGCGCTGGAGGTGAAAGCCTAAGATAATGACCAACACGCACTGAGAAATGGGGGTCTCCGGGGTCGTTTCGTTGACTTAATTGCAGTTTCGATGTGGATCAATGTTTCAGCGTTTCTATCTTTGTCACCATAGATCCACTTGGGGCTCTGGGGAGTTCTCTGAGCATCGATATGTTTGAATAAAGTAAAGTAATAAAGTACATATAGTTTTCCCCTTATAATATATATATAAATATGTGTATATATATATGTGTGTGTGTGTGTGTGTGTGTGTGTGTGTGTTGTATCTCATGAGGCTACATCTTGAGACGGTAGTGTAATTATGGTATCTGTGCTGAGATGTACACTTGTACATTTTTCCTGATGTTGTTCTTGTTGTACATCCCCCACCCCCACAGTGTTTAATAAACAGGGTTGTCTCAGAAAGTACAGAGCAGTCATTCAGGCCCGGTGTCGGACATAGATGCATTCCATCGCCCGCTCAACAGCTTCCCTGCATCGCGTGGGCGGAGATGTCAGTCTGGCTGTTTTCACTGTGAACGGCGTGTTCTTGCGAGTGCCACTCAAACTCGTCGGCCGCAGCGGGGGAGAGGGTGGGGAAGGAGGGTTATAATCCCTGCCTGTGCCGAGAGATGCGGTCGCCGGACAGGCCTGCGGGCCTCAGGAAAGCTCTGCGCCGCAAACACGCTTATACTGTACGTCACGCTCAGCTTGACAGGATTCGCTCCTCGCCCACCGCGGTCACGGACTGCTTCCCGTACCTGCCTGCGCTGCTCACATCGGGGAAATGTCCTCAGAGGACCTGATGATCTCCGTTCTGTTTAGTTTTTATGCACCGGTGCGGATTGTCATTTGAAGACCAAATGAAAGGTGGAGGTTGGAGGTGTCGATGTGCCCCCAGTCGTGATCGTAATCCTGTCCCGTCCCGTCCCGTCACCCCTCGAACAATAGTGTGCGCATTAGCATGAGTGACTGCCGAAACACGTAAAAACCAGCCCCTGCTTCGTTTCACTGCAAATCACTGGAGCCGTGCAATTACAGCAGCGGCAGCTGGCACAGACAGATTGAAGGTGCCTGTTGGGCCGCAGGAGTCACTATTGACCAATGAGGCAAGGAATATCTCGCTGGCTGAAACCCTCCCTCCCTGGGCACATTCTATGGCTAATTAGGGGTTTCCACACTGGGACGCCCAGCAAAATCACCCTGCGGTTGGGAATCTGAGCCTGTAGGGTGTATCACTGCACTAAAAACAAGAGCCTCAGCTGGATACGTCATTTGAAAGGGAATGTTTGTTTCTATGGAACACTGTTCAGACTATTCATTTCACAACTCACATTACTTTTGATGTATCATTTTGTTGGTAATTAAATGTTATATTTTATGCATTCGAAGCTCTCTTTAAATGAACAAAACGCTCCGTTCATTTAAAAACAAAACAGAAAAAAAAAACATTGAAACCTTTACTTTTGTGCTGTGTGCATTTGGAGACGGCTTTACTTCCTGTGGTGTCTATGGTGTTATGCTAATGCTTTGCTATTTGTTTCTTTTCTCGCTCTCTCTCTCTTCTTTTTTCCTTTCTCTCCCACCAACCCACGCACACATTTGTATTGATTTGAGTCTGTGAGCTATCCGTTACAATGCTTTTACAATGAGGATGCTTGTGCCTTAGGTCAACAGTAGTTTCTCTCCTGTCAGAAATTATGCAATTACCCTCAACTGTGCGCAGACAGCTTTAAAAACAATTACTGCCGCCGCTTGAGGAAGCAGAGCTCGGGCCTCGACCCGTCTGCCGAAGCCATGCATCACCGGGCCCCCCGCCTCGGGTGAGAGCAAGCGGCTCGGAAACCAAATGTGTTTTAGGAGAGAATTCTCACAAATCATAAAAGTATGGCTTTGGGTGGTCATCGCCACTGTCTCCTTTAGATTAAAACATCCATAACAGTAACCCGGCGCGGCGCGGCCCCATCGCCACAGCCCCCGAAGAGCCCTAAGCGTGACGGCGCAGCAGAATTTATCACATGCTCCGCAGCGCTTCCTTATTGAAATGAATACCTATATTGATTTTATAAACAGCGCGTAGCACACTGTACAGTGCTGTATTCTGTTAAGGCTCTTTATTCCCGGCAAAAGCGATCCCTTATAATACCTCAAGGCCTCTGAGTCACCGGACGGACCCGGCGCTGGTCCGCGGCTCCGCTCCCCTTTCACCACGAGCGGCGCTGACGTCGACGGCGGGCGCGTTGACACTCGATGACGGCTGTGCGGCGAGCGCTTTTCAGACACTACGCTCTCTCCTTTGCGCACACGCCTGTTTCCGAGTAAGGAAGCGCCGCGGTCGCAAACGCGAATGGATCGTTGAGCGGTTGAACCCTGGCTTTGTCTGAACAATAAAAGCAATTAAGAGTCGTGGCTTAAACAATAATCAGCAGCATCCGCCTGAAGTAATTGGCTTATGGATGCGGTGACATTTTTTGTCACAAAAACAGTCATTATCTCCTCATAATAGACATTTTTGATGTGAAATGTGAATACCTTGAGCATGATTGTTGTTGCCTCCTCCTGGCTATCGCACAAGTCCTTCTGTTTATGAGCAAATTGTTATTGCAGTGTCCGTGTGACACTGTGTGGGGCTAACTGGGGTTCTCCGCAATCAGGTTGTTGCGCGCGCCGACTTCAGCTGCAGGCAGAATCCACATTCCCTGTGCAACCACTGACTGCTGCCTTTTTCCCTTTGTAATAATAGAATGAATTAATGTTCAGAGCCGCACTCAATATCAATTAGCAGCTGCTCAGCATAGACTGAATGGAAGGCTTAAATCACGCCCCCAAACCATAGAAATATAAACGATAGGAAAAGGAAGCGTGTTGAGTGACGTTGGGTGACAGTGGGGAGCTCCTGTTGCCAGTGGTGCTCTCAGCCGATTAACAGAGTCCAAGCATGCCCGAGACCAGCACCCATTACTTTTCAAATTTATATATTTTTTTTTGTCTCTGAGAGCAGTTTGAGTTAGAGTGCTCCCACTGAAAACTGAATTTTTTGCTAAAATCTGTTGAAGAGAGAGAAAAAAGGTTGGTTTTCTGTTCTCTCTCTCCCTCCCTCCTCCCTCTCCGTCTCTGTCCCATTCATCCTCCCTCTCCCCTTTCTTTTTACTTCGCTTTGTGATTCTGTTTGAGAATGCAGACAACAAAGTATTGCTCCATTACTCAGTCTGAACATCCGCCTCTAGCCACACCGTCCTTTTGTGGCTCAAGGGCACAATTAAGGCCGAGAGCGAGATTTAATGCCCAAATTAGCCTCATGCCCTCACGCACCTAAAAAGGACAATGGAAAAAGTAGGCAGCCCTGTTTTCTCCGTGTCTGGGCTCCATCAACAGATAAGGGGCTGTGCTAGCCTTGCTGGGGCTGTTCTGGTTATGGTGCCCCCTACTGGTTTAATCAGTAGAGGGGCAGGTTTCAGATCTTGCTCCCAGACAATAAAATAAAAAAATAAAAAAGGCATGGGTTCAACCTCTGGAGTACTGGGAAGTGCTAGGAGATATAAAGGCACCCAGAATCAAAGTTTATTGTTTGCCCAGCGGTAGTTATCGGCCAATAAGAGTTGATTTAGTGACGCACGTTACCGGCCTTCAGTTATCCTCCGTCTGAGTCCAGACCGACCATGAAGGAAGGCCTTTACGACTCGGCAATGTTTCAGTAAAGCTGCCCGCCATTCGCAGTGCATGCTGGGAAGCTTGTTACACAGAGGGAGCAAAGTCAACGCTTCGACCTTGCAGACGAGGAAAAGTTTCTCTGGGCTCTCCTCCCCTGCAGAGAGACCAGGGGGAGTGAGAAAGCACTTAGTTTTTTACCTCCTGGAACAGAGGGTACCTCTCTCACAAATTGAGCACATGGGCAGACTACATACCGAGGTGCCGTCTCTCTCCCTCTTGAGCCGGCGTCTCTCCGTCCAGGAGAAGGTCTTGCTTTTGAATCCCTCATACAGAGGACATTGAAATGAATTTCTTCTCCACACAGTCCTTCTTCAGAGGGAGAAGGACTCCTCCCTCTCCCCCTGAAAGCCACTGTTTGGCTTACGTGCGCTAACCCTGCCTGCCAAGGCCAGGCGGAATGGGGCCATGTGTAGCTGCACTCTCCTCTCTTGGTGACTGTATGGAGCAGGGCCAGAGCTCAGAGCCCAGCTCGAGAGTGAGACAGAAACCTCAGATCCAGGCCGTGCCAGGCTGCTTCCACACAGGTAACCAGGAACCCCTGAGCCTGCCTGCCGGTCAAGGCCCCCCAGAGTCTCGGCTCTTTGTCCTGCGCGCACTCACTCGCCACGTGCCAATCACGTCCCCAGCAGCCAGCCAGGCCAATATGAGCCAGCGGTGATTGCATTTGTCCGGAGAATCAAAGTCTCTCACTGCCCCTCCCACCTCGCCCCCCCCCCCCCCACCAGCCCTCCATGCATGCTTAAGTCCGGTTATAATATCTGACCCCCCCCCGACAACAAAATGTAACCGAATCTTTGGCCAGTCAGACATGTTGTGAATGAAAGAGCGCCGCACATGAATTCAGTCGACTGAATGTGAAAAGACAGCGAAGTGCCCCTCTCCAAGTGTTTTTATATGCACATTCATATAGCGGTGCTCATATGTTCCGCCTCGCATGAATCTGTGACTATCTCAAACTGAGCGGCGATAACCGCCAGTGTGCGCCTACATGGGGAAAACCTAGAGGCTGGGGGAAAAAAAGAATAAAAAATAAAAAAAAGATCCCTGTTCTTATAACTTATAAATGATGTGGCTGTGCACTGTAGCTGAAAAAAATCAATTACTGTATCATTTTAAAACACTACCCGAAAAGTCCCAGCAGGAAATGTAACTGAGTCTGGAGGAGATGCCAAACGGTCACCTTTTTAAGAGTATAGCAGGACAGAAATCTTGCTCTCTTGTAGCATTAAAAAACAATGACAACAGTTCCTCTCCAGGATCCAAAACGAGGGCGATAACACGATCCCATGACCCCAACGACTTCACCTCTCGTCCCCTCGGCTTAATTTCGCCATTATTCCTTAAGGTCAAAAGAAAGGCTCGCGCAAATTTGATTATTAAAGCTGGATGTTACGGTTTGGGGAATCATGGCGCATGATGAATCTGAGCCTCAAGAACTGGAGGGCTTCTAAAAGAGCAATAATTTAAAAAATCAAAGAAATTCTTTAAGGCCCCCTTAATGCCACATAATCTTATCCGGTGCTAGTGTACTGTTCCTACAAAAGAGCAGCAGAGGCCAGGAGGGAATGCAGTGGGAACTTGAGTGGGTTAATTCACTCTGTTAATGTAGTATCCTATTAAAGTGGCTCAGCTTCGCCCGTCTGCAGCAGCCAGTATCACCGCTCTCCCTCTGTGCAGATGTGAGCTTTCTCTCTTCCTCTTCCTCCTCCTCCTCCTCCCTCCTCCTCCCCCTCTTACTGCGGAGAGGGACTGCAATGGTGAGATAGATTAGGGACATGGACGTACTCGGGACCGGCGATGTTCTGTAATGGGTTCCCATTTTACAACTGGCAGCTGACAAAAGTGCCGTCGGTACTGGATGATTTGTAGGTGCACGTTATGACAAGCACGAGTGAGCATCTCCTGCTTGGGTGCTGTTCAGTGCACCTCCCTCGGTCTATATGGGCATCTCAGTGGAAATGGTCTTATAAACATTAAATGGCTTCGTTTAAACGTGGGTGTGTCACATGACTGTCATCCTTCATTGCGTTCAACATGAAATGCATACGGTGGACTGATGAAATGTTATATGTGTTACATGTTCAGACAATGAATGAATACATGAAAAATTGTAAATCCTGATGTGTTACATGTCTCATCAGGGGATGGCTTTGGTGAATACATCTGCTTACAGATGCATAGATACTGTATTCTGTACAGTCAGATAAGCATATGCAGAACTAGGTATATCTATTTTAGATCACATTTTATTGATTACGATGTATATTATTTTTGCATTCGCTCGACAAAATAAAGCCATAGAGGGATTATTTCGCTTATGAAATCCCAGAGCACAGTATTTCATTATATGTTCTTGTCCTTTTTCTATTATTCGCAGTACTGCAAAAGTAATGGGTCCTCCACTTCTCGTGGGGGCGCTGTTCACGAGTCCAGCTTTGCCCAGAAAAGTGCTGCCTCCACTTCCCACTCCAGAGTCCCGCCTACTGGGAAACAAAACAGGTATGATGCAGCACCAGCACCAGCTCCAGCCATTTTGAATAAGGATCAGCACATCTGAAGCTGCTTCCCTTTTTTATTTTATTGCATGTCATGTAGTTGCATTACCTTGTATATATGTCATATTAAATCATTATGGTTATAGCAGATGGTTACATATGGTTATAATGAATAATTTAGACTGAAATAAAAAAGATGGAAGACCGGTTCAAACATTGTCGACCTTGTCATAATTAAAATTCACACATGAAGGTCATGCCACCACATTAGACTTAATTCGGTATAAGGATGATTCACGTGATGATCGATCCATATTTATGACCGTCACATTTCCCCGTCCTACAGCGACCATGTTCAGTATAGTTAGCGATTTAAAGTGAGGTTTTTAGCCTCCCCCATTTCAAGTACAGCAGTCTCCACTGGGCACAAAGAATGAGGAGTTTTCACAGCAGCATGTGAGTTATTTTTATTAAAGGAAATATAATAATAATGTGCCATGAAAGTACAGTTGGATATACTTTACAGTAATCCAGGGAGAGGCAGTGAACCAAGAAATTGAATTATCTACAATATGGCATAACAGCAGCGGAGATAATAATAATAGATTTGCAGAACGTTAAAATGAATTATAGTCATTGTAATTGGTGATAAACGTGTTAATCTGCCTTTCTGTAACGGTGCCGAGAACACAACTGCATTTGTGGACCGCACCGAAAAATAAATAAATCTGACTCTCATTTACGAGCAAATGGTGGAATCGCTGGGCCCTTCATGGCACCGTGTGGTGTGGTTCAGAAGCTCTTGTCTTAAGTCATTGCCAAGATTATTTGCACAGAAGATTTATTTCAACAGCACTCCCCAAAAACAGTCTCTAAGCACAACTAGAGCGACTAGAATGGTTCTGCTCATTAAATGTAGATTACGCTGCGCATCGCGGGCTACAGGGCCACGTTGGATGAGATCTATCGCTCGTGTGCAAATGCGGCCCCTTCTCTACCGCAGACAAAGTGGCTGTGGATTCCAGAGCACCTGCCAACTGTGCCCCTTGTACCCGTCCGTCAACTCAGGGCTGGGCCCGATATCAGACTGGAAAGTTTTACACAAAATCGTTTTGTGCGGCCTACTCCTTTTATATCAATGTGTGCAGGGACCTCCCTTGATGCGTCTCACGAAATGGCTGCAGGCTCTTGCCGGTAAAGTGAGGCAGAGCAGCAGCAAAAGCCAGGCCCTCCGATGGCCCAAAAAATCACTGTAACCGCTGTAACCGACACGCTCTCGTCGCGATTTCTTGCCTTGATGTTCCATTCCGCTTTAGTCCATCGAGGTTAACGAAGCACGAACCCGGGCCGCCGCTGACCGGAGCCGCACTCGCAACCTGAGACCGAGCGCTAGGCCGCTCAACGAGACGCATGTCGCAGGCACGCAGCGCCACATTGGATAATCACACCCGCATTACCCAGGCGTGCGTGGGTGTTTGTGTGTGTGTGTGTTTCAGGATTACAGATAAACAAATTAACTTGGGTCTGCCCGTTTTTATCGTCTCGTGCCGCATGGTGTAAAGCTGTAGATTCAGTCAAACTCCCTTTGTCGTTAACGCTTCGTTGAACTCTTACAGTGTGTTTTTATGGGGGGGTTGTAATTTGTTCGCCGAAAGCCCTTTGCCCTCTCCGGCAACCCACTTACATAAAGGAAAGAGCGCCGTTGGCTTCCTTCCTATGGGCTCGGCTTGAGCTTTTGAAAGAAAGCCTTTGAAACGCTCGAAACGTCTGCCCGTGGCACTTTTTCTTATGGGTGAAAAGTTTGTTTTCGCTTAATTCTATTTCCATAACTCAAACACGCCGGTCAATAAATGCAGCACTTCGAGTATCATCCATACGTTTTCACACTTTCCTTTTTAGCAGCTTTTCGATACCTAATTACAACAAGGGCCGACCCGGTTCGTAATTAAGAAAACGCACTTTAATAACAGAACTCGGTGAACTGAGATTTACAAAGCAGACGAGGGTGGGAGGGGCCAGGCCCGGGCCTCTTCAGCAGGCTGAGAATGTAAAAGCGCAGCGACGTTCACCTGTCCCGTTAGCTGCACGGGGGCTGCGCTCGCACAGGCGGGCCGTTTAAAAACCCTGTTTGATGCTGTCAGGAATTCGGAGGGAGCGCCAGAGTGGGCAGCGGCCATGACAAGAGAGCAAAACAAAGTTTAATCGAGTGGAGGATTTTCCCGCTCTCCTGCATCTCAGGCAGAATGCTAGGGCTCCAGCCATGTTCAATGGCCTGGCCTGTCCGTAGCCTAGCCCCACGGCAGACGTGTGAGCAGTGGTGGCTTATTTGGCGGGTGGAGAAATTGGCCCACGTTGTAGCTGTGGATCCTCAGCCAGGGCGAGCTGATTACAGAGCCCCTCACTTTGATCACATGTCTGGGGAAACCAGAGCCCAGGTGTGCCCAGGAACATGCACAATGTGACTCCCATCTGCATGTCAATATGCTGCCGTAATACATATTCAATATTTGCACTCATTTATCAGAATATAAAACATATCTGTTAATATAGGGGTAATATACTGCAGGTATAACTTAGTAAATTGTGATTGAAACTCAGGAAATGTAAAATGTGAAAGTCTGGATGGATCAAATTTCAGAAGGACTGTACATAAGAATATTTGAATGTCTGGCCGGGAGTGCCACCGGGGCGGCAATTGGCTGTCCGCCCCAGGGAGGGGGAGGGAAGCCGACACAGTTCGCTGCGTACAGGAGTGGATCTGGGGTGCCGGAATTACAGTCGACAGCACGACGAGTGCTGTCTCGGGAGGAGGCAGCGCTTCGCCATTGTCACTGCCGGTCACAGGGCTACAACAGCAGCGAACTACGAGGGAGGGGATTGAACAGCACAGCGGGAGTAATTGGCTACCAAATTGGGAGAAAAACGGGGTAAAAAAAATAAAAAGAAAAAAAGAAAAGAAAATGTTTGAAGGTGAGAACAGATCATTCAGCCAGTCTACAGCCAGGCTCACAATTTTACCTGCAGTCAATAGAGTGCCCAGTGCTTTGTCAAGCCTAGCCCCAAGGGTCTCTGCTTTGGCTACATGACCTGGAAAGATGTTCCATGCACTGTCCGCTCTGTGTGATTATGGGTTTGAGGTCAGTTAAAGAATTGTCATGAGAGTGACGGTCACTGTTTGCCAATTTCCCACCGAGCTCTGTTTGTTCTGTGTCGACCGCAACGCAGGGTGTGCCGTGCAGCCATCTGAAAGTATGCTGCTCAGTTTGTATCTATGACCATGACCATCTGAAATTCCTTACCTCAGCTTGGGTCCGTCAGCTGCTCAGCGTGTCAGTTAGATATTGCTGTTCGGATACCATACTGAATATGCATTGGAAGTCCAAACTCCACATCCTACATTTATGAATGTAAATGTCAGGGTTTCATGCTGTTTGTTGAATAATATATATATATATGCCATTTTGGACATGCATTTATCCAAAGCGACTTATAGTAGTCAATGAATATGTGGTCCCAATGGGAATAGATCCCACAACCTAAGCCTTGTCAGCGCCATACTCTACCTAATGAGCCACACAGAACCATGTTGAACGAACTGTGCTGTTCATTGACTGAGTGAACTTTGACCCTGACTTCGCCTTCGTCTAATATCAGGAGTGGCTCCCTCTCTCACAGTCCGGACCAGAGAAGCAGAGTTGGCCACCGGGCAGCCCCGCGCAGAACCCCACCCATTTCCCGAGGAAGGCTGAATCCCATTGGAGGGTCCAGGGTTTCTGGTCCTGCCTACCAGCACCTGCAAGAGGCGGAGTCTTCAGAGAGGGAGGTGGAGTCTTTGAGAGGGTAGGTGATAGTTTAAGGCTGTGTTCCAAAACATATACTTACACACTTACTAGAAATGGATAGAGGGAGGTTCTTGGCTGACATATCGAGCACTGTTCAAAATTCAAGTACGTGGGAGCGAGCACGGACAGGTCCACGGATGCATTCTTGCATACTTGGGAGGACTGAAAATTGTATTGTCCATACTTTTTGTTCCCAGAATTCCTTTCTATGTGACACTACTCATACAAATTCCAGAGAAGAAGGCAGGGATTGAGGAATGTTTTCACTCAAAAACTGTGTTGTTTTCTCATAGGCATACACAATGTACTTGACAAGAAATGATAATAGAGATACACTGTTGGCTTTTTTTTAATGACAGGAAGTTTGATAAATGTAATCAAATTACACGTGTAAAAGTGGCAAGATGATTATGTGAAAGTGAATTTGCAATTTTCTACACTTTTGTTTGTTCTATACACACTTGGTTGTACATATTTACTGTAAACGTAGGCAGCACGTACTACCAAGTACCCGAGTATGCACACTTGCCTTTTGGAACACCCGAGGCAAAGAATACCAAATAACATATGTACTGGAGGAAGATCAGTTTCCACAGCCGTCAAAGTTTATAGCCCAGACAAAAGGAAATTGTCTTTGGGTTCTTGACATCGCTTTGATGCCAACAGAGGCAGGTGGGGACAGCTCAAAGCAACAGAATGTCTTTTCTGAAAAGTAGGTCACAGAGTGCATGGGTCGATAGCTTCTCACAAAATGGTGGCTGTCTCTTAAAGGAATCTGCTGGAAAAAAAAACAGAAAAGAAAACCTTTTTTTTTCCCTCTCATATCAGTGACAATATAAATGAAGTCAGCGACCAGCGGCCTGCAGACATGGCCGTTTTTTTACCGTTTTTATTTCACACAGACAGAGGGATTTATTCTAAATTCTGAATTCTGACAGTCCAATTTGAGTTTGTTCACCCAAAGATCCAGTGTTGTCACTGGGTCATTAAACGCACCAACCCTGACAGTGGGTTTAATGCACCACTGTCTCAGAAAGCGCAGAGACGGAGGGGAGGCAGGCTTTTATTAATGTTGCCCTCGCCAAAGCCACCGTTCGGAATGAGACCTCAGAGATGCAGGAGTGTGTTAAAAAGACATGAGTGCCCCTCCCGACGGGGTGCGATTAACCCCACCCACGGAGAGAGGCCCAAAGGGGACTTAACTGCGCTGTGAGCCGTTCCGATGCAAGTACGGCACCTATGAGGAGATTGATTACTCCGTTTGTCAGACTTAATGATGGATGGATTGGATTTTGTTTGTGTGTGCGCTCGCATGTGTACGCATACTCATTTCGGTTTTGAAATATGAACTTCCGTAGCATGCATATACACCACTAATTAAATATGTCTGATGATGTGAATGTAATGTCATATCGGGTGTTGGAATATTCATCATTTAAGATGTTAGTCACTCGAAGGGCTTCCATGCAGGCTGTTTTCTTTAAAGTACTGTAAGCAACGTACACGTACGCCCGCTCGCACACACATTCACACACACATACTCACTCTCTCACACTCACACACACACTCTCACATTTTAACAATTTATTTATGTCCACATAAAGAAAAGCATACAAGGACACAAATACTGAAGGTGCAGTAAAGTTGCATTCACAGAATCATGGCAGAATCAGATCTTCAAGATACAAAACAAAACACATCACTTATGGGTATAAGTAGCAGCGTCTCTGCCATATATGGCGGCTGCCAATGATAGCAGAGACAGCACAATATTTAGCTAGCCTTTTAGCCCCCTTTTTGGGCATCCCAAGTTGTTGAAACCCTCTAACAACCAACCTGTGAGTATGTCCTAGGCTGCCAAATATGAAAACGGATAGTCTGCACCTATAGATAGCCTAGCTCTGAGATGGTATTTAGGAGTGGTTGGTATTTAATGACCTTGGTCATAAAGGCTTCCTCTAGGCTAGGGTCAAAGGTGCAGGCTATCACTAATACAGACACTTCTCTGGCCTGTTCGTTAACAACAACAACATCTGGTGTATTGGCAGACAACTGTGTAAAAATGTCTAGGTTACCATCACAGAGATGGAACATGGAAGGATTGACACGGGAATGTTTGTACATTCTCACTGAAGAAGAGAAATTGTTTAATATGTCCTTCACTATTCTGTCGTGACGTGCTATGTACATTCCTTTGTAAGCATAACAGCCATTCAAGATGTGTGACATTGTTTCAGTGACCTGTTCGGTGGTGTGGTGTAAGCAATGGGGAACCTGAGTAGTAGGAAACCAGATAGAGAGATTGAGTCTGGTAGAAGGACTTGTAGTCTGGCTTTTACAGTAAATGTGACAATGTCCTCATTGAGCGCAGTGTTCTTAAAGAATGAATGAGAAACAGAATGATCGGCAGAGGGAAGACATGCAAGTTTTCCCTGAAGTTTTAGTCCAGTCCAGTGTTGTTGTTGTCTATGTTGGTGTAGATCCATGAGAATTCGCCTGGCACCTGTAGATGTTAGCAGGTGACTGTGTCCAGCATATGTGGCTGTTGCCTTGACCTGGAAGAGGGGGTCAGTTATAATGTAGTCTGAGACCCTCACGGTCCCAGAGTCAGACCGCGCCCACTCCAGGGACACTCCAGTTCGGACACAGAGGTCGTTCAGATCCAGCCAATCTGACCAAACCCCAAAACCAGCGGAATGGGTGTCAAGTTTCCCGCTGGGTTTCCTTCTGAATCCGAGGAAGTGGGGCTCTGATTCCCTGGCCAGTGGGACCTTACGTCTCCTTAGGTCCAGGAACAGGGAGGATCGAGCCAGATCCCTAACATCCTTGTCATCGTTATTCAGCATTTTCAGAAGGTGGGAAATCCGCATGCTGGTATAAATCCACTCCACGTTTGGTACCCCCAGCCCTCCCTCCCACTGGGGATGAAAAATAATGTCACGGGTACTGTGTGAATTGAGTCCAAACTACTTTTGCACTAGGCTCACTGTTTTGTCATTCATTTCACTCAGCACTTCCTGTTGGATGTGGACATACAGACACACACAGACACACACATACACACACACATACTCACACACACTCACACACACACACACACACACACACACACACACACACACACACACACACACACACACTCACTCACTCACTCACTCACTCACAGGCACACACATTACTCACTCTCACACACTCACACACACTTTCACTTGCTTGGTAGGAAGTTAGCGTTGACCTACTTCCATAATTTACATTACTGAGAACAGAACACATTCTGCCAGAGTTAAGCACTGTTGGATCCCAATACACAAGGTAGACCAAACACAAGAACATGAGGAAGTTTAAGGGTGAGAACAGGCCATTCAGCTCATCTGGGCAAGCTCTTCATTCTGTCTGCTCTTCAGCACTCTGAGGGTCACTGTCTCCACTGCGAGCCCTGCTAAACTATTACATGCATGAATAATTCTGTGAGAGACAAAGATAAAACCTTCCTAGTGTCAATTTGAAATTTGCTTTTCATTACTTTCCACTTCGGCCATCTTGTCCTGACGACAGAAGTGGAAATAGTTTCTGTATTGCACCTTACTCTTCCATTTTGTTAACCAGTAAGAGGCCAGCAACTTTTCTTGCTGCCTTTTCTCTGTTTCAAACACATCAGTGTCCTCCTTCTCATAGATTGGCGAGCAGAACTGGCCACGCTCGTCTCTCATGAGTGTGTCATCCAGGTACACCGCTTGGGATCCCTTCAATTACTTATGAAAATACAAATCCATCAAAGCAAGTCCAGCTCACCTGCAGTTAGCCTTCTTTTCTTCTTGTTGTTGTTGTTGTTGTAAATACAATAGTTAGCACAAAACCTTCCGCCCGGCAGGTCATGCCCTTTCAGATGCCTGGAGGATTTCAAAAAAACAGACAGTCTGTTCTAATTAAAAATATGGCGCCCTCAATCCCAGATGAGGTCTGGAGCATTGTGAACGCACATCTCATCAGGTGGTGAAATGGCAGCTTTGTCGAGATCAGTCAGATGTCACGAGATGCAAATGCGCCTGCTTATGCGTCTGGAATTTTTAAAGAGCTCAAGCATTGCTTTTTTTACAAACAAAAAAAGGAACGGCCGGGTGGCATCGCTCTGCTGCAGAGGCGGTACATAATGAGTTTGATCTGGAGCCCCTCCGCCGCCCGCTTGGTTGCGTGTACGTTCGCCTCGCCTCGACTTGCGTTTCCGCCTGCGTTACTCTGCTTTAAATCCCACACCGTTGTGCTCTCTTTACCAGGTGTTTCCGAATGAAGCGCCACCACAAGCTTTCTGACGTGTTCATTTGTATGGAACAGCTTTTATTGTAGCATTCTTTCACATAACCAAAAAATCCTGTTTTTGTGTTAAAAGAAATTAAATGATTGTTTGAAAATATTTGTAGCCCTATGCTTGGCCTTTTTCGAATGCATTGGATATTAAACACTGAGTGGAGCTCGTGGTGGCTTGAACTTTCTTATTAGCCACTTTGGCTTTCAGATACTCGTTGTACTGTGCTACATGTCTTGTAAATGGCTGATCGGATTTGATGTATTAAAATCCTTGAGTTCCCTCCTCTTGAAATCTCACTGGAGCATTTGTTACAAATAGCAAATCGGTTGACTTTCTCTGACACCTTGTAATGCGCCCACACAGCCGACATTTTCCCTGCTTGACAGTGTCCAAAAACAGCACGTCTGAAAGCAACAAGAACAGCGTGCATTAGAGCTGGGCGATAACCACATTTTACACCGTTATCGTAATTTAAATTGTCAACCACGGCAAATTTGATGATTGCGGTTAGGCTATAATATTGTTGCGTGGAGAATAGTTCCTGTATTCGTTTTGACCTTTTTCCATCCGCAACACAACCAACACACAACACAGCCAATCATAGCCAGCCTTTATACGAAGCGCAACATCACTGTAGTGAAGCCAGAGGGAAGCATCTTCAAAGCGCCAAACTCGGAGCTAGCATGGAGTGAACTGTTGTCAGTAAACCCACTAACTAGGGTAGACCAAGACAAAACGTTTGAAGACGAAGAGATGGAAGACGAACTGAGTTTAGTCCCTGAGAAAGGCTGCACATCAGTTGCGTGGGGTGACTTTGTTTACAAACGAGCTGACGAAGAGCAGAAAGGAGGAGTGTTCTACAAGTTCTGTAACAAAGCGGTCCTGGCGGCAGACTTCTCAAACCTATTCCATCATTTGAGAAGTTATCATGAAAAGGAATATGAATAATGTATGGCGAAAAAGAGAGGCAGAGGCAAGGAAATAATCATATGCATACGCGAAAAGGCAGCCACATATATGCATTTTTGTATTTGTGTATAAGTGCAAACTTTATACTTGAAATTATGCTTGAAAACTTACCGCACATATGTTAAATATGTTACCAGTATTGAATGTTAAATAAAGTTGTGTCTGAATATCTGTATATACTCAGCCTTTTTCTGCATACAAATTATCGTTTCAATATCATTATCATTAAGTATTTGGTCAACATGTCTTAATTATTTTTGCCCATATCGTCCAGCTCTAGTGTGCATCTTGTGCGTGGAG
Organism: Aldrovandia affinis; assembly: GCA_029706075.1. Lineage (NCBI taxonomy): Eukaryota > Metazoa > Chordata > Actinopteri > Notacanthiformes > Halosauridae > Aldrovandia > Aldrovandia affinis. The sequence goes on from JAINUG010000002.1 coordinate 888,197, forward strand.
TGCCAGAATTCTCGTGATAGCTAGTCAATCGCAGCATCGTCAGAGGAGTAAATGAGGCGTGGTTTCAGTCAGTTTAGCCTGTAAATAAAAGATGCTGCTGTTCCGTTCAAGCTTGAACATTTAGACCAGATTGATAGAACACAAATTGATGGATAATTATCAGCCACTTCCATCTTTAAATTTGATATTATTAAGCCGATTGCAGTCAACAAGGCAAATATCGGCCGATACCGATATATCGTTGCACCCCTAGTTACGGCACTGCATAAGATTGGAACTGCTGTGGCATTGCAGCATTATGGCCTTAAATGTTTTAGCTTCCCAGGACACTGGTGATATTCACCCTCAGGAGGAAGTGAGGGTGTGACAGAACTCATCTTGTCAATATAATCATTATAATACTAATGGAGAGAGAGAGCTAGATTCAAAAGGAGAGATGGTATCTACTCTGACCAGGTTAAAAAATTATAAACACAGAAAAACAGAGCATGCACAGTCTGGCCATGGAGACTGCCCAGACAGGCCAGGTTGAGTCACTCTGTCATTTTGAGGATGTGGAGACAGAGCTGCTTCTCATATCAAAAGATTCAAAGGATAGAGAGGGCAAGAGCCCTGTGCTTTCCCAAAGTAAAGAAACTCTTCCCTGAATATTTAAATCTCTGAGAGCTGGAGAGATGGCCGCTCCTCTTGAGAGAGGAGGGGGAATGTGTGGCTTCTGCGGAACAGTGCGTTTCAATCCGAGGGACAGTAAGTGATACAAAAACAAAATGAAGACCTATTCCATGTGTGCTCCATGGTTATTTTAATGTAGATGTCTTTTAGACGCAGATGTGGACCCCCTCCCCTTTGCTATTGTTCCACGTATGATTTGGCAACATAAGTGTATTTACCCTGCCAATGAAGCCAATTTGAATTTGAATGTGAATATGAGGCAGAGAGAGAGAGAGAGAGCGGAAGAGAGAGGGAGAAACAAGGAATATGTATTTCCCCAAAATCAAACAATTTCCAAATGTCCAAACCCAGATCAAGAGGGAAGGAGAGAGAAAAGAGAAAGGCTGGAATATGAAAGTATCTGTGTTGTTGTGCCTGAAAGCTGAGCCTGTAAGACGGCCCTCCTTTTATCCCTGCCTGTCAGAGAGCCTGTACTCTTATCTCTCAGAAATGGCTCACAGAGAGGTTCCGTCTGCGCTTGTGTTTTTTGTTACCAGTATTTTTAGATAAAGGCATCTGTCAGATTACTTCCAGCCTCTCCTGTATGTCCTGGCAGGAAAATATGTATGCATAATTGAGGTATGCAAATGGCTCGCTGTCACTGCAGTCACGGCGGAACAGCGGAGCGGTAAGCGGACCCTGGGATAGATTAGCCACGGGGTCGTCGCTCGCCGCCTGCTCCCGCTCTTTATCCGCAAGGTCACTTTCACTATAATTGCTTCCACTGACAAGGTCATTTCTGCAACGCAAGTGGCAAAACGTGCTCCCCCCTTTTCCACCTCTCCTCTCGCCTTCCGACTCCGCCTCTTTCTCTTCATTTGTCTCTTTCTCCCTCTCACTCATTTTCTCTTTCTCTCATCTCTGTGTATGTCATCTGTCTTGTATGAGCGATGGCTCACTTTGCAGGTTTTTGACATTGGCATGGAGAGCCCCCCTTCCGTCTTTGAAAGCCTCTCTCCTCCAAAGAGCCCCCCGTGATAACCCCAGCTCTCTGTACGGGCGTGTAGCCTTCACACTACCGTGGGGCAAGGGGGGGTCAAGAAAGGGAGGGGATGAGGAATGTTCTGCCTCTCTCTGTGTGTCTCTCTCTAATCTAAGATCAGTTTTGCTCTGATCTCAAGCTAAGCCCATCCATCATGAGACAGAGGTGAAAACTGATCCAGGGTCAGATGCAGCAAGGGGTAGGGGGCTAGGGTCGGGTCGTGGCGGTGCAGCAGACAGCAGCAAAGGGCCACAGCAGTACTGAACGTGCACTAGGGCTCTAGGAAAGGGCGGTGGGGCTGAGGAGCTCAGGCTACCAATGAGAGCAAACCCTGAGGAAGGTTATAGTGGCCTGACTGTACAGGGCTCTCCCGAACCCTCCAAACCCTGTGCACAATCAGTGTTCCCTCGAGGCCTCTCCCGCCAGGGCGGGCGGCAGCAGCATTCGGAGAGGGAGAATACAGGTGGCGCTTCATTAAAAAATGATAAATCTTTCTTTCTCCATGCGGCGCGATAAATCATTTTAATCTCAGATCTGATAAGATTGCACCACAGTTAATCATGTCTCTCGGATTGTGCCAGTGATCACCGCAACAAACGGCTTCCCTTTCACAAGAGCGTGAGATGCAAATCTGGAGCTGATTAAACACCATGTGACAGCCCAGTCAGCTCATCGCATCGTATACAGTACATACAGTATATATCAGATGTATAGAGATGTATATGGATGGATAGATTTGTTTTACTTATTTCAGAAATGGACAGACATGATTTTCTTAATCTTCTTAACAGTTATGTCATATTTTATCCAAAATATTAACTTTAAAAAATATATTTTGCCAGCCATTTTACAGACGCATATTTCTCGTTGTACACATTCAGTCACAAACTCCTTATATTTAAAAATACATAAGTACGCATAGTAGTAAATATAAAGGAAGTAAGTGTAAAAATAAAGGAAACACCAAAATAAATTGTATTAATAGGGCATTGGGCCACCACAAGCATCTAGAACAGCTTCAGTGTGCCTTGGCATAGATTCTACAAGTGTCTGAAACTCTATTGTAGGGATGCAACACCATTTTCCATGAAAAAATCCATCATTTGGTGTTTTGTTGATGGTGGTGGAAGACGCTGTATCAGGCACTGCTCCACATCTAAGTGTTCAATTGGGTTGGGATCTGGTGGCTGATATGACCATGGCATATGGTTTACATTGAATGGTTTTATGAGCATGATAACAGTGACCACTCGTGCCCTGTGGATGTGGTATTGTCACCCAGGAAGAGACCACTCCCATCAGGATCGAAATTCTTCACCATCAGATGAAGGTGATCACTCAGAATGGCTTTGTGTATATTGGCTTTTAACCTGCCCTCTAAGAGGTTGAGTGGTCCTAAGCCATGCCATGAAAATGCACCCCACACCAGAACAGAGCCACCAGAACCCTTCAATTACTCAAGCATTTCCCTTATTTTGGCAGTTAGCTGTACATGTTAGTTGTAATAAAATGCTGTGTTAGGGATGTGAGCGGGTACTATGAACGTAGCCCCTGATAGTGCACAGAAGACTCCAGGTCTGTCTCTCTCACCAGGAGGAGGAGGGTGCTAGTAAACAATGCTCCACCTGTACCTATAACCTGTGTCCTATCCCAGCCAAACCACATGGTACGGCCTCAGCCACTTATAAGAGGTCTCATAAGACCACCATAATTCATTTGCACGTGATTAATGAAGGCCGTCAGATATGCGTCCGTCTCCCACAGCTCAATGGCGTATAAGTGGAGAGGATCCCCATTCCCTCCCCACTCAACACCAGCTCCCTCCACTCTACCGCTCTGTAATGGAGGACCTGAAACTGACAAACCAGCATGGCCGCCCACACCCTCTTCCCATAAACCGCACACGGATAAGCTGGCTCCTTCTGTCTCTCTCAGGAACGGTTTTGGGATCCATGAGTTCCAGGCTTAGAAACACTGTGACAAAGGCTTAAATCTCTGATTAGGCCATTACAGGAGATATAACCCAAAGTTAAATATTGAGATAATGAGAGCCGCCGGTCCGTGTCAAGGATTAGATATAATTACAAAAAGATTATTGGTAGAGAGCATCTTCCCCAATTTCACCTCCACGAAAACAGCAGACCTGCTGAGAATTAATCATGGACGTACAAACAGACAGTGTTGAGCACAGAAAATAATCCCACCGCCAGCCACCAGCAGGCGGATAGCACAGGTCAAGCACAGAAACGCGAGCCGCATAGGAACCTTGCTAAACAAACAGACCTCATGCCTTTAATACAAATCTCCAACAACCAACCTGCCTCAGACACAGGTGTTCATCTAAATATTCATGATTCTTCATTTTGACAAAGTATAGCCATTTACTGTCACCTCAGTAATGGGGGATTCTGACTCTGTATTGTATAATGTGACAATTCTATAGGTGTAATCGGGAACTGAGTGTCAGTGTGTTATTGCGAGCATGCCAACTGAATGTTGGTATTATTGTATATAGACAAGTAGATGAAGTTACAGGAATGGGCAAAAATGCTACCTCTGTCATAATTTATTTTTAAAAGAATACATTATAAGCCATTCTCGGGTTGGCGTAGTGGCGATGCATTATTAAGCATTGCAAAGCAGGGCAAAATGACTTGGATGTCTTTTGATTCCGTGTACATCAGACGGCATGCTAATAATGTGTGCTTAATCAGGGAAGACGTGCCATGGAGAATACAACAGGATGAGTACAGAACAAAATGTGCTTTTACCACGGTTTGGTTGAGTCATTGTTCTTACTGCCTGCATGATGTGCAACGTGTGAATCTTCCTGTGATGGTTTGTAGGTTTCTCTGGACAACAGTTAAAAATATAGCTGCAAGCCACAGCCTGGCAGAACAGCTCCCCATGAGAATTATAGAGCGTTCTCTCAAACTGCAGAGTTGTACTGTTTAACAGTGGTTTGTTTGCACTTGTGTTAAATATGATTTTTTCTTTTCAAATTTCAACCGCAGTCGGGGGAGATGCATCCTTTTTAAAACCTGGGTGAATTTGCCTGAGCGAACGCCTAATGTTTTGACTCACCAGAATGAAATTTGGTGCATCAAGAAAGACGAAGTAGCAGATCTCAGTTTATATGAAGCAAAGAAAATGTATAGTTTATTCAACATGGACGCATCACAGCTTTCCGAACACTCAAGAAAGCATTGACGAATGCAAGTTAGATGAAATAACATGGCTCTTTAACCAGCTTATACTGGCTATATACTTTGCCTTTGAGGAGTTCACTAAGCACTTGTGTATTTGTGTATTGTGACTGCTTTTTGAAGGCAATGGTCGCAATGGGTCAAATCTCTATTAGGATGCAATTTGCGGGGGTTACATCACTTTGAAACTTTGCTTTAGACACAGTTAAATCTACTCATGCATATGTTTACCTCAGGTGAATGCGCTAAAACAGGGTGGAGATTTTGTAAATTAGGTCGATTAGGTCTGATTTACTAAAGCATGCGTTAATTGCAACTCTCCTCTTTGCGCGTGAATTTTTAGAACACCCGAAAGCAGGCGGTATTTTTGTAAACGCTGAAATAGCCTAGCTCACGTCCTTCCTATAAACTCTTCAAAGAATGTGACCACAATAACTAGCTAATTCTTATAGGTGATTTTAATTTGAACTGGTCTTAAAAAAAAAAAAGGTTTATCACAAATACGATCTAGATCAATTAGTCAATTTAAAAAAACCCTCAAAGGCCTCATTTACACTTGTCTTTTTATGCGACGTATACCCGGTTTCTTCTGTATCCGATGCCCGGATTATGCTGTTGGAAAGGTTCTCTTTTATATGCCCCCTAAAATCATGCCATCTTTTCTTTACATCATATACTGTTAATTTTTTATGGCTAATGATTTTTTTTTTTGTGATGTCTCTCCAAATTATGTTTCTCCTCTCTGTTAGTGTTATAGCCAATTCCTACGCTGTAATACGGCGTTGTGACATTTACTTCTATTTCCCATGACTTATTTTCCTGATCTGTAAATGTACGTTTTTATTTTCTCTTGGTTTCCGTGCTACTTGTGCCTAGTTGCTGCACTAGCCTAGCCATTTCTTGATCTGGACATGTGATCTGCCATATTGTTTTAGGTTTTTTTTCTCCTAACGCAAAATTGCAAATGGGAGTGTTTAATTATAATTTTTTAAAAGACTTTGTTTCAGAATTTTCCCCATTTTATACTAATTTCTTAGCCAATTATACCCTCCTTTCATGTCAACTATCCCCCTCGTATTGTGAGTTCGCTGCCGTCGCCCTGAGACCGGCAGTGACAAAGGCGTGTAACTCCGGTATGCATACAGCCACTCTTATATGCAGCGAGCTGTATCGGCTTCCCTCCCCCCCTCCCTAGTGGCGCTCCCTAGTGGCCAGAGCCGAACTGGCACGGCTGGTGGAATGGGACCTCGGTCGCAGTGGGCAGCATGTGTCTCGGTCGGATGCTCTTACTGCTACACCACCCAGAAGGTGTTTCATTTCTTTGATTGCGTAATTAGAACGTCTTAGAAAATTGTTGTTAATGCGTAGGTATCTGCGATCACAAAATAGCCGCAATATAGTGACTGCTGTTGCGCTGGGACTATTTCCTTAGTAAATCTGGCCCTCATATTTCCAGCGTTATAAATGTGCAATTTGATTGGGTAAAAGTTGTCTTATTTTATAATAATAAAAGTGCCATACAAAAAACATTTGTATGCAAATTTCCCTGTCAATTGGGCAAGTTGTTCTTGAAAAGATGGGCAGGTAAATCAGGAAATTCTACTGGCTGTTGAGGCCATATTCAAAGTAGGCACATTGTTATGGAAAGGTCACATGTCTGTGAACACCAAATGTGGCATCAATTGCACAATTTGGGATTATTTTACGCTCGGCTGCATATTATGGTTGATAGCAGAAATTTGTTTGCAAGCCAACCGTTTGACCTTCAAATTTGGTGGGCACTCGCAACTCAAAGTTCTACGACACTGCCAGATTTGTACAACAGGAAGAAATGGTCTTATCTGTTATTTGATTGGCTCGCGGTAGACGGATAGTTTGACGTACACACTTGTTATGAACAAAATGAATGAAGGGTGGCCCAGGGGTAATTTCACATTAAACGTTAATCGTTCAAGCAGATGATAAGGCCAAGCTTTATTTCTTTTTTAAACTGTTTTTCTCCCCAATTGGGAGTCGCCAACTGTTCACCTCAGTTCAACACTGTGCCAACTAAACCTGCACAAGAACTGTGCATGCTCTCAGCCCATGAGCCAGTGGCCATTTTCCACACTATAGCGCTCGAGATAAACAGGAGAGCTAGTGCCAATCAGAGGGGAGGAGCATCTCTCACTGATCACCGCTAGTCATGTGTGGACACCTCGCGTGTTATTGGGAAGGCCTAAAGCAGCTGTAACGTGAAGAAGCCTGGCTGGGGAGGCCAAAGGCTGCATTCAAACACATGCATTTGGAACACCGTTACACAACGGAACAATGGCTCAATCCACACCCGTTTTCACTTCACAGACAAGCACCGCAAACGTCATTCAGTTTCATATTCCTTATTGCCATGTTACACAAGTTACACACGAGATAATTGCAATTAGTTTTTCCGCATATCTCTCCTAAGAGAGGTCCATGCGCAGGGTCAGCCATAGTACGGCGCCCCTGGAGTAGTTATGGGCACTTCGGCAGTGCCCCAGAAAGTGAACTAGCATCCCTCCGGTTTCCAGTTCATTGTTTTTTCGTTTGGCCTTCCTGGGATTTGAACCAGCAACCCACTTGTCAGCCCGATCGCTAACCACTGAGCCACTTCAGCCACTTCTTCACACCTCATGTGCTAATAATGAGTCCATGGACGATGTGTATCACGTTTTATTGAATCAGAGTAGTGGTTTACAAGAAAATATCACTATGTTCACTCTTCAAAATGGCAGAAATTCCAGCATGCAATTGGGGGAAAATGCATGCTGCAGTATGGGGAATTCCATATGCTAAATAATGTATGTAGGGGGAGGCTATTCAACTGGTAACTTCTCAATGGCCCTTTGACCTGTTGACCACCGTTTTTAAAATATTAACCCACAAACCTGAAATTAAATTAAATATTGGTGTTATACCAAATAATTGTTTTCTAGGAAAAATATATTTATATATATATTTATATATTTTGTTGTCACATGCACCAATCTGTCTCACTGAAAAGCGCAGTAAATGCTCTAATGGCGGACGGCCATTTTGAACATTCGAACACTAAAAATGTAACTAGCAGGCCTATGGAGGGTGGGCGATAGACACTGAAAATCCCACCTGATAGCAAAAAAGACCCAACTGATTGGTTTAAAATGTGTTTTTTTGTCATCTTGACATATTTCTCTAGCCAAACAATAGACATCGGGGTGATGCTGATTAGTTATGGCTTTACGCTTTTATCCTGCCCCAAAGCCTTCTTTCACGATCCCTGTTCACTTTTAACTAAAAGATTCACCAGCTTCGGTCGACTTTATGAAACCGCACGTCTTGTAATTCAGAAAATGAATTCATGCTGTAAAATTGAACACCCAGTGGGGCAAATAAAAAATACGTAGTACTGCGGTTTTTCGATGCCATGGCAGTTGAACGGAACCTCTATGAGAGCAACGATAATTCGTTGAGAGAAATGTCGGGCACCACTGTGACCTGCCTACCATTGGGAATAAACCTATATCTAGGTCTGCATCTGCAGTGTCAGCATACCTCCCACTAGTGACAGAATAATAAGCAATAACTATGCATTAGGTCTGTTTTGTTAACACACATACACAAATAGTATAGGCCTTCAGGAAGAGGTAGCTGAAGAACCCTGAGACCGTGTGCTCTCTCTGGGGCATCTGATGGGCACTTAGCTGTGACCTGCGACCACACCCTCACACCCTCCTCCTCCTCCTCCTCTCCCTCTGCAGGCACCACTCTGAAGGGACCGTGTGTGACCCACGCCAGGACGCCTTTTTAAATATGCAACCCCCCCAGTCCGCCGGGGCCGCCTCGCGGGGGGCCCAGACTGAGGTGCCTTGCAGCCGATTGGACGGGGCGTCGGCCGGGGGCTGCAGGTGTTCCCCCCTCCGCCACTCCGCCTCCCCCCCACCCTACCACACCTGCTCCGTTCCCATCATCCCCTCGGTGCAGGGACACCACGACGACGCTTCCTGTATGCAAACAGCCAGCGCAAGAAGGAGCGTCCGCTCTCTGGCGCCCCCGGGAGACGCGGGGGACGGCCCCTCCAGCCCGCACCGACCCTCCTCCTCCTCCTCCTCTGCCTCTTCCTCCTCCTCTCCCTCCAAAGGGGCGGTGCAGCAGGTCGCAGTGGCCCTGCTCCTGGACGAGGCGCACGAGCAGCTGAGGGTGCTGGCGCACGCCCACAGGAAGCAGGAGGACACGAGCTCCGCCCACACGGTCGCCAGGGAGACCGCCTGCTTCCTGTCGCCCACGTGGGGCGAAGCCGGGGGGGCGGCCCCGTGCGGACCGCCCGAGACCCGACTGGTGACCCCCAGCAGAGAGGCGCACAGAGACTCTGGCCAGCCCTGCGAGTGAGGGGGCGGGGGCCTTCGCTTTGTGTGTGGATCTCAGATCAGCCCTGGCGTTTTCTGAAACCGAGACTGCAGAGCTTTGCAGGGAGGGGATTACGAGCGGGGGAAAAAAAAACTGAGTTATTAAAAAATTTAAAGAAAAACACAATGTGCATAAAATATGAGAGAGGAAAGGGGGGTGAGCTAGGTTTAAAAACTTATCGAAAAAGAAAAATTATTTATATGCATTTATTTAAATGACAAGCTTCTACTTAGAAAAAGAAACCAAATAGTCTGTCATCTCCATTGTGTTTTTAAGTGTAAAAAAAAAAAATATATATATATATATATGTATATGAAATAAAATGTGACCAAGTAAAAATGAGGAAAGTGGGAAAGATGTAACCTTGCTGTTGTACCAACTCCTTCACACCTTTCAGACACGGCTGTACAAAGAGACTACCTGCCCCCTCTCCTCCATGTTGCCCCCTCTCCACCCCCCCCACCAGGAGGACCACGTGTTGACCTGACCTAGGGTGGGGAGGGCCATGGCGTTTGCCTGATTTGTGCCAGGTAGATTGTGCGTTCGCTCTGTGTTTCTGGCCAAGGAAAGCATCAAACTCTGCCTTCAAACTCTGAAATCCCACTGTTCATCCGCTGACACTGACTGAGAGAGAACCTAAAGTAAGTGGAGGACTAAATGCCCACAGACGAAGGGAAGCGAAGCATCTTCAGCGAAACGGCAGCGGAGCAGCACTGACAGTCCGAAAGAGCAGCGGCTCACCCTACTGCGGCTTGGGTCCGTCACGCTCCTGTTATTTTTTCATACGCGACTGAAGAAAGTGCTGTTTTTAGGTGGATTTGGTGGGGATAAGGAATGGTTAATGCTCAGCCATCAGACCTCCCCAACACACACACACACACACTCCTGTGGTGACGTTACTGAAGTCGGAGGGAATTTGCAAGGATGGGGGGGATGAAGAAGGAATGGAGTGATGGTGACCAGTTGGGAAAAGCGTAGAGGGGTTGATACGTGGTACATTACCTTGAGCATGTGGAGGATTTTTTCTGTTTTTTTCTTTTTTTTAATGGAAGGTGTCAATCAACTGCTTTTCTTGGGGGCGGGGTGGGAGGGGTGGGGACACGTGGTGAATTTGCATCAGGACTCCCTATTTTCTGTTTTATTTACAAACCAAATTTTGGGAGAAAAAAAAAAAATGGAATCAGTAAAAAAATATATATATATGTTTTTCCATGTTTTGTATTGTTACTGTAAACCCCCTCTTCCCCCCGCCCCCAAGATCGGTGCATGTTAAGACTTGTTTTATAGAACATCGTCCCTAAATTTGAGATTTCTGTCACAATACCTGGAGTTGTGCACAAACTTTATAGTTCAGCATCATACGAGCCACGTGCTCTGAGGTTTTGAAAAATGGAGACGTGTGTCACGGAAGAACGTGGGATGGTTACCCAATCCCCATGATTTCTACAGCTTGTGCTGCTTTCTAGCTCTCCGCTTCTCCCAGCGATGCTAGGTCAATTCTGGATCTTTAAAACAAGCCAGCGATTTTCTCGGCGTTTCAGCAGTTCTATACAGGCTGAGCCTCATTCTCCTCACTGAAACGGTGAAGGAGCAGGCGCTGTTTCACCAGTGGCCTGTCCATTTTGGGGGAGGTGGATCACATGTTCACTGTACCGGCTAACCCGTGTGGGACTGGAGCCCTGTTCCCTGTGTGCTCATTTTTCTTTGATGTGTTATTTTAACGGCAGCCTAATGAAGAGCTGCTTTCATGAAGAGCTACTGAGTTCCTTCCTCCAGCCGCGGAAGTCTTACTGCATTCCAAGAGTCAGAAGGGGAAGGCTGCCTGCCAAACTCTGCCAACTACTGACATACTGTTTAGTTCATCAGAACTAGCTGCTGTAAAACCACACAGGGCCGGTGGGGCTGATGTGCACATGAAATAAAACTTTAGGGCCTGCTGGCTGAAATACTTGAGAAAGATGACAGGGCCCTAATAATGATTTTCCTTTACTGCTACAGGGGTCCTTTGGCAGGCTCAGTGTCCCTTAAATTGGTGTGTGTGTGGGGTGGGGGGGGGAGGGCTTGTGTGTGCGTTTGTTGGGTTGTGGGTGGCTGTGTGCATGTGAGAGTATGTTTGTGTTTTATTTTTTCATCTAAAACTATAGAGGCTGTTTCTCTGCACAAAACACTGACACAGGGATTATCTTGGCACTCCTGGCTCCCCCTCACGTTCATATACTGGTACAGAAAGGCTGCGGTCCTCTCTTCCAGCCAGAGACCAGAGAGAACCGGACTGCAGGGACAGACTACAGGGCCATAGAGCTCCAGGTGGACTTCCTGTTCAAGGTGCCAGAAGACCAGAAGGCCCCTGTTCACTGAGATGACCATCAAAGCCTTGCAGGGTGTTGAGATGGCCAATCAGATGGCACCAAACAGCCGCACTTTATTACCGTTCTGTACAATGCAGTGTCTCAAATGGGAATTGCATTTTACACATTCTTGTTGAGTTAGTGGAAAGCTAAGAACGAGCTAGCAAAAAATCTCCCTCTAGCCCCCCCTCTCCCAGAACAGTCAGCAAGCACATTTCCATTTGAAAAAGACAGGCTGTCTTTTAAAGTTTAATTTCACTCTTTGGTGTGCTGCAGGAGACTTAACTCCTGGTGAAGATTTTGAATTTGTGTAAAGACTAAACCTTCTGGTGACGCTAATGTGTCTTTAAATGAAAGTAAGGTGCTACACATTAAGGTTCCCTCTGTCTTTCTCCTCTTCCACTCCCCATTTCTCTCTCTAGCTATCCTTATTTTTTCCCCGCTACCCTTTCTCCCTTCATTTTTTCCGTCCCTCACTCTGCCCTCTCTCCCCCCCCCCCCAGAAGTAATAGTAATACAGTTATCTGCAGGAATGTTACAGTCTGAATGGTGCTGGCTTGCTCACTTCGACAGTCTGAATAAGCACACCGCTACAGCTGGGGTGATGAAATTTGGCTCCCTCGCTTTGGAAACACTCCGATGCACCATAGACACAGCCTATGCCATCTGTCCCAGAGTCTGTGCCGGATTTATTCTGCTGGTGAATGCCTGCCAGACTCATCTGCACACACACACACACACACATACATACATACATACACACACACACACACACACACATATACATACATACATACACAAACATTAAATTCAAAAAATTACTAGTTATTTTGCAGGAAAAGAAAAAACAGGGCACAGAGCAGCTTGGTTTTGTGTGTGTGTGTGAGTGCATGTGCACTTGTGTGCGTGCATATGCGAGTGCCTGTGTGTGAATGTGCACATATTTGCGTGAGTGCGTGTGTGTGTGTGTGTGCATTTTTCAGTCCTAGGCATAGCACCTCTGCTCCTGACAGTCAGTGTCTAATGGCCTCTGAATGCCTCTGTGGTTTACTCTGCTGCAGGACCATCTGCTGTCAGAGCAGGAACTGTGTTTAAAGCATTCTCTTTAGAGTGGGGTGGGGCACTCTTTAGGGTATCTATCTCGAGGATGCAATTCTGATTGGCTGGATTTCTGCACAAGAAATATAGGTCTGATGCTTCCTCAAGTCTCAGTAGCTTCTTGTTGTAGGAACAGGGTTACACGCGAAACGTAACAGAGTGTTTCCTACTCAGCGTGTACACATTCAGTTTTTGTTCGACCTCAGCTCTTACTCTCTTCCTCTCGATTGGCTGTAACAAGTGAAGTAGTTCCCCACCCAGTGGGAGAGCCTGAGAGACTAACAAATAATCCACTGAGCCTCGATTTGAGTAATGGAAAAACTCTTGACAATAACGCATGATGTTCTCGCGCTGTTGTTGTGATGACGTGGTGCGGCCACAGCAACGCTGTACGGAGGTTATGAAACAGTTTGGTCACTGGACAGAAATCTGCGCATCTTGGGCCCACTTTTGTTCCAGGACACATGTTTTTGTGGACTGGCCGTTTGTGATCTACCCAGAAGGCCTTTGAGCAGTGTATAAATGCCACATGTGATGGGAGAATGAGTCTTGTATTGAGCTGACCCAATTGACATAGTGAAGAATTTACATTTTTTCTGTTAATGCCCTAAAAAAATAATTAAAATAGCTGATCAGATCAATTTTCTGTTCATTTTATTTTTTTAATTTTCTTTCAATAAAGATGAGTTTTGGTGTTGCACAGGATACAGGAGTGTGTATGTTCATTGTGTGACACTAAAAGCATGTGTTTCTTCTCAGACCAAATAACTATCCAGCCATTACAAATTATTATTACAGAAAACCATAATAAAATAGTATTAAAACAACATTGATTAGGATGGCAGGTATGTCATCCACCAAGTTGGCGGGGTATACCCCATATCTATATGTAGCGGATGGGCTCACGTGAGCGAACGCTGCCGAGTGACGTGGATAAGAGTACGATTAGTTCCCGGAGTTAGGGACTTGAGTCTTTAGCTCAGCGAGCTTAATCGCTCTCGTCGCATCGGAGATCCGCCTCGGTTCAAAACTCGCTGCGGGCAGAACCAACACCGTCATATATACAGCATCAAGACCTTTCAGGGTCTCCCACAGAAATAACTACAATGGCCACAGACTGTCCTTACAAACATTAACTTCTGTACCCTCTGACCTCATGTGAACACAAATAATTCAGATACAACTTAAAACAGCCACACAATTAAGCCCAAAACTTGAGTTATTTTGTGTTTCTACCTTATCATCTTCTGCTTCATCATAATTTGCCTGCCAATTGCATCATCAGAAATGCTCCAGACCCTCAAAATATGAATTCTCCCCATCAAGGCCATTTATATGTTTCTTGGGGGCCCTAAGCAAGATCATGTCAAAAGTCCTGGGATGTGAAAATGGGACATTTATTGTTCATGGCATATATAGCTATTTCTAACAATGTTTCCATAATAGAGTAAACCATGCTTTAATAGAAATTAAATGTGCCTAATTAAGAACAATGAACAGCTAGTTACATTTCAGAGGTTGCAATTATGGTTGGAATGAAAACCAGCATACACAGTGGGTCCAAAGGACCGAGTTTGGGAACCACTGCTCTATAGGACCAACTGTCAGGCCATATACATCTATTCCTGGACATTCAATACATTTCTAATTGTAAGCATTATGAGCTTAACGTGTACAGTGCATGCTTCTAGATCAACACTTGGCGGCACCAGGTTTCTGCCAAATCAAGGGCCCCCTAGTGGCCATGGCGCCCTAAGTGGTCACTTATAGGAGAAAACAGCCCTGCTCCCCATTGGTGAATATCCTCTTTGTACAAAACTGCTTATAACCAACTGTATAATACAGCTCAAAAACCCTGATATCAAAAAGAAAAATCAGTTAAAAGGCAGGATTAGACTGTTGCATTTTGATTCTTATGTAGCTAGAGCAGTTGCTGTTTCACTCAACTGGTGACCTTGACACCACAGCACTGCCTGAAGGCATAACTGGCAAACTCTGAGTCCCGGCTGTAGCCTTCGGGCTATTGGTTCATAACTGAGTGGGCCAGCTATTTCTACAGTTGCAGGACAGCAGTGTGTGTGTGCATGCGTGAGTGCAGGACCACGTGTGTGTGTTGCTTCCTGCCAGCCATCTGGAGCTGTGCACAATTGAGACAGGTTTACCAAGAGAACTGCTACTTTTTTAAAACGGCCTTCATCCAGGAAAAGTTTTTTATAGCTTACATCGGATAGAAACAAAATTATTCCTTTGTAGAGTGTATCACACCCACTAGGAGATCACCCAGAGCTCCAAACAGGCCATATACATCTATTCCTGATGAGTCAAATATACTCTGTATTAATATACTCCGTTTTGGTTTTTTTTGGGGGTTTATAATTAAGAAAAAGCTTGTTTGTTGTATAGAGTAATTTGTGTTGGTCAGTGGAAAGAAATCCCAATTAAATCCATTTGATTTCAAGAAGTAAGAAAATAAAATGTGAAAAATGCCAAAGGGCTGAATACTTATGCCCAATGTATATGTATATATATATATAATGTGTAAGAAATGAGCCTAAGAAAGGACTACTGAAACATAATTCTTCCCGATTTAATGGTTTTGTATACACTACCAGTCAAAAGTTGTAGAACACCCCCATTTTCCAGTTTTTACTTAAATTTAAGCAGTTCAAGTCCAGTGAATAACCTGAAATGGTACAAAGGTAAGCGGTAAACTGCCAGAGGTGAAAAATAATGTACCCTTGGATTAAACTGGCCACTACAGAAACCCAAAAGTCATGGAGATATAGAAGCACCAAACTTCTATTAGGGTACTATTATCTGGCAAACCAACTACAATGGATCACAAAATGGATACACCCTAACCAACAGAAGAACCTATGCATAGAAATAGAACAGTCAGAATATAAGGACATTTCAACCACCAATCTACCATTCCTAAATACAGATATAAAACACCATAAGGCTTTAAGAACACAGTAATCTCAAACACTCTGACAGCTTGGTGGAAAATCAACAAGATCCCCAAATCCACCCTGACACCCTGTAAATATGCCCTGATCTGCACAACACTGACTTTCAACTCAACAAAACAAAAATGATTTTTAACACATGGAAAGAAAATGGTATCACACATCTCCACATCTTTCAAAACAACACCTTCATAACTTCAAAGATTTGGTCCAGAAGTATGGTATTGGGAAAGAACAATATCTGCAACATCTTCACCTGAAATCAGTAATCAAAACCAAAATTGGCATAACAAATAACAACCTCCAGCCAGCCCCACTTATAGAGGAAATTAACAAAATAACAAATCCCAAGAAAAATCTCTCCAAATTATACAAAATACTATCTTGCATCGGCAATGTCTCTCCCTATTAAAGAATGGGAAAAAGATCTCTCAATCTGCACCAATGCTGACTTCTGGACACAAATCTGTATCAATACCTTATCAATACTAATACACAGCTAATCCAGTGCAAGGTAAATCACAGAGCTCATATCACCCAACACAAGATGTACAGGATGTGATTCACAGAGCACATATCACCCAACACAACATGTACAGGATGGGATTCACAGACTCTGACACATTCACACTGCACATTAAAAACCCCAGACAACTATTTCCATGCCACAAGGCTCTACCCACCCATTCAACTTTTCTGGCAAGCAGTCGCCGGCAATCAGTGTATATATGCACGGCAACGTTCTAAATCATTACGCGTACACATTTCAAAATGTTAGCGAGTTCTATTTTTCATAAACCATGTTAGCTCAGGAGAAAAATAGGTTTAAACATGCAATAGCTACCGGTACATTATGTTTATTGTAATTTATGCTGGGGTTTAGGAGCAGACATTTGGTTTGATACTCACTGAGTTGTGGCCAGAAACAGTGTTGACAGAATTCGTAGTGAGTAAGCAAGTAAGCACCTATTTTCTGTCTGCAACAGCTGTCGACAAGCCAACCTTTAGCAAATTGGCAATACAGTGGTCCACTACTGGCAGGACCATTCACCAACTACTGTACCTGGCATTAACTATACGCTAGCAGCCTCCTGTTATGCTGATTTGCAAAATGTTGGCTGACTGACACCTGTGCTAACTGAAATCTAAAACAGACATTTTATTGCTTCCCACGCTTGGTTAGCTAGTCAACAAGACGAGATAAATACTTTGGGGAACTGGCTTCCTGTAATCTCTTCATTCTTCATACAGACGAGACAACACACAATCAGCAGCTTTCCCATTATAGGCAACAGCAGAGACACATAGTCAATATAGTCTTGTCTGTTGGAACAGGAGCATGGAAAAATGCTGTAACATTAGCTTACACTGCAGGAGATTTCTGTGACAAAAAAACTGCTTTTGCAGACAGCAAACCAGCACTTGTTGCTGTTGCTCTCCAACAATGAATGACAGGCAAGGATTTTTGTAGCTAGCTAGCTTGCTAGCTTCCTACGTCTATTCTCAATGTATTCGCTTGCGATCTAAAGGCGAAGTAGCCAGCACTAGTTAGGATCCAAAGGCTAGTTACTAGATACTGGAACCATCTTCATGTGGCGGATGTGTGCATTGTCATTTTAGTTTTGTACTGTATTCAAAATGTGTTCAAATTATGTTTTATTTAAAAATGTGCTGGTAATTTTAGACATGGTATAACTCCATGCCAGTGTATATATAAGAATATTTGTTCAGGGGTGGTTAAAGGCCCAAGGCTGAAGGTCCGTTAACCACCCCTGTCATGCCATATATTCTGAATATATATTAAAATTATATAAAAAAGAAAATGATATTCTTTTGAAGTAATAGAAGTTCACATTTTGTTTAACAAGTAATGTTTTTTCCCAAAAAATGCTGACTATTTTCATTGTAAGTAGAGCTTAAGGGCAGTGAGACAAGTTGAATTATCATTTGTTTGACATTGCTTAGCAACTTAAGAAATACAACTTATCTTTTATAACGGTTTCAAATTTCAATTATAATGTGCCATGTTCCTAGCTGCAAAATCTGTGTGATCTCATATTGAATGCTGCTGTGTTGGAATTTAAGCATTTACACAGAAAAAAATACAACAACCGATTAATATACCAACTAATTAAACTTTTTTTTTTTTATCAACCAACAGCCCTATACACAGTGAGATGGTGTATATACACAGGTCTGATATAGGTGTCGTGTATACATACAGGTAGCTGCCAAAATGAAGGAAACACCAACATAGTGTGTTAATAGGGCGTTGGGCCACCATGAGCATCAGAACAGCTTCAATGCGCCCTGGCATAGATTCACAAGGGTCTGGAACTCTATTGGTGGGATGCAACAATATTCTTCCACAAGTAATTCCATAATTTTGTGTCTTGTTGATAATTGCGCAACATGCTCCATAATTTCCGTAAAGTGTTCAATTGGGTTGAGCCCTGGTGACTGAGATGACCATGGTATATGGTTTACATGGCTTTCATTCTTCAAACCATTTAGTGACCTGTGGAGGGGGGGCATTGTCATCCTGTAAGAGACCACTCCCATCCGTTTAGAAATGGTTCACCATAGGATGAAGGTTATCATTCAGAATGGCTTTGTATTTATTGGTGTTTACGTTGCCCTCTAAGGGGTTGAGTGGACCTAAACCATGCCAGGAAAATGCAACCCACACCATAACAGAGCTGTCTGAACCCTTCATTTACTAAAGTGTTTCCTTTATTCTGGAAGTTACCTGTATATACTGTGTGTGTGTATATATATATATATATATATATATATAAACAAACAAATGAACAGGCAAGCTCACTAGCCCCCCTAGGTGCTGATGACAGGGCAGTTCTCTCAAGCAAATAAATCTTTAGCAGATGTTTTCAGATATGCATATTTTCTGAGGGGATGATAAAAGGTTTGAATTATTTGGAGAGCCATTTCATCCTATTCAATTCAATTGTACACTTCAGAATATTATCTGTTAAAGTAAGATAGAATGGAAAAATAACAGCCAACTCAGAGAAGAGAAAATATATATCTGGGGACCTTTGCAGGGATCAGCATACCTACTGCATTCAGTGGAGGGTTTGTAAACCTGAGGGGGGGGGGCAGGGGAGATTCATGGCAGGGCTTTGGTGAGCACAGTTCTTAAATTAAAGATTTATATTTATTTTAATTTATATTCAATATTTCTATGACATTATTCGATTTTTATTATAGTATTTAAAAAGATTATTATTGGGGTAGCGGTCTAACGCGCCACACTTTGGTGTGGCGTGCGCTGCCTGTCAGGGACGCGGTTCGAAACCTGCATCTCTACCAGACCGGCCCTGGTCGTCAGCCCCGATCGGAGGTGGCATTTGGCATCTGTCCGCCGCCGGGGGAGGGGGGAGGGTGAGCCGGCACGAGTCCGTCGAGGAGAAGGTAAAAGGCGTCCGTGGAACAATTTCCGTCTCAGAAGAGGCGGGAACAATCGGCCAGGAATGTGTGTCTCGCTCCCGGAGGACGGGCGGCGGACTCGTGGGGGTGGGGAATTGAAATAAATAGAGGGTATAATTGGCAACCAAATTGGGAGAAAAACAGGAAAATTAGAAATAAATAAATTAAAAAAAATGTAAAAAAAAGATTATTACTATTATTATTATTATTATTATTATTATATTAACTTCGAAAATATTTCCTTCATTTTTAGCTGTGTTAATCGCTAGTCAAAAACATGGATTTGCTATCATGGCACGTATCATTCACAGCCAAACCTGTCATTTAGCCTAATTAATTATGTTAATTGCTCATTATGCCCTCTGAAAGCTACCTCTGCTGGCCAACATTACATTAATTTTATGAGAACCAAAAATTGCTCGCTGGGAACCAGAACATGGATTTTCTGAATGCTGCGTGACTGCCAGGGTTATGATTATGATTGATTACAGTTCAGTGGTACTACTGCATGTCATGACATTACTGACCACCACTGGCAGTGCCCCAACCACAGAAAATTACACCAGAACTGGAGACATATCAAGAGGCATGGTGATGTACAACCAGGGGTGCACATAAGTGGTACGCCAGTACGCATTAACGTGAATTAACTAACTAACTAAAGTTCATTAACTTACCAGTGATGGACTGATCGCGTATGTTTAAAAAGTTTGTCGTCTTGCTTGGCATGCAATTAACATTTGAGGATGTGATTAACGTTTGAGGACGCCAAGGACAGGGTATGTCTACTGCAGACCTGCCAACCTGGGAATTTTTTTTGAGTACAACCAGCGGCGTAGGTTTCGCACGTAACGGCGCCCCATGTTCTGTCGACTGTCTGTTTTGTTTTTTTACGTTTTCTTAAATTTGGCGCCTCTCGGAATTTTTCCTTTTTTGGCGTAGTTTCAGCGGACATTTGCGTACATGCGTATTTTGACCAAGAATTGCGTGCTTTGTACGCAAAATGCGTACAGGTTGGTAGGTCTGTTACTGTTGTGTCAGAGAGCTAGATATCAAATAGTATAGAACAGTAAAATCTGACATTTACATCTTGTCTACCTATTTTTTTCCCCCGATGATCAACAACATTACTGTTGTGTAAAATGATGAGTGGTAAACCACTGTACTGCAGAAATGTGCCTATTTTACACATAATATGCCCTTTATTTCACCCGGAGCTCAGCAGTACTGCCACATGCATATGTTATGGCATAATGAATGCATTAGAGCCTGTATTCTGCAGCTGGAGGCATTTCATTCATATGGACCACCTGTTCCGCTAGACATGCTTGCCCAGGGGTGAATTCAATTCTTCGGCGCCCGGCCCCCTTTCAAAATAAACCCTGCATATTTCAGTTATTTATTAAATAGCTGTTTTCTATCAATACTCATTAGCTCTTTGAAATCAAGCATGCATTTAATCTCTAAATCTAAAACTGCAAGTGAGAGGTTGAGAGGGGGGAGGACAGTCATTAAAAACCCACAATACGATTAATCATTCAGTTATGGAATCAATCAATTAACCAACTAATCAGCTAGTCCATATAATGTCCTTTGAAATGACTTGTGGACAGAGTCAAGTAAAAGGGCCAACGCTGGAAGTTTGATGTATTGGAACCAGAGAAGGGGGGCAGAAACAAATCTGTGCTTTGCTCCAGGGCAGTAAACAAAACAAAGAGGTTCACCCACTTAGCCTGCTCTCCAACAGCTTGCAAAACTTGATTTGTCACTTTTTTTTGTAATCTATTTTTGCACTGACTCAATGCATCATATGACACAGCACAAATAAGCAGTGCCATATATTTGATTCTTGCCGTTCTCAATCCTCTGTATAATTTCAGACTGGAGTTAAAATGAACGCAGCTGTTCCACAATTCCAGGAATATTGCCACTGGGTATATCCCAATTGTCAGAATTAATAATACAAACTCTACATATCAATATGTTATTAAAAATAATTATACTGAAATGCCTCTTGATTGTGAATTGTTGTTTTAGTGCCTGATATTTCTGGAATGTTTCTCAGACTGAAGCAATTTTTTAAGTATGAGCAATAATGATTTGTAATACTGTTACCTTTGTTACCAATCGTGGATACAATGTGCAGTTTATTGACAGGTACATGCACACTCACACAAACACAATACCAAAAGTATTTAGTGAAATGCTTTTGAAGCTGATAAGAGGCCTTAATATGAAGTTCAAACAGCCTAACTTAAGGAGTGGAATAATGGAATTAGCTGTCTTAAAGTATCTTAATGTAACTATTAGGCTCACTGATCCAAATACAAGCAAAAATAATCTAGCGTTCAACAATGGCGTACATTTTTTTTTTTTTTAATGAATGTGTGTATGGGTGTGTACGAATGTCTGTGTGAACCACTGTGTAAATGTGAGAGTATGCATTTTTATATGTGTGTGAGTGTGTATACATGTGTCTGTGTGTACAAGTATGTGTATGTGTATGTGTGTGTGTATACCTGTGTGTGTGTGTGTGTGTGTGTGTGTGTGTGTGTGTGTGTGTGTGTGTGTGTGTGTGTGTGTGTGTGTGTGTGTGTGTGTGTATGAATGTCTGTGTGAACCAGTGTGTGTGTATGCCTTTTTATATGTGTGCGAGTGTTTATACATGTGTCTGTATGTACAAGTATGTGTAGGTGTGTGTAAATGTGAGAGTATGCATTTTTATACACTATATGGCCAAAAGTCAGTGAACACCCCTACTCATTACTGAGTTCAGGTGTTTCAGCCACACCCATTGCCAACAGGTGCATACAATCCAGCACATAGCCATGCAATCTCCACAGACAAACATTTAGAATTCAGAATGGTTCGTAAAGAGCTCAGTGACATTAAACGCAACACTGTCATAGGATGCCACCTTTGCCACAAGTCAGTTCGTGAAATTTCTGCCCTACTAGATGTGCCCCGGTCAACTGTAAGTGCTATTATTGTGAAGTGGAAGCGCCTAGGAGCAACAACAGCTTGGCCATGAAGTGGTAGACCACGCAAACTCACAGAGCGGGGCCGACGAGTGCTGAAGCGCATAGCGCATATAAATCGCCTATCATCTGCTGCATCACTCACTACAGAGTACCAAACTGCCTCTGGAAGCACCATCAGCACAATAACTGTGCATCAGGTGTTTCATGGCATGGGTTTCCATGGCCGAGCAGCTGCAAACAACCTCACATCACCATGCGCAATGCCAAGCGTCGGCTGGAGTGGTGTAAAGCACTGGACTCTGGAGCAGTGGAAACGAGTGATGAATCACGCTTCACTATCTGGCAGTCTGATGGACGAATCTGGGTCTGGCGGATGCCAGGAGAACGCTACCTTCCAGAATGCATAGTGCCTACTGTAAAGTTTGGTGGAGGAGGGATAATGGTCTGGGGCTGTTTCTCAGGGTTTGGGATAGGCCCCTTAGTTTCAGTGAAGGGTATTCTTAATGCTACAGGATACGAAGACATCTTAGCCAATTGGGCACTTCCAACTTTGTGGCAACAGTTTGGGGAAGGCCCTTTGCTGTTCCAGCATGACTGTGCCCCTGTGCACAAAGCGAGGTCCATAAAGACATGGTTAAACGAGTTTGGTGTGGAGGAACTCGATTGGCCTGCACAGAGCCCTGACCTTAACCCCATTGAACACCTTGGGGAGGAATTAGAACGCCGATTGCGAGCCAGGCCTTCTCGTCCAACATCAGTGCCTGACCTCACAGATGCTCTTTTGGCTGAATGGGCACAAATTGCCACAGACACACTCCAAAATCTTGTGGAAAGCCTTCCCAGAAGAGTGGCAGCTGTCATAGCCGCAATGGGGGGTCCAACTCCATATCAATGCCCATGGTTTTAGAATGGGATGTCCAACAAGCTCATATAGGTGTGATGGGCAGGTGTCCACTGACTTTTGGCCATATAGTGTATGTGTGTGAGAGTGTATACATGTGTCTGTGTGTACAAGTATGTGTATGTATGTATGTGGTACCTGTGCGTGTGTACACGAATGTGTGTGTGTGTGTGTGTGTGTGTGTGTGTGTGTGTGTGTGTGTGTGTGTGTGTGTGTGTGGATGTGTGTGTTTGGAATTAGAGCTTGTCAAACCCTAATAAGCCCTGGCAGGAGCATTCTTTTACCATTTTACTCTCATGCACAGAGCCCCACATTCATCAGCACGACTCATTTGTATCTGGGATCATCTCAGAGTGAGAAACATTTATTCCCTTCGCGAAAAGAAGACCTCCCTCTAAACTATGCTTTTATTGTCCAACAACGGCTCCCAAGCTTGTTATAAACTATAGAAAACAATTCAATGCATTCAATAGACCATAACGCAAGATAAAATCAATAATAATATTCTAGCGGCAGGGCTTATAATGGGCAGAAAAGCCCATCACCTGAAAAGGTTCTACCAGGGCTTTGTTTGCGGCTGTTAAACACGAACACTAAATCAAACCCCTCCTGCATGCACCATTCTCTCCTCCAGGTGACAAAAGTATATTTCTTCCCCTGCCTCTGCAAAACTGTCAGCCTTACTTTCCATCTGCAGCAGAACAGGGGCTGGAATATCCCACAGCGCTGGCACTTCCTCTCACTTTCTCCCTCTCTCCTGGTGGGGACTCACTGTACCAGTGCTGTCAGTTTTTAATGAATGGTGTGTACCGACATAAGAGGCTTTTTTTTGTTGTTGTTTTGTTTAGTTTTTCTGCGTTTAATAATGTGTGAAGTTTCACCACGTTTTCACTGGTTCTTAGCTGTGACAGGAAGATGCCGGTGCTGTACACCTCTGTTCCCTCTACTGATCTCGAATGACTGGTTCAAAGCAAAAAACCTTGAAGTCACTCCGCCGCCATCTCTGTGTCCCCACCATTCTGGTTACATGAATGGAGTGAAGCTTTTAATACCTTCCATGCATCGTCAAGAGCAAATGGTTTGGGTGACATTTTTTCTCAGTAATACTAATTAAGAAAATCAATGTAAGAAAAGGCTTTTCCATAGCTGATAAAATGTATTTAACATTGTATGTAACATAGCAGATGGATAGAAGACATACTTCTAAATTATGCATAACTTGTTTCCAACAGATTAAGATTAAGAGAGGATAGCCTAAACATGTGCTTCATTTTGTTTGAGAGAATCTTAGTAGCCAATTATACCCTCTATTTCTTTCGATTTGCCCTCCCCCACAAACCCGCCGCCCATCACTACGGGGCAAGCGAATTCCCCTTGGCCGGCGATGATCCGCCTCCTCTGAGACCTCCGCCTCCCCCACCTACTTTCTAGAGATGCCCTTTGCGCTTCTCGGTGAGCTCTTGACAGCTCACCCTCCCTCCTCCCCCTGGGGCAGACAGCCAATTGCCAGGGGCCTGACTGGCACAACCAGGTTTCGAACTGTGGCTGCAGTAGGCAACTTGCATTCTGGGTGAATGCTTAGACCGTTACGCTACCAGAGGCCCCCTAAAACCAAATGTTTTGAAGAACTTCATCCATAACTCATAGTAGATCATTTTATACAATGTTACAGAATTATCCGAACTTCTAGAGTTGACATGGCTGGGAGCTTCCCTGTAGCCTGAACTTCAATCTCAAACTCAAGCAGGAGTAGCCTGCTAACAACCATCCAGAAACAAATATGAAGAATGACAAATAATGTCAAAGGATTACAAGAGGTAAGATGCTTTAAATTGCAGTAAATATGATTTTACAATTTTAAAAATATTTTTTGTGTGTGCGCAAACACTGTCGAATACAGAACTTGGAATGGGGTGAACTGAACGTGCTGGTAGAGGATAAAGAGGCGCTCTCTAAACTGACTGGCTCAGCGAAACAAACCTAAACGGAAGTGGAACTGAACGAATCACACAGTTCGTGATTCGAGTCCTTGTACTGAACTGAACAAAACGATATGAAGCATCAAAGTGATTCGTAATTTTCACCACTGGCGCGTGAGTTGGCTGTCGGACCTCCTCTCGCTTCCAAAAAAACCCTAAAAACATTAGCTAATTAACATCAAACCTACAACAAAATGATCAAGTTAACGATTAAAATAACACTGCGTATCTTCCATGCAATGTTAAGTTTACACTCATTTTATAATTACGATTTGGACAATCGGCGAACTTGCTTGCTAGCGTTGCATTAACCTTTCCACCCTGTAACTTTAAAGTTAGACAATCCCTCCACACAGACATCCCCCGTGCCGAGAAGCAATAGGAGAAACAGGTCAACTTGAGAAAGAGAGCGATGTGCTGCCACTCACCTTATCCTAACGTTTAGCCAACTTAATGACTATTAGAATAAATGATCACCTGTGCACAGTCTTTCCATATCCTTTTTTTGAAAGTTTTCATCACTACACCCGCACGGCAAGCAGCATGTAATTGCGGTGAAAATAATAGCCTTCCGTGAGTTATTTCGATTTCTAGATGTTTTTATGAAAAAATAAGACAGATATTACAAATATTGGCTTTTTAAAAACATTGTAACTGTTTTATAAGCACATTAATGGACTCCAGTCTGTGGGTTATCAGTTATTGTTCGGTTGTTTGTTATGAAAATACCAATATGGCTGCCCGGTGACTTCAGTGTTAATATAGAATGTGTTATGACATCAGCTATCCAGGTCTTTTAAATCAGTGGTTCTCTCCCTTGGTGGTGTTTACTGCTTCCAGGCTCTTGTGGAGAACATTATACACTGTTGAATACAACCTTTCCTCTCAGGAACGCTAACTCTGTCTGTGTTTATGACCAGTATGGACTCTCTGTCTCTGTCCCTCTATAACTCTTCTTCTCTTTTTCCTCCCTTCTCTCCTTCTCCCTTTCCCTCTATCTCTCCATCTTTCAATTCTCCCTCTCTCTTACAGCCATCTCTATCTGGCTCTGGACCCTAATACATCTTGAGTGTGTGTGTGTGTGTGTGTGTGTGTGTGTGTGTGTGTGTGTGTGTGTGTGTGTGTGTGTGTGTGTGAGATATTGTGGGTGTGAGTGATATTGAGTGTGTGTGTGTATGTGTGTGGGTGTGAGTGATATTGAGTGTGTGTTTGTGTGTGTGTGTGTGTGTGTGTATATGTGTGTGCGTGTGTGTGTATGTGGTGGTGTTCTGTAAGACTGTGACTCCCACCTTGAGTGCATCTGGTCTCTGCAGAAACCCTCTCCCCCTTCAGGGAGCTCTCTGCCATTATTTCAAATAGTTCCATTCCTCTGGACATCCACCCCCTCTCCATCCCTGCTGTCAGAAACATCACTGCTGCCTATTAACAGGGGCACACAGAGAGCAGCATTAACCGAACCACTTACACATGCCACGATTGTCTCTGAAATGACACGGTGACACTATTAGGACACTGGCTCTCAGGCCAGTCAGTGGGGGAGCTCAGAGTGCACAGCGCCGCACAATTCCCCGCTCAGAGCATCGCGTCAGCTCTGGGATCGGGGCTTGCGGGGATAGAGGGAGAGCCCGGTTTAACGAGTGGTCAGTTTCTATAGGGTCAGCCAAGTGTCTGTTCCAAAATGTCCTGCGATTATGCTGTGTAATTAGTGTGGTAACATTAGCTTGCAATAGACATTTAATGGGGTGTGGACCACTTAACGGGAGAGTGCATAATAGTAACGTTTACTCTCAAGAACAGTTAGTAAATGACGAGGAGCTGGATGAATGTTGGGAGTTGCGAAGGTAGGCAGAGGTTGGCAGACTGGGTGTGTGTGGCTCCAGGTGGTCAATGCCCCCACCTGAGCACCTGAATATACAGGAACGGAGGAGATGGGGAGGAGGTGGGATGTGAAACGAGAGCTCAGTCATTCCATTACATCCTGACCTTGATTGGTAATGCGGAGGAACGGAGGTGCAGTCCTTCTTCCCCGTAATATCCGGACGGTTGTTGCTCCCCGACTCTGGAGCTGAACCCTCTCTGGGGAAGAGCTTAATATAACAGCACGGTTGTGCTTGCTTTTTCATTTCTCAAGTGGTGTGCCGCTTTGGGATTTGGGAAAGGAGAGAGAGAGAGAGGAGGCAAGCACATAAGTTTATGAAAAAAACCATTCTGCTGAACATAAAATGGCTCTTCCAAAACACCCCACAGGCCATCCTACTCAGACGATATATATTAAAAAAACCTTCAGTTATTTCCACTAAATCCTTAAGTAAAGACCATCACTAATTATGGATATGTACTGCGGAAATGGATCCCTTTCATTTGTCTACTGCCCTGTGTCAGTGATCTGGGGCACGAGATCCCAAACTCTCTGAGCCCAAGACTTAACTTAATGAATACCTTCTCTGTGACCCACCACTTATTATCATGTGGACTAAAATACATTCAAATATGGAATTAAAATGCTTTAATGCATCAGTAAAACAACATAACTGGAAAGTGTATTGTACAGTAGGTTATTTATTTCATGTGTATCCCATGACTCATCACAATCTCTGCAACAATACACAATCCAGGCACCGCCATTGATTTTTTAACTAAGGGCCCAACGCTCTCACACTCAGGGAGGATAGATTTGGCTTGGGCACAGACTCACCCAGACTCACCCTCAAAACAATATTTCAGTCCTATCAATGCCCCCCTACCTGGCACCTAAGCCAATATTTCTTTGTCTTTTCATTTTTTGCTTTTCGTCATCACACCGACATTTCACTAAATAGCCTGCGATTGTTCTGCGGGAGTGGGTGTCCGAAGGTCATTTTTCTCTCCCCAGTGAATCGATCCATACATCTTGCCGGTGGAACATTGCTGTCGATGTTATTGAAGTGGTCCTCACCTCAGTGTTCCTGCCCCCACGCTGCGAGCGCCATCGACGGTCTCCGGTCAGGGCAGGTGGAGTGACCTTCGGGAGGCAGGAGAAGTGTCCTCAACTGGTGACAAGTGTCTGAAGTGTTTATACAATACTTGGAATGGCATCATGTTATATACCGTTTAAAAAAACCAACGGAGTATTTATTTAACTGATAGTGAAATCTCGGCCGATGAGCTCTTGTACTGTAAACCATGTAATGTGGTTGGTTGACTAGCCACGAACTGTAGCCACTGGCAGGACAAATTGGAAATGTTTCTTTGTGAGAAGGCGTATGTTTTTTAAGCCTTTTATCAACAATCTTGGTTCTGAATCTGACTGGTCAAATGTGATGGGGGCACGGTTTTATTTGACCCGAGTCATCAAATCATTATTATTAACATTAAAAGCTTTCCATCAGTAAGATTATTAAACCATGACTCTCATTCAAAGCCTTACACTGACCCTGGTTTTGGATTAGGAGACTCCAGTGCTATGATCCCAGTGTAACATACTGTGTTATTAGTTACCTCAAGCATACAGCGGACTCTACTACGGCGTTATTACTGTGTGTGTGTCATTGCCACTGGTGTTATTACTGGTAACACATATAAAATAGACTTCCACTCCAACTTTTTTTTTTTAATGAAAAGTTTCAGAACACAGAGGCTCCAGGCATCTCTCCGAAGCAGGAGATGTGTATTAGATCTGAGAGGATGGGATTTCCTTCCATCGTCAAAACAGTGAAGATCTCAAGTCTTGGCCAGGCTTCAGGACCGAACACAGCTGCACCTCTAAAACGCCACAGCAAGCTTTTCACATTGTTCCACATGTTCTCTTCAGGTGACAGACTTTATTTATCAAAACAAAAGTTTGCAGAACCTTTATAAAAAAGTGTGAGAGTAACAAAGGCATTGCAGGGCAGATCTGTGTCAGTGTTACTCAGAGCAGAGCAGAGAACTTTTGATCCTGAGGGGTGCGGAGGTGGCTCATGATGCCTGTGGAAAATATATTTTTTTAAGCATTATATATATATATATAAATAATTAAGTGGCCTTAATACATGGGTAATTACCCTCACTTATGGAGTAGGTACAGCATGTGAAATTGTGGCCCTAGTTAGTTCACGTACTAACTCACGTATCGCAACTCTACATACACATTGTTATATTGAAATTACGACTATGAAAATTCATTCTCATTTTCACCAGAACCATATGAACTTCACACATGCAATGCTGAAACGCCGTATTATGTAACAATGTTTATTTCCCTGTAGTTGCACTGTACCACCTCTGTAGCCAGTATACTTGTATACGGTATTAGGGCCATTCATGTAAAGTTATGCCCTATCTGACCATCACTTTGGTTGCATTTGCACATGTGGGGTGGTTAAGAGGAGATCTCTGTTCCCTCATTGTGCTCCAGTTTCGTTGTGAAAGCACAATGTGCGGATGGTATCACTAATCCAGGAGAGAAGCCCTTTAAGGCGTGCCCCTGTCCATTGTAGTAGTTTTGTGATAAGATACGGTACCGCATCTTGTCACAAAGATTTACAACAACTGTGCTACCGTACATCTTGCAGCGCAGTTGTAAAAGAGGTTGGTTTAAGAAGAATAAATTAGCCGTGGCTGTGGTGAAGGTTTGGTTCGTTATGGCCAATCGGATCCTCAGATTTTTTCCCCTTCAATACCTTTGCCATAGTGAAACGGCAATTTCGTTATGTCTAATTACATGTCTAGTTATTATTCCATGCAATCATATACAACCTCTGCAATTGCTCAGGGCACTTCTCCATGATCCGCCAGCTAATTATATCGCCTACATTTTTTTGTAGTGAACGTTTAATATTTAACATAACAGAAACCAGTGCGCATACATACATACATACATACATATAGCCTATTTAAAAAACAGATATCTTACACAATTACACGGGTGTAGACATATTCTCTCTCTCATTCAAGTGCATTGAACCTTACAAGTGTAAAGCTCAAATACTTGAGTTCAGATTGTATTTCAGATCGTCATATATCAAAGATTTGCCTCAGAGTGGAGAACATCCACAAAGCAGTCTTGTGTGACGGGGTATTTATCGCATATCTGCCCTATCTGTTCGTACAGTGTGTGCCAATTAACGTCACCAAGCACATAACGCCCTGTGTTTGAGTTCAAAGGTGGACTGGGTGTACGAACACACAAACGAATTCATGATAATTATCACACACAAAACTTGCACATCGCCTAATGTTTTTATTGACAACCCCCCCATTGTGCTCCCCAACCCATGTTGACACAAACGCCTTTATCACCTACCACTAAACTACCAAACCGGGGGGAGGAGAGAAATATTCTGTTTACGAAGGGCGAAACTACCAATTACACAACCGTCCAGGTGCGTTTTCGCTACCGCCCTCCTCAAACTAGAGCCCATTAGGTGGGCCATGGGCTTGCAAAGGGGCTTGGGAACTTAGGGGCTTGGGCTTAGAGAAAAGTCCTGTCCAGAATTTTTCAGGTTCCTGAAGCTCTGAAGAAGGGAAATGTGGAGCGGCACGCTGTGAGGGGAGTGTATTACAGGGACTAGGAGCGGATCGCTGCCCGGCAACATCCGAGCCGTTAACGAGACCCTTGTGTCATCGTTGCTTCTGATCACTCCATTAATTGTGACAGTTTGATTTAGCCAGACGGGCACAAAGAAATTCCATTTTTAGCTCGAACGAGAGCCTCTTAAACTGCCTCCCCTGTCAGCTCAACAACGCTGCATGGGGTCCTGTCTTTGTTGTCAAGGTCGCGCCTAATTCCAGCCTCTGATGCTTTTTCCACATTCAGTCACAAGCCTCCGCCCCTTTCTCTTTCCCTTTTTGAGCGATCGGCGTCCGTCCGGAGCATGCCTGATGAGGTCGTCACACCAACAACCCAATTCTGCGAGTCACACGGGTGGCCATTACAGTGCCAGCGGTTGCTAACCAAAATCTGGTCCACTTGTGAGGTACAACAGTGGTCTGATTGTAGTCCTTAGTTTTGTGCAAACGTCACATCAAAAGAGGACCCTGACTCAAAAACCAGGCACATCAGTGATTAGGAGCTCACACAAGCCAGGTTGTTTTGGGGGACATTTCCACTATTGTTTGGTTTCTTACATCATCTCTCACTGAACTTCAGCTCATGTCCCTTTTGGTGATCAATTCTCTGATTTCAGCAGTAATCAGGTAACCGAGGTAACCGATGTTGCCTTAGCCACAGCACAGCAGGCCTGGGAGTCTGGCCCCGGCTGTATGCATGCTGGAAACTAATTCTGCCGGCCCACACGCCTGGGGGGGAGTCTGAGTGCCAGGCCTCCCGCTGAAAGATTCTTCACAAACACTGAACACTGCAAGCCTTTATGCCAAAGTCTGAGTCTAAAACAGTGCTCTTCTGTCTGTTTTCAAACCAAAGAGCCAGTGATACAGGAAGTAATGCTGAGCTGCAAGATAAAACACTTTCCTGAAATGCCAGAATACAGTATGTATCGCATCACATTTGTATCCATTGCTTCAGAAGTTATTAGCCAATCAAATTAACGAATGGATGAATGTTCTTTTTTGGGGGAAGACATTTCAATTCTAGCAAATCAATTATTTCATTAGGACCCAGTTACAAGAGTTGAAAATTAAATTTACTTCGATTAACAGAATAAATCATATTTTCGCAAATGAAAGACTCAATCGGGAAAAGCTCAAAACAGCTTACCTAGTATACTTAGTATCTGGATATTAAATTAAATGCTGTCAAAGACGTAATCACATACGCATGCTATACACATACACCAAAGAACGCAACCTCTGAGAAGTCAAACACGTTTTAGCTCCTGAGCAGGATAATATGTTGCTGCTCTTGCTGCTGTTGTCGTTAATATTTAGATTGAAAACGCGACGTAAAGGATGCTGGGGCCTGTGTGAAAGTTCATGCCTCTCCAGTCCTGTTCCAGAGGCAAGCATTTATAAGTGAACTGGGGGCAGTAACTCTGCAGAGGTAGATAAGGGTCCCGGGGGGGGCGTTCGAAAGATGCTGCGCTACTTACTTCTGTACCATAGACCTTGAGTGTTAGGACTGGGATAGGTGGCCGGTGACAGCCTATGCAGATTCAATGGGAACTATGGAGAATTTGAAAGCCTTGGGAGGGGTCTCCCCCCATAGATGCACCTGGATTTTAACTGGAAAGGAGATTGCTCATCCGTGCTTACGTGCTGTGGTTCAGCGTGGATGGAAATGGGGAAAGGAACTTGCGAAAAGGTTGTAAATGTTTGTTGTCACTCTGAATCGTATGTTGATCAGATAGCGCGAGTATGTAATCGCCGGGCCCAAAATTCTATCCGAAATTCCCCAAATTCAATCCAAGTGTTTTCGCTTCACAAACAGTTTGGCGGATTCAAGATCACCAAAATGAAGCAAACCGTGGTTGTGAAAAAAACAAGCTGGTTGATTTAATCCATGAATGTGTGTGTGTGTGTGTATATATATATATATATATATATATATATATATATATATATAAACATGTTAATTTAATCATCTATTTCCATTAAAATGAAATATAAGTATGAAATTGGTGCCATGATAGAAAATGAAGAGATGGATTTGATAGGACAGATGAGTCACTGCGGGAGCAGGTCACTGCATTTACTGTCACGCTGTAGTGATGTAAACATTATACTGACTGCATACAAATCCAACAGCACTTTTGCTTTATGCTCGTCAACAGTACCAGGTAAGAATCCACACTTTGACATTAACTTCGGAACCAGGAGATACCTGAATCTGCAGATTTATAACAGTTTAACAACATCACAAACTAATATAGCATAATTATAATATATGTAATATAATATTAATAATAAATATTTCTCTTCTATTTCCAGCTAAGGTAGCAGATTACAGTTCTGAAATATGTATAGTACAGAATGACACGAACAGTGTGCTATTGCCAAGGTCCCTGGTCGCATCCAATCAAAATGAGAACATCAGAGACTTCGCTATGGCAACAGTGACCCAGAAAGTCAGCGTTTTGTTTCGATCGGTTAGACAAGACATACAAAAGCTCCAGAAGACATGAGTCTTTTATTTGTTTATATTTCTTTGTGACAACAGACTCCGTAATTGAGTCGATGCTCATTAATCTTTCCGGCTCGTTCGCGTTTTACGGAGACAGACGAGCTAAGAACTTGTAATTTACTTATTTTCGTGTGGAGAATCCTGCAGTTAAGTGAAGATGCCAGCAGTGACTTTGTTTACTTGGCAGTACACGACAACGCCACAGGTTTTTCAGCAGAATTAATTTGCGGAGAGATGAAAGCAGGCCTGAAGCAGGCCTGAAGTGTTTCAGGTTGGCTTTAAGACAAACAGGCACAATTATCCCTCTGGGGGCAGGGGTTATGTGTGGGCACCACTGGATTCAACATCTCTTCCGATTGGAGGAAAAAATTTCATCGTGGAGCTGGATGAGCAGAAGGGAGAAAAGCCTGTTCCACTCTAACATTCAATAAAGGGGAGTGGAACCTGAAAGAGGATCGAATGATACAATTCTGGTACCATGAGAACCAGAAGTGTTTGGGTTTGATTGCCGTGAATTCAGTTTCCAATCCCGTTCAAAGAAAGGTAAAGCGTGGATGGTGGAAGGTTCTGGGGCCATCGTCTCCAATGCTTCACATTCACCAGTGGTGAGGAACTGTTTGTGCGCGGAGCTAAATAATGATGTTTAATCATCGCATTGCAGATCTCACTTGACAGAGTAAAGTGACTGCGGGTGATTTCTGAGCAGTGCGGATGTAGGGCTCGAGAGTGTGTAATTAATCACGCTAAACAGAGCCTGATTAGAACCTGCTGGAACCCGTGCGAAACAATACAGCTGCAAATGAATCTGTAATTAAGAATGAGTTTAAATGCGAATGCTGCCTGACCCCTTACAACACACACACACACACAAACACACTCACACTCACACTCACACAGGCGCACACACACACACACACACCATATTTATGTCCATGCACACATTTTCAGTCGCACATATGTCATGTGAAAGCCATGCCTCATTAAAAACAAGAGCCATGGGGAGCAACCGATGGTCAAAGAGAAGTACTATGGAACAGCTTGAAGCGAAAGCTGAAAAAACGTTCGAGCTCGCTGAAGACTGATTGGACCGGTCTCACTCGGGAAGCATGCCAATAATGTAATAACAATGATAACTGGGGCTGAACACAATAGAGTTGATGAAGCCATGATTGAGGCAAGAGGTGAACGGATGAAGGAACAAGTAAGCCGCCCTCAGATCTGTATGCAGGTCAGGACTCTGGAGGCATCGAGCAACTGCGACCGGTCTCGTCACGGACACAATGCAGACACAGGTCAATAAATATGAATGTGAATATTGTCTTTACCATAATTCAAACTGAAACAGATGCAATCTTCTTTACACGGGCGCACTAAAAAGCTACGCCTTAATCGTACCCAGAAACAAAGCCCCTTTTTTTAGAAAGCCTCTGAGCAGTGGTGATGACAACGAGACGATCTACCGTCCACACGGCAATCGCTGCAACTGCACGGCGCAATCGAAAGGCAGAATTCAGAGATGTCACGCGCCCGAATGTTGACCCACACAAATCCGTTGTCACATTTCCCACCGTCTTCACTGCAACTGCGTTCAGAAACATTCCCCCCGTAGGGAAATGTGACAACAGATTTGTGTGGGTCCCCTGCTGCGTGCGTGGTAAAAGTGGAGATTACGTTTTTAACACTTGGCATTAACTAGGTGACCTGAGCCAGACGCGAAGCGCTTATCCCTGACAGCATCGGTGAGGAGGCAGGCACGCCAGTGCGCCCGAATGACTGGAGACAGGCGCTGAGACCCCCTGCCTCGGCTGAGCCGCCCAACTGTGTCGCGTCTCCGAGGCGCAGAGCGGCCGCTTCCCCGACTTCCTGACAGGGGTATTAAAAACTCCGGCCCTTTCCCTTTTGCCCCGCCCCTCACAGGGTCTCAGCAGTTCTCAGCACCAGTCCCTTTCCACCCGGCTTCCATCCTCACCAAACCCGTAGCATCTCAGCACCACCACAGACCCCTTCCCACCCCGTGAATACCATCTGACTCAGTGACATTACATAGAGCGACAGCGATGGTCCTGGGGGAGTTAGACCCCCCCCCCCCGCAGCGCCTTCAAAGATGTCACCCTGGATTATCCCCAGCCGCGCTCAACCCCCCCTGGGTCTGTGCGCAGCCGAGTGTCACATGCTGGGAAAGAGATTGATTTCAACGCTTTATCCGAGTGGAATGATGCAAAATCCCAGCATATGGAGCCTGTGGCGTTGGACGATCTTCCCCGTTTACTGCGCGCCGAAGCAGTCTTGCACCAGCGAGGCAACCAGGCCTCCCCCCCTACTACTCCTGCCTCCTCCTCATAAACCCCACCCCCTCATAAACCCCACCCCTTCCTCCCCCCCCACCCCTCATAGATAAACCCCACCCCTTCCTCCCCCTCATAGATAAACCCCACCCCTTCCTCTCCCTCATAGATAAACCCGGCTTCTCCTCCATGTTGTTATTTCCGTTGTTCATTGCTATTGTTTTTTGTGTCTGAGGATAAATAGTTGGAATTGGCAGTATTCGTGGCATGGTTGCCTGTGAGGAATGACTCCAGGCCATAGCTCAGCATGGGATCCATGGCTGGAGGGAATAAGTGGTCAGTGGTCAGTGTGTAAATACAGTGACAGCATTAGTAACTGACAGAGCTGTAATCTAAAGCCTTGGTGTTACTCATCAAGCAAGCCCAACTTTCATCCTGATTATCCCCTTTCCCCTTTATTAGTGTGTTCTTTCTGCCAGGCAGCGGTTGGACAGGTGTTTAAATCCCACCCCCTCCCCGCTGCTGTTCCAAACGAGCATGTGCAGTGCATGAGCGGAATCACAAACAGCCCCGTGGACCCGGTCAGAGAAAACAGGGCTGCCACCCACTGGGGCACCATTTGGGAAACAGTTTGAACTCTTTTTACCTTTGTTACGTTTTAAATTTAAATTATACTTAACCTCACTGTCATTTTTTAATTATTTAAAATAATTATTTATTTAAAATTTTATTCTTTGTTTTTCAACACCAGGGATTTCAGGGCCCCACCCAGCCCCCATATATATAAAGCCTGCATTACTGCAACATCACCAACCTGGTATCCAAACCTAAAACCTACAACCAGGCCAGGCCAGGAATCCATACGGCCTGATCATCTGGTTAAATCAGCATTTAGGACCGTGGTGAAAGCAGGACACATTTCACATCCAAAGACCCCCCAGGGGTGCCCCCCCCGAGACGACGGCGCGCTGGAGACGGGCGCCCGAAGACAGTTTGAGTACGCACTCACTCACCAATCAGCGGGGTCCCGTTACCGCCGATGACAATCCCATCGACCGGCTCGCTGGGACGTCGCACAAAACAACTTTGTTGTAAATCAAACGGGCTGCTCTCGAACCGCTTATAAAAGACGATCCAGCCACTCCAGCCTTTGAGATGCAAATGAGGCCATTGAGTCATAAGCTGCTACATCTAAATCACCCCTCCACAGCGGCCCCGAAACAGCCTTCGGTATAAAAGTCGTACCTTTTAATGCATCGATTGTGTGCATCACTCTGTGCATGCCAGAGACGATGTTCAATGCACAAGGAACCGTTGTTCTTTGTATTGTGCAACTGCAGCTGCAATGACACAAATTGCTTATGATAACAGTAATGTCGTATAGCTCCTATTTAAAGCACAGCAAACGGCATTGCTATTTAAATGGAATGAAGGCCCAGGGAACGATGCTTAGTTTAATCGCGTCTGTGTGCATTGCTTATTTTTAGAGGCGAAGGGGAGCTGAGCAGCTCGCATTCCCTGCCGACTGTGACCGAGATCACCTCCATTCTGTTTAAAATGCTCTCCATATCCCCCATAATCCCCCTCTCCACCGCGCTTTCATCCCTCAAAACACAGACACAACAGGCAGCCCCGCAGATTATGGGATTGCAATTACATGTGCCGTATACATTCCCACTTTAAACACAGAGCTCGGGGAGGGACGCAGTGAGAATCCTGAGGCTGTGCTGACGTCTCAAACTGTGTGTACAGTCTGCATGTACATATGTGTGTACATGCACACATGCAGTAAGTGTATGCATGCATGTGCGTATGGCATTAAGTATATGCATGTGGTTCAATGACATGACGTATCCATTTTGGTGTCCAAAACATATTTATAATATAAAACTATATACTTTTTCATTAAAGCTACATTATATGACTCAATTCTCCCCTCTTTATTGACTAATAGTAGGATGTATTATGAGTAGTGGAAATTTAAGGAGCTATTGAGCTCAAAAGTGCCAACTTTTGTAATGTGATAACTGTCCGCACCTAAAATATAAGTGGAAAAATGCTTCAAAAAAGTAAAAAACCCCAATAAAACATTAACTCTACCCACTGGGCATAATTGTGTGAATGTTTGCATGGATACATAAACATATTGTGAGGATTCTGACGAAACACTAAAGGAGATTGTCAAGGGCCCTAATGCATTTAAATTGATACTGACTTCATGTCATAAATGAAATACTCTACTGTTGTTCCTTGTGCCTTTTTCAACATTTTGACAACTTTTTACAATGGCAGACAATGTGTTCAAAATGCTAAAGTTAGTAAAACATTATAACATTTAAACACACTAAGACAACATATCAAATAAAGTTGAATGTAAGTGTCTACTCACTACTGATAATTTACAGTTCATTTGACAAGTTGCCAGTGCCTGTCACTTTGTATTAAATACAGAATGAGTATTGAAATACAGCTTTGTTGCTGAGACCACCTTTAGTGATCATCCCATGCGGAATCTCACAGCATGTCAATCCGCATAACGATGCCACAGTCTGGCGGGATAACACAGATTTTTCTTGAAATGTTACATAATTCAGTTTTCTTTACTTGAGGGTACAACAATAATCTTAACCCTTTTTCACTTTTCAGCAGTCAGTTTTGGGTGATAAACATCAACAAATGAGCGGAACATGTTTGTTGATATCAAACTATGGATATCTATAAACTACTGTATGCTGATAAAAATAAATAATCAAATCATTTGAAAATCCATTACTGTTATTACATTTTTGATGGGAGAAATGAATTATTCATCATTCAAATGCATAAATGACATTCTTAGAGAATAAAACTAATTGAAAGATATACACAACATTCTAATGAAGGTAGAAAGAGCTTCAATTAGCATTTTCCCCCCATTTTTAAACCATTATTTGCCACTGATCCATGTATGTATGTTTATGTACGTATGTGTGTATGGACTCGTGCAGTATGTTTATGTGCGTATGTGTGTATGGACTCGTGCAGTATGTTTATGTGCGTATGTGTGTATGGACTCGTGCAGTATGTTTATGTGCGTTTATACATGTATGTGTGTATGTACAAAATAAAGTATACGAGGGATCCTTTAAACGGGTGCATTACCGGTGGATTGACCCGACCCAAACCTTGCCAACAAGTTCCCCGGGACTCTCCTAGCCCGGGCCAGGGCCGTTTGAGTGTCCCCGCCAGGCCACCAAAGTGTTACCTATATTTTGGTAGTTATCTGTACCTGACTGCATGTAATCATATCTCCAGGCATGTCTTACACATTAAAGAATACATCAGTATTTATGTAAGTGTTTAATGGAACAGCTGCGCAGACACGACAGCAGTGCTGCGGTCCATCTGCGCAAACACCTCAGTCCTGCTGCGTTCCAGTTCTAAATGGGAAGGCGTATGATCACAGTAAAAACTGTGATTTTGGTGTAGCTGTGTGTTCGAAAAGCATTGTAATTCACCATAATTCCTTTTACTGACGGACAGTTCCTGTCACCGTTTTCCCCAAGCACGTTCCTGCAGCGCGCGCCATCAAAGCAAATATTTATCTGCCTGGAAATCAAAATGAAAACCCCCCTCGAGGCCAAAAATAAAAAACAGCAAGAAGCTGGAAGTGTTATACTATTACACTTTCCAGACAACTGCAGGCATAAAAATAACACAGATTACTGACAAATAAGAACATTAAAATCACAGAGTGTACCAGTTTTAATTTTGATTTACGTGGGCCGCATCTTCCTTGAAGCGAATGTATGTGTTCGATGAGCAGATGGCGGCGTGAAACAATAGTGCTGTTCTCTCTGGCCATCCAGCTCATTTATAGTCCTGAGGAATGAAAGCGAGCAAATGTGTTTGGGTGCATAATTCAGCAGTTAAGTTTGGGCACAAGGCTCGCTTCTCAAACTAACACACACTGTGGTCAAAGCTATGCCATCAAGTTACCAGACACAACATTTTTTTACATTTTATTTAGACCTTTGATCGTCATGATCATCTTTTGAAAATCAACCACTGAAAAGCCTGACACCACCTCTACCTGCTGACCAGGAACAGGAAGACAATTACCGTGGACAGTGTTCCCTCGTCTATGTAGAGCTTTAGGTTCTACACTGAATTGTAACCACGGTTTGCATGTTGCAGGTGGTGCAATATTTTGGTCAGTACTGTTAATGTAGCCCTTTTTTTAGAGAACTGCCCTGTCAGCACCATGGACAGCTTCAGCTCCATTTTGCCAAATTGAAAAGGACTGAACACCTGCAGGCACTGAGGTCAAAGGAGCCTCGTGAAAATGCCCACGTAAACAGATGAAAATTGAATGTGAAACAGCGGTCCTGTCATGGGAAATGTGTTTTCTGAATGCATGTGTGACGGGGTTGTGTTTTCACACGTTGTCACATAGAGGGAGGAAATGTTCCCTTATCCACCTGGATCCAGCTGAACTTCACAAAGCAAGCCTGAACTGAAAAGATATGCAGGTTAAGTTTGTGAGAATGTACCCTTAATAATTTCCGTTTCAGAACCTTGGATAGCTCCAGCTGTGAGCCTGCTGCTGAAAGATGGTGTTGGCATGTGGTGCTGATTCCTCCGTGTGGAATATGTGACTGAATGAGGTTGGATTGTACCCCTATTTCCATGGAGTGAATTAGCTTAATATACACTTGTGCCTCCTATAAAGGATGTGTTCTATAACAAGGCCGGTAACCCCAAATCCGCTCTGTAATGCTGACAGCCACACAACAAGGTATCACAAACCCATGGTATGAATATTTCCATTATCGGATGGACCTCTTAAAATATAAGGCCACTTATCCAGCTTAGCTAAAGGAAATAATTAAAGGAATTAAACAAATTCATTCAAAATAACTGCTGATACAGTGAGTATAAAATGTATTCACCCCCTTTGGCATCTTTTTATTTTCTTACTTCATGGAATCAAAAATTGATTTAATTGGGATTTCTTTCTCTATACAAATGTCAAATTAAAAATAATTGTAAAGCTTTTTCTTAATTAATTACAAGTTAAAAAATGATCATTGATTCCAAATTCAAAGCTAATTTATGTGAGTCTATCTTAAGTCTCTAATTGATTTGCAATGTTCAGTTGCTAAATCTAACAGTGTAGACTGTCTTTAATTGAAAATTTGAAACACCTTAACTGTACACAGGTGGACTCCAATCAAATAATGTGACCTCTTAAGACAATTGATTGCATCAGTTTATCTTGGTATGTCTTTAATTGGTAAATAATTTTTTTTGTTTAAATTTTTTATTATACATTAAATGTGACATTAGTATTTTGTGTTGAGCAGTTAAGATTCATTTTTATTCCACGAAGTAAGAAACATAAATGTGAAAAATGCCAAAAGGGTGAATACTTTTTATACCCACTGTGTGTAGGAGTATGCGCACACCTATTGAAAAGGACTGCAGCATAAATTCAGCTCTTAAAAAGCCACAAAACACACAAGGGACCGAGAGAGTGTGGAGGGAAAGAGAATGGTCTACAGTGCTCTACTACTGACTCAAAATAATATATTCATAAAGTAAATAAAGTTGTATAGCCCAAGACCATAGATCCTCAGTTCATTAAGCTTTGTGGGAGGAACAGGTGACCTGCAGGTGCAGCCTCTCTCCCAGTGTTCTATATTACTATTCTAGGAATGCTGTACAGACTGTGAGAGGCTTCAATACATATTTATATTTCACAAGAGCAATACAGCTGAAGCACAGAGCCTTGCTGAAGGGGCACAGCAGCGACTGCCCCAGGGATTCAAACCCGTGACACCCTAGCCCAGGGCTCCGTGCCCTAACCACTACACCACAATGGAGATCGTATTCCCCTTCACAACGCAGGGGATCATTACAGTACATTACATTTAGCAGATGCTCATATCCAGAGTGACTTACAATGCAAGAGCACACATGTGCATCCACAAGAGTAATATGAGCGCTGTGTCATAGATGAGACTGAACAACACTCACAGACCAGGGGGTATATCTGCACTGTAACTAAAGCACTACCGTAGGTTAACTATGCCAATCCTAGGACTACGGCGCAAGTCTTAGAAACATATCATACGATATAAAGAAAAATAATAAATAAACCATCTCGTGGTTTAGGGGTGGAGGGAGGGCTGTGCCTCCCCTTTTAGCTGCTTCCAGGCATGCCTGTTCCCTCCCACAGCCTGGGGAGCACTACAGGACCTACATGCAGGCTCACCTGAGGCTGGTCAGCAATCAACTCAGGTGTTGGCCACTGCCTTCGTTAGGCCTTTATAAAAGCACAGCCTGCCATGCCTGGGGAGAGACCATTTTGGGACAGAGGAAGAGGTGCTGCCTTTTCGTACCCTCTAAACTATAGCCTTTAGTTTGACTTGGCTTTCGTGTTTTGTTTTATTCGACTTTCTGACATCCCTGATAAGGGTAAACAAACTGACTTCTGCCCTACTGGAACACTGCCTTTGTTTTGTTTTCCCTTCCACTCATCGCCTGGCCTGGCGGCCACTCCTGCCTCCCCTGCCACACACCGGAGTTAATAAAATGTATTTAAAAACAACAAGTACCAGAAGATGAGGATGGGAGGGGAGCCATCAGTCTGCGTTGAAACATGGCCATTGATTCTGCTGTCCTGACCACCGTGGGAAGTTTGCTCCACCACTGGGGGCCAGAACAGACAGGAATCCTGGCTGGGAGGAGGGACCATGCTGGGAAGGGACAGCTAGTCCCCTGAGGCAGAGTGAGTGAGCGATGTAGATGGCATGGTGATTGTTTGGACATATGGCAGAGACGTTCCGTTTACTGCCCTATAGGCCAACGCCAAGGTTTTGAACTTGATGCGTGCTGTAACAGACAGCCGATGGAATGAGGTGAGGAGGGGTGTGATGTGTGACGTGAGCACTTGGGAATGTTGAAGACAAGTTGGGCAGCTGTGTTCTGGATTAGCTGCAAGGGTTTAGTGGCACAGGCAGGGAGATCACCCCAGCCCCCATCCTGCCCTGAAGTCCTGATTTAAAAGACTGTATTAGTATTACTCTTATTCTTACATATTCTATATTCTTCTATATTCTTATAGTATGAAATCCATGGAACTACCAGCTGTTGATCATCAACCAATCAAAACTTTTGATTGCAGAAAAGTATGGCTTGGATTCAATCAACATTTTTCATTTTTGACTTAAAAATAAAGGAAAACGGGCCTACCGGGTGGTCTAGTGGTTACAGCGTTTGATGCTGGCCACTGCAACCAGAGTTTGATTCCACCAGCCACGCCAGAGTCGGCTCTGGCCAGGAGTGCCACTAGGGGGTGGCAATTGGCTGTCCGCCCCAGGGAGGAGGGAGGGAAGCCGACATGAGTTTGCTGCGTATAGGAGTGGCTCTGGAGTACCGGAGTTACGGTCGGAGGCTTGGCAAGTGCCATCTCGGAGGAGACAATACACTGCCGGAACTCACAATACGAGGGGGGGATTTACATAAAAAAGAGAGGGTGTAATTGGCTACTAAATTGGGAGAAAATGGGAGAAAATCTGAAACAAATTCTTTAAAAAAATGAAGGAAAAAAAAATGTTCTTCACAAACGCAGTTGACAATTTACTTAATATTGGCCTTGACTTAAAAATTAACACTTGCATTTAGTTCAGAGGTAAAGATTAGGGACTCCAGGACTATGGACACAAGTCAGCAAGTCACTGAAAACACATTGTTCAACCCATTTCGGAGTCTCAGTGTCCCTTCACTATATAACTGTGCTCTCACTGGCACCACGTGGCAAGGCTAGCATGTCTCTAACCAGAACTAGAAGATTACTGATAGAGAATCCATGTGGGTTGCCCCCCGTCACAAAAGCTCTCAGTCTTTCCTGGATTCTGAGTAGCATGCATCGGCAGGGCTGTCACTTCGTCAGAGAGCAGGGGCTGACTCCTGGCTGTGGGACACAGAAACGCACCACTCCGGTCACGCCAAAATTCCGTGCAGCCCAGCTAGCCTGTAGCGTCTTCCTTGCCAGCTGGGCGGCACTGTAAGCAGCGCGGCACGATGATGACGTGCTGACATCCACAAAAATCCAGATTCTCTTCCACCACCAGCACTTGGTTACATTTGAAGCACAGTCAAATTAGTGGAGAAGTGCAGGCCGCTCGAGAAGTGCACGGAAAGCACAGACCCTGTACAGAGGGTACGACTCGAACCTTTGTGTGAATAATCCGGGATTGCAGAGGGCTCAAACCAGATGAACGAGCAAAGAAACAAATCATGGGTCATCTATTTGAAGTCAGAGTAGGTGTGAAGCAATGCAGCTATGCCTGGCATATTCCTGACTCCTGAGATCTGTTCCAAATGTTCTCTTCTCTGTAAAGCCTTGCTCTTTGTCAGCATGCATGATGTCTGAATATCTGCAAATGTGCGCCTACATAGTTTTGGAAATGTCTGTGCATAAACTCTCGGCTAAATTGTCCATGTTTTCACCCTGTGCTGGTTATATCTGTCAATCCGTCAAGCACCTTGGTGACCTTGAGAGACAGATGCACAATACAGCCTGGAGCTTTAAACGTATATGCACCCCATCTCCACTGTGCCGTTCTCTTCCGCCCAACTGTGCTGTTCTCTTCCGCCCCCCTGTGCTGTTCTCTTCCGCCCCCCCGTGCTGTTCTCTTCCGCCCAACTGTGCTGTTCTCTTCCGCCCCCCCTGTGCTGTTCTCTTCCGCCCCCGTGCTGTTCTCTTCCGCCCCCCTGTGCTGTTCTCTTCCGCCCCCCCTGTGCTGTTCTCTTCCGCCCCCCTGTGCTGTTCTCTTCCCCCCAACTGTGCTGTTCTCTTCCGCCCAACTGTGCTGTTCTCCTCTCCCAAATGGTACTTAATGATGTGGCTCTCTTATCGGGCTCTG
Source organism: Aldrovandia affinis (assembly GCA_029706075.1). Classification (NCBI taxonomy): domain Eukaryota; kingdom Metazoa; phylum Chordata; class Actinopteri; order Notacanthiformes; family Halosauridae; genus Aldrovandia; species Aldrovandia affinis. The sequence goes on from JAINUG010000002.1 coordinate 932,458, forward strand.
TTCCCCCAATAAAAATGTCACATGGGTTGTTCTGAAGCCAGAGCAAACTCTCCTGAAGAGTGAAAATGAGAACAGTGACGCAGTGTCACTGTGGGCGCTGGCCGAATCTTAGCCCTCTCTCGTTGGTGTGGGGGTGGAGACGGGGGTGATGATGTGCTCATTCACACAGTGCACAGCTTTGTGGAGTCCGGCTCACTCAAGGACGGTCTGGGGCAAAGGCCACCAAAGTCATCTGTGTGCTGTGTGAGAAAAATCCACTTTTCTTTCTCAACAGAAAATCACTGACAGTATAGTCACTGAAGAATAGGCTGCTGTAATTCAATCTAGTCTATTATGTTTCATTTTGATTTCAGGAAAGATTAATAATTCAGTGAATGGTTCAGTATGGCATTGCATACAACATCACTTTCAACTGCTTCAATGTCCCCCCTGCCCGCACGCACGCACGCACGCACGCACGCACGAACGCACACACACACACACAATTGATTGCAGAATTTGAAGCCTGGATTTTAAACTGTAACCCTTTAAGTGTAGGTTGGCTTAAAGCCATAACACAGTGGATCTGCTCTGCATTTTCCTTGCCTGTAACTCCCACGTTACATTGGTGTACAACTGTAGGTTAAAGCTATACATAGTCAGCCCTGTAATACAGATGGATCGGCATATTCTACTGCCTTGTACAAAATCAAGATTGGCAGATAGAAAATGAGAGCCTTTATTCCCATATTTCAGCTAGGGAGCAGCAGACTTCTGCCTCAGGGAAATAGAAAAATAGAAGAAGCGCTATAAGGATGGTGAGGCCTTCTGATAAAATGTATATATTCCGTTTATCATAAATATTATTGTCATTATTATTATATTCATTGTTACTTAAAACATCTAACTGGAAAGCCATTTTAATAAGAGAGCCTGAGCGCGCGCGTGCGTGCGCACACACACACACACACATCATCATCATCATCATCATCATCATCGGCGGTTACTCGAGGTTGAGTATGACTGTCCTCCCTCTTGGTCCCTGTGGGTCTTCAGGTGGGCAAAGAGGCCGATCCTGGAGCCGCATATTTTGGTGCAGTGTGGGCAGGGGTGGGTGGTGGTGGTCATGGGTTGGGATTGGGCCTTTTTGGTGGAAACTCTCACACACACACACTGAGTATTTAAAGGTCATTTTAGGCTGAATGCAGCAACATCCCACGGCCATACACAAGAGCGCAGTGTTTCTATTGGCTTCTGCCATAAAGCAGGACAAAGCACAGTGGACAGGGTGTAAGACGTCAAGGCGATAATCTATATATATAAATATATACCATGTGTTCTCAGGATATATATGTAAGGAGGTTGACCGGAGCATGTTTTATGATGCAGATAAGTGAAATGAGAATCGCTATATACTGAAATCGAGAATATATATGTATAGCCTTCATATATATCCTGAGAACGCATGGCCTGGAGTGGTTTATTCTGCTTTTACCGTGGCTACTTTAAACAAAACATATTAAAATGCAAAAGTATTACAAATTCAAACTGTGATCAAGTAAAAATGATCATATTTTGCCACGTGTAAATCCACCAAATATAGTTCCTCATTTGCCCAGATTTATAAAAAGGATATTTATTCCAGTCATATCCTTTCTGTTAAAAACACAGACAGAATTATAACAAAAAGCCTGTTAGCTAGCTAACGTTCATAATGTTAACTTGCCTTTTTTTTTTTCTTGCCCTTAATTACTACTTTTAGCAAATCTTGACTCAAGCTAACTAACATGTATTACCGTAACAAGCTTGTAAACCAGCTAAGTACAGTATGTTATTGTAGCAAGATAATGCAGATTAGATTAGTTACCTGACAATACATAACTCCAGCTATCAAAGTTGGTGGAATTCATACCATAACGTTAGCTGGACAAGTTGGGAGTAGTTACCACATTTTTCTAGCACTTGCTATATATGTATTATATAGCTTGCTAATGTGTCTGGCTTGTAGTATACAAAATATCTTGCAAAGCTTGCAGATATTTGCTTTGCTTGCTAGCTTGCAAACGCATTTAGCTAGGCATTGCTAGCTAAAAAATAGTTGCTAGAAACCATTTCATCGTTTTCAAGTTAGAAATATCACACAGCCCAAGTTGGTGTGGGAGTCGGTGTAAGTGCTGAAAAAGCCAGGAGTTAATAGAGGCTGGCTGGCTAACTAACAATAAATATTTCTAAGTTCACATTTTTACTTACAATTATTGCAATCTGGCTTCCAAGCAAATGATTCCTGTTGCTTTGGCAAACTCCTACACAGGCTTTCTGATCAATGGTCTGGACATTCATTTTCCTAACTTGACAGATCTGCAGATGAGCTGCCTTGTCTGTTTTAATTTGGAATTCTGATCTTACAAATGAGAAGAAGTTCTGCCGGTGAAGTAATGTTGATCCTTGTTCATGCAGCCTGTGTGCTTTGGCAAAATTATCTAGAACTTGTTTTAAAAATGAGAAGGATTTGCTGTGCATGTAGGCTATATGATATATGCACATGGCTGTCAGCCAATCAGAATCAAGTATTATTATCTATCATCTATGCGGTGGTGTATTTTATATATAGTATATTAGCTCACACAGAGCAAAAAGAGTACAATGGTGGGGCCCACCTGGGATTTGAACCTTAACTAATATACTACACTGCCAGCGAGACCGTAGGGCACACCCATATATTACAACCCATTGTCTTAATAGCAGCCCTGGTTTTCCTGAGATGTTGACAGTTCCTGTGGTATTAAGTGGGGGTAACCAGCGTAATTAGAGAAGAATCTCACTTCTGACGGTGTGCAACAAAAAACCTCTTGCTCTTGTTTCCGCTGTGCAAACCCATTCATTAAGTGACAGAATTGTGCAGCAATTCTCCCTGACTCAGCTGAACACTCCGGAGTGGAATGGAGAGTTGAGATTCGCCAGTAGCACATTCTTTTGACAGATCAGGATAAGTGGGTGATCACATGGTAAAAACAGTAACAAGAAATGTCATTGCCATTTGACATGCACCAGTGTTGTTACACATACACGGCATGTAAATAAAAACGTGGGTCGTTCCCCCGGTAATAGACGAAGCGGTTGCACTGAAATTAAGAGACATCAAAGCTGTAAAATGCAATATTACATATTCACATTTTGTCATTGTGTCGCAGTACACGCAAACAATCCATATGGCCAAATGTAAAGTTGAATAAGAGTTCCCTGAGTCAGACGACAGAGCTGAAGCTTTGGGCAATTGCAAATGGATTAGTGGCATTCTATGTAATGTTATACAAATAATAGAACAACAAAACAGTTTATGACAAGACCAAGGCCAAGAGTGTCATTAATCCTGGCTTCTTCTCTTAAATGAAAAGGGACAGTATATGAACAATATGAGCTTACAAAGCCAAATATGACTATCTTATATATTTTTTAATATTTCTTTACACTTTAGTAAAGATTTACAGTGTAAACATTGACAGGTGCAACAAGGCAACCTGGTCTCATAGCTGAAAAGGTTTTCAAAAATGTGATACTAATGCATTCCATGTATGCTGAAGTGTCCATGGGTTATAATATTTTTTTTACAGTCCTGATACTACTCAATTTAAGTGTAGCTACTATCTCTGCCACTGGGTAACAAACCCCTGTCATTGGGTCTGTATGTCGTACACTGGTTACAACACAAGAACAAAATGGGAACAGGTAATATTGCATTTTTCACCTCTAACAACAATTAATTATCTGTGTAATTACTTGCTCCATTATTGGGTAAACAAACCACAGACATTGTGGCATGTTGCAGCTGGGTAACGATGAAAAATAAAATGAAAACAGGTAATATTACATTTCCCTGCCCTGATACCAATTAATTTCTGTGTAATTGCTGCCTGCGTTACTGGGCAACAAACAATGTTCTTATCTGTCTCGCGTAGTTGTTCAACAATGCAAGAACAAAACGGGAACAGTTAATACAGCATTTCCAGCTCGGATGCCTCATTTTCACTGAACTACTTTCACTGTTCTGGGTTAGCCAATCATATTCTTACTCGTACTGCGCAGATGGTTAACAACGCAAGAACAAAATTAAAACAGGTAATATGGCATATTCCAGTCCTGATAGCACTTTTCAGTTTTCACACAGTGCTAAAATATGCATTTCAGTGTAACTACTAACTCTGTTCCTGGGTAACAAACCACAATCTTATGTAAGATGTAAACAGCACCCATGTTTTTACCATCTTACATAGTACTAATATCGAAATGACCTTTCTAGTGGATATAATGTATAATGATATAAAGCATATATATATAATATAATGATTTTACAAGTTGCATGTTATTGCCCACATTCTTATCTGTAAAGTAAAGTGCTACTGGCTTGTTGCACAATGCATTTGTGAAAAGCTCTACAAATACAATTTGATTTTATTTGTTTAATCTTATTTTTATGAGCAGTACAGCATGTTCCTGCTGGGTTACTGCTTCTCCTTGACCCCGTCGACCTGTTTGGTGCAGGCCTTGAAAGTCAAGTGCTGGAGCAAGTTTTTTTATTTCAGGATGTCAAAAAGCATGTCCCTATGAGAACCCATAAAACCTTTCTGCTTAGATTTTTGTATTCTCTCTCTCTCCCTCTGTCTGTCTGTGTCATCCTTTTTAACATTGCAGGCAGAGCCGGTGCTGCTCTGGAATGGCTCTTTTTACACTTTAGGAGAAGGTCACTTGCCTGAAACAGCGAGTGTGATGCAGGGGTCTAGAATAGTAATGAGGCGTCCTCGTTCACCTGTGCACAACTCTGCGTTAAACCCTCCCCACGGCGGCGACTGCTCCCGCTGCTTACGCAAGAGACTGTTTACAGAAACATCATTTTTTAATCATCTTTCAGTGATTAACAATGTATTTATTTACAAATGAAACAGAGTGTTGCCATCTCTACATACAGTGGGTATAAAAAGTATTCATCCCTTTGGCATTTTCACATTTTACTTCTTACTTCATGGATTTAATTGCTATTTCTTGCCACTGATCAACACTAAATACTCTAGAATGTCACATTTTTAAAAATCACTTAATTGCAAATGAAAAACATTCAATAATTGGTTGCATAAGTATTCACCCCTTTTTCTAAGACACATCTAAATAAACCGGTGCAATCAATCGCCTTCAGAGGTCACACAATTATTTGATTTGAGTCCACCTGTGTACAATTAAGATGTTTCAAATTATTTCAAATTAAATACACCCACCTGTGAGAGGTCCCATAGTTGGTTAGTGCATTTCTAAAAAAGAGCCTCATCATGAAGACCAAAGAACACCCAAAGCAAAAAAGGTTTTTCAAAAGCACCAATCAGATAGAGTAAGATTTCAAAGACTGAATACCCCCCAGGGAACCGTGCAGTCCATCATAAAGTTGAGATAAAATGGCACAACTGACAATTTGCCTAGAGCAGGTCTTCCTCCAACACTGAGCATCCATGCAAAAAGGGTCACTTGGTGGGGAGGCCACCAAGAAGCCTATGGCAACAGAGTTAGTCTTCCATGGCAGAGAAGGGAAAAACTGTCCATGGGCCAACAATAGTCTGGGCACTTCACAAATCTGTGCCTTATGGGAGAGTGGAAAAATTGTTGAAGAAAACAAAATCTCACCTAGAGTTTGCCAGAAGGCATGTGGGAGACTCAATCCAAGTGGAAGAAGATTATATGGTCTGATAAGACCAAGATTGAACTTTATGGCCCAAAGCATACAGCAAAGCCCATATTGGAGTGATTTAAAAACAAGAAAAATCAATGTCCTGGAGTGGCCCAGTCAAAGCCCAGACCTCAATCCCATTGAGAACCCGTGGAAAGATTTTAAAATTGCTGTTCGCCACCAGTCCCCATCCTGATGGAGCTTGAGGAAAGCAAAAAGAATAAATGGGCAAAAATTGCAGTGTCCAGATGTGAAAAGCTGGTAGAAACGTACTCAAATAGACTCACGGCTGTAACTGCAGCTAAAGGTGCTTCTATTAAGTCAAAAATAATGTTTTTGTCTGTGTTTTTTATAATTAATTAAGAAAATAATGCTTTTATTTGACATTATAGAGTATATTGTGTTGATCAGTGACATGGAATCCATTTTGATTCCACGAAGTAAGAAAAAACTGAAAAAGGGAGTGAATACTTTTTATATCCATTGTATACAGGTATATGATGCAAAAACAACTCACGCATGTTGCATTTCCCACAGTGTGTTACTGTCGCTGTCAGACCAGAAGGAGGCACACTAGCAAGCTGGTTAAAGAGAATGTAATGCAGAGATGGCGAGGATGCGCGCGTGCAGACGAGGGGAACAGCAGGGAGGTGGGAAGCAGCCGATCGGATCCTGCAGAAGGTGCCTTTGAGCGTTGGGAGAATTACTGCGATGGAACACGGGAAGGACGGTGTGTCCATCCGTCTGCGAGCCCAGAGAGGTGGGAGATCAGGTGGCGTTTTTTTGGAACAGGCACAGACAGGCCGACTCAATTCATTTGACTTCATTCATGTTAAATGAAAGAAAAGAAAAGAAAAGAAAAGAAAAGAAGACAAAGAGGGAGGAGAAGAGAAAATTGTGTCTAAATGGGAGTCAGTCAGAGAGAAAGGGGGGAGAGGGGGAGAGAAAGTGTGAGGAGAGAGAGACACAGAGAGCACATAGAATATTGGTTCTAAATGGGAGGCAGTGAGTGGGATCGGGGCTCATAGCTCAGCACATCGCGGGAGGGAGTCTGAAACGACTGCAGTTCGACTCAATTGGAAATAAATCACGCCTCCAAAATGGAGGGTGACATTAAGCCTGAGACGGCTGCCGGCCGAGACGCAAGCCCCGCGGTCAACAATGGCCAGATGCACTGAGCGACGGTCTCTCCCACTGAACTGTGCGGAACGTTACAGAGGAGAGAGGCAGAGAGAGAGAGAGAGAGAGAGAGAGAGAGAGAGAGAGAGAGAGAGAGAGAGAGAGAGAGAGAGAGAGAGAGAGAGAGAGAGAGAGAGAGAGAGAGAGAGAGAGAGAGAGAGAGAGAGAGAGAGAGAGAGAATCTATGGGAAACATGAGATGCAGATGCATAGGATTACACAGTAAAGGTACCCCTTCATGACAAGGTGGGATTTTTTTTGTCACACAACTCAGAGAATGTAAAGACAGCCTTACTGCCTGTTTATTACAGCGTGTTATTTAAATAACACATATTAAAAGCAGATTTGGATGAACTGAATATTTTGTAGGCTTAATTAGACAGTGCCACTTTCTCACAAGGCTGGCTTATCCTCAATTCACCACAGATACATGTGAGATTATCCTGTAGTTTTACATTCAAGGATGGCTGGGCTAACAACTCAGCATCCTTATTACAATAATACCATCGGGAGATAAGGTAATTAGCATTATCTCCCTCTAAGATAAAAAAAAAAAAAACACAGATCAAACTTATTCGCAAAAGTAGAGTTTTTAAACTTGAGCGTTTCTTCAAAGGCTCATCCCAAACAGCTGAGCACGCAGTTCATAAAAAAAGGCTAAAACACACGCATGCAAACCTCAGTTCATCTGACAAAAAACAACTGAACTCAAAATTCTAAAATAACGGAAGTTAACAAACCAAAATTGTAAAAATGATGTCCAAAAATCTAAGAAATCGTTGAAAGCCTTTGAGTCTTAATTAGCTATTTTCTGCAGGTTGGCATTTTGGATCATTACAGTCGTGAGGCTCCTGTTGTGATAGAAACCTAACAATCTCACATTCTCCTTTACTACCTGAAAATAAAGGGGCACTTGGTAGCGACACCACATAATTCAACACCATGCTGACGTCGTGTCAAGGGTCAATTGGTTACCCTGCTGCGGGGGAGGAAATTAAATCAGGGCATTCAATACTAAACAGCATGTGAAGCATTCTAATGGGGAAACGGTGCCGAAGTGAACATTTGCAAATGCTGAATATGCTCTCCGCATGACAGAATGCACTTGTCTTCATTGTGTGGAGCACACTGATACAGAACAACCTGCTGAATAGCTACAATATAATACAACTATAAATGTAGTTCTAGACAACAACAAAAAAGCTAGCGTGGGCTCATGAAAAAATGAGGGTGAACGTCTTTCAACTGAAAATGTAATGATGTGGCTGTATTTACCGATAAGCTTTCCTGATCCCTTCTGTCGTTTCTTAGGCAAAGTTTTGTCTTTTGATCGTTCAAACCTTGTGCCTATAGAGCCCAGTTTTTCCTCAGTTGCTTAAACACAACTCTTGAAAGTGTCTAGTGCCTACATTTTCAAAACAATAAGTAAAAACCCAACAATAGCAATGGACTTCCCCAAAAATCTCACACAAAATGCCCATGGGAAAAATTCAAAAGAGTAAACACAAATCTGCAACTGAATTTTGTTTTCCGTTTAATGTTATTTCTCCAGAATTAAATTTATTCAGAATGGTGCTCCTCATACAAACACTCACTTGCAAACCAGTTCATTCAACAATCAATAGGTCAACGCACTCTAACGTGAGGTTACAGTGAATTTGGCGTTGAAAAATTACCAATAGCCTTTCAGCATTTTTAGAGGCTCTGTACAATACATTTATATCTGATTTTAAACCAACAAGCTGGACAGGGCTGACTTGCCCAATTAGGTTGTACAATGTCAGTTTCCACTGCTTTGCTCTCTCGCCAGTCAATGGTTTGCTACTCATCAAAGGATTTCGATTCATCCAACTCTATTCCCCCTCCATCAACCAGATTGAGTTCGCAGCATGGAGCTGGAAGACCTCAAAACCAAATAGCTCTGCTGGATGCCATGAATGATGGCTGTGAGGATGTCAACAATGTTGCCGGGGATGGTTGCCAGGAGTTTTTTCCCCTCCAGGCATCGCAAGGGACAACTTCAGGTGTAATGTGGACGAGAATATATGGCACTAACAGAGAGGACAGGGGTGGGTTTCCCAAAAACTTTGAATGGTAGAGAATAATGTGCGCCTTTACGATGAATGTAGGAAAACTATGTGCTAGTACGTGGGTTTCACGAAAGCAGGTGAGAAGAACATGTACGGGTCGGCAGTGGCAGTGGCTCAGTGGTTAGCGACATGGGCTGGCAAGTGGAGAGTTGCTGCCGAAGTGCCCCTGAGCAAGGCACTGAACCCCTAACTGCTCCAGGGGTGCCGTACTATGGCTGACCCTGCACTCTGACCTCTCTGATGGAATACATATGTATAGTGGTCTATGTGTGTGTGTATCTAGGAGAGATATGTGAAAATACAAATTCCAATTACCTTGTGCAACATGGCAATAAAGTATATTCTATTCTATTCTAAACATGTTTCTTAGTTAACCCCAGCAGGAGTCCGGCAAAAAGCAAGAAAGGCAATAATCAAAAAATTGATATGGGAATGATGTAAATTCATTAGAAATAGTTACACATAATTATAACAGTACATTTTGAAGAATACTGTTACAGGGAAATATATAAATAGGCACAAAATTGGACAACTAATCCCCCTAAGGTAAAAGGAAATGGCAGAGCCTACAAGAAAGAGAAAATAACACTTCTCCAAAGATTAAATTCTACTTATTTTGGATGAAGCAGCACAACATAAACAAATGTTATTTTCAAAGGCTCGGGGCAGTCTCTCTAACACTGAGATAAAAAATGGGACGACATCGTAAGCAAAGTAACTGCTTGCAGTGAGCAGCTTACGACTGGGATGGATGTCAGATAAAAATGGCAAGGCCTTTCCAGCAAAGCCAAGAAAAAGGGGTGCTGAATTACTCTGTGAAAGGGTACACAATTATCTGATGCAGGAAGCACAAAAAAAACACATTTTTCATAATCTTAGAATTCATTTTCCTCATTCATATCTGTACAAGAGGTGTCATTGTATAGTGAAAAAAACGAATAAAAAACACAGTATGGCATGTGACTGGCTCAAACCATGTAACCACTTTAGATAGACGCCAATGGATGCCTGGGTCCTGTTTTTAGAAACAACAACGTAAAATTTGATTGCTTTGAGATATTTGCATCCAGTTTTGGGGGGAAATGTACAACTCCTTGGGGTGGCACATACAACAAGTTTGCCTGCACAGCAGCATTGAGGCACACTGCTTGGCTGCGCGGATGGCGTAGCCGACATAGACGGCGTCTTTGGTTTAAATGGAGGATTCTCTGAACCGCTGCCATGATTATTAGGATAACCTGGTTAGGCCTGCCTGCTGCTCTTATTTTAAGGTGTCGAGTTAATTGACAAGCTTAGGAGGCAAATTGATTGAAACTCGACTTAATATGGAGCCTGGAAAAAGTCTTCATCTTTATAGGCTATTCTTGTGACCAATAAAAAGGCATTTAGCTGACACTTTTATCCAAAGCAACTTACAGTAGTGAATGCATACATTTTTCAGTATATGTGGTCCCGCTGGGAATCGAACCCACAACCTAAGCTTCGTCAGTGCCATGCTCCACCAACTAAGCCACACAGAACCACATAGGCTACAGTCTATAGACCATGTAAGCTCCAAATACAGATGTTTAATCTGTGCAAATTAAACAAAATTACAAAAAGAGCCACTGCCCTCTTGCATTTGTATCGTGGCTTAAAATCACTTTAGCGCTGAAACAGGCTGTCCAATGTTGCTTTGGCTAACCATGTGATGATATACAGTAGGCTACACAACACATATTATAAGCTAATACATAGCCTAATATGACATTATGTCTTATTTTACCAAATAAAATGTGACATTTTTAATAAGATTTACCAAATAAATGTAATGAACTAAATAAATCCACATACAGTATGTGGGTAAATGTCCACATTTCCAGAATGCACAGTGACTTGATTTGAAAGTGCTCTCTCGCAGCCACTGGGCAGAGCAGGCAGAAGTGAACTTAAGAAGCACTCTAATCTTAACGTGTGGGTCAGGTAGCACCTTAATTAACAGCGGAGATAACGCGCTACTTTAGTTACAAAGGGTTTTGGGAAACCCACGTAAACTTATGATGGAACTTACAATGCACTTAGCATTACAATGCTTTCGGGAAACCCAACCCAGACTGGATGACTGTGTTGTGGAAAATATAATTTATCTTTTGTATTTTCTTTTACACCTCTGCCACCTACTTTTTTGACTTATTGTGTGTGTATGCTGTAACAATATTGTTTAAAATATGACATTGTTTTGCTTATTTGAATTCATTTCATTTTATTGAAAGAACATTTTGGGGAAACAACCTGTCCTTGAATTATTATTTTTTTTTTTTCATGGAAATTGTGTGTGTGGCAGAATCATTATTGACAGCAACACTATTTTCAGTCCCTCCAGAAAATGTGATTGCAGAAGTTGACAAAAAAATCAACAACATTTTTCAAATTTATGGAAGCAAAGCATATTTTACGTTACACTGTAAATGTAAAATATGCTGTGCTTGCATAAATATGCAGAGATCTGCTGGGTTTTTGTTTGTTGGGGTTTTTTTTTTGGTAACTTTATGTGATTCTGCAGTCACATTTTTTGGGAGGGACTGGATTTCTGCATACAGCGCATAATTACGATAGTCTAGCCTATACAGTAAAGAAACATGCACTCTGGGTTGACTGTGTCATACTGAAGCGAATGTTAATGCTAAATTGAGTGCCTTTGTTTGCACACTGATAAAGAACGCTTTTCATTATGTGACAATGGTTTACTGTTTCATACAAATATATGTGTGAATGCATGTATATATGTGTGTGTATGTGAGTGTATGTGTGGGGGCTTAGGAATGAAAGCTCTCCTCTCACATTAGAAATCCTGATGTGGAGTCACAGCCTGAGGGGGTGTGCCAGAGAGGGAACGCCACTCAATTTAGGAGAATAAAGGTTGTCAAACAAAAGAAGAAAGAGAAAGAGAAATTCCAACCCTTGGTGGGTTTACATCATTACCATATCAATACAGGTCTTGAAGCCAGATAGAAATCAATGCTTTTTCCACCTGTTCTCAGGTCTCTGCTGGAAAGAGAACAGTTGTCGATGCAGAGAACAGCCCAAAATAGACCGGCAACGAGTGGCGACGCTAGTCGGATCGAGACGCCGGCCCCAAATCAAGCACCTCTCGGCTCGCGCGGGCAGCTCCTGCGATGGAGGGCGTTCTGCCGAGACACGCCACGGTCCAGCGAGAACCATGGCGAACAGGGCCCCCGAAATGAAGACGTAAAAAGCTTGGAAAGGGGTGTTTCTGTCAGCGGAAAGTGAGACGGCTGCCCGCGGACCTGGAACCAATTCAAGCCTTAAGTTGTTCTTCGTGTTGCAAAGAGAGACCTTGATGTGATCGGACAGCAGGGCTGGGGAACGTTCCCCTCGCAGAAGACGAAGGTCAGGAGCCAGCGGAACGCGGCTGTGGGCGACCCGCGCACGTAACAATTCATCCCCCTCTTCCTCTCTCAAGATCAATCAAGCGTCGCCGCCGAGATCCGAGGTTAAACAGCCAGGCATCTATCCGCTTATGTACTGTGCATTTGTATATACAGTATATACCTCGGGTACGCCGCGGTATAGCAGTGTAGAACTCAGCCATAATTCGTTGCAGGAGCTGCGGGATCTGGGCTTGTAACGCAGACAAACTGTTTACTCTGTCACGTCTCCGCTCTGTCCACCGGCTCCGCCGACCGCGTTGCTGTTCATGATTTATCAGCGCCGCCGCTTCCTGTTCCGAGCAGATACAGCGCGGCACTGTGGCCCTGTCACGGGTATCTGCTCATCGAGGAAGCTCGCGTCGGGAGCTTTAATTTCGCCCGTCGCAGCGCTGAGTTGTCTTGTTTCATTCGGAGGAGGCCTCTGTTCCTCATCGAGGATGTCCCAGCTCGATCTCCACGACAGGGCTCGGCGGCGGTGGTGGCGGCTTGAAGGAGAGCGGCTCATTAAACAGGACGCTTAGCCGATCAGGCCCTCTCTGAACCATGCCTGTGAACAGCATGCCGCTGGAGGAACACTTGAACCTGCCCTTATTCCGGCAAAGTCAATACCCCCAAAAGCACACGACAGAGTGTTCTGGGAACACATTTTTATTATTACAATGTTATTTTTCTGCTCCCAGCTCAACATCTTTTAAAGTGAGTTCTCTTCGGCAGTGGCTTCAAGTCGGCTCTCGGGCACTCACGTCACGAACTAGAGACACTGTCCACACAAACGTGCTAATCACAGCCCTGTCACCGAGTAGCCGGACTATCGTTTACTGCTGCCATCACCAATCGCGGTGCAAGGTTTTGGAGGGAATTCTCACAGCACCGTGCTGACTACAAGGCAAAAGAAGACTGATTGGCCTAAAAAGGGTTTAACCTCATTTTAATAGACAGACCACGCCATAGAGCAAGGGGGACCAAAGTCACCTGACCCTGAGCTCAGGGCTTACTAAACAGAAGAACCACTGCTGGCTTTTAATGAACAGCACCGTCACAAGCTGCCAGCATGATACAGTCACCTGGTGTTGAGGTACATGCATGAATGGTATCTAGCCATCGATAGTTTTTGTTTTGTTACACTTACCAAAGATTGATTTGTGTAAATACATCCTTGGTTTTGCTGCAGAAAGAAGGGGGGGTGACCGATATGGGATTAGCTCTGATCTCAGAAGTCTAGCCCGTGAAATTGAGTATGTATATGCCTTCGTGACCGGGAAGCGTTGCACTGTTTACACAAATTCCTGTTTCGCGTGGATACGTTGTATTGTACAGTAGCTCACAAGGTTGTGCACAACATATTTCATGCACACCCATTCATGGTTTTAGAGTTTTTACAGCATAAAACGGCAACCATTTGAATCGGTCTAAAAAATATTTATGAATTAATATCCAAGCTGTCCTAAAAAGCGACTATGTAGAGATTTTACAAGCACAGCCAGTATTTATTTATTATTAATAGCCCTGATTACAGTAGTGCAAACAAACACACGTTTCCCAAATCCCTGGGCATCTTCTTTAAAAGGGACATTTTACTGGGTCTGGAAAATGTAAACAACAAACAGGACAGGCCTCTGAAGAGATCTCACAACTGCTACACTAAAACTACTTTTAAAAAGTAGCTACCTACATTAACATTACTTTATGGAAGAAAAACTGTACATAAATGACCACTGCTTTACTTACTTTTACTTTAGCTTTTCTAAAACAATTACTTTTAAGTGCAGATAATTACAAAGCACTGGGTACATACCTGGTAATTAGCACACTGTAAAAGAAAGTGTAATCCAGTACACTCGTATGTACACACCTCCCTCTGACAATGAAGACAAAATATTTTATGGGAACTCTGATCTGATCAAATTATGTTGTACACAATTAAAACTTGTAAAATGGTTTTTTTAATAATAATAAAAAATATTTATACACTTTGATGCGATACAATAAGCAGCTTCTACCCAGGGTGAGATGAAATGCCTGTTCTATGTTTTGTATGTCATTCAATTTATCATGATGATAATTATCATTGTTTATACTGTTGAATATATATGTGAATGAAAAAGTGAGTCCAACTCACCAGTTCATTTCACCTCTAATGAGACAATTGAGCCTGTCTCTCATTCATAAATTGTCAATCACAGTGTGGCAACAGCTGTGATTTTTATTCTGTAATATTTTCCCATATTTTCAAACCAAGTGACTGAAAGTGATATTTACTTGATAGTCATCTTCGTTGTTGCGTCAGCCATGCAAGGTGTGGAGTTATCCATATATTATAATCTCATCGTCCCCCCAACACACACGCGCACACACACACACACATTACAATATACCAATAAGTCAACGAATTAGATGCCTATCAATCACTTGGCCATTCAGTGGTTTGACAACTAGCTAACTTTAGCCTATGTTTTGTTATCATCATGGCGATAACTCTAGGTCATTCAACGTCAGCTTTAAGTGTCAGTGAAATAGTGAAATAGCCACTTACCTGTAAAAAGGTATCCCTCGAGCCTTGCTTCTATGGTTCCTCCTATTTGTACAGCCAAACTTTTTTATATATCTATAAGCCTGCCGCCCTGTATAGCTGTTCACACTGAGCAGCATGGCTAGGGAAAGATGCTTTGATCTCCATTCATTTCAATGGAAAGATGCGCTTGCGGTTGGCGCGCGAATGGAGACTAAACGAACGAACGAACTAACTAAACGAACTGTCACATAATATGGAAGTGTTATTTTTATGTGCGCCCCACCAAGAGCAATAGCAACGGCCCGACTGCATACAGACGGAATCTAAACGAGTGCTCAAAGTTGGCACTTAGCAGTCCTGCTAGGACGTTTGCTAGTTGAGAATTGCTCGTTAATGTTTAATGAATTAAACAAAACCACAAACTCTGTTTTGAGGACAGAAATCCCGAAACCCAAGTTAAAAACATTCAAGTTAGCCATCCCTTTAGCCAACGTAATTAGCCAGAGTGGTAAAACACCAACTATTAGCAACCTAATGTTAGCTAGCTAGCTAGTCAACTGAATGTGTGTTCTCAAGTTAGAGCTTGGTGTCTTCGATGCGTTGAGCAACTTCTGCTTTGGTTGGCACTGAAAAGTATAACTTTCTCATTTTCTTCTATTAGTTTCGTGTGTGGCCCTGGTGCTTCCACCTCCGCGTCCATGATTAGGCAAGAGTAATGGTGCAAGTTCTCATCAAATTAAATGAAACAGCTGCGTTGAAACCGTCACATGACATTTGATATTTCTTGTAAAAAAAAATGTTTAAAAAGAATAAATATAACAATAATACTGTTGCTGGGGATATACCTTTTGTCCATGCTACCCCGCTACTTGACGAGGGAAAAAATAAACTCCTTGAAAGTTACTCGATTTTGGAAGTAATTAAACCACCACACATTATTGGAAAATGTAGGCTAGTTAATTTAGTAGCTCCGCTACTCCCCAACATTGCACAGGTGGTATGCATATTGGGATTGTGCACATTAATTTACTCCTTGGCTGATGTGAATCTACAAAAATAAAAAGTACAGTAAGTACGATGAAGCGATTTTATTTTTAAAAACATCTTTATGTAAGTTATGTGTATATGTTTGCTCAAATATTTCATAGGTTTGAAGCTGCAATCAATCATGTCTCTGCAGTGTATTAATACAAATTTATGAGGCTTTATTTAAGATTAGTAAATAAAGATGGAAATAACCTTTTAAGTGATTGGGGAAAAGGGGTCAAATAAAACTCGGTCAACACAGCTTTGTCATTCTGCTTCTGTGTCGATGTGTGTAAGAAATAACAGCTGAGAAACACCCCCTGGACTGTCAAAGCACCAGTTACCCTACCCTGTTCCAGAGAGAGCCCTGTTCCACACACTACCCTGCTCAACAGAGTATCCTACCAAAAGATCAACACACACACACACACACACACACACACACACACACACACACACACAACCGGCCCACAGCCAAAACATTGCATGGCTGCAGACACAGATTCCAGGATTGTGCAAGTGAACAATGAAGGGAGCCTGCTCATGGCCGCCACATTGAAAACTTTGTCATCAAACATGTAGCACATTTCCAGTCCTAGAAGTTTCGAAGCTGGCCCACATGTGCTTTACGTCTTAATCCAATTCCAACACCCCTCAGTGTATTCCTCTGCACTAAAGTGCTCCAGCTGAAGCTTGTTTTTACCAGGAGTCCCAGGGGAAGGACTCACTCTGTGTACTGCAGTCTTATGGAGAGGTCTCAATGAGGGCATTGGTCTCAATGTGGCTGTTCGCACTGTATGGACTAGGTATAAGCACTTTGAATTCCCTCACAGAGTTGTCTGTGCACACAACACAAGCACTTTGTGTAAGGACTGCAGACTATAGAGCACTGCCAGTTCCATCCACACTCAAACCTACACACGCTCACACGTACATGAACACACTGCCCACTCACGTCTCACACACACACACCACACACACACCCCCACACACACCCACACACACACATATACACACACCCTGAGGGAGTCTCCTATTACAGGTAAATATTGTACCTTTGAAGAATAAAAAGGTACTGGGGTCCTCCACTGCAGGATTCTAAATTTTTCCATGAAAACATGTAATTTAGTCTGTAAAGATGAAAAAAACTGCTTTACAAGAAAATACAAAGACATGTTTCTCAGTTTCTCATATTCTCAGTGGACCACCTGCCCATCTCAGTAAATTCTGTTTCACCTACTTCCTAGTGCGTTATTATTCAGTCTAAATGATTAGGTTTGAGTGGCAGCAGTTCAGGCCTTTATGTTAGGAAAGGGGTCTGGAGACTGAGCAGAGGATCCTAGGGGGGAGCAGATGCCCTAACGAGAGCCGGGTGTGGCCTGAGTTGAGGCCTAAAGGCGAGCTGTGATTCAACCCTTTGATCCACTCATGGAACAACAAATGCAACATTTTTTGATTGTCAGATGGAGAAAAATGAAGATTCTGTGTGGCCCAGTAGGTAGAGCATGGCGTTGGCAACGCTTAGGTTGTGGGTTCAATTCCCACTGGGACCACATATACGGAAAAATGTGTGCATTCACTACTGTAAGCTGCTTTGGATAAAAGCGTCTGCTAAATGGCATATATTATTACGATTTTTTTAACATTGAATGTTAACTACCAAACGGTTGTTTAAAAAAAATACAACCTACCTGCCACGTGAGCTGGGTGTGAATACAGTTCGGAGCTGTCACCCTGCATTCTACATCCTGGTTGCCAGTAAACAAACAGACTTTAACCACAGTGTCCACAGACTTTAACAAGACATGTGACATGTGAACCATTTGAGCTAAAAGTTAACTAAATATCGTGCCCAGGAATTGCTAGCTGGTTGGAGCTATTGGGTTGGTGTGGCGAGGGCTTAACCTAATCCGCAGTGCCATCAATATTCCTCTTTGCCCTTTACAGAATGCAAAATGAAGAGGGGTGAAATTAAAGCCAAAAATTTGAGAATAAAATGTAAATGGCACAAGCAGTATAAGATGGTAATATGAGAATTACACTAATGCATGATGACTTATAATTGACTTCATAAGAGGGCATCCAAAGTTTAATTGTAAAAAATCTTGTTTGCCCAAAAGGCTCAAGGCACTATTAGGAGGTTATACTTTTTTTTTTTAATGTTTAAAGCATGTAATACATCTGTCCAAAAATACAAAGAAGGCTGGCAAACACATTGTGGCTCAAACAGCATTCATTAGGCCATGGCCCTGCAATACAAATAAGTTGCAATATTTACAATTTCTCATTATGTAGTCCATGACATAATATTATCATCACAACTGTAATCTGTTTCGGTTTCCTTTTCAAATATTAGACAAATGGCAACATCCTAGCTGGGTGACAGTATCCATGTTAGAATTATACATTTAATGTCCTAAGAGTAAGCATTGGTCATAAATGAAATATTTATAGCTGAATTTCAACAGCTTGGCTCTTTTACACGGAGAATTTGATTTAAAGCATTCTGATGTACCACTTACTGTCCGTGGGCATTAAAAATAATGAGAAACGAATTTTCACATTAAATAGTTAATACTATCCATTTGTTAGCAGCAAAGTAAAGTATGTGACATCGTTTACATATTGAACAACAGTTCCTGACATACTAATACGTTGTTCATGATTGGATAATTCACACAAGTGGTCAGCTCGCCAAAATCAAATAGTTATTTTGTTGTAAAATGAGAAGTCATGTATTTTTTTATTATTGGGCCTGTTCGATGCTGCAAGGTGAGGTTCCAACCCTGCTCAGCCAGTGCAGAATGTTGGGAGCTGATTTAATAGTTCAGTAGTGTCCTATTAAAAATGTCCTTGAATCTTTTTATTAGATTCTAGGAATTACCCAGCTAGCCAAATAACACAACAACAATTTTTCAAGATATTTTTTTTTAGGATGTGAGGTCATTATTTTGCATTTTCCTGCAGAAAAAAATACAAGTGGGAGCTGGATCTATGTACAATGCCGATGAAAAATAGTGATTCGGGGGATGGTGAAAAAAAGAGAAAAAATAATGTTGTAAAAACGTTGCTACAATGTTGTTAATCACCACAATCTTACTTCAACGTTATAAAAGCTAGCAATCATTTATTTTGCTAGCTGGATACCTAGCTTATTCTGACACAAAACTTTATATCTTAACAGGAACATGGAAAGTAGAACTGCAGGATTGTGTTCGACAGCTGTGTCTTTTTCTTTCTCAGATGTAACTGGCTACCTACCATGAAGAGTGAAGACAGCAGTGCCTACTCAGAGTGTTAGATACAGAATTCACTTGCCAATGCATCCCTCTGGATGTCATCACAGAAGTATCCACAATCTAAGGGCAAACAGGGCTGCATTTGAATGGTATGTGTGGAAAGCCTCTTGTGGAAGTTGTCCTGGTGCAGGGTTGGTATAGGGCAGTTTTCAATGAATACGGGTGGCTCCACTAGTGGTGAAACTAAGAATTACAACTCAGTCAAGTGCAAGTTTCATGCGCGGGCCATATTCCTTATATTGGAATGCGGCCGCGGGCCAATTAAAAATGGACCGCGGGCCGCAGTTGGCCCGCGGGCCGTAGTTTGGACACCCCTGGTATAGGGCATTTTATGGGAAGGGTCTGGGGGTCCTCCCCCCCAAAAAAAATGTTGCTTACTAAATGAAATTTCCTGCATTTTTACGATATTTTGCATTACTGCACCTTTAGTACTGAAGATCTTTTTAGATCTTTCTAAACTGTTGGAGGCCAATTTTTGATGAGATCACTAGCATTGTTTTCCAATGAAAACAATTCTAAGCCATATAACGAAAGCACACTGCATATGCCACTATACTCTTATTAACTAGAAAGTTGTTCAAATTCGATGAGATCTTATAGCATGCCTCTGTATCACATTTGAATGGAAGCTCATGTTTAAAAAGACATCTCCAACCCTCAATGTGCCTTTTCCAGAAAAAAAGCATTTGTGAGCAATATATGAGCCATGTTTAAAAATTATCTTAATGAACCAGATCCAAATGACATGTCTGTACGTTCTTCAGACATGTCTCTAGCTAAATTGGAAAGGGTAGCTTATGGAAATGCCAAACAATTTTCACCTTTCTGTTAAACATGCACGTGTTATTACTGCATATTTCCTTAAATGTCTATATGGCAGTGTTGTATAGAGTTTCTATAATTTTATGGTGGCCTTGTGTGCATAACCCACTAAACCAAAAAAATTATAAGACCACCTTTTGATACAGTTAAATAGCTGTTGGTATCCAGACTTATTCATGAGACCGTGCAACCAAGAATCATATATAGAAACTTAATTGGCTGAATGCAGTCAACAACATAAGGTGTTACATGCTTTCTGGTGGTTATGTGTTGCCTGTCGGTTAATTAAGTTGTTTTATTGATATGGTAGGCATATTTAATCAGTGTAAATCCATTCAGTGCAAATCCATTCTAAATCTGATTTCAGCCAGGAATAAAGCACTACTGATTAAGCTAAATACAATGGTTGGTTTTGATGTTTAAAGAAATAAGCAATGTGTCTTCAGATGCTAGTGGAATATAAGATAATAAGTATATACAGAGTGGCTTACAGCCAAACAGTAGTCCGGCAAGAAAAGAAAACAAGTAAACATCGATTCCACTGAGTTTATTCTTAGCTAGATCGCTACAGTATTCTATCATGCTAGCTAGCAAGCATTAGTGGTTTTAGTTAGATAGCTGGCTAGCCAGCTAAGATAGATTGTCCACAAAATTGCCTGCCTAGGAAAATGGTAGCATGACAAATCAGTCTACAAGTTAAATTAAATTCTGACGTACACTACCGGTCAGAAGTTTTAGAACACCCCCATTTTCCAGTTTTTACTGAAATTTAAGCAGTTCAAGTCCAGTGAATAACCTGAAATGGGACAAAAGTCAAATAATGTCAATTTATAAGTTATAAAAAAAGGCCTTTTTCAGGGAACAAGTAATGGGGTAACATGGGTAAACAGTCACTCTGTGCAAGTCGCTGACTCTGGATCCAGCAAAAGAGCCCCAGACCATCACGCTTCCTCCTCCATGTTTGACAGTTGGTGTCACACACTGAGGAACCATCCTTTTGTGTACTCAATGGCCTACAAAAACCTTTCAAAATGTCAAGATTTCCTTCCAGTCTTCAGTAGTCCACTGGTGGTGCTTCATGGCCCAGGCAAGCCTCTTTTTCTTATTTGCCATCTTAGCAATGGCTTTCTTACTGCCACTCGACCTGTCTTCTCTTCACAGTTGAAACTGAGACTTCATTACTTCGACCAGTGTTAAGCTGTGCTTGAAGCTGTTGTCCTGTGAGCCACCTATCGCAACGCAAGCTGTTGACTCTCAGGAACTTGTCTTCTGATTTTGTTGTGGCTTTGCATCTGCCAGACCTCTTCCTGTCAGATTTTCCTCCAGTTTCCAAGTGCCTTTTGATGGTGTAGGAAACTACTCACTTATTTTTCAGTTTTTGGTAACCTAAACTTTTTTTTTAAACCTCTGGCAGTTTATCGCTGACCTTTGTACCATTTCAGGTTATTCACTGGACTAGAACTGCTTACATTTCAGTAAAAACTGGAAAATGGGGGTGTTCTAAAACATTTGACCGGTAGTGTAGCTACAGGTTACAGAACACATCGGTGAAAAAAACAACACATTGATTCATCACTCACATTGTGTTGCAAATATACCTGAATGTCTATCTTTCATTTTTTGACATTTTGAACTGCTGAGTATACTGAGAATACTTTATACTGCCAGCCATGTGAAATTTAGCCGGCTCTAGTTTTCAAATTTGGTAGATGCCTTGTAGCCCACATCAACAAATCTCTGCCTCAGATCTACTGAGAGTAGAGCATGCCTACAGCTCTGACCAGATTCTGCATGTTCCTCTTGGTTGAAGTAGCCTACTTAATTTGTCGTAAAAGTTGTAGGGACAAAATCACAATCAAATATTATTGCCCATAGACAGTAGCTACTAGTGCTACAAAACCTGCTATTTGGATTATCAGTGTGCAGACCACACTATTATATCACATCTGTTTCCCCACTACAAGTGCAAGCTGGCCTGCTCTTTAACTCGCATACTAAAACAGAGGGAGCATCTGTCAATAAAGCAAGACCATAACCATAGCCATATTCTGGCTGTGCTCCAAGTCGGCAATGTGTCACATTAAAGTTTGTGGTAAAATGGTACTTGCACTGTTGCTTTAACTTCCATTTTACTCTTTTCCATTTAACTAAATAAGTATTCCAGAATTGTTTTCAATACATATTTAAATAGCTCGGAAAAAAAGATGTATTTTATAATATAAGCCATTTAGCAGACGCTTTTATCCAAAGTGACTTACAGTAGTGAATACATACATATTTCAGTATATGTGGCCCCAGTGGGAACTGAACCCACAACCTAAACGTTGCCAACGCAGTGCTCTACCTACTGAGCCACCACAGAACAATTTTGTTACAAATATGAACTACCATACTGAGTAATGAAAAAGATTCTGAAGTTTAACCTCAATACAGCTGAAATAGTTGTTGCAGTTCACATATAAAAATAGTGTTCTTCATAGAAAACAATATATTCAAAATGTGTAACTGGTGTTACGGTGTAATCTGTTTTTAATACTGAACAAATACAGTGGATATAAAAAGTATTCACCCCCTTTGCCATTTTTCACAATTAAATCCATTTTGATTTCATGAAGTCAGAAAATAATATGTAAAAAATGCCAAAGAGGGCAAATACTTTTTATGCCCACTGTTATCTTTTTCAAATATATATAAATCAACAATACGGTTAGGAAAAAAATGTATGTGCCGTAGAATTATATTTGTGAAAAGGTGTGCCGTGGAATAGAAAAGGTCCTGCTCTAAAATATTTTTCTTTCTACAGTTATTTAATTAAGTACAATTAATGCAACATTCCAACTCATTATCTTTAGGGCTTTATCATTCATTAACTTGTCTTATTTTTATTTTTTATTTTTTTTTTATCAGGTTCATTTGGACCATTGACAAAGGCTCTTTTTTGGACACCCCCTCCACCTCTACCTCTGCTGGGGAGGTGATGTACGCACCCCCAACATGCTGTAGAAGGAACAATCTACAGAGCACGGACCCCCCTATTTCTCAGTCTGACACTGACTCCATTAGATCATTCATCACCTTCAGCTCCACTCTGAATCCCGGGCCTGGCCTGGCTGGTGGAGGGGGGCGACAGACAGAGATTACCAAAACCCTTCTGAATAGTCTCATTAGAGAGTCTGTCCTGTGAAAGTGCTCTCTTTACCCCCACCCGTTTGTGCCCTCTCTCTCTCTTCTTCTCCCGCTCCATAGGCCAGTGCCGCTTGCTTGTTATTATGCATTCCCATGTTTGTTCACAAGCAAGCATAAAATTGCTTACTGCATTGCTCTTCTTTTCAAAACAAGATAATTATGGCAATCAAGTCAAAGCCCTCTGCGGGCCAATTTTTTAAGAAAATGTTTTGCCAAAAGCACGTATTTTCCTCTGGTTGATGAGACTTGAAGGTCCTGTGGGCTCCTTCAGAGTTGCAGTTTCAGTTGTTTTGGTGTTTATCCTCTGTTCAGGGCACTGATCCATTCATCAATCCACCATTTATTGCTCTACTTAAATGATCCCCAGATAAGGCAATCAGGGATCATCAATAACAAAGCTTGCTGAAGTTAGCAGATTTTACTCGATGACCGCATGATGAACCGTCCAATGCCCTCACACTGAATACAGGGAAAAAAATGTAATACTTGAATTATGCTTTTTTAAATTGATTTATAAGTGAACAGCACATGCTGCTGTGGTGTGGGTTTACCATGAAGTTATAAACTGACCCTCACATAACACTACAGATCAGGTAACACTACAGATCACTTCAAACATCCTTCATCCCTTTCACCTCAAAAACCTGGTGTGAAGAAAAAAAAATCAGACGGATGCTCGACGACAGCTTCTTCTCTTACACCCATCCGTGCTTTTATTTTATCTTTTCACATCTTGATTTTGGCACCTCCGTTCTCTATGTCTAAATCTTCTTTAAGCCCTGGCTCATCTTGCCAGCTCTCTCTGAGATCAGGTGTAAAGCATCATATCTCCACCTGTTTGACGCCCACAGCTCCGGCTCACAGCTTCTTCCTCAATTGATTTCAAGATTCTCCTCCATGCACACAAAGCCGTTCATGGCCCAGCCTGATCCAACTTGTCTCGTGCTCATTATGCCTCACACATCACTACTCAAACCACAGACCTTCAGCCCTATCCGAATTCTCCCATTTTTTCACTGCCTTTAGTATTTTAGATGATTGCTTATGGTAATCTAACATGGCAGCTGGAAACCCAGCTAAAGTTAATTTCTTTTGTTTGTGGAGTTTGTCCTCGATTAAGGGAATTAAATCTCTCAAAATTTCCGCCAAAATTGTGTGAGTAAAACCGGAATCTCTCTACTTTGCCAGAATGTAAGAATGGCACTTCTAACTTTTAGAATAATGGAGGAAATTACATGAGATGACGTGAAATCAATGATTCATATTGCTAAGGGCAGATCTCTGAAACTGGCTTGGACTGCTGGTGATTGATCTTTCAGATACCAGGGCCCACTCCTGTGGAATGCTTTTGCCACAGTTACTCAGAGATTCAGACTGTATTGACATTTTTTAACCAATCTGAAGACCCATCTCTAATGGTGGGTAATTAACCTTTGACCCCTGCTTGTAAAGAGCCTTTGAGGTTCCACAGGGAGCATATAGGGCCTGTATAAATCGATTTTGTATTGCACTGTATTAAATCGTGTGCATGTACACGTGTGTTTGTTTGTGATCGTGCATACATGTCAACTTCTGTTTTGATGTGGTGATGGATTTCTAGATAAATTATTTACCCTTGAACACATGCAGTCGGTTTCACTGAGATTAAAAACAAATATTTTTTTCTTCTACTGTTTTGTTTTCTGTCCAGATCTGCATACACTGTAGGGTAATCCGATGGACAGGAAGAAAATCGCTGAAATGGAGTAGGCCCATGAGACAGACAGATGCAGACAGACAGACGGACTGAGAGTGGCGCTGTTGACAGGGCGCTGGACTTTCGCGAGCTCGGCTGGCATCGGGACAGAGACAAATGAGACGTGATGATCTGAGGAGAGCTTTATCGGGGGGGCGGTGTGGCGGGGGCAATTTTGGAGTTCATTCTCGTACTGTACTGTGCAGTCAGCCCACCAGGAAGGGGCTCCGGTATCCATGGCGACATGGGCCTCTGGGGCTCGCCGGCGAAGAGTGATCCAATTCATTCCGAAAAGGACTGGTGGAGCAGCGTCACATTATCAGGAGACAATTTTCCTTCTGCGTCTGTGTGTGTGTGTGTGTGTTCTTATGAAAACAAGGTAGCCCTAAAATATAAAGGAAAACATTCCTTTATAGTCCATATAAATATGTATTCAATTTATTTAATAGCATAACGTGCAATGGGACAAATGTGGCTGATATGTACACTTTCCCTGTATTCTCATCCCTGCATGTTCCTATATTCATATCTCAGCTATGGGCATGTTCTTATATTCACATCTCTGGTACAGTTTTAGTACTAATTTACTATAGCACACAAGCACATGTTCTCCTCTGAAACACGTGCAGCTGTCGACTGCCACTTATTTCCATAGTCCACCAGTTGTTTGTGTCGGAGGAGGAGACTTCTGCTGTGGTCACACTAGCAACTCGAGACAGCAGGACGAAACCAGATGTCACTGTTTTCAATGATACCAGGACAGTAGACTCGTCATCTGCAACGTATCGACCGGAGGGGGTCGACAGCGTGCAAAGAGACACACCCATCGCGCTGACTAAATCCCTCCCTCTCCCCTGGGCAACACTATGGACAATTGGGCGTCACCTTGAAGGCCTGAAAGCCACAGTCAGCACTGACATGGTCTGGGTTCAATACCAGACCACAGGGCACATCCATACACTGGAATAGTGTTTTAACAGGATGAGCCGCATAGCAGTGCCCAGTTCAGTTCTTCTATTTTGCATTCCACTCATGCTCCTGTCCAGTGCTTATGTCATTATGGTGGTAAAAGCTCACTAAAATGTTGTTGGTGGACATAGAGAAAATGCAGAAAGAGCACTGATCTAAAAAATGTGTCAGTGTTGTTATAAATGAGTCACTCTAATCAAGAGAGGAAGGAGTGAAAGCTTGGCTCCACACGGGATCTGCTATATAATGTGCCGACTGACTTTCATAATATGTAAGAGTCTGTAACACCATTTTATGGTAACCATTTTTTATTTTCACTTAATGAGTGTTTCCAACATTAATAAAACTGTCTACACAGTGCGGAAATCAATTATCCTTGCTGTTTTTATATTCCCCTGTATTTAAATTCTTAACAAAAATCAGTTGTGTTTGAAAGTGGTTTAAAACTGGTCAGAATGTTTGATATGTTTTATGATATGTGTCAAAAACATTCATGCTAAATTGAGCACGCAAATCTTTTTCCTATAAGACTAGCCAATAACATAAGCAAGCTCTTTGGATAAAAGTGCCTGCCAAATAACTAAATTGCAAATTGTAAAATTGAATGATTGGAGTAGACTAATTCTCTATCTCTGACTAGTTGTTGGAGTAGACTAATTCCCTATCTGTGCCTAGTTGTTGGAGTAGAGTCATTTTCTATCTCTGTGCCATCCTGTTGGAATGGATTAATTTCCTCTCTGTGCCAGACGAGAGCTGGAATGGATTAATTCGCTCTCTTTTAGGATTACCTTTGAGGATATGAAATTGCAATCTCGTTCAATATTGCTAAGAACACTAGAACTATATTACATATTAAATTTCTGTATATTGTAGGCTATATACATATAACTTATATACTGTACACACACACACACAAACACATACAGTTTTTTATTTTTAATAAATTTGCAACAATTTCAAAAACAGTTTTTGCTCTTTATGGGTCATTATGGGTATTGTGTGGAGATTGATGGCCCCAAAAAAATCGATTTAATCAATTTTAAATTCAACCCAAAAATGAAGGGGTCTGAATACTTTCCGAAGCCACTGTATATATCCTTAGGAAAATAAGGATAACAGTACAGGTATTAACTGAACTTTAGTGCAGGCTGCGTGTCGGTGCCAAAGAATAATAAAATAAAAAACATTTCCTTCCGTCGCTGCTCATTAAAAAGTTGAACTGTGACCCACGAACATTAACAGCCGCCTGTCATTGAGAATGAATGCTGACTATGTCGTTTCCTACAACATACCTCCTTTTCGCCAGAGACAGAAACAAACACAGTCAAGCGCAAACACAGTCAGACACACGCACACACGTGCAAACAGCCACAGCCTGTGTGATCTTACAGGCCTCTCCCTTTAACCTGTTTTATCCCACCGGGATACTAAAGTTGCTGAAGTCTCTACCTCTCTTTTTCCATCTGTGAATATTTTTGGAGGACTATAGATGTTCAAAAAACAACAGGCATGCAAGTAGTCAACCTTAGGAAGGGCCTGAAACAACTTCCTGAAACAACTTCCGGAAAAATGCACTTCATGTTGAGGCGTTTACTTCCTGCTACGATTTCTGGGCGTTATGGCAGAGGCGAAGCTTCCAAATAAAAGGTAAAATTGAAGTATTTTTTGGTGATGTTTTTGTAGTTTCCTATTAAGCAACGTCTCTAGTAACAGCCAATCTAAAGACATCTTATGGAAGTTCAATATTTTTTTAAATATTTACTCGGAAATGTGCCCGGCAACTAAAGTGGCCGGTGGGCAAATCCCTTTTAAGGTTTGGGCATATACAGTGCATCCGGAAAGTATTCATATCGCTTCACTTTTTCCACATTTTATTATGTTACAGCCTTATTCCAAAATGTATTCAATTCTTTTTTTTCTCAAAATTCTACACACAATACCCCATAATGACAAAGTGAAAAACATGTACATAAGTATTCACACCCTTTGCTATCACACTCGAAATTGAGCTCAGATGCATCCTATTCCCTTTGATCATCCTTGAGATGTCTCTAGAACTTGATTGTAATCCACCTGTGGCAAATGCAATTGATTGTACATGCTTTAGAAAGGCACACATCTGTCTATATAAGGTCCCACAGTTCACAATGCATTTCAGAGCAAAAACCAAGCCATGAAGTACTAGGAACTCTCCATAGACCTCCGAGATAGAATTGTGTTGAGGCACAGATCTGGGGAAGGGTATAAAAACATTACTAAAGCATTGAAAGTCCCCAGGAGCACAGTGGGCTCCATCATTGTGAAATGGAAGAAGTTTGGAACCTCCACGACTCTTCTTTGAGCTGGCCATCCGGCCAAACTCAGTAACCGGGCAAGAAGGGCCTTGGTCAGGGAGGTGACCAAGAACCCAATGGCCACTCTAAGAGACCTTCAGAGTTCCTCTGCAGCGATGGGAGAACCTGGCAGAAGGACAAAAATCTCTGCAGCACTCCATCAATCAGGCCTTTATGGTAGTAGCTAGATGGAAGCCACTCCTGAGTAAAAGGCATATGACAGCCCACCTGGAGTTCGCCAAACGGCACTTAAAGGACTCTAAGAGCATCAGGAAAAAGATTATCTGATCTGATGAGACACAAATAGAACTTTTTGGCCTGAATGCCAAGCGCTACTTTGTCATTATGGGGTATTGTGTGTAGAATTTTGAGGAAGAAAAAAAAGAATTTAATCCATTTTGGAATAAGGCTGTAACATAACAAAATGTGGAAAAAGTGAAGCGATATGAATACTTTCTGGAGGCATTTTTACCTTAGCGGGTGCAATCCTATGTAATAAATAGAAATTAAAACACTATTTCTTCACTAATCATCTAATATTACTGACTTTCAGGTACACTTTAGCAGAGGTTTTGGACATTCTTGACAACAATTATCCCCAGCAGACTATCACAACTATCACAGTTGTGCCAGAGTCTGAGAAAAATGCTCTTGACACAGACTGTGACAGTGATGGCTCTGACAATGACACAAGTGGTGATTTCAAACGCCTGCCATCAAGGTTGCTCAAGGGACAAGGATCAACCCATACCATTGAGGTTTTATTACCTTTAGTTCCAGGTACTGAGCCAAATATTTATGAAGTACTTACAGAGCCAGGTACTGATGCAGAATCTCATGTAACTGAAGAGAATGTGTCTACACAGTCAGAAGAGATAGTCCATGTTGCAGACAATGATGAATTCTGTCCACCAACCAAAAAGAAGGGCACATTGCAAGCAACCAAAAACAAAGACCGGAAATTCACAGTACCAAAGGAGAAGTTTAGTGGTTGTCACATTCCTCCCTTTAAACCTAGAACAATGAACCCCATTGTAACCTCAAATGATCCTGCTGAGATTTTTCTCACATTTAACCCCAAATCTCTGCACGATATTACCCTTGAAATGTCGAATATGTATGCCACACAGAAAGGTAAAACCTCACTCAATCTGGGGGAAGATGAGCTTCTCACATTCTATGGCATACTTTTGACCTCTGGTTATAACTCTGTTCCGCGTCGACGTCTTCTCTGGTCAGAAGATGAAGATCTCTCCAATGCCAGAATAAAAGCAGCCATGCGCAGAAACAGGTTCGATGACATCATGGCTTCTGTACATGTGGTGGACAACACCAAAAGTACAGATGACCCTTTCTTCAAGGTACGTCCAATTTTTGAGGAGTTCAACAAAATCAACAAAGCAGTGCCAATTGTTGAACATCTGTCTGTGGATGAGATGATGATCGAGTACTTCGGCAGACATGGATGCAAGCAGTTTATCAAGGGAAAGCCAATACGCTTTGGCTACAAGATATGGAGCCTTGCATCATCATCCGGCTTTGTCTATCAGATGGAGCCATATGCAGGGACCTACACACGACTGGCTGAAACTGGCCTGGGTTAAGGACCGAGTGTTGTTCTTGGCTTGACTGAGAGAGCTAATGTCCTACCTGGATGCAAATTTTATCATGATAATCTCTTTACAAGTTTGTCATTGATTGATGAGATGTGCAAGAGGGGCTATGGAAGCTGTGGCACACTCTGTGAAAACCATCTCTTTGGTGTTCCGCTGACACCACCTCTGAGATTCAAGAGAAGGGAGAGAGGGGAATCTGAATTCCTTGTTGAAAAAGGAACATTTCTTGTGAGATGGAATGACAACAGTGTGGTTACTGTCGCGACAAACATGGAAACAGTGTCAAACTCAACGGTCAATGTTCAAAGATGGAACAAAAAGAAACATGCCATGGCAATCCTACCCCAGCCAACATGATCCGTTTAATTAAAATGGTAATGTTCTGTCTGTTTTCAGGACAAAATTGTGTAGTATATTTGAATTATTTTTACCTGAAAGAAGATGAATTCATAGGTGTTTTATATTTTTTAAATGGTTTTCTAATGTTTAGGAATATTGTTCTTTAATTTTGAACAGGATTACCCCTGATATGGGTTGTGTTCCATAAAATTAGACGTTTTATGACTGGTATTCAGCTTATCCATGTTATTTGCAATGTTTTCTCGAGAACAGTTGGGCTCTTAAATGACTTCATATCATGTATTTGATAAAGTTTTCATTGATAAAAGATGACACAATGTGCCTAAGACTCTCATTTTCACTCTCATTTTTCAACAAAATACACTATAACATTGCATAGGTTACAAGGTATGTGCCCACCGGTCACTAAAGTGGCCATACATTCTAATCATCATTGCTTGGAAGAGGAAAAAAAAAAAAAAAAAGTGAAAAAAACTGCACAACATGTTTATATGGAAGGTTGTTCAAATGATCATATATTAGAAATCTCTGGGAAAAATGTGGGCATTAATGGGTTAAGGGTCATATATCTGTGCAGCAGAGGCTGATCTGGGAGGTCAGCTTTTATGGCAGCAGAATAATTTAAAACAGTAAATATGCTCTCTCGCACGAAGGAAATACATTTTGGGCACTTGTGGATTTAACGCTCATTCGGCCAGCTATGGAGAGAGAGGCCGCCGCTAAAATAGACCCAGTAAGTCTCCGGGGGTCAAGTCTTCCTACAGTGCACAGGCATGTCTGTGTCCACCTCCATTCTCCTACAGACTGAGGGAGATGCACGGGGCACACTGTAATCGCACTGATTCTGATTCATCTAATTCACACAAGTAGTATATTGGAATGCCATCCACCAGGTTAAGGCCTATGCCCCATACCTATAAAAAAAAACAAGACTTCAACAGAAGTCGGAGGACAAAGACTGAAGTGGAAAGAAAGGTGAGATAAAAAGTGAAGCTGACCTACTTATGAGCAGAAAACAGCACTTTTTGCACCCAAACTGGAAAAGAAGGGAATAATAGAGCACAGAGCGCCCTGTTGCATAGCCTGCATAGTCACAGTGTTACATTTTTACTGTAAAACAAGTTCCATACATCAAATCATTTGGATGGCAGGTATGCCAAGTTATGGGTTGACAGGGCATATCCCATATGTATACAGCACTGCGAGTTTGGCACTTTTCAGGGTCTCCCACTGAAATAGCTTCAATGGCCTCAGACTCTTGGCCTTAACTTTACTGTACCCTCTGACCTCATGTAAACACAGAGAATTCAGAAACGTATTCAGAATTTATTTTGTTTCTCCCTGATCTTCTTCAGCATCTTCTTCCACTTTTTCATCATCAGAAGTGCTCCAGGGCCTAAAATGATTAATTTTCCCCATTGGCCAATATCTAATATCTACTTCAACCAAAATCATAATCTGTTCAGATGGACTTCTACCTATAACAACCGTTCATAGTTACCAATTGCAGGACTCACAGGCAAAAAATGTTGAATTTGTTACATAAATGTATGTGCACATCCTCATGCTATTTCAGCCAATAGAACATGTTCAAAAATGCCAGCGAGACATTTTTTATGGCTTGCTTCCTTGAACACATTGGAATTGTAAACAATTAAATCAGTGAAAGGTATATTTCTAGATAGTTACATTTTTTTAACCAGGCAAGGGGGTGGCATTGTCTTGCTGAAAGATCCATTTTCGGTTTCAGTTTTCTGTCAGAGGCAACCAGGTTTTTGGCGAAATTGTACTTGCTGGAGTACATGATTCCATTGACCTTAACAAGAGCCCCAGGACCAGTAGAACTCCAGCAAGTACCAACACATTTTGGCCAAAGAACCTTGTTCCTTCTGCCAGGAAGCTGAAACTTGGCCGCAAATGGATATTACAGCAGCACAATGAACCCAAGCATACCTCAAAATCAACCAAGAAATGGTCAACTGACCGCAAAATTACTGTTTTGGAATTGCCACCTCAGTCTCCATACTTGAACCGAATTGAAAATTTGTGGTTTGAATTGAAGAGGGCGGTACACAAGCACACACCGAAGGATCTTGACAGATTCTGTATGGAGGAATGGTATAACATACAACACACAATATAGCTCATTGCCTGTATTGTTTATTTTATACAGCCTTTTTTGCTCATCTTTATCAAGGGTGTGACTAATTTTGGAGTTTGTAATTGCACTGTACATGCACGCAAGCATACATACACACACACATACCAACACACACAGTTGCCCATGCACGTGAACACACACACACACACATACACACATACACACACACACCCTTGAGTACATCACCATAACTTTACCTTCAGTAAAAATATCCAGGTCTACAAATGGGTAGTGTGTCAATTATGAGCTAAGACACCCTAGGTATCCACTAAAGCAAATAAATTAAGCATAGGAAAATGGTTTTCTGGCAACGAGACATAAAAGCTAAATTATTTTGAAATTGCTAAACCTTCTGCGAAGGGAAATCAATGTTTCAAAGCATCTCTGTTGTCATTATTGACTATATTAAAATTATTTGAATATGTGAGCCAAGACTGTAATGGCCTTGGTTCACCTTATTTCAGAGACAAACAAGTAGTAACACTTTAGTTAACAGTGCACTTATAAATGCTTACTAAATAAGCAATTACTACATTTCAATAATTATAATAACAATAATAATAAACATTATTTAATTGCACCTTTCATGCAATGAAAGTACAGTCCACAGTGTCAATCAAAGATAATAATTCAAATTCAAAATGTTAAAAACAAATCCACAAAAGGTTATAATATGCACTGAACGTAGCAGTTGTGCAGAGCTTCTGGAGTCTGGAAGACATGGGCCTCTTCAAAATATCTTATTTACTGCTCTTTCATTTATTAATAAGGTGAACAAAAAAATGATATTGTGATTTGGGAAATATAATTCAGTTAACAATGTTTTATTAAGTGTCAATCACAGCACTGTGATGGTGATGGTAACCTGGGTGGTTACCACCGGGTGGTTAGAGGGCAGATCCCTCTGACAGCATTTGTCGAGGATATGGTGGAGCACAAGGAAGTGATTTGTGCATGTTATAATGCACAGGGTTTGACTGTGGGGGCTGTCAGATCAAGGCCCATCGAGTCACAGCGACGACCCTGCAACACAAACCACCCCCACCACCCCACCGACTCACGATTCTGTCAGAAATCAATAAAGATAGACCGCATTATACAGAGCGTCATCAACTCAGCGTGATTAACTCTGATTAAATCTGTAATGAATTCATTGGAAAAAGAACAGCTAATTGAATTTTAAGTGAATTTAGCTCCGGTCGTTGGGTGGGGGACTGATGTGCCTCTGAGATTCGTGTTTGTCAATGTGTGTATATGTAGCCAATTAAATGTGAGTGAAGGACGCTCAAAACGTAAAGCACTCTGCCGCCAGCAAGACGTGCACTCCGATCTGAGCGTCGGCTGCATGCCTGATTACAGACGCGATTAATCAGGGACAGTGCGCCGGGTACCGGGAGGGTGCTCCCAAGCAGAGCCGTTTCATTAAAAGAAACGCAATTCCAACCCGGACGTTTGCATCCCCCTGCCGTTTGTAAACTCTTACAGGTTCATTATTGAAATGGAGTTTAGTGAGATTAAGTCTGAGAACTCCTGGGTGTGTAAATATCCATGGGGGTGCTGAATGAGTTTATTAATAACAGAGAGGACACAACTAAGAGATAGCATGAGGACCCAGACATTTACCATGTGATCCAGGTAAACTGCAGCAGAGTGGCCAGACGCATAAATACAATAATGGCAACCTAATCCGACGCGGTGTACCGTAGCAGTCGAAAAACGGCCTCTGTTGCAGTTTGACATACCCAGACGGGTCTAGACATTAGAGTGTTGTCTAGGCTAGGAACCAGAAGTTGCAGGTTCAAAGGCGACATGAGGCACTGTTGCTGTACCCTTGAAAGAACGCACTTAGACTGAATTGCTTTTGGCAATATTCAGCTGCATTCCCAAGTCTTGGGATTCTGAAATGGAGTCCGTTAAATAAATATTAAAACATGTCGTCTTGAGTACTTTGCATTTATAGCGTATACTGGGTTTGGATATGCATCATTGCCGTATCTTTACTAATCTAATCTAATCATATTTAGCTACTTTGTAAATACTTACAAAACCTCGATATTATGACCGTGACGACACTGAGAAGACCAGATAATCCAGTGAAGTCGAACGGCAGAATCTCACTATAACGGGAGCAGAGTTACAGAGGTCACCTCTGTCAACATCGAGCCAGAGTCGAGATGAGTCAGAACGACCAAATACACTGTGCCCGAGGAACGCCATATAACGTTATATAAACCTACTTTCTACGTTCTTCAGCTGCATCTCCTGGCGGATCCTTGAGTTTATGATCGCGAGTTTAAATCAATCAGATGTTGCAAATCACAGGTGTGCACATTTACAGTGACCTTGTAAATACGCAATCAGCTAAAATAAGAGACGGTCATGCGATAAATCATACATGCAGTTTTGACAAGAGGCAACCAGCTAGTGACCATCACATTGTACACTGAATACTAATGATACGCTATTAAACTAAGATCTTTAGCATAGACAACCTTGCAGGGATGATCATGTATGAAATGTAGTCCAGTTCCGCCCAGCGAGACCAGGCACTTGGCTCTGCCTTCTCCGGGACAACTGTTTCTTGAGTGAAGCGCTGTCAGGAACAAAGATCATGCTCAGTTGTCTTGCTAATGATGAAAGGAAGTGTCTGTCTGCGGTGACAACTGACAAATTGGACAGTCTAATTTCACCAGCCAGCAAGCTGAATCCGACAGGCAGCCTATATCTCAATCAAGCTGGCATAGCACTAGGAACGTGGCACATGGTCACATTCGGAAAACAAGGAGAGCACCGTTCCAATTTGTTTCAACAGTCCCAAAATGCAACAGTTTTAAAGCTCTCCTAAAATCTGATTTGGGTGCTGCCAGTATTATGAAGATGCCACACGCACCTAACAGATTCTGTATGAATATTTGTGTGCATATTGTCTCTCAATTGCATCTTGTTTCGGAATAGCATCTTAGAAGGTGCTGGAAGCCGGGTCTCGTAGCCAAATTATAGCATGAGTAATGGCTGCCTATGTCATCCTGGTATCAGCGGGCAGAGGAGACGATACGTTTCCTCGGCAGTCAGGTAACTCACTGTCCCGCTCCCTGGCTAGCTGGCTGGCCCGGGATGTGTGCATGGTCAGGATGTCGTTTTTGCTGCTCCATCATCGGTCTCCTCTTGCATCCCATGCCGTCCTCCCGCCCTGGCGCCGAGTGACGCAGGATGTCTGATTTTATAAGCCGGCCTTGCACTGTCAGCTCCCATTGGCAAATGGTTTCCATGCACCCCAAATTCCCTGCACTGTCCACCTCTGAGATATCTGCCTACCAACCACTTTGGGAAAAGCACCATGCCCATGTCAATGCACAGAGGCGTGAGGCTAAGCATTCCCTTTGGCTACTTGGTGATTGGGTTGATTTACAGTCCCTCCCTGAGAAATCTTTTGGACACAAAACATCTGGAAGCCAAACTTTCCCACTGCAATGCAGTGGATGCGTCCGTCCTTCCACACGCTACTCTTTATCCGCGAGTCCCTGCAGCTGCCAGCAGGCTGTCATTCCCCCGTTTCTCTCACTTGTCACCAAGGAGTGCTGTGCCAAAGCTGTTTTCTCTCTGTCCTTTCTATTCCATCTCTTCTTTGCAGGAATGCTTGTTTGTGGAAAGTTTTTCATGTGTGTTTTATTGGGAGCAGAGTTTCCCTTGCAGGGGGGGGGGGTCACTGGCTTCGCTGGGTAGTAGGAAGTATGATGTCACTCTTCCATCCACACCAGGGGGGAGAGCAGGACGCTGTTAGTCCTTCATGTTCCCCACAGCCAGCCCGTTGTACAGCTTCTCTGTAAACCTTAGCGTCTCACGGTGTCATAGACTGACGTCGCATTCTCCTCCCCCCTGTGCAAAGCAGCAGCCCAGTTCAGTGTCAAGTTCTGATTAAGCCTAATTCGTTATTGAAGTGAACTGTTAATCATATTGCTCTCAAATTAGCTCCAAAGCACAAGGGCTTCACGGAATCTCTGAGGCTTCCTTCTTCCATTCCATCGCGGGGGCATGGAATATAACCTCATTCATTCTAGTTAACCTATACGGCGTGAGAGCCGCTGACGTGTGGCTGTCACTTTGCATTATGGGAAGTGATGGTTGACATCGCCCAGGACCTGAGCTGAACCCATTCTGTCTACATCTCAGTGTGCAACATCCTTGTGCAAAGAATAGCAGCAGCTAATGTGACCACTGTCTGGAGCTGCAGCTGATTCGATGAAGGAGATCGAGAGGCAGCAGCTAATGCTGCTATCACATGTCTTTGGCATGGCACTGCTCAGCTTTCACCCTACAACCTTCAGCTCACGGGATAGGGCAGACATCCAATCTGCAGGACTACAGAACAAGCGGAAAAGTTTCCTTTGCTTTTGAAAGCACGCAGAGCTACATAACAAAACAATACTTAAGGATCACCAGCTATGTTTACAACTGAGAATGAACGATGTCTATGGCTGTTTCTGCATTCCTGGATAAGAAACGTTCTTTCTGTAGTGCAGCTATTGATAGCGAAGGCTTAATACGCACAATCATTTAGGTGCTATTGATTTGCATCAAAAATGTGTGTTACTAGCTGCTATCAAAACTTGTGTGTTAAAGCTAGCTAGGTTAACTATACTAGCTCAAATGTCCCATATGCTACCTATGAACTCAAGACAACTTTGCAAGGTGTTTTCTTTGTGCCATCATCATATCGAAAATTCTGCCAAACCTGCGCTTTTTCCTCCATAACCGACAAGGGACTGTACAACTATTTCAGTTGGCTTCAAATAGCATAGCTAGGTTGTTGACAACAACTGAATTAATGTAAGCTTGCCAGAATTCAAGCTTTTGTATATGTTGTTTTGCCTACTTGCTCTTTTTAAACACATAAAATAACCATTTATTGTCCAAATATCTTCTGTTTTGTATTGTTAGTTGCCACACAAACTGCATTAATATAAAATTGGGTGAGAGCAAAGGAAAGTATGACCTTGTGCCTGCCGGAGAGATTTTAATGAAAAGCCTTAATTAGCCCTGTATGTTCATTTGATGCAAACAAAACTATACAGTACCCATTCATTATTGAACATGAGCACACGATTATATGAATCACATATGATTAATCGTAGTACCATTAATTATGATAAAGTCTGGGGTAATGCTCTTATTGGAATACAGAACAGCGCTTTTTTTCCCTAGTCACACAGCACTGAGATGCATGCACCATTAGTCCTGTACTTTCCCGGGAAAACCAAATGACCTCTCCACCCAGGGCAAAATGTGAGCGCGTGTAGAGTCGCCTTTGACCACAACAGGCACTGGCAATCCGACAGATCTTGACCCTTCGAGGCGGCCAAAATGCATTCTGTCTCTGTTTCGACTTTTTGACAGCCAGACCAAAGATTCTGTGGACTAACCAGATGGTCAGCCCCTGTATTCGGGGGTTTGGTGACAGGAGTTTCCGGTGCTACAGAACATCCATTGCCACAGTAATATACTTTTTTACACCCCGTCATGAATATTCATAAGACGCATCAAATTGGAATGTTTTGGCTTCAGCTGTAGGGAAACAGCACAGTGTTAAGAATACAGAGCTTTTTTTTACCACTGGTTGCAACTGGGAGTACTAGATAACCATACTCTTTACCAGATAAAGAGATGTTATGCATGACGATAGCTATTACCTCTGTAGATGCAATGCTGACTGTTTTACAAAACCCCACTGGAATGCTACATAGCAAAATTAAGCACAATTTCAAAGAGGTTATTGAAATTTAATTTTTTTAATTTAAATTGCTGGTCTGGTAAACAGGTAAACATCAAAAATGGTTGGCTGTGCTTATAGCATGTGCCTGATTTTAGCACCTTTACATCATTGCTCCTGTTAGGAACCTTCATGAGTTCTAACATTACACTGGCTGGCAGGGAGGAAACCAGATATATGATCCCGTTCCTCCTACAAAGTTTATAAGAGACTAAATCTCAATGAGAGAAACCCTCTCTGTATTCTCGCTGTGCAGGCTTTAGGCAGGGCCGATAAGAGGAATTAGATTTATGGCCTTTTGAATGCAATTCAAACAAGCACTGCTTATTAAAACCATGGGAGGGGAGGGGGGGGGGGGGCAGGAGAGAAGGGGGGCGGGGGCAATTCAGTGTTCATTGCTTTTTTATCTGGGGAAAGTGTGTGCCCATCATAAATCTGATATCATTGTGTCTGAGGTGCAGGCGTTATCAGCTTTTTTTCATTTATTTATCATTTGTGCACATTTCAGCAGATTTTCATATCCTCAGTCAGGATAATTCCTCCCCAGGTGGAAGGGGAAATGTCATTGATGCGCCGCCCGCAGGCCCAGACAGAGAAGCGCTGGCTCATAAATATCCTCCTCATGCTTATTCAGGGGACACAGTCGGCCGCTGTGACCGGGTGATAGCGGCAGAGCAGGGGGGCACACAAGGGCCGGCTCCGGGAAGCCCTGGGCGCTAATAAAACCGGAGGGTGGGGGGAGAGCAGCTTGCCCCGTCCCCCTGGTGACGCGATGAATTGCAGAGCTGTAAAGTTCTAATCTGGAGAGATATCTGTCCTTGACGGTCTGCCGTTCTCCCGGACAGAGAGCTCTCCAGGCTGACAGTGTATAAAACCAAGGCAACACTCCACATGGAATAAACGAGAGCCACCTACACACATGTATCTGATTTGTGTGTGTGTGTGTGTGTGTGTGTGTGTGTGTGTGTGTGTGTGTGTGTCTGTACACGTGTCTGTCCATCAATCTACTTCCATCAAAGGAACAAGGTTTCTGTTTTATGTTTCTCTTTTAATGTCTTCAATGCCTCAATGCCTCTCTGCTTCTGCAGGCAAACTTACTTCCCTGCAGGGATTAATAAAGTAGATATCCCCCCTCTCTCCTATACTGTTGTCTCTCCTGTTGGCCATGTAAACCTGTCACCCCTCTGTGCTGAGTTCAGTAAAGGGATGGAGCTGTAACAGAAGAACCTTCCTCTATTCAGGGGCCGTAATGGAAGAACTGCAGGTGTAACCCATTAGCTCTCCCCTGCAGGAAGGTTAGCCATCACTCTCACCCCTAACGGATTCTGGTATGACCATTTCAACCTTGGCTTGGGTCAGGGGGATGTGTGGCCTTAATAACGGTCAATCCAAAAGTGATTGCCAGGTTTTTTTATGTGGGTGTCAACAGTGCCATGAGGAGGAAATTGGACCCACAAAATATTATAATAAAGATTAAAAAAATCTAAAATATTGAGGTCAGGGATACATTACTAAAAAGGAAATTGTGTTTATGGCCACTGAAGCGCCATTTGTTTGCTGTGTGTGATTTTTGTTTGTTTAAATAAAACATGCTCTTGAGAAAGGACTGTGTTATAATTGCTGCTTAAAAGCCCTGGAGCAAAAACATAAAATCATTATGGGGGCAAGAAAAAGGAATAAGAAAAGGAATCAATAGTTTCTCTCAAAAGAATACTTTAATCTTTGGACCTGTCAACCCCATGCAGAGCCTGTGGGATCGAGTCATTGGACGGCCAGAGACTCAACCCCCCCCACACACACACACACACACACACACCACAAACACAGCACCAAGTTGACCACATCCCCAGAATGAGTATCATTCTGGACCAGGACCAAGTGTGGCGTAAATGTAAACTAATGGCACTAATGTAAACTCCACTGCTACCAGAGCTCCATAGATGCATCAACATTAAACATATGTGGGGTCTCTGTAACAATTGATCACTAGAATATTTTACAAGAATAAGTTCCACTGTCATGGTAAATCTGAGCAGAAAGGTTCATTGTAAACACGAACACCCCCCCAGCTGTCATTTCATGGATTAACCCAATTATTTTCAAGAATTTCAACACCCCACCAGGCGAGGCACTACATTTACAAGTGTAAATTCACATCAGCTGAAAATAAATGCCATCACACTAAAGAATACCACTTTGTAGGCAAAGTAACACTTCCCAATGGTAATTTCAGATTCATTTTACTATGGTTACATCTCTTATCTTGAGCAGATGTTGGAAATACATTTTTTGGAGCAGTTGTAAGGTAAATAAATGATTTTGTTTATATTTCCTAATATAAAGTACATTGAGTGCAATGGCATAGAACGGTTTAGCCAAACGATTGGGATGCTTGATTTATAGCAAAGATCCCACTGGCCCAAACTGATCATCTGAATTAACTAATGTTGATTAGTGAATCGTGAATCATGGCATCGTTGCACAGTTCTTTTGAGAAAGGAGGGAGGGAGCAACTTTTAAAAATGCCTTTGTGTTCATACAACTGCACCAATAGATGTATCTACGTGAGGTTAAAAAAAGACATAAATAACAAGAATTAGAAAAAATCATGACTTTTTTATGTCGAAGTGATCATTGAAAGCTAGCTGACATGCTCCTGTTTAGCTGGAATGTTAATTATCCGGTCCAGTGAATAGTTAGCTAGCCAAAAAATTTGGCTAACTCTAAAGTTAAGCTGGAGTTGTGCACTATTATTAATTATATTGCTCGCTAGTAAGCTTCAACATGGTGTGAATAGGTTGCCAGACATCAATGTATGAATTCAACATTTTTATCAAACAGCCTTCTAAAGTAAGAAGTTATTCATATTATAAAACTACATGGTGGCTATTTGTGTATATACTGTAACTGGAATTCTGGACAGCCTGACAGCGAATGGCCCTAGTTCTAGCCTGGACTAGGGCCATTCGACATTCCTCGGGTCAACAGACATATTTTTACATTTGAAGGCAGTACTTACGTATATCACTCCACCCGCTGACTAGCATACTGCACTGCAACACGCACCTAATTTGTAACGATTGAATGATTACTTGATATTGTAATATGTTATTGCTTAACAAGTTGCTTCAGAAAGTTGTCCATCAACTTCTTAGATTTGTAGGATGGAACTGCTGGAATTTTTGCATGGCCCTACTTACAGCAGACGTTTTGTCAGACAAAAACAAATGTGTCGGCAGGCAGGCTTTCTGACTCTTTGCCACGCTTGAACAGGTAAGTGAGCGCACTAAGGAAGCAGGTCATTTAAGCTGATGATTGGCTCATCACCACAGCTCGATATTGTTGTCATCATCTTAGTGCAGGCTGTTCAAAAGGAGAAGACTACCAGCATGTCAGTAGGGCCCAGGAGCACATTAGGGAGAGTGGTGATAAAGACAGTGGCCTCTTTAGAAACGGGACACTCAACACATTACAAGCCAGATAACTGGGCTCTTTTTAAACACATTACAGTTTACATGCAGACACACTCACGCATGCAGATACACACATTTCTAATACTTTTTCCCCATTTTTCTCCCAATTTTTTGTACCCAATTACACCCTTTCTTTTTCATATCAATCACCCCCCCTCGTATTGTGAGTTCGCTGCCATAGCCCCGAAACCGGCCGTGACTAATCGATGTTCCGCCTCCTCTGAGTCGGCATTCACAGAGCTGACAACTGTTTTTCCGGTACATCAGAGCCACTCCTATAAGCAACAAAGTCATGTCTGCTTCCCTCCCCCCTCCCTGGGGAGGACAGCCAATCGCCACCCCATGGTGGCACTCCTGGCCAGAGCTGAAACTGGTGCGGCCGGTGTAATTGTACCCTGATCGCAGTGGCCAGCGTCGGACCACTAGACCACCCGGTAGGCCCACACACACTCCTTTTCATAGTGGTTTATGTTGGATGTTTTGCTCCGTAATCAGTCAAAACAGTAGCCAGATATGCTGTCTGAGGACCGAACAGCAGACTGAACAACAGACACCTGACCTGCCCACCTGGAACCTTTGCTCTCTCACGTGGAACTGAAATCATACATGGAACAGGGTCCAGCACAGAGCTATATTCTACAGACAGCACAGTGTCCAGCACAGAGCTATATTCTACAGACAGCACAGTGTCCAGCTCAGAGCAAGGTCACAGGTAACACAGGGTCCCGTATATTATGTCCGTCTACTACAGCATCTACGGTAATGCTGGACCGTGTGGTTGCTACGCATGCAGTAGTGGGTGGAGCCATGAATTTGTGTGTGTGTCGTGGCTAGAAAGGTTCAATAAAGCAATAAACTACCAAATGCAAACGTGGTGTCCCAGGTCTCTCCTTCAAACATAATACCGTACATGGTCCAGCACAGAGCTCCAGGTGTCTGAAAGCACAGGGAAGAGGCAGCATGGCCTTCCAGGTACTCTTCACTTTCACTAAATGTATTTTAAAAGTCATTAATGATTGTTCTTCTGATAAAAAGGCTTTAGACAAATAAGGAGACGATAGATGTGACGCCCTCTTCATCCTGATACGATGAGGGTACCCAAACCCACGTTCCCAGCACTGTGACATGCAGCAGCCCCCTCTCCGAATTATTCAGCATTATCCGCGGCGCACAGACGCTAAGTCATCACCCCATTTAATAAGGGGATCGCTATCACAAAGTAAGTATGAGTGAAGCCCTGGATATCTTGGAGGCAGATGTAGCTGTCAGCATGTGGTACGCTTTCCTTTCAAAGATGTTGAGCATTGCAGGGGAATCACAGGCCTGTCAGCGCTGGGCGATAACCCTGTCCTTGTTACATCTCAGATCTGTGTTGGCATCACACGGAGAAAGTGCCAAAGAAACAGGAGGCTTTCATAAACGTCATGCTCCACTCATTATATAACGCGGCCTCCACAATATTCAGTGTGGTCAACACAAAGATGGACTTGAAAATGACAGCGATCCAAAAAAAAGTGATTAGGCAGCGGAATCTTTGAAATCCGACACAGTTGAGAGTTTCTGAGCTTCGGCAGCAGGATGCATGTTTTACCAAGACTTTGGAGAATCACTGCTCAGCCACAAGACAAGACAAAAATGCACAAGAGACAAAGAGCTCTCTCACAAGAGAGCTACAAAGCGAGGGATGCAAAACTTGAAGGTAAAAGAGGGGAGAGGAAACAAGGGTCAGAGAGAGAAGAGAAAGAGAGAATCGATATTTCAGTCGTTATACCGAGAAGCCATCATCGAGCCCTTGTATTGACTATGTTGATCTGGAGAAGCAGCAGGCAGAGAAATGTCTGGAAGAGGATCCTGTGCTATATCTCTTTGTGCTCTGCTGTGTAGCCCAGTGTTCACACCACGTCATATCAGAAGTCATACACCACTCCGAACGCTGATCAAAGCACAGACAATGGTTACAGGGGTTTGCTGTCTTTACTGTCATGGTTCTCCCATGGCTTTTCAATCTCTTCATGTGAAAGACGCTCCACTCATCAACAATGGAGGAGATGAAGGTATGGTCTTTCCACTTACATCTCCGTCTCTAACCTCTGGGCCTTCCTCATCACATTGTTACCGTGGTGCATTGTGGACTATGTGCCATCTGTCCTATGGTCACTCGAGTGTGCCATCTGTTCTATCCCCTCCCCAGACTCCTGAGCTCACGCTCTGACGTCTGGCTTTATGACATCACAATGACTTAGATCTTCATCTAGATCCCATCCCTGGTAACGACATAGCCCGACCCCTAACCCTATCCCTAACTTTAACATCAATGCGGAATGGGCCCGCCCATAACCATGCTGATTGGTGCTTGTGTACAAACCATCCTTGCCAGGAACAGGAACTAGACTTCACCCTCTTCATCATTAAATGTTGCATACAGAAATGTTACATCAAACTACTTAACCGAGACCAATGCAAGATCATTGCTACAAAAAACACAAAACCCTGCATGATATCCTTCTACAGAATACTTAGACTCCCACACATGCGATTTACAATATTATCTGCCCGCCTCATTTAGTTGTCAATGTCTAATTAGAGAGTAATTGAGACAGTCATCACTGTGTAAGCAGAAAAACTAGATCAAGGCAGAGTAAACATCATGTAGACCAAATGTATTTAACAGTTATTTGACCTGGCGATTTCTTTATCTTATCATTTTTTATTTACTGTCTGTGAGATTTGAGCTGTCCATTAAGAAAAAAATCTATAAATATTTTTTGGAGAAGGGACAGAGAAGGTAGACATCTCAATTTCAGACAGGGAAAAGTACAGTA
The DNA here is from genome assembly GCA_029706075.1 of Aldrovandia affinis. Classification (NCBI taxonomy): domain Eukaryota; kingdom Metazoa; phylum Chordata; class Actinopteri; order Notacanthiformes; family Halosauridae; genus Aldrovandia; species Aldrovandia affinis. Next base: position 976,927 of record JAINUG010000002.1, read on the forward strand.
ACAGACATTAAAAACTCAGCAGATGGCAAAATAAATTGATACACGTGCAAACTTGTATGTATCCAACCTTTCATGTATCTGCCGTAGCTCTGATCACAAAGAGATCAGTTATGCGGGAGTATACTGTCGTTATGCATGTAGACACACACACACACACATATACACACACTCTCTAATCTCATTTATTTTCTCTCAGGTGACTTTCATCCAGCCGTATCCCAGGAATAAGCTTAAATAATAAGAAACGCATCACAATATGGCTTTCTCTCAGCAATATGGGCTATACCACTAGCAATAGAGAATATTGTTTTATAGGAGAGGTCAGGGGAAGGCTTACAAAACCAATTTCAATTTCAGTACGTCCGAATATAACGGCTCGCAGCAAGCCTCTCCGTCTCGACGCTCACACAGCGCGGTAATCTCTCCCTGACATTTCCGTGCTAGCTGTTTCTGAAATAATGAAGGGATAAGCAGATGGTGCGTGGAGTGTTTCAGACAACACGAGTATCCTTCTCAGGGGCCAGGATGCCTGATTGATGGTAATATCTGCTCTTAATGCAGAACAAGCATCCTCTACATCCAGGGATCGTTGAAGTCCATTTCGCATGTCCACCAGGATCGAAAACACACACACCGCTGACCCCCATCTTTAATGCCTCTGTTCCCCTTTGGGATTTGGGAACGCTTCTCTTGTGACACGGCAGCTGGGCTGATTCACTGAGACCACTCCTCGTCTCTCTCTGCCCCCACTCTGAGACGAAAAAAAGAACCCTGGTTATCCTCCCTCCCCCTCCCACAAATATACACTCCCCCCACCTTAAAGAACAGAATTTATGAACAAATGAAGACCCCCTCTGTATCAGAATAAATAAAGCAATATGGAACGAGAAACTGTGCTATATCATGAATATTTGCACGGCTAAGGGGTGTTGCTAGGCACGACATGAAGTGTAGTGCCGGCAACCCCCTTGCCGTGCCAATTTATTATGATATACTGTGGGTTCTCATTCCATATCGCTCTTGTAAAACGGTATCAACATTTATATTGTAGGTATTTGGTGGATCATTTAAATGCCTGTTGACGCCAGCACACAGCCCAGCGTAGCTGCTTACTGTACGGGTCACCACTTCTGTTTCCGACGGTCCCATAAAACTCACAAAGGATGGCGTTTAGTTCACCTTTCATTATATTTTTGTAAATCAACAGTTAATTTATTCTCCGTTAACCAGTCACTGAAACAATGGACGGCCCAGCTAGTTGACTTTGTTGTGCTGACCTTGTTTCTGTTCTTCTCTAAACTGTCTATATGAGACAGTTCGACTTCTGCATGATAGCTGGACTTTTCAGGGGTTACTGCTAATTCCTTTTTGGCCCACTCATCCAAAATCATTGGCCCGAAAAGGTCAAAAGTGACATAAAACGTTTCCATCTTCAGTAACTTTGCTCTTAGTAATGTGGAATGGAGCCATTACAGTGTCTTTTACAGCAATCGCTGTATGACATTAAAATGATGTACGATTCTATTTACCTGTGGTATATCAGGGATTATGGCCATGGCTGAAATGCAAACTGACCAAAAGGAACAATGGACTGGAACTATCCGTTTTATAATTAGGTTTAATATATAAAAACACGTTCCACGTTAGCCCACATTCAACTATGGCAGGTGGTGAGGTATTGGGCTGCCACCCATAGTCTCTTCATCCAGAAGAATTTAGATTTGATCTGATCTGATAAATTGATTCATACTCAATTCTCCCTCCCTCCCTCTCTCCCTCTCTCTCTCTCTCTCTCCCTCCCTCTCTCCCTCCTCTCTCTCCTCTCTCTCTCTCTCTCTCTCTCTCTCTCTCTCTCTCTCTCTCTCTCTCTCTCTCTCTCTCTCTCTCTCTCTCTCTCTCTCTCTCTCTCTCTCTCTTCAAATTGAAATGCTTTACTGGCCTGAATGTTCAAGGTAAACCAATTTTGCCATAGAAATACATAGAAACCTTTAAAATAATACTAAATATCAATATCTACCAACAACAACAACAACGATAATAATAATACCAATAATAATAATATGTCTCCCTTTCCGACCCCGGCTATGGTGTGTCCAGGAAAATGTCCCGGCGGACGTTTGGCACACAGCAGCACAGCAAGAGCTGTGATTCATATTTCCGCAAAACCACAAACCTCCACATGCATATATTTTTATGGTTCATGGTACTCGACACCTTTCTTGCATTTGCATGGCATTTCAGAGCTGAGCAGTTCTGTCAATTGAATACAGCTGCACGTGACAGACTTGCACGTCCAGCCTCATGCACGGTATCAGATCTCCGATGGATTTTGACTACAAAGGAGTGTCACAGGTTCATAAACCAAGGGCTGTGTGCCGTTTCAGACCTCTGATAAATGTGGCGTACAGCTGCATGTGACAGATTCATATGTCGTGCGTTGCATGCACTGCAGTTTCAGATCTCTGATAGATGTAGATGGGAAACACAGAATGCGGTTGGATGGCTATCCGCTTTGCCATGCACCGTTTTCCTCTCCCTTTTGCTGATAGTGAGTGTATTGGCCATTGTTTCAGTGCCTGTATGTTTTTATTTGAGTAATTCTTATTAGTTTCTGTGTCAGGGAGGTGCATTTTGGTCATCCTGCACAGGCAAACAGAATTTGGCCCAGCCAAACCTAAATTCTCATAAACAAACATGGTGTCATAATTGACAGGTTTATTACTCTATGAGGGCACTAAGGGATGTAGCTTTGGCAGCCAGCCCAGTCCATATTAGGTCAGCACACCAAATTTACAAGCTTATGTTCCATACCACAATTTCATTGTTCTACCTGTGAGCTGGAAATGATGGGTCAGGGAGAAAATAATTATGGCCCACCAGATTGAAAGCGGAGGTCAACATGGTATGATTGGCCTTGTCACCTGGTAGCAATTTTCTTTGCCTGAGCATATTATGTCTCTCCAAATATCAGCTCAACCAGCATCTCTGTATAAACCAAGCTGCCTTCCCCAGGCCCTTTTGATGTTTGGTATCACCATGATTCTCAACATGAGAGGAGCATATCAATGGCGACCTTGAAAAGGTATTTGTGGTAGTAAGTGATCCAAAACAAAAATATAAAAAGGGGGTCTGAACCTGGCTTGCTCAGGGCCTTCCCCCAAACCGTAATTTAATCAGGCATGGGCTAAGAAGAGAGGGAGCCCCCCAATCTTCAAGGGTAATTCTACACATCCTGCTTTCTTGGGAGATCTGGTCCCAAGGTGCGGTGTGTTTTGCATTTGGAGAAAGACAAACTTGGTTTGGTATCATTTTCCTCCATTTAATCTGTTTTGTGATTGTTACATGTAATTTTTATGTCTAGAATTTAGTATTTGTTAAGGTGGTTGAACCTATGTCTGCAGATTGGACTTTGAATATTTTTTAACTCTTGTAATAGAGTTGTTAATTTTAATTGAATTGTGAGTTGTATATTTTGATGAAGGTTGATGTACCAGATTGCTCTGCCTATCAACGAGTGATTTAATTGATCATTGATATCCTGTGTAGTAATTATTATATTCAATAAAATATATTTTACATGTAGGATAAGAGGGGTTTTAATATGTAATACCACTTGTGTTCAGAGTGCTGAACATTAAACAAGGGCATTTGACTGTTAAGGCTACTGGATTCAGGGAATAGACTATTTTTATTCTTTATAACTTCACTGTTCCGACATCCGATTTCCGACAGTTATTTGACTTGAAAATGATTGTCATTATCGTGGCATAATACATGTCTTAAGGTGTAATGTCCATTCATAACTATGACATACCCTTGTTATCACTGCAGTCTGTGTTATGACACAACTGACATAACAACCTACATAGAAGGCTCACTATGGCACTAACACTGCATTCACCATGACTAGGGCCCAGAGAAAATCTTGAGCACATGACCATCTGGGCTGTCAAGCTGAATTTCAGCTGTTACTCACCAGGTGTCACTGTAAGCAGTCCGGGTTCAGAAATCAGCACAGGCATGTGACTAATTAGCAAATTAATTCTGAGGTGCTCATCAGTGCAAAACAATACAATTATGTTGTTAAGGGCAAGTGTGGAAGAAGTGAAACATACAAACAACTTCGACATGCATTTCTATCGAGTGGAACAATATTCTACTGGGCTGGCAGTGTAGTGTAATGGTTAGGGAGCTGGGCTTGTAACTCAGAGGTTGCAGGTCCAATTCCCAGGTGGGGCACTGCTATTGTACCCTTGAGCAAGGTACTTAACCTGAATTGCTTCAGTAAAATATCCAGCTGTATAAATGGATTGTATGTAAAGAAATGTAAACTGTGTAAGTCGCTCTGGATAAGAGTGTCTACTAAATGCCTAAAAATGTAAAATGTACTACTACATTGCATACATACAAATGTAATGCATTTTTCACATCTTGCAACTTATTTTTAGACAACATGACAAATATTACAATAGACCCGGCACTTAAAGACAAAAAATACAAAGAGTGACAGTTTTAGATGGACACGGGCGGGGGGGACTGCCAGAAAGCATAAGGGTAAAAAGAAGTGAGAGTAGGCATGATTTAATATATGATTTAACGGAGACATTGGAGAGATGTCTCTCTCTCTTGTTGCAGTAATGGCCAAAGTCTGATTGACTTCATCCAGTGGTTTGAGAGTTGGGAAGACAGCCCAGCAGCTGATGAATACATATCACACATGAGCACAACAGGTTCACAGCACAGACAGAACACTAAACTGTCAATGTATTAAAACAGTCAACAAATAACAGAAAATATCACAGGATATCAAAACCCTGATCAATTGGAAAAGAAAACACGGTTCAGTCAACCAGCATCCTACATCCAGACTGCAAACTTGACCATAAACAAGTTTGCAGTCTGGATGTAGAAAACTCCCACTTAATTCTGCTCCAGGCTTTGAGAAAGACTGTCACTCAACTTCAAAATTACGAACAACACGTTAAGGCCAAGGCTCCCAAATGTATTCAGTTCAATTCTGTTGAAAAATATTTTCCACGGCTAAATGCTACTTGTCAGTTGTTGAGAATTCTGTGGATGCCGAGAGAAGTGTATATTTTTTTGGGCAGGTTTTTACACTTTTTTTTTATCTAAGAAAGAAGACCCAGTAAACATGTAACTGACTGTGATTATATTTAACTAGAAAATGTAGGGCACTGAACTTCTCCTTTACTTAACTATATAACATTCACAGCTGCCCGTTTTCATTTATGTGCTGCCGGAAGCCGCAGCACGTATTTATTTTTCATTTACAGCACGTTTTATCTTTTCGCCTTACAAAACACTTTTTTTTTTAAACACTGTAAAGCAGGTTGCTCATTTTAAATCAACAAACTCCCACCTCCTCTACGGAAAATGGTTCTAATGCACTACATGTTCAGAACATGACAATTGTCAGGTCTTAAACATTTAGCTGTCTTTATTCTCATGCGCCTTATTAAGTGGTAAATGAATGATTAACTGAAATCATTGCCACAATTAATTGAATGATTGTTTGACCCATGGCTTGAAATAGAGGCTCCATCGACCCCTTGGTGGCGAAGGACTGTAACACACGTTACAGTGTGACAGCTCGCAAAATGGCGATACCTCGTGCACAAGTTTATATTTGTTTATATAAGTTGGGATCAGTTTATCTCGATTTACTGTGAAACATACCTTAACCTCTTTACTCCATGTCTTTGTAAATTCATCCCTGGGACGACTCTTTAAAACGCTCCTTGAAACTGCACAACACTCTAACGCACCCATATTGGCTGGTCCTTTACCAATGTGGGCTGCCTATCACGGTCGCGGTTCGAAACCCAACCGTACCAAAGTGGCCATGGTGGGGAGCTCCGATCGGGGGCGCCGTTTGGCTGTCCACCCCAAGGGGAGGGGGAGGGGGAGGGGGAGCCAGCACAAATTTGCTGAAAGCACGTAAGAGTGACTCCAGAACGTGGGTGGGCGAAATCTGTCTCGAAGGAAGCAGAGGTTGCTGCCCTCTGTGAAGTAGCTTGCCTCGTAGAGACGAGCGGCAAATTCGTGTGGGGAGGGCAAATCGAAATAAATAGAGGGTATAATTGGCCACTAAATTGGCAGAAAAACTGGAAAACATCTGAAACAAATGTTACAAATGCAGCAAGCAGCAAATGCACAACACAGCAAGCGTGGGAACAGCTCCGTCAAGACCGTGTCATGTAACTGCACGGATCTCGGTGTTCTGCAAGTGTCATCAGAATTTCCATCACCTATTCACGGACGTGCTGCGACTACCAAACAGACTCGTCTTACATTGTGGTTGTGAGGTGCATGACGGTGTCATGACATTACACAGAGCATGTGACATAAAGTGATATCATTCATACCATCGAGGGGGACCCGCAACCCCTGACACAATCAATATTCATGCTTTTCATGCAGCGTCATAATTTTGAGCACAGTATTTAAAGCCATTTTCCTATGTCACAGTGATGCAGCGTTCTGACGCCCCTGCCACAGTGAGCCTTCTATGCAGGTTATGCCATTTGTCATAAAACAAACATTGTGTCACCGGTTCTAGTTCGGAATGGATGTGACACCCTATGAACAGGTATTATGTTTGCCCTGCTGTGTCATGCTAATGACACATTTCCACGCCGTAAATGAGCACGTCTAAAGCGTTCGCCAAATGAGATCTTGGGAGTGTGAGTCCAGATAGGAGCCGCGTGCACGCCCACTTTATGATCTGCAGAATGAGAGTGACCCTGAGACTACAGATGAGCTCTGAATGACGGGGGAGGGGGGCACATGTACACTTCTCCTCTCTTTCCATTTACGGAGCGCAGAGTCCGTCTATGACTGCTGCTAAATGTATATTTTAGAATAGGAGGTGGTATAGTTGGAATAGGTCTTTTGAGGTTTTTCTTTTGAGAAAAAAGTTAAAAAAACATTCACCCTTATTTGAACTGTTATATGGGAGAGCTCACATTGGATATTTCAATGGTAGTGCCCCTGTTTTAAGCCTAAGTGTGACCACGACAGACCATGTGATCAGCTTGACCTTTCTCCAATTTCCACGGCAGTGAGGACATCGCTGTAAAATAACCAGCCAATGAGGTGTGTATTTAAATCCCGTGATGACGTGGCTCTGTCTAATGTGGAGTCGGTGCACCCTTTTTTCCACCTCCACCTGTCTTTCCTTGTGTACTGCTTGGGGCGTGGCTAAGGCCACGATGGGGCGGGGGGTAAGGCAGGCCAGAGGGAGGATGGGGCTGGGGTCGAGCTAAGGCAGGGTGAGACTGGACGTGGCTAAGGCAGAGCTGGGATAGGATTAAAATGGGAATGGGGCGATGTTAAGGAGGCTACAGCAGGGCTAAGGCAGATCGGGGCAGACATGCTAATTGTTTCCCCTGAAGAGAGAGATAGATGCTACAGAACCTTGAGCGGCTTAAAAAAACAACACCAAAAATGATCGATACGCGTTTTCATCATCACAGAACAGCCTGCCGGTGTGAATTTAGTAATGATTCAAACAGTAATTAAGAACTTGGTTGAGACTGCAGCTGCAGGGCCTTGTAACAGGAATTCCCCTGGATGCATGTGAGATTCTGAACTCTGGGTAAACACAGAGCATGCCGGACAGGACCAGCGCACCTGAGCCCTGGACCTTTTCATGAGTCGAAGGTGTACAATTGGATCTCCACGTAAGCCTGGGTGTGTGCCTGAATGAAAATTCATGATAATGAAATGCAAACACTGGCGAACCAGCGAGGGAAAGTGTTTACAATGCAGGATGCCCCCTCCCAAACATTGCCCCCACACCTGCCCTCAATCATTCAGCCCCATTGGAGAAGTGAGTTGTTTCTTTTTGACTGTGGCAGATTTGTCTAAAGTGGACTTTCGGTCTATGGACCCTGAGTAAATATTACAGTTCATATGAGTCATCAGGCTTCTAAAAACACAGAGGGCTCATCACTTGACCCCACTGTTATGGACTATGGGTGAAGAAGTTGGGGCTGTTGTCTATCCAGGGTGAATGCATTGGGGTGGGAATACAACATTGAAATAATGAAGGTTTCTCTGAGAGAGGACAATGAGTTTGCACTAAAGCTGAATTTAAAAGATTTGTTAATATCTATGCTAATCGGACAGTTTTAACAGAAATTGTTTTTAAAATAAACTTTGCTCATTTTCAGTTAGCCTGCTAACAGTGGTTAAGCTAAACCAATGTTTAATTCAAGCCGGGAGTTTATGATTTAAACATAATTTAATTTAAAGATGTTTTTTTTTTTGCCTAAGATGCTTAATGCACTCAATATGCATAAAAACATGGAAATAATTTGCTCAGCTGATGTATTAGCTGATTAATTGCTCTGATTCATACTGTATGTTAATCGCTCCAATTAATATGTCAATTGTTACAGCCCCAGCTACAGCCCTAGCATATATATCAGTTTTAATATCCGTTTTTTCCTTGTCCTATTACAGGCAGGTTCTGGTGGACATTCTTTGTAAAAACACAATGAAAGCGTGGGCCAGGAACACATTGGGACTACAAATAATTGCAAAAAAAAACCAAACACTTGCATTTAATTGTTAGTCCAATTTAAGAACAAATGTTGATTGAATCTAGGCCATAGTGCCCAATCTTATTTACTGGGGGGTATTTCTATCATGTGAAGATGTACACCTTGTTGTTCTGGGGTTTTAAATGTTGGAATTAAAAAAGAATGAGAGCCAATAAAGTTGAAATATTGTTTTCTTATCCCACGAGAACACAGCGGTGAGGCAATAAAATGTTTCAAATTTGTTTCGAAAAGAAGATACATTTCCAGTGTACTCAGTGAACAATGTGACCTTGTGTTGCATCAATAACATGGCCCATAATCTCTCTCTCACACACACACACCTACACTTACACACGCACACACCTACACTTACACATGTACATACACACCCGTGCGCACACATGCACATGCACACACACACACACACACACACAGACACACACACATGCACACCCACAGTCTCACACACGCATACACGCATGCACACACCTGCACTTACCCATGTACACACACACACACACAAAAGCAGACACACACACATGCACACCCACAGTCTCACACACACATACACGCATGCACACACCTGCACTTACCCATGTACACACACACATACGTGCGCATACATGCACGCACGCACACACCTGCACTTACCCAAATGCACACACACACACACATGCACACACCTGCACTTATACATGTACACGCGCATACATGTGCACACACATGCACGCATGCACGCAGGCACACACAGAGGTAGGCAGACACACCCACAAACACATACAAATGCTCAAATCGCACACACACAGCAGAGGGAGAAGCCCTGCAGTGATTTCAGGCTGGTTCACTGTAGGAAGCAGCAGACAGCCAATTCAGTGACCGGATGTGATTATCCTCACACTGGTTCTGGGAACAGTTCTTACAGAAAAGGTCTCTTTCTTCCCCTCGTAGTTTCTGTGTAATATCCTGCATCCAGCCTGGGAACTGAGCAGCGGAGAGAACATAACCCTGGGGATGTACAGACGTGCACCATACAACCACAAATAATGAGTTTTCTGCCTCCTTTAGCCAAGAGAAAGGAGAGGGAGACAGAGATCTCCGCTGCAGAGCTGAAATCAATTCATTGCTGTTAGTTAATGAATGGAATACAGGCTCAATCACCACACTGAGAATGAAAAGCAAACATTGAAAGCCACCAAAGGCTCATTTGCATCTAAATTGCTGGCTTTTGCCCTACATTTCTGGACTACCAGCCCACCATCATGCCCCTCAGAGAGTGTGATCATTACGGCACTCTGTGAGTCTGTGTGTATGTGTGTGTGTGCATGTGTGTGTGTGCATGCGTATCTTTATGCATGTGTGTGTGTTCATGAGTGTGTGCGCACAAGTTTGTGCATGAGCGTGTGTCAGCATCACACGTCTGTGTCAGTCATGTCTCAATGATTCTCTGCACGCACAGGCATGTGCACACGTACACACAGGCATTCATGAACATGTACAGGCACACGCGCTCACAATAGCTGAGCATGTCAGCAATACTGCGCTTGGCTGTGCTGTGTTTATCGCCCAGGCTTGGGGTCAATTCCATTTGTTCAAAAAATAACTTCACTCTCCCCATAAATTCTGTCTATTCTATTCCATGTCCACCTAATTACATTCAGATTGAATTGCAATTCCAAAGCTCTCAATTGCAATTCATTATAAATTCCTCACTTTCCTGTGTTGGCAGTGCTGCGCCGAGCTGTGTCGTGCGTGACAGTGGCGCTGTGCTTAGCTCGTTGAGTAGCTCTACAGGTAAGGGCTCTCCATCCTCCTCCTGGACCTCACCTCTCCCCCTCACCCCTCACCCCTCACCCAGGATCGACACGAGGCTCTCTGCAGGTGCTTATGCAGCAGGTCTATTTCAGTACCGAAGCTTTTAAACTTTTACTTCTGCTCCCATTATCACTCCTATTAAAGCAACACTCAGCAAACACGGACACACGCACGCAGCACCCCGCTCGCCCGGCATGTCCATTAAGCCAGCGGTGAGAGCAGCTTTCCGGTGCCCAGCGCACGGGGCACGCGCAACGGAAACACGCATTTCTTGCACATTTGATTTGCTCCAGCAGCATCAGAATGATTGAAATGTATTCCACCGGTACACCGATACTCACCTTGCGCTTGCGAAAGGGAATAGTGATGTCAGGTGTCGGGTGCGTAGTGTGACACACCCCGACGGTTCAACCTGCGCCCGTTTCCTGCGGCAAGACCTTGGTCACGCGATGCACCATGACGCACCCGTTATTTTAACACGCTCTGACATAGAACCTGAGATGTGTACACTGAGATGCACACTTTCCAGTGCCCTGTTCCACAAAGTGAATAAAGTTGCCCTCAGAAGGGTCTGTTTCGGCTGCTGGGGGGCTTGTCCTGTAGTGTGTGAGTGAGCCCCGAGGTCTGGTACTGAATCTGGACTGTGCCAGCGCCGACTGTGGCCAGCACCCCCGCAGGGCAATGCATATACTGGCAGTAGCGTCGCCCAGGTCGGCATGGTTGTCCGAGCTCGTAGCACACCAGCGGCCCCCTCAATCGGGGACCTACAGTCTGCCGGTAAAGCTGTGCACAAAGTGTCTTCCTCCGACTTAGAGTAAAGAGTATTTGTTGACACTCTCCCGATGTGACAGTGGGGGTTGCAGCCAGGCGCAGCTTAGCATACAATCAGGCTCAGACTAAAGGGGGGTGGAAAGCATTACAAATATATCAAAAATACAACAAAAAAAACATGTTTGATAAGTCTTGATAAGATGTTTATTGTTTATATAGAACTCTGTACCAGCTGTGCTGCGGAACCCTCAGAAGCAAAGGGAAGGGTAAAAATGGCATCTAAATTCCATTCACTGTTCAGCAGCTAATTTCCCCGCTCTGCTGTAATTTCTGTTTATATACTGTAACTAACTTACATTAGGAATATCAATGTGTAATTGTTTCCAATGCATTACAGCTATTTAAACGGTATAGCATTCCCTCCGGCAAACAGAAAACACATTATACAACAGTTCATGTTGTATGCAATCAGAGCAATCACTTGGAGCTCTGATATTTTAATTTGGTAGTTTTCTAGTAGGGCCTGGTTAAACAAATCTGCCACTATGATTCACCTCAGTTAATCTGCTCGTGAACCAGTCACCTGTTTAAAGTGAGGCTTTTTCGAGTGAATGATTTCTCAGTAGCATTCAGGCGTTGTCATTAAATTGCTTGCAGGACAAGGGGCGTGATGCTTGCCTACTTGCGCAAAACAAGCTGAAGTCAAATAGTTTTGTGATTTGATTACATTGTCTTCCAAATAGAGCTATATTGATCACAGAATTTGAACACCGATTACCCCAATTCCCTTAGTGACTTGCTACCAGTCACTGGGTAGATGATGCCACTCCTGACAAACAAGCTTGGTGATGAATCTCCAGGGCTAGGTTTGGACACCACTGCTCAAAATAATAACAGAGTAAGCATTTCATATCACATATTTTCACAGCGGATAATGCAATACATGCATATCCTGTCTCCGTGCTGTGAATGAATGCCTAATGCCTATAACCAATGCAGGCTGGATTTCTATTGGGAGGCACGTATCAGTGTCCTTGCCCCGGACAAATGGCCATTACAATAGTGTATCTTCGGGACTTCGATCAGGTGGTCTTCTCACCTCCCCTGTCGCCTGGATAGTTTTTGGAGACCTTGCTGATTTGTGATTTCAAAGAGTTTCCACTTAGTCATCAATAAGCCTTCAGGAAATTCCTTGCTGAAAATCGATGGGCGAAATGGAGGGGAAACAGTTATGGATCCCCATGGTCATTTGAATGTGAATTAAGAGGCGGAATCGATAGGCGACAGAATGGCAGGGTGTGTTAGCCTGAGCGCTCCTCTCACACAGAAGCAGAGAGAGAGAGAGAAGACAGAAAGAGGTGTAAAGTGTGACATGCCCTGGCACGCGCAGCAGTGAGACCACGGTGCCCCAGAACCCTGTGACCTCGCAGCTCGTGTCAAGCCTTTAGTGGTGAGATTTAAAAGCGCCGTGCTCACCCTCCGCCCCCGGACGCATTAATAGCACGAGGAGAGAGAGGAAAGGCGCCTGCTCGGGAAGAGATTGACTCACGCCGTTTCTCAGCCGACGCCAGAGGCAGGAGGAGAGGGAGCGGGCCGCACATTAAAGCCTGATCTCTCACGTTCCCTTTTATCCCTGCCAAGGCACAGGTCTGAGATCGTCCGTCTTTCTCTCTCTCCCTCTCTCTCTTTAAGTGCTGGCCGGTGTAAGCGGAGGACACGCTATGTAACACGGCTGGCACACACCCACCCGCACGCACGCACACCCGCACACCCACACACACGCGAGACAGGTGTAGGAGCTGGTGATGTCGGAGCTGAAGCTGTGGGTGTGGGAGCTGCTGAGACTGAGTGCTCAATGTTCTCTTCTCCCCACTCGCCCCTCAGAAATGCCTTCACCTTAGAACTCCTCCCTTGCTTCCAAAGTCTTTTTCAGAATAGAGATGAAATTGAGCTTTGATATTTTTTGAAGCACACTTAATCCCAAAATAGCCTGCATAGCAATGGTAGGTTTACTTTATTCATAACAGATTAGTAGGTTACATTGCCTGGAGCTATTGATAGCTCATTTTTCATGCTCACTAATTCTCATAATCGTGTATATTAAAAACCAAAGCTGGAAGCTTCAGCAATCTGTAACAGACGCCCATTTAGTTAGACTTCGATAGTCAGTTTGTTTCGATGGCACTAATGTCTGGCCGGTAATATAATTGTTGACTGCAAACGTGAATGATGGTGTAATTAGCCTGCTGCACAAGTCCAGAATGTTTAGAGAAGTCAGAGAAACAACACTGGAAGTGGCATTCGTGCATGAGCTGGCTCCATGGCCACACTGTTCCAAGCTGGCAGAAAATACTGCAGCAAGAGCCCTGTCTGTCCCAAAACAATCTTAATGCCACTTTATGGACTGACTGTAAAATATTGGGTGTATTTTCTGTGCTATATCTACAAATAAGGATATACATGCACACATACACACACGTACATAGCTTGCACACACTCACAGCAGTGCCAAACTGAGTAGTAGCCAGTTGATAAGTCTCCTTTCTCTTCACAAGTTTCTCATTTGGAAAACTTTAAATGAATATATCAAAATGACGTCCCAATATCACACCATTCATGTGTGCATGTACGTATTCTTTACTGTGACAGCTCTAGAGCATACATCCAAGTGAAAAGAACACAACACTGACATCATTGGGGCCTCGGGTGGTGCAACGGTTAAAGCATTCAACCGGAATGCAAGTTGCCCACTGCAGCCGCAATTCGAAACTCGGCTGGGAGTCCCGATGGGGGCGGCGATTGGATGTCCACCCCAGGCGGAGGGGGGAGGGACAGCCAGCACAAGCTCGCCGAGGAGTGGAAAGGGCGACCCTGGAAAGATAAGTGGGCCAGTTCCGTCTCGGAGGAGGCAGATCATTAGCTTGTCCCGTGGAGGCAAGCGGCGAGTTCATGGGGTAAGGGGGAATCGAAAGAAATAGAAGGTACATTTGGCCACAATTGGGAGAAAAAACAGGGGGAAAAAATCAGATACAAAATTTTGATAAACATCATTAAGCTCTGCCGTTTACAGCGCAACATTGCACCTGCCTGGAATGCAGAGGACAAAATGCATTTCACTTAGTGCTGGGCTTGCAAAGTAAATGCACATGTCTACTTTACAGATAATGCTGCAGAAGTACACTCTAGGCGTTTTAACCCAGAGAAGCCTCTCAGGATGAATTCAACCCCGAGCATGCACAGGAAATGCTGTTAGGCAGCCCTCTAAAAGCAGAAGGTGAAAATAAATATGTTCACTACCAGCCCCCCAGACTGCACTTGGCTTGGTGTAGAAAAAACGCTTCTGTTAATCTGGTTTTCTTAACCCTACAGTAATTGGGATTGCAAATTGTGCCTCTGGGTTTAACGCAGACCGGTGGAAGAGGAAAAATAACCAATGAAAGATCAAGCCCCTGAAGGCCAGCATAACCAGGAGCAAGAGTCAGACGGAGAGAACGGGCTGTCTCCCAGAGCCACGGCCATTCGGTCAAGGTAATTCATCTGGCCGGCGTAGAGAGCGGTCCAATTGATGTCTATTTCTTTTACCCGAGGACGTTAAGAGCAGGCAAGCCTGTTCAAATCACCGCCACCCCCAGACAATATGTCTGTCTGCCCCGTCATATTAAAGCGTACTATAGGCTGGGTCCGTTTCCGATCGCAGGAACAAATGATCAGATCAGCCAACCACACATCAACACTGGGTTTAATTATCTAAAAGCCATATTGACTTTTCCAGAAAACGTCACAAAGCAATTTCACGCTCCGGTCGTCTCTCACCGAAGATCACCGACAAGAAGTAGTGGTATTAAATGTATAAGAAATGATCCAGTGCAGGCGTTAACTTTACATTGAAGTGCTGGTTCTTCAATGATCATGATTAGGCTAAATGGCAGGGGGTTTTCTCTTCTACTTTCTACATGCTACATCCTGATACAATATATTGCAGCACACGCCTCTCTGTTCTGATACCTGGAAGCCTCGGGCCATTGAGAGAGTAAACTTATTTCCTTTTCATGTGCGGCGAGTCTGCTACGCTATAAAAGCCCGACTTCCTCTTCTATTGTAGAGGAATCGTTAACGGGGTAATTTGAATGCGCGGACTGGCACCGTTCCTGCCTGGGAGGAACACGTCTCATCACACACCAGCGACCCCCGCTGGCCAATCAGGTACCCACAGGCTGCCTGTGCAATGCTCCACATGAAGTGTCTTCCTTCAAGTCTGCTCAAGCTTAACTTGCAAACTGCAATGTGAAAATATGAGCACCCGCTTGTCTGCGTTCTCCCAAAATGATGGCGGGGGTTGCAGCGAGCGTGGCTTGAGAATACGATTGGGAGAAGAAAAGGGGAAAAAGCATTTAAAAACGATCCAGTCTTTGCCTCAGCAGCAAGTCACATCACATGTGATTAAATGTGCCCAATCACAGATCAGACAGCATGATCAATCACACGGGTGGAGCCATTGGAGTGGGAGGGACTAGCTGAACGCCCTAGTCTAACAGGCCTGTCTCCCCACATGCTGCGAACATACACACAGCCCCATGACCATATCCACAGCACCATGCAGCCACTTACCAGAAGCAATAGACATTTGCCCCCACCCCCCGTCTTCTGAAAACACACATCGGACTCAACTGGAATGTAATTAATGAGTAGTTAGCCTCGCGGATCCGGGACATCCAACCCAAAGCTAATATTGGCCGATCTATAATTAGCAAAGATAAGGTGTGTGGAGGCAAAGTCATTTGTCTTGTTACACATCAAAGAATCCCATTAGCACGGCCACATCATGTAAACCCGGTCCTGTTGTTGCTCGCACGGTGGAAGCCTTATAAGCCTTATCTGCGGCTGAGAGACGCACACCTTTGCCTCGGAGAAAAGCAGGGTGAGGCGATTTGGCCTCGCAGGTCTCTCACAGCCAGTGAGTCTGTGAGTCCTTCTGTGCTCGACGTGGAAGGGAAGGGGGACGCCTCTACGCCAGCAGTAGGTCGTCTCCGTGATCTTGGTGCCTTTTGTTAGCAGGGAGGAAGGGACACCAAATTCTAGGTTCGAGAAATCGACAGGGCAGCAGCAGCCTGTCCGCTGCTTTTCAGAAAGGTACGCCTATTACGATCAATTACATCGAGTCTTCCCCTTTGTTCCATTCCAGGAAACAACCCCAACAACTTCGGCTTGGCAAAGGAAGGCGGAGACTGAGATATGGTGACTAATAGTGTGTGGGTTAACGATAACAAAAAGTCAGTTACTGCATTGGGGATGGGGAGTTTCAGTCCAGCACTGTCTCGGTGAAATATTCCCTGTTGCAGCAGCAGACTCTGGCACACACAATCTCTGGAATATTGCTTTGACTGAGAATATATCAGTGTATTGAAAGATAAACCTAACATCTTTCAGGTGTAGTTTAAATGCAAGATTTCCTTATGCCCCCCAGGGCTTGGTCAAAGGTGCAACCATTGAGTCGTGCGTTGTATATATTCATTGAATGTCCTCATAGATCTTCTCCATGTTGTTTATAAGCACATATTTTATCTTGAGATGGCTTCTAATTGAATTGGGATTTAAGTGAATTAAACATCAATGTAATGGCAACTCTCCAGGCTGCACAAGGAGCAAATAAGCCAAATAATGTGCAGTAAGAAAATGCATGGTGGGGAACACAAGAATCTCTCTCTCTGTCCATCCATCTTTCTCTATCGCTTTCCCTTTTCCTCTTTCTCTCTCCACCCGCCCGATTGCCGCAATGTAATACGTCAACTCGGGACAGAGCAGACAAACACGCACCCTCTTCAGAAGCATGGTCTCCAAGCCCCTGCTTCTTTCCAATCTGCAGTTCAGCAGCTGAGCTGTGCCGTCACTGCGTTGGAGAGGCGCACCTCATGTGTGTGATGTGTGTGATGAGATGAGGAAGATCCCACTGACTCAATCTCTTCCTCCCAGGGTTATACTAGGGCCAAGTACACACTGTCATCCACAGTTGTGTATTTGTATGTAGTTCGTCTGTTTTATTGTAAACAGAATGGTTCTGGAGATTACTCTGTGTGCTACTGGGTACTGGAGCCTTTATTCCCAAATTTGCAAGCTATTTGATTATAATTACATATTTTAATAGATGTGAAAACATGCATGTGTGGGAGAAACAGAATGATTGAAAAAGTCAATACAAAAATGAAATACACTCGTTACCTGCTTTTCCCAGCTCAAGAAGAGAACCGTCTCTCCGGTCCTGGATCACGTGTTCTCTAAATGCCTCTGTGAGGGCCCAATTTGTGGATCTATTTATGGGCCACAGTCAGAGGAGGCAAGCAACCAGTGACCAATTTGAGGCTTCAGAGGCAAACTGGAAGGACACAAAATAATGACAAGAAACTTTAAAGAAGCTAAAGCTGTGAGAAGGGACTCTGTAAACGCTTCTACACTTAAAACGAAAAAAGGACAATTCTATACAAAGTAACACAAATGGACTAACAAGCAGCGTTGAGCTCTCTCTATCTCTCTCTCTTTCTCTTTGTCTCTCTCTCTCTCTCTTACGGGACAATTCAGCACTAACCAGAAAAAGAGGGATGGAAGAAGAAATGAAATTGATTATCTATTGATCAAAAGGCTCTTTAATGGGACAGCCATAGGGAGAGTCAGGCTTACTGGGAGTCAGCCAATCAGGAAGCGGTAGAGGCCTTAAAATGTCTTCTCCTGTTCTGAAAAAGCTGAGATTACTGTAAAACCTTGGAGGCTATTTTCTGGAAGTGCAATGCTTTATCCTTACATACAGTCAGATTAAGGAAACCAAAAATATATACATTCTCTGATAGGCATATTTGTACAAGCACTGATGTGAAACACAGGCTGTGCAGGCATCCTGGTGCAGAGCTTTGACTTCACTGTCACAGCTACCAAGCCTGCAGACTGGTAACATTCCCTTGACACGTCCCTTAGCATTCTGCAGCCTTACAGCGCTATCTCTGCTCCTCCTGATAGAGATCGCCCGCAATCCATCTTCCCTAACAGGCAGTCCAATAGGAACACATGGTACAATGGCATGCACACACACACACACACACACACACACAAACCCAGCCCACACCTACAGCCACACACACACACACACACACACACACAGCCAAACACACACACAGCACAAACACACACACACAGCCACACACCAACACACATACACACACACACACACACACAAAACCCAACCCACACCTACAGCCCCACACACACACACACACACACACACACATACAAACAAACCCACACCTACAGCCACACACACACACACACACACACACACACAAACCCACACCTTCAACCACACACACACAAGCCCACACCTATAGCCACACACATGCACATAAACACACATTCACACTGACAACTATGCATGAACATGCAGCGGAATGCATGCAAGGGCACAAACACAGCCACACACACACACACATATGCACATGAATGAATGCATGCATGAACACATACACACACACACACACAGCTGCACCAACACACACATGCAAACACATGCATGCATACATTCACACACACACACACACACACACAAAATGCATGCATGCAAAAATGCACACATACAGGCAGACCCACTTGCAGACACACATATAGGCAGACTGACATGCACATATGTACATGCACACGTATACTCACGTGCGCACATATATATAACAAGGCTAAAAGAGAGTCATGTTTGAGTTATGCGGATGGGATGGGAGAAGTGAGATGGATGTTAAGTTGGTGAAAAGATGACGACAAGTGAGAGAGGGGACAGAGAGAGGGGAGATGCTTAATGATGTTAACACGCTGATTAGTGCGAGCTGCTGCCTGTGCACGTCAACATCCCCCACAGCCTCCACCACACCACACAGGAACAGTCAGGACTGTGGGGTGGGGGAGGGAGCTGCCAGCAGATTCACAATTTGCAAGTTAAGCTAAATATATCCTGCAACATGGGTGTAAAGTATGTTGTGTGTGTGTGTGTGTATTTATGTCTGTATATATGTGTGTGCCTGTGTGTGCATTTGTGTATGTGCATGTGTGTGTGAGAGACTGAGAGAGAGAGAGAGAGAGAGAGAGAGAGAGAGAGAGAGAGAGAGAGAGAGAGAGAGGGAGAGAGAGAGAGAGAGAGGGAGAGAGAGAGAGAGAGAGAGAGAGGGAGGGAGAGAGGGAGGGAGGGAGAGAGAGAGAGAGAGAGAGAGAGAGAGAGGGAGAGAGAAGGGAGGGAGGGAGAGAATAGATAGAGAGCATTTGTATGCAGGAGCACAGTACAATGCTGGCTGGTCTGACAGGAAGGCAGGCAGAGGTCTGGGGGAAGTGAACTTCATATCAGACTCATCTGCTTCAGGGTGAACTGTGGATAACGCTGTGGCTGGAGGGCCTCGGTGTTCACTCCTCTGTCCTGACCTTGACCCTCTGCACCCCACTCTGCTGGTGCAGTCCATTCTACAGTGGGGGAGACACCCTGGGCCAATTATAGAAAGGCTCGTTACCTCCATGGGGAAGATGGCTCTGAAAGCACTGGTATTGTGACTTTAATTCACAGTGTTGCAGATATAAAGTACAACGAGTCAACGGTTTGGTGACAAGAATTCATTCAAGGGTGTGCCCCGCTCAAGTGTACACAATGCCCTTGTTTGCAACGTGTTTAAGTCGCTTTGGTTTTCGTTAATCCCGTCTGTTTATTTAATGAACTGCCACTGAAGTGAGAATTTAAACTAATTTACCACTGTAGAGCGCTTGAGAGCAAGAGCACACAAATGCCAAGAGACCGGTACAAATTTGCCAGTCAAACGTTTTTACTAAAGGACAATTGAGCCAAAATGTTGACCCCGCCGCTAATGGAAACGGACAAAAGTAAATGCAAATGCAACTGCAGCGGAGGTAAACAATCACTAATGGCTTCAGGCTACTGGTAAATTTTGTTTGTTTGCAGGCTGCCCTGAGCGTGAACTGAATTTAAAAAAGTGCTAAATTATTAAGTGGTTCACAATTTCTCTACAACCAGGTAATGAGTCTACCGGTGATCAGTGACAAATAATACATTGCGCTACGTGCTCATTTTAACCATAGAAACTGCAAAAGATTACCTGCCATCGATATGTCTCATTTTACGTTGTATGGGAACAGAATAATTCACCTCCATGCTATGCAATAAAGCAAATGCAAGGAAGAGATTCTGAACTGAGCCGGATAGAATTCTCAAAGCAACGAGACACAGCATCGCCATGCCCCTGCAGTGCGCGCTTCATGTTCTCAAGGCAAAGCTTTCCTTTCCACTCCGTTTTTTAAATATTTAAAAGTGACATGGGTCCATTAGAATCGCTGTAATTCTTCAGAGAAACATGAGGAAAAACGTGCTAAAAGCACGTAACACGATCCAGCTGTTTTCGTTTGTCGTCGTACTTTACTCGGGAGTGCCGACAGGCGTTACTCTTAAAATATAAGGGGTGATGCGTGCACTTATATTCTGGTGTACACACAGCAGGTTTGAAGAAGAAAAAAACAGCACAGTAATGGTTATGACGAAGACTACTATTCAGTCCGGGTCAGATACCAAGTAGCCTACACCATATGAGAAAAAACTAACAGAAAAAATAAAAACGCAGCTGGGTTGCTAGATGGTTTGCTACTGCTCTTATTGAAGCTTGTGATACGTGGTCCCAAACAAAGAAATCATGTTGCCTTTTCGCATGGCTTTAGGTCTTCAGTGTTCGGTTTCTCATTTGTTTAATTCAGTTCGTTTTCCGGTCAAAATCTGATGTCTGCTATACACGACAGTGCCATGCTTGTTGGCAAAGAAACTACTGGGGCTCCCCTGTGGCTTGGCACAGTACAGACACATGTCACTAGCTGACTGTGACCGGGAGCCCTCAGCTGTGGGAGTCCAACCTGGGGTAGGGTGGCTGTTCCGCGGATTACCACCACATTAGCTCCTTCCGACCAAACGACAGGCGTGTGTCAAAGGTTATAAGTGAATGATGCACCTCTCCTCCAACCGACGGGACCGTGTGGCCTTTGGTGTGTAAAATAGTCACTGGGTCATGAGGGAGCACATGGAAGTAGTGCACACATTTCAGCTGCAGTGCTCCTGGTGTGCGCACGGGTGGCACAACGGTGGCTCGGGAGGTACAATTAGTGCATCCGAAATGTATGCTTTTCCAAAATGTATTTCATATTCAGTGGGTGCACTCCAGAGATTTGATTCCATCCATGATATTTACAGTAGCCTACTGTTACAATTCCACCCCAGCAGGGTAGCATTCCTGCTATTAGTTGGAATGTAATTGTCAACAGTTCCATGTCAGATGAAGCAGTAGCGGAGAGCAACGAGGCGAGCGATCAATGTCCCCAATCATAGAGGCAAACGGGTAGGAAGTCGCGTCTTTGGATCTGGCTTTAGTGCAGGGCATGAGCTTGAGCTAATAGCTAATATCAAGCAATGTGAAATTGACCTCACCACAAGCTCTGGTGATGACTTCATATGGCTCTGTATGCCTGGAGCTCCGGTCGGTTGGTGGGAGAGTCGGGGGGCAGTCTGGGGTCCACAGACTTGAATCACAGCGCGGCCCCCTGGCTGAGACCGCCTGTAGCTACAGCCCACCACCTTGTGAAGCACCAGTATTGTAAGCAGCTAATTAAAGAGGCTTATGTTCCCCAGCAGCGGCAGGGACCGCGATGACACACAGCAGACATTTTGGCTCCGAAGCAGCTCCCGCTCCTCGCATGGGATATTTCCGCCGTGCAGCGTCCCTCACCGAAACCTGACATAATCAGCGCACAATTTATGCCAAAAGGTTGACATCTTAGCATGAAACATTGATACCCTGGTGTCTTAAGAGCGAACAGAGCCGATACCGACTAACATATGTAGATGTTTTGACTGTAACGTACAGGCCTATAGCTGTAGCCACTTTCACACAATGCTCCAGTCACTTGAGCATGGAATTGCCAGTTACTGTAACGTACGGCACACATCCATCATCCGTTCCGGATTGAGCAACTCGGCCGCAAAACGTAATTTTTCCCCCCCTCTCCAAAGACGCCACTGTGTTTTATTTGTGCAGCGGGAGGGCGAGGGCAGATTCCATAGGCAGCAGGGTGTGAGATTTCTGCGGGCTGCGCGTCAGCAGTGGCGGCGGCGGTGGGAGCCAGCGCGTGACAGATGGCTGCGCAGTGCGTTGCGAAGCGGCCCTCGGGGGCTCCGCGCTGGCTGCACGTGGGTGCGAGGCAGGACCGCGGAGGTCGCCTCGCTGACTTATCGAGGCAGATTTTGTGTGGGCGGCAGGCATTTAACGTGCATATCTGTTGCATATAAGCATATAACGATGATCACAATAAACCCAGCGATAAGGCAGTTATTCATCTCGGTGAGAGTCCGCTGCTCAGTGGAAGTCCTGAGGACAGAGAGAGAGAGAGAGAGAGAGAGAGAGAGAGAGGGAGAGAGGGAGGGAGGGAAAGGGAGAGGGAGAGAGAGAGAGAGAGGAATGGAGGGTGTCAAATTAAGTTTGCCCGCTACACGATGCGTCGTTAATCAAGTCGAGATAAATATTAGGCCACATTGGCTCCATTCATTCCGCAAAATCAATTCTTTCCGAAGCGCATTCTCTTTTCTTTTCTCCCAGCTAAAGAGAAAAAATAAATTGCCGGCTCTTTAATAAGTGCCTCTAATGCAGATGAATAGCGGAGTGCATCAACACACTATTCCCTCCCCACAGTAAACAGCTCCTCACGCCAAACGCCTGCCTCTCAGTCCCAACTCCAATCCATCACCAGCAGGAGCCAAATCAACCCCCCCCCCCCCGTTTGCAATCCCTTTTGCAATCCCTGCTCTGGTTGCACTGGGTGTCTATATCTGGGTGTACATCCACTCCTTTTATCACATCATGCAAAGACAACCTCCACCTCCAACCCCCCCTCACCCCCACTCCCCACACGCAGGTGCACACACAAGGCATCTCCCAAATCTCAACCAGTCAAGGGAAATTACTAAAGGTACATTTTTCACACAGAGAGTTGCTAATGCATGGAATAGCTTGCCAGAATATCTAGTAGAAAGAGAGAGACCCTTGGTACAGGTTTGGCAGGCTTGATACAGTACTGGATACTATCCAGACCAGGGGTGTACAACGAGGGCCGATCCGTTTTGGGATTTCACTCCAACTTCTGCTCTTAATGATTGACTTAGCCCAATGATTTATTTGATTTGACATTTTTGATTAATTCAGGAGCTACAGCTGCAGACTGCACACACATCCTTAGTGAAAATGCTTTACTGTGGTCCAATACAGGAGGGAACCAGCATTGGTGCATACAGCTGTTCAGACAATTAAGCCATTGGTTAGAACTAAAACCAGCACACACAGCCCTCCAGGCCTCGAGTTGTGCACCTCTGCTCTAGACAGTAGGCAAAATGATGAGCTTAGATGGGCTGAATGGCCTGTCATTCTTGTGTTCTTATGTTTAAAAACCCCCAAAAAGGTAGCTCTCCATAGCAAAACTGATTGGTTTAACTAATGATAGCTCTCTGATAAATGAAAGCTCAACACAATCTGGGGTTCACGAAGCCTCACACTGCCACCACTGGCTCCAGAGTGCTGACGGCACGGATCTGGGCGAGGCAGAGAATGCACAAGCTTTGCGCGTTCTACTCACAATGCCCTTTGCTCCAGCCGCTCCCACGCGGAACGGGGCGGTGAAGGGTTTCCGGGCGCCTCTGCGAAACCAAGGTCGTGTCGTCGTCCCGCGAGACGCTAATTACAGGCGTGTAAGTGATTCCCGTCACGCTCATAATGTGAAAAATGTCACCGTGCTCTTTTTAAGGCTGCGCGGTTTGCTGTGCGGCGGACAAACACGCCCTGGAAATGGCAGAATTCCCTCGCTCTCCCTTTGTTACCCCTTAATCATTATAAATCACGTCGGATCTCCTCTCCTTCAGAAAAAAAAAAGTCAACTATTAGTTCCCACAGTGCGGCTTGCAGATCGCTGCCTTGTGTCTCATATGAAGCGGATGATCAATCTTAGGGGCTTTATTTTCCCTCCTAAGTGCCAGGAGGCAGTGCAGGAAGCTGCTCTGTCCCATTACCGCCGGTGCGCCGCCATACTTCAGTGTTCTCGCCGACTGCAGCTCTGGAGATGAGTTTATCACTGGAGGTTCATGGGAAGGGGAGGACATTTGTCCCACGATGATGACCTGCACAGGCCGAGCCCTTCATCTCTCTCTCTCTCTCTCTCTCTCTCTCTCATGCTGGCAGACAGCTGGGATGAAAGGGGGAGGGTCTTTAACGCGTGTGTATGTGTGTGTGGGTTTATGTGTGGAGAGAATTGGTGTGCAAGTGTGTGTGGGTGTGTGAGTGTGTGTGTGTGTGTGGGGTGCATGTGTGGAGATAATTGGTGTGCAAGTGTGTGTGGGTGTGTGAGTGCGTGTGTGGTGAGGGTGTTCTTGTGGTATTCCTGTATTTATACCAGCTTATATTTTACCCTATGTGGGACACGCCACATTTCCTCTGTTTATTCATTCTTGGCCACAAAATCCCAAATGGCTAAAAATTCCCCCGCTCCACTCACTGCACCATGGAATCAATCAGCAGCCAATCAGAAAGCAGCATGTGGAGGAGGTGGCACAGAGGGAGAGACCACGTCCTTGAACTCTGACCCTGTGGACTCAGAGCTCCATTGTGTCATCTCCCCGACGGTTCTTTGACCCTTTGTAGGATTGTGGGGTTTACGTTCTCTCTAGTTGCCAGGGGAGACCGTGAGATGGGCAGCGCCTATGAGGTTCAAGCTGCCAATCAGGACGGATCACCGGAGCTGGAAGTGGAGAGCCTCACCTTCCATAAAATATGAGAGGGGAGGGTGACACTGCCACTTTGAAAGTCTAATAAAGAATTTCATTTACACTTTCCTACCAAGGAGAATTTCCCCCCTCTAAATATTTTATGTGTGGAGAAGGATATACACATTTCCTTTTTCCCCAAACCGTAGTGGCTGTGGCTCTTCGTCCTTGACTTTGAGCAGCTAGTTCTGACAAGCATTACCTTCTCAACTCTCATAATGGTTTTTTTTGCCACTAAACATGTGACAACATTGGAATTCAAAAATTGTAAGCCTGGATTTACATCATTACATTACTTAAATGTATGGATAAACGCTCATAGGCATTGGCACCTTTAATGCATGCCCCCCCCAACAAATGAATTATTATATACCGTATCAAATATTTCCCGAACATATACATTGCAATCACATTGCAATTTAGGAGCTTACAGACCATCTGCGTTTCAAGGAACCACAAGCATCAAGTAACTGTAACCACAAGAGCAACCACATCATCAAGTCTCAAATGCGTGACTATCACCGCACCTGCCTTTCCATGATACACGGCCCAGGAGTGGTAATGGACACGAAGGGAAACACGCATAAGCCCCATAACGTCTAGCCTCTCCATGCGTGTGAAATTGTCTGTTTCTGTCAGATGTGAGCTTTAATAGCCTTCTCACTTATTATTTTGGAAACTGACCATGTTTCAGGGGTCCTGCAGAGCACCACTGTTATCTTTCACTTTGAAAATGGCTCCAGTTTAACCCGAGGACTGGTGTTTGTCCACCCTCATGGAGCATTACTCTTTTGTGAACAAGGTCTCAAACGTGTGGAACCAAGGAACGAAGGACAGACTAGCCACTGCTGAAATAACGCCCAGAGATTTTGAACATCTTCTGAGCACAGCAGTACATTTTGCATTGAGTTCACCAAACAAACGTTTCTATGGAATTCAAGAAATTCGTGTCCTGGAACTAGACTATCCCATGAATATATCATACAGCCCATGAACAGTCGGAGAGCTTTTCAAAATGTCAAGCTTTGATTTAAAACAGACGGGGCCATTGCGCAGACTTTTATGCCAGTGATCTCCTTTTTTCTCCTTTAGCTGTTATGATTAAGAGTGACAGAGCGGCAGGGCAAATCCACACAAACAATACACTGAGCTGTATGTCTCCCCCTGATGGAGGGCAGTGGTAGCGCCCATAATCAAAGACCCCTTTCGCTGATATGATAAACCGGGGTGGGGGGGGCTGACTGTCCTCGAGGAGCAATCCAGTGCTCCATTAGTTCAGAAAACGACAGATTTCTACACTTTAGGGGGAATCGTGTAGGTTCATTCTTCCATTGTCACATGGGCCATTTGTTCCACAAAGGGAACCAGAAGCCATTGATGTCGGAAATGCTTCCACTTGTAAAGAAAACAATTAACGAAAGGCCCTGGAGTGTGATAATGTCTAGCCCTCCAGTGAAATGCTTTAACTCTTTGAACTGAGTGGCAAAGCCTGTGAGAATAAGGATGAAAACACTAAATGCTAATTATGTCTGTGTTTATTCTCCAAAAGGGCCCATTCCTAAAATAAGTCAAACAGATAATAACTAAACCTGAAGATTAACCTTGCAAAACAAAACCTCAAAATGTGACGCCTGAGAATTATTGCTCTGTACAACCTGACAAAGAGCAAACTCTGATTCCCATACCCCACTTGAATACTTTTGTTAGAATTAAATAGCTAATGGACCATTCACATTATAGGTGGGGTAGCAGCAATGCTTTTTACCAGAAATCTTTATTTTTAATGAAGGGAAGACAGCATTATGTATTACATTATCTGCAGGGGCAAGTATATGTACATATATGTATGATGTGTGATGTTACTGTCGTGTGATGTTGTATTGTTGGTATTGTATTGCTGCTGTCCATGTATTGTTGTCTATATGAGCTTCACCAAAACGAATTCCTAACAACTTCACAGTTGGTATGCCTATAAAGATACTTGACTTGACTTGATTATGCTACACACTGGCGGAAAAGCTTGACAGCGGAGCAGATGGCACCAATGGCAAAGCGCATGTGGTGCAAAAAGTATATATTTGAACTTTGGCTGAGATACTGAAGTGCAACAATCAGGCCTAAGTTTTGTTTAATTAATTTAATTGTGGAGAAACTGATTGTGTGGAAAAACTACCTGTCGCTTTACGACAGTCTACTTGTTCGGGTTTAGGCTACTACCCTCCCTGAGATTTAAATTAAAAAGTGACTGCTGCTTGAGTATCTAACCAATTAAAAATAAGCAGTTCATGGCATATTAAATTAGCTAGCCAGCCATCAAGCTAGCGCAGATTAGCTAGCAAGGTTTTTTTTTTTTTTTTTTTTTTTTGTGGCTAGCTTGTCTTTAGCTAGCGAACTTTGTGCTTGTGATTACAAAACAACTCATCTTCCTGAAAGGAGGCTTTCTGTAACATTTGAAATCCTAAAAGAACAAACAATTTGTCTCTGTCAATCACCTTTTCTGAACTTTTGTCAAATTTGCCGTTTATTGCTTTGTCGTTGGAGTCTGACCATGCTTTGCTGTTACACCGTGTATAATGTGAATGGCCCATAAGGCACAGCAGCAGGTGTTCACTATGGCTTTCCCAGTGAGCTGTCTCTCAATCTGATCATTTCATTATAGCATGGCCTTGGCCCTTTGACAGAACCAATCTCGTAATCCCACAAGGTTGTGTTCACATGAGAGCACTCATGCGAGGCCAATCGTGTGATTCTTGGCCATGTGGTTTTACGCTCCTCTGGGTGTCCACCCACACACTTCCCTGACCAATGAAATCGGTGGGACGTTTGCCCAAGCGTCAGAAATGTCCTTATAGTGCATCACTCCCTGGGTGCAAGGGAGCCCCTGTAACGACCGAGGGGTCTCGTTATTTATTTTTTATTTTATGATATTTTTTTAGTGCTTTATTATAGTTTTTGGCACGTTACATCCCAACCCATACCCCTTCCCCACCAAGGGTCTTGTTAAATACTGCCTGCTCTTTCTGATTGGCCACCGAGGCAGAATACAAGAGAGCAGTGCAGGGTTTATGGGGGGCCCCCTTATCAGATCCTGCCTAGTCCCGTGACCCCTGCTCCACCTGTCTTTCCCAGACGGTGACAAGGAATCAGTGAAAGGGGTGGCGACCCCCGGCGGGCGCGGTGATGGATTCGGTACAGCGGAGAGGTGGTCATCTCCATTCCAGCCTCACATTCACCATTCCCAGAGGGCTCTGGCTGGGAAGAGCCAGAGATTTATTCCTCTGTCACACGTCGCCTGCGATAGAGGTGGCCTCATAATCAGTGACCTCTCCCGGCATGCGCGGTCAAGCTGATATGACAGCAACCACCGACCCTGTGCACCTGCATCCCCCTTCCTGAGCTGTACAGGAGAGGGCGGGGGGGGAGAGAGAGGGGTAGAGAAAGCAAAGGAGACAGAGAGAAAGGAAGAGAGAGAAGCAGTTGCTGCTCGTTCAGTGTTGATCACAGCGAAGGTGTGCCTGGCTGTGGTAGACACAGGAAAGTGTATGGGACGCAGTTGAAGATGGGGTGGTTATGTGTGGGGTACTCACGGAGGCTGTATTTAGTTAGACACAGGTGAAGGTGGAGGTGAGTGCATGGGTGGGACACACACAGGGGAAAGTGGAGGTGAAGGAACAGTATTAGAGAAACGTAAGGGTGGAGGTGAGCATGTTAGTGGGGTACAAACAGGTGAAGGTGGTGTGTGTGTGTGTGTGTGTGTGTGTGTGTGTGTGTGTGTGTGATTACGTTAACTGCTGGGGCCTCAGGGACATATTGATGTTCTGCAGAGAACTAACTAAATATACAATAAAAACAAGCTCAGAAACATGCTTCTATCAAACTGTGCTCCAAAAGAAATGTGCTCCTATGGAAAGCTGCTAATGGATATAAAGGTATGGAGGGCAGCAGAATAGTGAATTAATTAAATATTTTTTTTGTCTGCTTGTTTGTTCAGTATGCTGCTGCTTCCCATGTAAGAACCCTGAGTGCTTCACACCGAGAGAAGAGAGGATTTCCTACTGCAGCCAGAGGAAAGGATCATGCCTTTTACCAGACACGTGTTGTCCTCACATCAAAGTGAACTTGACGCGATGCCAGGGGCATCTTTAATCTCACATTCAGAAAAATCCCATGTTTTCTCTTGCTCCTAGCCAACAGATAATACACACACAAATGCAAACATAGACACGCACACACGCACACACACACACACACACACACACACACACACACACACACACACACACACGTCCTCGGTGTCTGTGCTGGTGCCGTGTTTGTGCTAAGAGCATTCCCACAGCTAATGTTTCAATCTGCCCCCCCCCCAAATGTAAAATTAAAAGCCAATGAGTCAATTGAGTCAACCTGCATCTGCTCTTGTCCTCAGTGATTTCCTTCCTCCAATAAAGTGGTCCTTGTGAAATATTTCCTTATAATATGTCTATGAAGGCATAGTTATTTCTAGGCCTGCAGACACTGAGCCACAAGCAGTATAAAAGATTATGGGTGACAGCACTCTTCAAAGGCTCTTCAGCTGTTTAATAGCAAACACTCATGCTTTGATGGGCTTTGTGACTTCTGTGAGAAGGAGATTGTGGGTGGGGAGGGGGGGGGGACAGACCCAGTCTGTGTCAGTTCCAATCACTGACACTTCCCCATTTCCCCCGATCGGCAGGATCGACTCCAGAAAGATCTGAAGTCGACAAAAGTAGAACTGGCTGGTCGGGTGGGTTAACATGGGGTCGTCTGATGCCCTGCTGAGATTTCAGATTAGAATGAGTGGTGACAGGCCTCCCGCATGGTCTAGTGGTTTCAACGTCTGACGCTGGCCAAGGCGACCGGGGTTCGATTCCCCGGCTGCGCCAGAGTCGACTCTGGCCGGGAGTGCCACCCGGAGCGGCAATTGGCTGTCTGCCCCAGGGAGGGGGGAGGGAAGCCGACAAGACGTTCGCTGCGCACAGGAGTGGCTCAGGAGTGCCGTCTCGGAGGAGACTTTGCCTTTGTCACTGCCGGTCACAGGGCTATGGCAGCGAACTACGAGGGAGAGATTAACCTGAAAATAGTAGGTGTATCGGCTACCAAATTGAGAGAAAAATGGGATAAAATCAGAAACAAAAGAAAAAAAGTTTAAAAAAAAAGAATGAGTGGTGACAAGGTCGGTGAGGCGTTACAGGAGGTGGGGGCGGTGGGGTGTTGGGGGGTGACGGAAGCAGTCTGCCCATCAGGGAGTCTACCTGGGCATTAATAATTGTATCATTAAAGAGATTAAAAACATCTCAGGGGCATTGGAGGATGGAAGGGAAGATCTAAACACTGCTGAAAGAAGTGTGAAACACTGGTCTGTGTGTGTGTGGGGGGAGTGGAGGGGAAGAGGGGGCGCAGTGCTCTACTAATCTGGCCCCAGTGTGTCCAGATCCAGAGGGAGTCAAGGTGAAGCGCACAGTTGAGCAGTTTGGGGTTCGGCTCCTTGATGCTAATCCCTTTTATCAGCCGGAAAATCTCTCTCTCCCTCTGCCTCCCACTCAAATCATTTCTCTGTCTCTTTTTCCCCCCTCTCCTTCTTTCCCTCGCTCTCTTTGGTCTTGCTTTCCCTTTCTCTCCTCCTACCTCTCCCTCTTTCTCTCTCTCTCCTGCTCTCGCTCTCCTTCCCTTCACTTCATTTCACTCCTGTAGGGATAAGCACTGACAAAACACAGCCAGACTAACTCCAGCACATCAAACGCCTGGAAAATCCTCATATCCCAGCCTGCACCACTGGAGGCTTCTGAACGCCAGACTAGATTTGTCTGACCGTCACAGAAAGGAGAGAAAGGTGCTAGACCAGTGGTTCTCAGTTCTGGTCCTGGAGAGCCGCAGGGTACGCTGGTTTTTGTGTTCACCTTACAATCAGCAACCAATTTAGGCACAAGAAACCAGGTGAGGTGAGTTACCTGTGTAATTAACCACTTTAATTGATCGATTAAGTGTTGAGAAAGAATAAAACCAGCACACCCAGTCGCCCTCCAGGACCAGGGTTGAGAATCCCTGGGCTAGACTTTGGAGCAGAGGTCTGCAGTTGGTGAAAAAAATTAAAGACACCCTGCACACTAAATCTGGAAGAATAAAACAAAGAGCGATGAGACGGAGTTCCAATTCTTGAACAGAAGTACTTTATTTATGCTTGAAAGCTGGGAGTCAGTTGACACACATCTAAGAGGTCAAGAAAATCTCCCAGGAGGGGCAGTCACTCCTTAGATTTTTATACACTCCTAACATCAGTACCCTGGCCGTGCGTCATAATCTTCTTTTTAACATAGCAACAGTACCGTTTCTTTAGTGGAAAATGACCAAGACAGCCTTGAGTTGAAACAAAGGTTACATTGTGAGACTGTTTCTCCTCCCCTGATTACAGAATAACAACACTTCTGCAATACCCAGATGGGTGAAACTGTAGACAATCAATGTTTGGAGGTGGCTAGCAACCTCTCCCAATCTTTAAAAGGAGAAGCATAGGTCTAGACTTCTCCTTTTTCAGCATGTCACAAGAAGGTGAGCTTAGCATGTCACAAGAATGAAACTGTCTCAAAGGTGTTACACTCAGGCCTCCCGCATGGTCTAATGGTTTCAACGTCTGACACTGGCCACGGTGACCGGGGTTCGATTCCCCAGCTGCGCCAGAGTCAGCTCTGGCCGGGAGTGCCACCGGGGCCGGGGCGGCAATCGGCTGTCTGCCCCAGGGAGGGGGGAGCCGACAAGACGTTCGCTGCGCACAGTAGTGGCTCTGGGGTGCCGGAGTTACGGTCGACAGCATGACAAGTGCCGTCTCGGAGGAGACGATACTTCGCCTTTGTCACTACCGATCACAGGGCTACAAGGGAGCGATTTACTGAAAAGGGAGGGTGTAATTTTACCAAATTGGGAAAAAAACAGGTAAAATCTGAAAAAAACTAAAAACAAAGGTGGGAAAAACACACAAAAACACTGAAAAAACACTAAAAACAAACACACACACACACACACACACACACACACACACACACACACACACACACACACACACACACACACACACACACACACACACACACACACACACACACACACACACACACACACACACACACGGTGCACATTCACACTAATGTTTCACACAGAACTGTGTTAATCCAATATATTTCTTAATGTTCAATAAAACAACATAAAACAATATAACACAATACATTTTCCCAACCTCACAGAGCACGCTCACATGATTGCCTGGTTTCAAGGATCCCTTGAAAGTTTGCCCCTCTGTTTCTGTGTCTCTGCAGAGCCTGCAGAGCCTGTTCTGTCCAATCAGCCAGCTCGTTTTGTAGCGCCCCGTTTCGATTGCGAGGCTGTGGTCACCGAGACTTCATTAAGGTCTTCAGTTTGTCTAGGATCCTTCAGTCTGACCTGATACTGTGCGAGGACAGAGTCCCTATGGCATCCCAATTGGTCCGTTTGATTTATTTCGCCGTGCCAATGCTTGATGTAATCATTCTGGTTATTGAGGCCAATTCTTTAAACTTCAGAGCTTTTAATTTTAACACTGTTGCCAAGCTGGTGTTTGAGGACATCTAGTTCCAGGGGGTCTCTCAATGGACCAGATGGTTGTGCCTCATGCTGGTAGGAGTGTGGCTCAAGCTGGTCCAGGCGTATCCGAAGCTTACTGCTAACCCCCCCCAACCCCCCAAACCAGCTGCTCCCTTCCCTCCTTAAAAAAAAAAAATAATATATATATATATACCTTACGCAGTGAGAACCCTTGACGGAAGTAACGTTCAATTATTTCAGACAAGATGATGATGGGGGGGTGGGGGGGGCGTTTCAACCTCATAAACTGGCTTCAGCAGATGGCAGATTCATGGCCGTGAGCTGCCAGCCGAGATCGTCGACCTTCTATACTGTCTCCGCCGACTCACCTCCTGCTTCAGCCTCGGAGGGAGCCGAACCTGCCTGGCGCCCGTCTCTTCAGCCGTGCGTTCGCCCGACGCGGTCCGCTCCAGAACCGCGCGCAGCTTCATTAAAGCTAATTAACATCGTACTTAATAACAACACAAAAACGAGAGCAGAAGTGGAGGCGATCGCAAGCCGTCCCTGCTGAGAGCGCAGAAGAAAAAAGGGTCGAAGCGAAAGGCGTTATTGATTTAATCGAATTGTACATATTTTAAATGTTTAATTGAAAGAACACACTGACACATTGATAATTAAGCCTAAAAATAATAGGAGTTTTGGCGGCCGTTGTGGGAGAGCTTTGGAGCTTGCTCACGCTGAACTCAGAGAGCCGTAAAACCGCTCATACCACCTGACCATGGGCTGTAGACACCAGGGACACCTACATTTAGGCTTTATTTAGGCTTAGTGGCATAATATATATTCTATATGCATGTGCCCACACACACACACAAAACACACAAAGATTTTTTCTGATTTCAAGCACGTGTTTTTTTTCTGATTTTGTTTTTTTATTTTTTTTTTTTTATTACCATTTATTTTTTTTTATTATATGTAGTTATGATCGTTTCATATTATGAGTCAAACGTATTCTTATAATTATGTCATAGATCATACCTCAAAAAGTCACACACCCCCTTTGCCTATGGTTGGTTTCTTCCAAGTGTAAAAGTTTTGTTTTGCAAAGTGCGCGCACTGACCGGATTGGCCATATCAATGAGAGTGGTAGAGACTGACAGTTGGCTGCTCAAGAGGTTAGTAGAGCAATAATCCCCTTTTCAAACTTGTGAAAATGAAATGCAATTAGTTTGACAAACTTATTGCGTTTAAGAAATATCTAGTTTACTTTGCAAGATAGTTGGCTAGCTACCAGCTAGCTAGCTAAAGTTAGCATCCCTCAATCCGGTTGTTTAGCTAGCTCAGCTGTCTGTCACAAGTTGACTTTTGATTGCAGAGCTGATAGTTACCACCATCACTATCACAGGTTATAGTTAGCAAAAGACTGAATTCCTTTTGATATCTCCAGGTGACAGGCATGCAGAGGAAAATATCAGTGTTTTTTGTTAAGCAAGCAGAAAGCCCCATCCCTTCCCTGAGGCAGGATACAGACAGGGCAAGACGAGGCAGGTTAGCTAGCTAAGCTAGCTATCTAAGTGAGATTTGTGACGTGCTCTGAAAGAATCAGTCGAAGTTGCAATGGCTGATTTGCATAGAAATACCATTTCATTTCACCACGTAGATTTTTGTCCGTTTTGGGTTTTTCCTCAGACTTTCAGACTGACTGAAAATCATATAATGAAATAGTATGTGTTTATAGACAAGTTTATACAGATTAAAGCATTTTTGATCATGAAAACCCTGGTTTAACTGATCATGTTTATGTGGTCTCTTAATTTTTTCCAGAGCTGTAGTTTGATACATTATGTAAATGTAAGATTCTTACATTTTAGAAGCCTATTCTCAATGCTAAGAACATGGGAAGTGTGCTGAAATGTAAAAGCACTTTGGTGTCAGGAACAGAGTAGGAAAACCAGGCGCGGACCCAAGAATGCAATAATGTTCTTTATTGCAAAGACAGGCAAAGTTCATACGGGAGCAATCAGGGCAATACAGGAATCCAAAGAGTGGTCAGGGACAGGCAAAGCTCATTCCAGGCTTAAGGTGTGTCAGAGGCAGGCAAGACGTGGTCAATGGGCAGGCGGAGGTCGATAACAGGGAATCAGTCCGGGAAGACAGAGAGGAGCAGGGCAGGAACCACGAGGAGCACGAACAGGTGGATCGGGAACGAGACTGAGACAGGACTGAACACGGAAGCACGAACACGAGGAAACAAAGAACGCGGGAAAGTTGTGTAGGCATAAGCAAAGCGCAAGACAATCTGGCAACGAACATGGGAAAACGCACAGCTTATATACATTTAGACATAACGAGAAACAATCAGGAATTAACATGAATGCAGCTAACTGCAATCAGACACACAGGTGAAAACGAAATACAATGACGAAAATCTGATACATGGGAAAACACATGAATAAGACTGGAAACAGGTAAGTGAAAGCTAACTGCAAAAGACACGGAACAGGTGAAAACGACAAATGACAAGACTGAAAACATGGAATAAAGTGAAAACACCCGGACAACCAGGAAAACATGGAATAAAGTAAAACACCTAATTACGGGAACACTTTGGGCTTTGGGCATTGTTTGTATGAAAAGTACTATACAAATAAAGTTTTATTATTATTATTATTAAAAACTAGCGGTTTTGAGTTGTGCCCCCTCAGATTTTTTTTTTGATGATACCCCTGCTCCCCCTGATTGTTGACCAAAAGCCTTCTTGCCCATCTTTATTTAGAGTGTGATTTTGTGTTGTAATTGTGATACTGTGCACACACACACACACACACACACACACACACACACACACACACACAGAGTGTTCAGCACAGACTCGTACCCTGGCAGAGTTGGTAATGCAGAGCGATTGAGTTGTCCGGGACAGGCAGAGCTGTGGTCTGTGCAGCTGGCTCTTCTCAGGTGCTGTGAGAGGGATTGTGGGAGCCAGCGCAGCAGAAAGTGGAGAGCAGAGCAGAGTAATCCTGTTAACTAATCTGCGTTTTTGGACGCAGCTGTGAGACAGGGAAGACCTGGGACAAACTGCATTGAAGGAGCTTCACAGATCCACACGGTCGAAGAGATTATTAGAGGAGTGTCCACGCACGCATGCACATGGACGCACAGAGACATACACATGCACACACGGCTCCATCTTTTCCAGGGCGAGGGGTTTCAGTTCATTTAGGGATGCAAGCCAGCACACAGATGCAGTCTGAACGTACGGACACACACCGTGTACATAGGTGGTCGTGCCCTAAACACACACGGCCGCAGTTCGAACACACTATCATGCCCCATATACACAGAATCCAGAGTCCAAGAAAAACAATTTCACACACACACACACACACCCCACCACGGCTGGAGTTCTAAGCTCCGGCCACAGTGCAAAAGCACGCGGTCGCAGTCCGAACACTCGTCCAATGAAGAAAAACACCTGCCCTCTGGACAAATCGTACAGTAAAGGAAACCATGGCCGCTGTTTAAGTGGGGAATTCCCTTGCAGAAAGAGATGTTGATTGCCACAGCGTGGCGAAGCCTTCGGTTTGGACTGCCCTTATTATGCTTTAGGATCCCAACCGAGGCATCGGCACATTTCCAATTACATCTTCCCCTTGTATCTTCAGAGGCGCACAGGAAAATTACTCACATCCGAGAGAGTCATGAGACACGGGGGGAACAACCCTGCTTTGAAATAATAGTCCACCAGGATTTACTTTTGACATCATCCAGCAAGAGGAAATGAGAATGGGGCCTGTTTGTTTGTTCTGATTCTTTTCGGAGAATTATATTAATTGGCACTTACTCCAAAGGGAGTAAGTGCCAGCAAAACCCACCCTGTAAAAATTGCCGTTATTTCGTTTGTGTGTGTGTGTGTGGTGCGTGCGTTCCAGTAATTGGTAGAATTACACAGGCTACATGCTCACCTTTTAAGAGCAGGGGTAAAAAATAAATTAATAAAAGGTTTAAAAATTGTTATTTTTTTCTTCTTCAGTGGACTGACATTAATGGTAAAATGTATCCCTGATGCTGGAAGACACACAGGCCTACGAGAGGGAATAGTAGCCAGCAAACGACCGCGACATGGTTCTCTTTGAAGGTACCTGAGCGCTGTTCACATCATAATTTATCCTCCCAAATGAAGATGAATTACAAAACGTGGGCCTTAATGAGCTCTGGAGACGTTCTCTAAAATATTGTCCTCTCCTCCTCCTACGCCTTCTCGAACACTTAACGATGGCAGTTTTGCTGTCTGCTGTCCCCCAGTCAGATAAGAGCTTTGAGGTGCTCTTAAAAAGGGCGACAACCTCTCACCTTTGTGTGAATGAAAGATTTAGAAGGGGACCACACTGTTATTGAACACGGGACACGTGGCCATTGATGGGGGTGGGGCTATTGATCGGGGGTGGGGTTATTAATGGGGGAGGTGGGATTATTGATCGGGTGGTGTGGTTGTTAATCGGGAGGTGGGATAATTGACCAGGAGGTGGGGTTATGATGGCAGAGATGGGGTTATTAATGGGGAGGTGGGTGTAATGTATGATGTAAGAGAACTTATTTTAATTCAATTGTCAAATGGAATTTCTTATATGCAAATTGCTGTGATGTTATTGGTCCATGGGATTCATATATAAAGTGAATGTGCCTGGTGTTCAGTTGAGGGTGCCAAGTGAATCATTTTCAATATAAAATAAGTCATATTTAACAAATTAATTCTCTGTGTCAGAGTTACTCATTTTTAGTTTCTCAAGCTCAAGGACACAACAGGGGGTTTGTTGAACCCGGGGGGTGGGGTTATTAATGGAGGAGGCGGGGCTATTAATAGGGCAGGGTGCAAGCTAGGTGGCTAATAGTGTCAGACCGTATATTGATTTATATATACGAGGACATCCCCTGGAGAGGGCACCAGCCAATCCCCATTACCCACAATCCATCTCTTTAAAAAGACATGGGCGAGTGTGGCCAGGGGGAATTAGCAGAATGTGCAGGAGTAACAGTGTGAGAAGTGTTGTGGAGGAAGCGATTCCTCTTCCAAATACCACCCAGCAGACAGATGGCTCTCTCTTCCGACCACAGCACAAGTAAACAAATAACCTTTTTACAGCTTTTTGCTCTTAGTTTAACCCCAGCTGTGAAAAATGATCCAACTCTCTGAGGCAAACAACGTAGAAAACAGGCGCCAAGTGTTTTGCGTAGGCAGCAAACCAGCAGTTTGTGGAACGACCTCCCGCAATCGGTCAGGACTGCGGAATCACTTCCAATCTTCCGCAAGAGACTCAAAACCCACCTCTTCAGACTCCACTACCACTGAACACTGTCCATCTAGTCAATCTGTCGTCACCACTGTTTACTTGTTCCTTAAAATGTAATGTAAAAAAAAATGCAGTAAAGCCCCCCCACCCTGTACCCACATGGTACTCCAGGAGTCATATTCAGCCTCGCACAACAGCCACCCAGACAAGCATTAAGCAATGCGACAGGTGCCCGCTTCCCCTAATTGCCAGTGAAGGGAGAATCCCTCTGATGCACTAATGATATTCTGACACATTCCTGAACAAAAGCAGTGCCATTAGCAAGACCGCCTGCGCAGTGCGCAGCGTCAGCGTCTGGCCTCGAACCTGACCAGCTACACCACAGCACGGTGCACCGCACCGCACCGCACCACACCACACCACACCATTACACTACTCTACACACCACAGAGCAGCAAACAACCACACCACACCACTACACTACTCTACACACCACAGAGCAGCAAACCACCACACTACACCACACCACACCACAAACCACTACACAACTCTACACACCTCAGAGCAGCAAACCACCACACCACACAACACACCACTACACTACTCTATACACCAGCAACACAAAGCAGCAAACCACACTACACTATACTACACTATACAACACCACACACCACACCACACACTACATCAGAGATTCTGTCACCAGACCTCAGATAATGTGGGATCCAGAATTCCCATCCCACGCATTCCGGCCCACTCCTTATTGGTGTCCTTCAGCCTGAGCCAGAGTGGTACCTGGGAGAGCTCGGGCTCAATCCCAGGGTGTGATTAAACTCCCCTCCCCAGCAGGAAGAGGCTGTGTATCCAGCAGATATCCTGCAGTCAGGGTGGATTTAACGCACCAAGGCTGCTTTCCCGGTTCAAGCACTCCTGTTGTTAGGGAGGGAAAGGCGGTGGTGGGGGTGGGGGGGTTGCTGTGTACACAGGATGCTGTGTAGTGTAAAATAGCTGCGGGATTCTCAGCGCGGGATTCGTCTGTTTAAGGTCTATCCCACATCCCCGTCTCCGTCTCCGTCTCCATTCCGTACTAATTCTTATGGGACGATAAGACATAAAAGTGAGAGGACACACGAACAGGAACATACGCTGAAGAGGATCGCTGAGAGGAAGTAAATAAGGAGGGGGGGGGGGGGGTCAGGAGCAGGAATACTGAGGCAGGCAGGAGGCCATTGTGATCCTTTAATATGAAACTCAAACGCAGGCCTCTCCTGCATCATCACACAGTCTAGAGCTGCCGAGAGCCCGCGGGGGAAACGGATAGGGATGAAAAACACAATTTTGCCAGCTCTGTCACGGGTAATTAATGTAATCCCCAAACACACACGCACACACACACACCCAGACACACACACACACACACACACACACACACACACACAGAGAGACAGATACAAACAGACATAAACAGAGAGAGACACACACACACACACACACACACACACACACACACAGTGTTATCCTTTATAACCCTATCCTCTAGGCATGGACACCATACGAACATTTTGGAAGCGTCAAAGTGACATCACTGTGTTCAAACAACGAGGGGGGGTGTATTTCATTCATTGGAGAAGAAAAAAAGATAATAAAAAGCCATTGGGAAGAACCTCTTGGGAATGGGCAGCTGCCGTTCAGAAATGATTCACTTGCCCCTGGGGCCGTGGAAGCAGAGAGTGGGGGGGAAGATCTCCATTTTTATCCCTCCCTCGACGACCGCACCAGCGAGTAGTCAAACCTCCACCCTCACAGTAAGCCGCCCCCCTGTAACAATGTGCAGAATGTACGGGGGCTGAAGGTTGACTCTCAATCAAACAAGATCACAAGGGGAATAAATCCCATCCCAGCTTTGTCACAAGATGACTCCAGGCAGGATTGAGACCTCTCTCTCTGTGTCAGTTGGCGCGTTTCGCGGTGCTATTTGCGTGTAGAGTTGTCCACTCCCACACGCCAGACACGCTCTGTGACGACACAGTCCCGCTGTCATGTCACAGTCTGGGACTGTCTCCAAGGTTATTGGAGGGTGTTCTTGGCAACGCACATCGTGATAAATAGACAGAGAGAGAGAGAGAGGGAGGAGAGATAAAGGAGTGAAACAGAGGGAGATGGAGGGAGAAGAAGAAATAAACAGGGAGGCAAAGGGAAAGAGGGAGATAGAGAAATAGATTGAGAGAAACGGAATAGAGGAAGAGAGAACACCAGTGTTCACTATCTGATTACCTATATTTCACATTCTTATTTTCCCTCATTCAAATTCTATTTTTTCCATCTCTGTCATGTTTCATTTTACGTTAAATTTTTGCTCTCATAGGAATTACATGCCAAGCCTGGCTCTCTCCGTGAGCGGATGAGGGCTCTCGTGTGAGTTCTATAAAGGAGGCTTTTATTTGCTTGTTTCCAGCAAAAAAAAAATCTGATTAAAATTGTGTTCGTGTGCCATCAGAAATTTCTATCGCGTGATTGTTGGCCCCTTCGGGGGAACACCGTGTGAAAAGACGACGCGCGGGACCGGGCCGCCATCGTCAGGGAGGGGCGGAGGGGCTCTCCGGAGGAGACGGGAGAAAGCCCACGGGAGAAGCTAACCTTCCCATCGCCGTCCCCAGAGCCCGCACTGCAGTGGACGCCTCTGTGCGCTTTGAAACAGCGGCACCCGGTGGTTATCCGCACACACTGCATCCGCAAGCGTTTCAACTGAGGGATCGACTTCATTCACTCACTGGCCGGAGTTATTTAGATCAGCAGCGATAGCTTCACGCTAACCACGAGAAGCTCATCAAGGATACTGCTTTTTAAATTAAAAGGTTGAAGTCTATTTTGTTTTACCTAGATCGGTGTTGGATTTTCCTTTCCAATGTATTTGGATAAAAGATGACCGTTTGGCTTTTTGTGCCTCAACTTCATTACTGTAGGCTATGTCGGTATATATAGTAGCAGACACTGCTATCCAGAGTGAGCTTACATTCAACATATTACCCATTTAAACAGCTGTATGTGTTCAGAGGAAATGTATGTAAAGTGCCTTATTCAATCGCAAAAATGCCACACTTGGAATCAATAACATTTACAGGGTTACAATAAGTAGTTTTGTTGTGACATATACTTTCCCATCTCTGTAGTCTATTGTGGAATGTGGTGTGGAATACAATATCGCAGTCTGTCAAACCAGGCCTCCGTCTTAATACATTTACCCGCATTTATTAAGTTTAATCAAACACCAGCGTATTTCTAATGATGTACAACGCAGTCAGTTAATTAAGCATCAATAACTACACCATGTTCTAAAGCCTTCCCAGACCACAGTAAAAGCCCAACCTCATTTCAGACAGTGTGTGCACCGCTGCGACAGATCAAAAGTAAACATTATGATGTTTTGAGATTTCCACAGCCCTATCTGTACAAAAACACACGCCCGAATCAAGAGCGAAAACTGCTGTTCAGCAAAACCGTGCATCCAGGGTTCTACAAATCTCGTTTATTCGGAGCGCCGTAGATCTCCGTGCTGACTACCCAAGTGGCGGATTTTTTTTTCGTGAGCAGCGCACTAGTAATATTGGACGCGCGCCAAGGTAAAGCGCAGGGGCTTTTTGGTTAACATGCAGAATGTGCGCGTGCAAGCTAAACAAATTTTATGGGACAGTTAACAATGGATCATCATTCCCATTACGGCGGCCAAGAGTGATTACTGCTCGCCGCTCTGTAAACAACAGGACTAAATACAGCTCACGGCGTACGCCCTACATCAGCGCCTATGCACATCCCCGTGGGCTTTACGTATCAGCTTGCATCACGCAGCCAGAATCAGCCTGGGGTAATTATGGCCACTAATGACCTTCCCCTTCTCTTCAAGGGAACATTCATCACAGTAATTGGCTGTGTTGAGAGATTAGCAGTTATATATATATATATATATGTATGTACTGTATGTTTGAATGAGTGTGTATATAGTATATACACACTCATTCAAACATACTTACATACACAAACATTACCACGACTTCCTTTGCTCGGATTGTAGCAGTATTGCTAATAATATACAACAACAATGTTACAGATGATGATGATGCTGAAGATAACACTGACTTTATACAGTGTCGTTTGTCCATGGAGCTTAAAATGATTAAAAGTGAGGGGGTAACTCACCTTATGGGGCACATATGGATGTTCTCTCCAGTCTGATAACCACTCACCAGCTGCAATGGAGAGGAGAGACTTTAATCACCCGCTTAGACTGAGGGGGCATCACCCCGGCTCTCTGCGCCGGAGGACATTGGGTCTTTAAGTCAAAAAGCATTCATACCTTCTGTAGCAGGGTGGCAGGGCTGGCCACCTCGCCAGGTGGTGGGTGGACGGAAAACCAACCAAACGCAGTGTTCCAGTTGGCCAGCGGCCAGTTTATTCTTTTTATATTTTTACATAAGTAAAACAAATGAAACGAAACACGAAAACAAAGTTAAACCAAAAGCGATATTTCAGGGCAGCAACAAAAAGACAGCACCCGCTTCCTCAATGTCCCAAACCCCCCACCCCTCCCCAAAAACACTCTTCTCTAGGCATGGCAGGCTGTGGTTTTATAAAAGGCATAATGAAGACAATAAGCAACACCTGAGCTGATTACTGATCAGTCTCAGGTGCGCATGCCTTTGTGTGAGGCCGCCTCTGTCCAAGGTCCTGTAAGCTCCTGGCCTTGGGAAGGAACAGCACCTGACAGCAGCCAAAGAGAAGGAGCAGCCCTCTCTACTGATATATCATCTTCTGTGTATCTGATGTGTAGTGAGTTTGTACTGGCACACTATGGCTGCCATCGCGTTCACCCAGGTGGGTGCTGCACATTGGTGGTGGTCGCCCCTATCATTGTAAAGTGCTTTGGGTTCCTTGGGGGAAAAAGCGCTATATAAATCCAATGTTAAATTCAATTCAATTCAATTTTCCCTCCGCCCCTCCCGGCGTCACACCTTCAGATTGCGACCCTGGCATTTCAGAGCGAAAATGCTGGAGATGGATTAGGCTACAGCGTCTGTGGACAGGGACCCACTGGTGGGTCTTGAGAGGGAGTTGAGGTGGGTCATGAGATGCAAAACACCCCTTCCACAGAAAATCAGACGACACAAACTGTACACTGCACTGGTTAGTGCGCGTGCAGGAATTTCACGATATGTTAAAAGAACTACTCAATTTCTGAACATCAGCATACACTCATTAAGTGGGACTTGAGCTTAGAATGTTTGGGAAAACCCTGTACCAGAGCAGGAAAGTGCCTCAAAGTGGTTTTAGTTTCCAGTGCTATTTATTGTTGTGCGTGGAGAAGGAGAGGGAATTCCATCATCACATTGCCCATTAGCAATTTATTTCCCCTTAAAGGGGGATTAATTGCCATGATAAAATGATTCCCAATTAAAAGGAGATAAACCTCTGAATGGGGTCCATTCAGAGAAATATGAGCTTCCTCAGGAGACACAAGACCCACAGAAGTGTGCTAAGCCACCGCCTCGCCCATTTCCATTCGAGACGCAGCAAGTGTGTTCACATTGCAGTTCATGCGCTCGCTTCTATCAAAGAGTTACACGCAATGCCAATGAAAGTGACAAGTTGATTGGTGTAATTGCGGTGGAGATCGGTCAGGTCGCCTTAAACCGCAATTACCAAGTGGTGCTTTAGTCCAGTGGTTCTCAACCTTGGTCCTTGGGACCCACTGTGTATGCAGGTTTTTGTTACAGCCAATCTCTTGATCAATTAAGGTTGTCGAAAGCATGTGTTTAAGTTCTATCATCATTTTTTCCTTAAAATTATTATAACACATTGGAGGTTTGATTTGCTGCCAATTGCCTTGTCATTATACTCTTCATTTCGCACAAACGGTTTGGTTTCAGTGACCAGGGGGAACCGCACTGATTTCACCTGCCAGTCTACAATTGAATACATTAAAAAAAGGTCACCTTTTTAGAAAGGAATCCTGTGTCGTATAGTACATTACAGAAAATTAGTTGATCATTAGTGGATCTGACTGATGTTAAATCCTGGGATGTAAATATGGGACATTTGTTGTTCAAGGCATACATAGCTATTTCTGACATAACGTAGCATTAACAGAGTGAATCATGCTTTAATTGAAATGAAAAGTGTCTAATTTAGAAAAATTAACAGCTAGATACAATTCAATT
The DNA here is from genome assembly GCA_029706075.1 of Aldrovandia affinis. NCBI lineage: Eukaryota > Metazoa > Chordata > Actinopteri > Notacanthiformes > Halosauridae > Aldrovandia > Aldrovandia affinis. The sequence continues at coordinate 1,021,019 of JAINUG010000002.1, forward strand.
GCAATAATGGTCGTAACAAAAACTGGCATACACAGTGGGCTGCTAGGACCAACGTTGAAAGCCACTGCTTTAGTACAACAGGCGCTCTGTCTATTTGTCCACAGTAACCATGGCAATATAAGGTAGGAATCACGTGCCAGAGCTGACAGAAATCTCGCTCAAAGCCTTTTTCAAGATCTGAAAAATAAACATAATGAGGCATCCCCCTGGAAGAAAACGATACATTTCACAGAGAGAGACACAAAGCAAGACAGAGAGAAAGAATAGCTCCCTTCTAGGGATAATTGAGTTAGTGAGATAGAGTTCCGAGCACAAATAACGACGGTGATAACCCTCGGGGGACACGCAGCTACGCTGCGACACTTCCTGGATGGGACAGGTGCTAACCATTCATTTTATTCCAACAACAAAAAACACAGCATCTCAACTGATGGAGAGAGAGGGAGAGAGAGGGAGAGAGAGAGAGAGAGAGAGAGAACTAGAGACTGTGAGGGGGTACCATGTTGTTCTTTTCAAAACTGTGAATAGTGCATGCTGGGTCAGTGGAATCCTGTGGATCTCCCAAGAAAACCGTCAAAAGCTTATTGGTACAAATTGTTACACCAGTCACAGAAAGCATTGATGTCATCCTTCACATACCAATAATGCACTGCAGTGCCCGTAGGCTTAGTCTTAAAGTGCTTTGCCTTCCTCAAAGACACATTTCAGTGTGTCTTGCTTTTGAAATTTTGCAATTTCACAGTTTTTTTTTGTTTGTTTTTTTTTTTCTATTGCTGCACCATCCAAATGTTTCCTTTATGGTAGATGAGGATCGGGAGCATCCATCAAGGTCAGACGCCGTCCTTTCTAAAGCCCTCAAGTCGAGCCAAAGCTATCGAATGGCAGCGAAAAGACGACCGTATGAAATGAGTAAAGATCCACGAGATTCCTGCACGCCGTCTCCCCTTGCAATGACACTTGTACAATCATTTGTATGGAATGACCTTGCGACCGACCGCACCTGGTCAAATCGCGTGCCACAGCCGCAATCCAAATTCAAGGAGATGGGGCAAAAAGTACATCTTTAAAATGAGGTTATGAAGTCGAGCTTAGGCACAGCTATCCCAGAGTGCTCACTCTGCAAGCATGGGTTCTATTGTCTGTGTGGCTGTGATCCAGCTCTGTATTCAGACAGCAGAGCTCATTTCATTTCAGCAGGAAGAGAAGGTGATCAGGCTGCTCCTTAGAGCGGCTTAACAGAGGAAAACCAGACAGGCACAAGCTAGAGGCCATACACACAATGCTGGGCTAAGAGATGGGGTGACCCAGGCAATTTAGCTTTGCAGATTTGTGTGAGATAATATATATGTATATATACACTACCGGTCAAACGTTTTAGAACACCCCCGTTTTCCAGTTTTTACAGAAATGTAAGCAGTTACAGTCCAGTGAATAACCTGAAATGGTACAAAGGTAAGCCGTAAACTGCCAGAGGTTAAAAAAAAAAAAAAAAAAAAATTACAAAAATTACAAATTAAAAATGAGAAACTTGTCTTCTGATTTTGTTGTGGCTTTGGGTCTGCCAGACCTCTTCCTGTCAGAGTTTCCAAGTGTCTTTTGTTGGTGTAGGAAACTACTCACTGGCAAAAAATGTACATTATTTTTCAGTTTTTGGTAACCTAAACTCTGGTAGTTTACCACTTACCTTTGTACCATTTCAGGTTATTCACTGGACTTAAATGCTGCTTAAATTTCAGTAAAAACTGGAAAATGGGGGTGTTCTAAAACTTTTGACCAGTAGTGTATATATATATATATATAATTATGTGGAGACAGTCAGGCAATAAAAATAGAAATTCTGAATATACAGAAGTTCATCCTGATTATATAAATGTAAGTCTGAATACTTCTATATATTCAGACATTTATATATTCAGGATGAACTTCTATATATTCAGAATTTCTATTTTTATTGCATGTCTGGCTCCTCATAATTAATATATATATATGGCTTCTCTCCATCTGCACCAAAAAAATCACTTTTTATAATTTAGTAAAAGTTCTGTGGAATGTCATTAAAGTAGAGGGAACTTTAGGTGAACTGTACTTTTAAAACTAGACCAGTCTTTTAGAGAGAACATAAAAAGCAACAGAAATGCAACCACCCACTCCAAAAGTACTAGGAGACTACAGGCCTATCTCAGTGAGCGGGGCGGGACAATGTGCACCTCCCCAGACCGCTCTTCTCTGCTGTGCTTAACCTGGGCAGGAGCTCTAAGGGGGAGTAACTGTCCTGTGGAGGACCCTTTTATCCCAGAATTCCCTCCGAGCCTGAACAACGCTGTACCTTCTGAAGCAAAGATAACTCTTCTGCCCTGAGTCACATGGCACACAACGCCATCAACGGCAGCTGATAAAAATGATACACGGTCAACTCAAAAAGTATTCACACCCTTGATAAAGATGTGCAAAAAAAGGCTGTATAAAATAAACTATACCGGTAATGAGCTATATTGTATGCTCAAAAAATTAGATTTTTACTATTTTTATACTAATATAATTGTTCAGAGAAAAGGATTTTAGTAAAAACATTTTTTTCAAAAGCAGACACGTCACAATTATTCACACCCCATAATAATTATTTGGAATGTTGTTGGAATGATGTTGTCTTCTAGGGTGTTTTATGAGATTGGTGACCACATTGAGGGGGATCTTCGACCATTCCTCCATTCAGAATCTTTCAAGATCCTTCAGATCTTCCAGTCGGTGCTTGTGGAGCGCCAGACAAAATAGTTCTCTCTGAGAAATTGTGTTAGTATACATATAAGAATATAATGGTTCTCTGTGGCTCAGTTGGTAGAGCACAGCGTTGGAAACGCTTAGGTTGTGGGTTCAATCCCCACTGGGGCCACATATACTGAATATGTATGCATTCACTACTGTAAGTCGCTTTGGATAAAAGCGTCTGCTAAATGGCGTATATTTATATATTTTATATTTAATTTCTCAATTTTTTTAAGCATACAATGTTGCTCATTGCCTGCATTGCTTATTTTATACAGCTCACTGGTATCAAGGGTGTGAATAATTTTGGAGTTGACTTAAACTAATTAATTAATAATTATAATAAACACCAACCCACTCAAACACAAACCTAACTCTACATGCGCATACATACCCACACGCACCACACACACCCTGCTCATGAAAATCTGGCTGCTGATGGTTGTCACCCCTGCACGCGCTTGAGTGTGAGCTCAAACTAATAGAGCGTGTGGAAACATTAACTGGCCATCCATTATTCACACGGGCCATGAGAAAGCTGTCTGCTCTAAGGAAGATGAGGCAGGTTTTTCCACAGAGAGCGAGAGGGAGACTGGCAACTAACAGGAATTATGTTGTGGAGCAGGGCATTAACGCAGTGGAACTAATGCCTGGGAGATGAGGGTAGACTCCAGTCTCGGCCACGCATGGCACTGCAGGGGGCCCATCCACCAGCCCCAAACAGACCCCATGAGCACGCATCCCTGGAAACAGATTGACAATTACAGAGAGAGTGGGGAACATCCAACAGCGAGAGCCCATACTGTTTAGTTTTTCCATTTGTATGGTGACAAAAACATTTGCTGACATGACAAATGCGGTCTGTGAAATTGCTAAAGCCTAAATTCAAACACCTGAACACACCGGTCGGTGCCTTGGGAAATTGGAGCATGCACGTAGGAATTGCAAAGGATTGAGCACAGGCCAGAATGCACCTGCGTGACTCACATGACCGATGGTAGGGGACGTGACACAACATGATGCCAGGGAACCAATGAGGAAGGTGCCTTCAACAGGTCAGAGGTCAGGTGAGAACAAGGACAGGTGACCCCAAACAGAGGCCACTCAGCGTTAACATGACGAACGCTAACAGCAGACACGTGCGGAAGTAAGCCGATTACCGCGTACAGGCCAAGAACCTCCTGGGCGCCGAAATGAGTCCAATATCACCACAGCCACCTACTTGCAAACAAGAGGATTAAAATCTGTTCATTACCGCCAACAAAAAGCGCAAAGGCCTCAGCAGTATACAAACCAGACAACTGTCACACACCCCGCACACACACACACGCACGCACACACACACACAGCAGGTTTAGCAGTGGATTAAACAGGTGGACAGCCAAAAACTGCAAGAGCAGAGACAGTACACAGCGTCACACTAGTGCTAATGCAAGGCCAAATGTTTTATAAATTAAGCAGGGAATCGTGTGACAGGCCTTTCAAAACGTCATTACTGTCAGCAAATGTAATTTCATTGCAGGCAGGTAAAAGCCAAAATACAAATCTATCTTATTTAAAAACTAATAATAAACAGGTACCCCCCCATCCAAACAACAGCTTTCACTAATGAGAGGATTGGGGTCATACAGTGAGCTGTGCTGCCAAAATGGTGCCTGCCTAAAAGGAACATCAAAACCACTGAGCGACATTACTGGTGGGGAAAAAAGCCCATCTTCTTTGTGCCAATGAGAAACATCTTGGCACCCATACTGAATAAGGATGAACTTTATCAGTCTATGAGACTGTTTGTTATTCCAAGATCAATATGGCACATTTGCGACTGTTTTTATAACTTCAAGGCAGCACTGTGTTTATTAAAATGGAAAGTGAAGGAAAATAAGGAGCAGAGGAATAAACAGGCTTTTTATACCAGTATGTTTATATTACTGCTGTTCTGCATAAGGCACCATGTGATCATGTAACTGGACATTTTCAGTAGAGGTGGCTTCAGCTGGCACACCGTTGTAACTGATACATTGAGTAAATGTAGGCGGCACGATGGAAGTAACTGAGCACATCGGAATTAAGCGTTATTTTAGTTACTTCTTGATCAACTAATACCATTCCAGCGAACAGCAGGATTACTCTCTCTACACACACAGAAAGAGGATTGAGTGGGAATTAATGCAGGTAGCACAGAAATTACTTGAGAAACATGACTAGCATTGTAAATTTGGAAAAAAAGAATTGGAAATAATTAAATAACCATAAACCCCAATGTAGACATTTCCATTTCCATATTTTCTTTTGCTGAGGTGACAATAATAGTGGAAAAAGCCCCGTGGACCTGTTAACTTTGCCATGCAGTAATTATCTTTCCCATAAACTTCTGAAGGATCTATTGCAGCACAGATCCCCACAGTCCTCGCCTAGCACTGTTGTTTAGCACATTTGCATGTTGGCATGACATGAGCACTTCATTTAATGCATACAGTAATGCATGGCAAGTCATGCGTTGGAAAGGATGAATTTGTTGCATTTTTTATTTGTCTGAATATGTTAAGCAGTTGCAATAGTTGAATTTGCTGAACAGTACGGATAGTTTGAATACCTTCAGTGGGTTAGTTTACTACACCAACGTCTTGGTTAAGTCTAGCTGTTCTTATTACACGGTCACTACCTCTGGGTCAATGATCAATTATACTGGTCGAAGGAGCGGATCATCACCGGCCTCGGGGAGTAGCATGCCCCATAGAGACTGGCGGCAAGTTTGCGGGGGAGGGTTAATCAAAATAAATAGAGGGTATAATTGGCTTGCAAATTGGGGAGACAAACAGGGAGAAATCAGAAACAAAATATATATATAAAAATAAAAGAAAGCGATGTGGGCCCCAGGTGGCGTAACGGAAAAGGCACTCGCCCAGAGTGCAAGTTGCCCACTGCGCCCAGGTTTGAAAGAAAAATCATTAAAATGAAAAAGCACTAATGTACTTTCCCTATTTGGATTAACAGTGTCTGCTATATGAAATGTAATATAATGCATGAACCCCACAGGTCAATGAAATAGGTATTTTCTAGAATACTGAGCCAACTGGAAATACAATGTGTGAGTGCCAATGATGTTTATATTGTGGGGTGAGAGGTACCACTCAAACCGAAGCCTAGGGAAGTGAAGGACTGTGGGTATAATTAAGCACTCACTTCCGCAAGTCTTCAGCTTGACTCGGCTTTAGTTTTGTGAAAACACTTGGATATGTGATAAGGAAGAGGAAGCTAGATCTGAATGATTAAAACCCTGTACTATACCAAGTAAAAGGCTATTCAAACAACATTTCACAGTCCAAATTCTAAAGTATCCCAAACAACACAAAAGCAATCACATTTCCACTTGGTGAAATATACAGTAGCCATCCTCTGACTGGGGCCTTTTGTTGTTTTGTTTATTTCATCTTGCTGAACTGAACTTGCACAGGAATACCCAGACTAAGCGAGATGCAGTCCCTCCACTCGTCTACCGTGGGCCAAAAATTTGCTCGAAACATGTAAAAACGTGCATAATTCATAAGAAGGCAGTCCCACAGAGAAGATTCCCCAGCTTAAAGCAAGGAGGTTTCTCTGACAATTATTCAGATAAAACCAGGGCTATTACAAATAGCATAAAAAATAATGAATGAGGTGGAATTGCAGAGAGGAAGAAGAACAGAGCGAGAGGGAGGACAGGCGCTTGTGGGATAATCACACCTGCCTCGCTGCGTACAGGACACCTCCGTGTGGCCGGCGAGGTGTCGCCAAGCTCTCATTCGACTCCTTTTTCCTCATTATTAATGTAGGAATGCCTTGTCAGAGCTGCGGGCCACTTTCATATGCTTCCTAATGGTCTTTTTTTTAAATCAATGTTACGTTAGCTATCTCTAGCATAATTATCATTGCTTTGTTGATTGATGTGCAATCATAACTTTGTAGGCCACCGCCGATGTGCACGAATAAAGCAGTACTTTTGGCAACATATGCTTATGTCTTATTTGCTCGGCCGATTCCTTAGTCTACATTCATTCACAGCCCTTTAGAAATGATCGGACGCATGTTGCGGAATGTGTTCGTGAAATTCATGGACACCTCCGCTTACAGTCTGTCTCAAACCAGACTTCATCTGTCATGCCATGCGTGACTTCAGTGGAGAACACCCCCTGTTTTAGCCCTTTTTTATTTTAATTTTTTTAAGAATTTGTTTCAGATTTTATCACATTTTCTCCCAATTTAGTAGCCAATTACACCCTCTATTTTTCATCCCCCTCGTATTGCGAGTTTGCTGCCGTAGCCCTGTGAACGGGAGTGACAGAGGCGAAGTACCGTCTCCTCCGAGACGGCACTCGGTACACAGAACCACCGTAACTCAGAGAACTCCAGAGCAACTCCTATACGCAACAAACTCATGTCAGCTTCCCTCCCCCTCCCTGGGACGGACAGCCAGAGCCGAGTCTAGCGTGGCCGGTGGAATCTAACCCCGGTCGCAGTGGCCAGCGTCAAATGTTGTCACCGCTAGACCACCTGGGAGGCACGTACGGGCGACTCCAGAATGTGGGTGGGCGAATTCCCTCTCAAAGTAAGCAAAGTTCGCTGCCCTCTGAGAATTAGCTGGCCTCGTAGAGACGAGCAGTAAGTTTGTGTGGGGAGGGCAAATCGAAATAAATAGAGGGTATAATTGGTCACTAAATAGGGTGAAAAATGGGAAAAAATATGAAACTATTATTTTTTTGTTTTTTTACAAAGAGTGCATAACTCTTTAAGTCCTCACGCCCTCCTCCTCTCAGAAGGGGCTGCCACCAGCTTGTGAAGATTGCTACTGGATTACCTACTGGAAGGTTCCCCATGCTAAAGGACCATGCTGTTCTGGAGCAGCAGATAAAAGCCTGAATGCAGACAGTCTACTGTTTGATGGCGCAACGCTATGGCAACTTTATCAGAACATCAGAGTCTTGAGAGAGGACCTTCTTTTTTTCTGCTTGTATTCAGCAGTAACTTTGATATTCAGCCACTTCACAGACAGCAACCCGTCTTTGTGCCGTCAAAGGTCCAGGGGAATACGGAAATATTTCAAGGCGTCTTCTTTTGTTTGCGTTGACACTGTGACGGCTTCTGCGATGCCTCCTGGGAAATATGGCCCGTCCGCGGCCGAGACAGGAAGCTGTCCGGGTCCTGATGAACGAGCTGCGAGCTGTTGCGGGAGTGTCCATTCGCCTGTTAGTTTTTGGGATACCCTGGAGCCGTCAAGGGCCGCTGGACCAGAGATTCATCGCCGCGGAGATGAGGGGGACCTTCTCCGGTAGCCGTTGTCTGGGGGCTGAGTCAGGACGAGGGAGTTTGGGTGGGATTCTCTCAACCGACGGACCTGAGAGGGGGTCTAGACTCAGGCCAGCGCCGTGAGTGTGTGTGTGTGTGTGTGCGTGTGTGTGGGGGCATGCGCAGAGGACACACAAGGTGAAAAGAGAAGCTATGGAGAGATGCAAGCCACTGGGAATGTTTGTGTGCCTGCCAATATCGCTCGCTTCCTGGCACACAAATAGAGGCCCGGGCCCCAGAGACAGCCCTTGCACACACCCCAAGCACAGCCAGCCCTTCTGGGGAAACGGCACTTTTAAATGAATATCTTTCTTCTTTTTTTGCGTATTTGTGCAGGTACCATGCACAATTTTTACGAGTTTGCGATTGTGCTCATTTGCATCTGCAGTAAAAGAGGCTCAGTCTGGTGATCGGGCACAGCGAGGTATCCTCCTGCTGACCTCCGCCCCCCCTCGAACAGGCGGCTGAATCGAACACAGGGAGACAGGCGCCTGGGAGGAGAGGGGTCCATTACAGAAACTGCCCTCCCTCTGGTGTCCTCCCCCGTGCACACAGTGTGTCTGTGTGTGTACATGTGTGTGTGTGTGTGTCTGTGTGTGTGTGTGTGTGTGTGTGTGTGTGTGTGCGTGTGCGTGTGTGTGTGTGTGTGTGTGTGCCCGTGTGCGTGTATCTGTATGCACGTCCATGTTTTTGTGTGTGTGTGCGTGTGTGTGTGTGTGTGTGTGCGCACGTGTTTGTGTTTGTGTGTATGTGTGTGTACGTGTGTGTGTATGTCTGTATTGCACTTGGATCTTAGACGGTTGTGGCCTTCATTTATATTATTCTGATTTGTTTTTAAGTATCACTTTTATGCTGGAGGTGAAGTCCAGACTGACAGTAAGTCTGAATATAAAACGCATTCCAGTGTCGGTTTGGGTTTCTCTCATACTTATCATTTCAATCATGAGGGATTTCAACTGAAAAATTCAATACTTATTTTATTTTACAATTTCACTGAAGGCTAAAGTACACACAGTACACACAGGCGCACGCACGCACGCACATTACTTGGCAGCACTCTTAATTGGTTTTTAAAACCTCTGCTATCCCTTAATGATATTATGCATCATCCTTGTTTGGTTTCCACCTCCTGTTCTTAACTCGATGGCCTGTTATAACTGCTAGGGCACTTTTAGGCAAGGCTCATCAGGCCTAATAACCCGTGTTAGAACTGCACTCGTTAGCACAGAACATGTTTTGCAAGGATTTTCCCCTCTGTCTGCTTGGTCACCCGAGCAGGAGAACACACACTTCACCAGCCCCCTTTGAACCAATCAAGGGTTCACTCTGTATTGTTTGGTTCTTCCTTACCTTAGAAACTGTCCACATTCCTGTGACGAGCCAATGTGTGGCAGTCCCCAACCTTCAAATGAAAAGGGATGGTAATGCTATTGTTTTGTCTGAGAACCGCATTGAATCAATATTGAGGGCGGATTCAATTTAGCAGTGAAGGTGTCAGAGCTCACGTCTTCCTCGGATCGTCATGCCGAAGACGAGAGGAGATGTTATGCCGCATCTGTTACCTTTATCAAGTCGACTGGCTGAGAACTCGATGCTCATTGGCAGGGACGACCTGAGGAATGAAAGATGGGGATTTTGTGTGGCGACGTGGTTCATTTTTGCTAATATTAACCAGGCGGAGAGGGAGCAGAGAGCAGGCATCACCCTGGGCCTACGAGACATGTGGACGGGTTTCCACTGCTGCCCCACTGTCCTCACGTGCCCCCAGCCAGAGAGGGCACAGTAAAGTGTAACTCCCCTACCCCCCAAAAAAAGAAAACAATGGGGGAAATTTAGTAGCTCATTTTAGTGTGTCCGCATGTGTATGTATGTGCTGCAGATCAGTGTTCTGAAATTGCTTTACTGTGAACACGGGATGGGGGGTCCTTGTCGAGATAAAATGGACAGTGGCGTCTTATCAACCTGCTACAGGGAGTACCGCATGCTTCTCTGTAGGTTGCCTGAAATATCGCTGGAAGGGAATGGCAACACTTTGAAATGCTTCGTTTTCAAGAAGTAGGATTCAGTAAACAAAAACAAGAACTTAACAGTGCCACAGATAGAGTGGCCCGTCTAGCCCTCTGCTTTGGACTGAAAGCCTGAGACTGACCAGAGCTGAGAGCTGACATTTTGTGTTTAAAATACCAGTGAGATCATAACACCCGGGTTCACTTGTCTGAACATATGTGTAGGAGACAGAAAACGTGTAATCCTCGACTCCCAACATAAATGCTACAGTGAGAGAAAAAAAGATTCCAGATCGATGTCCCGCTTACTTACACACGTACCGATGTTCTATGCAAGATTTATGCCATTTCGAAATCCGACCCATTTTCACCTTGCTTCCAGTGCTGCTGGATCTCTACTTCACTGCACTGATCTCTTGCGCGAACTATGATTGTTCCTACCATGTATTAATGCACATATTGTAAGTCACGTCTGCTAAATGCTTAAAATGTCAAACGTAAATGCAGTATTCAGGCTTTCAGCATTGTTTAAAATCTTAATTTCAAATGTTCAACCACAGGAGCTGCATCTACACTGATGGTAGCAGTATTCCTGTTGATGAATATTTAACTGTTTTCCCCCCAACCTTATTAGAGAGAAAACATTGTGTATCAACGTGGAGACTGTGGTCTCGTTCCCTCAAGGGGATTTGCCTTGTAAAGCTCTCTGTGGATCTCGATTGTAAAAACAAATGTTTGCTACATATAGAATAGTTTGATTGATTGCTGGCTTTGCGTGAATGTGTGTGCGTGTGTGTATGTGTGTGCGTGTGTGGCGTGTGTGTGTGTGAGCGTGTGCCTCAGAGTGACTGTGTGTGCTGCAGCAGCTCCATAAAGACAGACAGGTAGTTTAGTGCTTCACTGAGAGTGATGAATCTTTACAACATGCACACAAATCTGGGCACGCCTGGAAACGGACGGGGTGTGTGTGTGTGTGTGTGTGTGGGGCAGGTATGTGGATGATAGGATCTATAGAACACCCCCCCCCCTGTTCACCCCAGGAACAGGTTAACACACACAGAGGAGTCATCGACAGACTGAACAACGCTGAGGGTCTGGATGCTGACAGGCACAACCTCCTTCCTCCTTCCAGCTCGCTGTTCTCCATCCAAAACATGGCCTGTACGTTACCTGTGCGTTTCCTGTACCTTACCTGTACGTTAGCTTCTGCAGGTCACCAACTGCAGTGTCAACAGTGCTTTGGGTGCTCTGTGCTGCACGGTGGTACAGCAGGGCGTTTGACCTGTGTGTCAGCACGGAACCGCGCACAGCAGGCGCCACAGACCTCCTGCAAAAACAAAAACATGCCACGCGCACATTAAATATGGCCGGAGTTGACATATGGACACAATGGCTAGGCTCTAGCTATTTTCCAATGAACATTATGTGGCCTTAAAAACTTCTACACTAAATGATGGCTTCATAGTCCCACCGACTATATTATTACACTTTATTCTGCTCGGAGTACTTTCGCAATTGTTCTGCCTCCCCCCCGCCCCGTCCCCCAGGTCTATAAAATGAAATACACGTCAAAGATGTAGAATTAATGTCAGAGGAGTCTGACAGTGGCACAAATTGGAGTCGCTGCTGTAATTTTCACCCTTCCCACCTTTCCCTTGCCTCTGTCCTTCCCTCTATCTCTCTCTTTTTCACTTTCTCACTCACTCTCTCCCCTAACACCCCACCCCCCACGCCTTCCTCATTCTCTCTCACTCTCCTTTCATCCCCGTTTTTATCTCCATCTCACAGGAGGGCGAAAAAAAGCTAAGGGAGAGAGAGAGAGAGGGAAAAGGAGACCCAGAGAGGACAAGAGAATTAAGAGAGGGGAAGGGAGGGAGGAGAAATATTCTAGAAGGACAGTTCTCACCTCAGAGAGGAGACGGGAGACGGTGACAGACAGACAGATGCCATCATTCACACCCTGCCGCGAGACTGTGACCCGCTGGTGCGGCTCGGTGCGCCGGGCCAGCCTTGGTGCTGATTGGCTCCTTTCATGGCGGGTATCCGATCGGCCGCAACCGCCGGAAGGCCAGCTCGACACCGCCCCCTGTTCGGTAGAACAAACAGACGCACACATGCGCACGTGCGTGCGCGAGAGCTCAGGGTTACAAGAGCGACAACCACATCTATCAACAATGTGAAGGCCTCCCTCCCTGCCATAATTATCATTGCATGGGGGGGGGGTCAGATGTGGGAGCTGTTTATACCTGAACACTGTTATCAATGCTGACACACCCTCCCCTTCAAATCTACCCCATGTCCAGAATCTTGATGGATGGGGGGGCAGGCAGATCAAGCATGCTTGTATCCCCCCCCTCACCCTGACACACAGACGCCTGCACCTCAGAAGCCTGTCTGCATATTTACAACCCCCAGTAGGCCTATAAATCTGACCGGCTAATGTTCTGGTGTATGGGAGCGAGTCAGAGAGAGGGGAGAGGGTTTACATACAGTATATATTCCGGAGAATAGGGCTCTCCCACTGCAGGCCTTTGTGTTCAAATCAGGGGCTGATGTGACCAGTGGAACTCACACAGTACACAAACACACACTGCTATAATCCAGACACACACCCTTACATACACATACTCCTGCACACACACACACAACACTTGGACACATGAACACAACTTCCCATGCATGCATGCACGCACGCACGCACGCACGCACGCACGCACACAAATCCCGCATGCATGCAGACACAGTGAGTAACTGAAAAGTAAGGCAATTATCGACAAGAAAACATTCAGTACTGCCCATCTAAGGGTGATATTCATTTTCCATTGTCAATATAATTAAAGTGTTTATATAATGTGTAATCATTGTTTGTCTATCTATTTATATGCGCCCACTATAAATGGCTATGAATTAATATACTGCTGAGTGCAGTCATTCAGGTCCTGTTCCCTCTATAATCACATATGATTACTGTCACATTAATAATACACCATTATTTTGCACTTTACTAATGGCATGAGATGGCATGATTATCATTTGTAATGATAATGGATCAGTTTCAGAGAAAAATAGTTTCTGAGGGTCAGGGAGAAATTCCTGTCATGTTGGAGCTCCAGGACCCCACCATCACGCAGCCCCGGTAACGCAGGGGTGAAGAGATGCCGGGCCACACCCACGAATGGACCCGACTCAGACGATTGGTCACGTTGTATTTACCCAGAGGCCAGCAGTGCGAGGCAACCTTTCCACCAATGAGGGGAAAACACGCTGTTCAGCCGCCAAGACTCTCCCTGAGCGCAAAGAGGTAGAGAAAAAACGAGAGGGAGAGATGGAGTGGGAGAGAGGGAGGGAGGGGAGAGGGAGAGAGAAAGAGAGGGGCGTGGAAACAAACAGAGAGAGAGAGAGAGAGATGAAGAGAAAGAGAGGGAAGGAAACAAAGAGAGAGTGAGAGATTAATCTGTTTCCAGGCAGTGAGGAGATGTCAGGCCCCTGCAGAGCGATTATGTAGGGCTGTGTGTTGGATGAATACCAACAACACCTTGAGCGCACAGGTGTGTGTGTGTGTGTGTGTGTGTGTGTGTGTGTGTGTGTGTGCACACGCACACGTGCAGATGCCACTATGAAACAGTGCAATCGCATTTGCATTCTATTGCTCAATTAGCAGATAAAAGTGTGAAATTAATTCTCAAATATTTTTTCCAATGCATTTTTTTTTTTCTTTATCTGGCAAACAATACTTTCAAATTCAATATTTTCGATTGACTGACAGTTAGGGGGTAGCATAGGGAACACCTATCTGCATTTTCTCTATTGATAACAGAGTGCATGTCTGATGTGCGTGAGGGTGAAGGAAAAACCTCATCTCCAAAAGCAAGGTGGTGTCTGCATTGGAAAACGAAGGAAGGGGAGGGAGAGAGGGGGAGAGAGAGAGAGAGGGGGAGAGAGAAAGGAGGCTCTACCTCTAAGTTCTACCAGCAGCTGTCTACTGGGTAGTGGGGAGCAGGAGAGAGAGATCAGATTGCACAAACACACACACACACACACACACACACACACACACACACACACACACACACACACACACACAGTCACACACACACACACACACAGTCACACACCACACACACACACACAGTCACAAGATCAGATCTCACCTGTTAAACCTGAGAAGCACGAAGCAGACACTCAGCCAATTGACTCATCTTTTCAACTGTTATACAAACCTGTGTGAGACAGAGAGAGACAGAAAGAGAGAGAAAGGGGGAGAGAGAGGGGGTGACGTAAGATAAAACTTAAATTTAGAGTGAGAGAAAAAAGCGAGAGAGAGAGAGAGGAGGAGTGAAGAAGCAATATTTGTATATTTTTAGAGAAGGCAGAAAAGTCACATACTACAGTCACAGACTTCTGAGGAGAGAGCAGAAAGGTGGGGGAGCGGAGAGGGGAGAGAACCAGGGAAGGAATGATGAGACGGAGGAGTGCGATACCCGAGTGAGCTTGCACAGCGCCTCCGGTTGAGAAGCGACCGCGATGTGAGGGAAGAAGAGGAGCCCACACCAGCAGAGAGGCCAGGGGAGAGAGCGCTCACACTGCCCTGGAGGAGGACCTTGGGAGGGGACCTCTGAGGAGTGGGCGGGGGCAGCAGGGGGGAGGTTATGCGGTAGCACCGTCCGCTGTCCGGAGCCAGGATGATGCAGCAGATCCTGAGGGACATGTTCATCGAGCCGGACCTCCTGGCCGAGCTCAACGAGGAGCAGAAGCACATCCTGTTCTACAAGATCAGGGAAGAGCAAGTCAGGCGCTGGACAGAGTGGGCGAGCCAGGATGGCGGCCTACCGGGCCCACCGCGGGGAGGTAGGCACTGCCGTGGGGCCATGGAGACCAGGGGGGCAGGGCGGCTGCCTAAACTCAAGGTGGGGAAGATGGAGGGGGAGCTACAGGTCTTGAGGCCTAGAGGAAAAATTTGGGGATAAATTTGGCCCAATATTTTCAGGTTTTTACTTCCCCCAAAAAAAGGGATTTTATCATTTATTTGGATTTTTTTTTAAATGGTAGAAAATCGATTTATATCCTTCAACTTTATTTTAAGTTTCTTTTGAACAACTTGATATTGCGTGCATGGCAATATACTGTGCGTGAAGTCAAAAGAATCATCTGAAGGTAGATAGGCGCTATTTCACTATCCATCAAATGCTGGCACGTGACTCGGTTTTAACCAAGAATGCTGGAGGATGAAGGTGGTAGGGAGGCTGAAGTAGCGGGCTTCTAAATGTTCCCCGCTGGAAACGTAGGTTCTTTTGGTTAAAGGTTCCTACCAGATGGTCAGTGTGAAAAAATATTTCTCTCCCATGGGGGGAATTTACGGTCAAGTGGAAAAACAGCCCAAATCTGTCTCTCTGTCTCTCTCTCTCGCTCTTTCCCCAAGAGCAAGGAAATCAAAGCTGTTTAAGAAATATTCTGTCGGCACAATTCCCTTCTTTTTCAGTTGGTGCTGCGTGTATGTTTCGCCGGGAAACATCTGAGAGGGGCTGTGGGCAGGCTGGTTAACCACCTACTCAAACCTCTGGAGGCTGCTGGAGAAAATGGCAATGTTTTAGCTCAAGGAAGAAACAGTGCAGAACCAGCCAAGATGTTTCTAAGCAACAGGGGGTTCCTAGCAGACCTGGGACCCACAATACATATCTGAAATACTGGAACTCTTTAGAGTACTGGCAAAATGTGAAAAATCTCTTGCAGACACCAGAAAATGTTCTAAGAAACATCACTTACCAAAACATAAGCACACATGAAAGTGTGAAATGTTCTGAATATTAGTGAAAACAGATGTTTCTTTTAAAATTCTCAGGAATTTCACTGCTGTCTAAAGGATTTCAATATTCCAAATATGCATTCGACCCAGATCTGGTCCTTTGCAGAGCAATATGTTTTGGTTTGTTTTTGTCATAAGACTTAGTAGACATCAAAATGAATTTGAAATCACTCAAACTGTCAGGACAGACCAAAACCTGAGCCCCAAAGTCAAACTAAAGTGTGATGGAGTTGTAGGACCAGGACCTAACCCAGCGTGCGTGACAAACAGGTTGGCAAGGAAAGACCTCACCTCTCAAATGGAGGTGTACTCAGCCAAACGTGGGTCCTGGGCGTCCGTGAAGTAGTCTTAAGGGAACCTCAGGTCAATTTGAAAAATATTTACCCTTTAAAGAATATGTGGTTTATATTTCAATAGTTTGAAAATGACATGTTATGAACACAGATATAATAAAGCATGTGTGGTTTACCTGGAGAGACTCACAGTTTGGGGGTGCTGCCTCCCATGCAGGCGGTGGGAAGGGGGTGCAGTGGCTGCTGGGCCAGGATGGGGACGTGTGGGTGTGGGTGATGGGCGAGGCCCCTGGAGACAAGCCCTACCAGGAGATTGTGACGGAGCTGATGGAGGACAGGGCAAGGAGACAGGCCCAGCATGAGGCCCAGGAGCTGTGGTCAGTACAGAGAGTGTGTGTGGGGGGAGGGGTAGTGTGTGTGTGTGTGTGTGTGTGTGTGTGTGTGTGTGTATGGGGATAGGAGGGTGTGTGTGTGAGAGGGTGTGTGTGTGTGTGTGTGTGTGTGTGTAACACTTTGGGATAGGAAGGGTCTGTGCCTGTAATGTAATGTAATAGTGTGTGTGTGTGTGTGTGCGCATGGGGATAGGAGGGTGTGTGTGTGTGGGGATAGGAGGGTGTGTGTGTGTGTATGAGGATAGGAGGGTGTGTGTGTGTGTATGGGGATAGGAGGGTGTGTGCATGAGAGTGTGTGTGTGTGTGTGTGTGTGTGTGTGTGTGTATGGGGATAGGAGGGTGTGTGTGTGTGTGTGTGTGTGTGTGTAACAGTGTGTGTGTGTTTTTGTGTATTTGTATGCCTGTGTGTACGGAGAGTAGGGAGAGTATGTGTGGGGAGGGAGGGTCAGATTTAATTACAAACATCTTGTTAATAATTTCAGCTGTTTGGGAACAGGGGACATGTGGGCAGTGCTTGTTTTTGGAAATGTTTATTACACACATTTGCCGAATTAATGATGCAAGTATGACTTTCTTTAATTAGCAGCATTTGTGGAGTAAAGGTCACACTGTAGCGCGGCAGGAAAGCCGGGCCGCTCAGGAGAGCGAGACAGATGCTGTGGGTTTGGGCAGGCGTGGGCTCCCGCCCCTCACGCGCACTCCCGTTTCTCCTCCCGCCGAACCCAGGAGAGCCAAAGAGCTGCAGATAGAGCGGAAGTTCAGGGAGGCGATGGCCAAGGAGAAGGCCCGCTGCATGGCAGGGAAATGGAAGGAAGAGACGGAGGACAGGAAGGCAGCCAAACTGCGGGAGGAGCGCATCCGAGAGGAGCTCAAGGTGGGCTTGGCACCTCCTGTGTCTGTGAGATGGAGCTCTGGGGAAATCTCCCAACAACCAGTCCAGAGTCAGTTTACCCACACCTCTAATCCTACTCCAGCAATTGTGTATGAAGCATGGAGACTGATCCCGGATCAGTGCTTGGGGTAGAATCTGTCCACACTTGAGACGGACATGACTAAATAGAGAGAGCCACAAATTATGCCCTTGGGACAGTATCAGTTATTCAATTCATCATAAAATGGCTGGGGTTATGATTATGGTTGGCTTATCTGATCCTGGATCAGTTCTTGGGGAAATGATCTATTTGGAATGAGAAAACATATCCAACAGAGCTCCATTATAGTAATTATGTGTGTGTGTGTGTGTGTGTGTGTGTGTGTGTGTGTGTGTGTGTGTGTGTGTGTGTGCGTGCGTGCGTGTGTGCGTGCATGTGTGTGTGTGTGTGTGTGTGTGTGTGCGTGCGTGCGTGCGTGCGTGCTGTGTGTGTGCGTTTAGAAGGAATCCATAAGAGCTCTAGTGCACATCATCTCGAAGAAAGGAAAGAGATGGAGGTGCAATGTGATAGAGTGTTCGATCTGAGCCCGACACAAACCTCTTTAGAGCCCCTGACATTCCTAAATGATTTAGGACCCCTTAATGAGACCTTCTTAAGAAACTTGTCAGATATTAAAGACCTCGTTTATCTTCCAAGCCCCACCCCAGCCATTCAGTCGACCGGAAAAAAAGTGCTGAATCATTTTCCTGAATTCTTTCGGAGGAAAACAGAACAGAGAGACAAGCAAAGCACTATCGGGCTCAATGCTCCTCTGTTCTCTGTTCTGCTTCTCCCTCCCCACCCTCAGACTGCCAAAGCAAAACAAGCAGGCTCAAGTAACACAGAAAAACCACACAGAAATAGTATCCATCATATACTACATGTACATATGCAGGTAACTGCCAAAATAAAGGAAACACTTGAACAGGGCAGGCAGTGTGGTATAATGGTTAGGGAACTGGGCTTGTAACGTTAAGGTTGCAGGTTCAATCCCCAGGTGGGACACTGCCGTTGTACCCTTGAGCAAGGTACTTAGCCTGAATTGCTTCAGTTAATATTCAGCTGTATAAATGGATTGTAAAGAAATGTAAACTGTAAGTCGCTCTGGATAAGGGCATCTGCTAAATGCCTGTAATGTAACAGTGAAGGGTTCTCAGGGCTCTTGTGGTGTGGGGTGCATTTTCCTGCATGGTTCAGTTCCACACAACCTCTTAGAGGGCAAGGTAAACCTCAATAAACACAAGCCATTCTGAGTGATCACCTTCATCCTATGGTGAAGCATTTCTATCCTGATGGCGGTGGTCTCTTCCAGGATGACAATGCCCCCATCCACAGGGCACGAGTGGTCACTGGATGGTTTGATGAGCATGAAAACTATGTAAACCATACGCCATGGCTGTCTCAGTCACCAGATCTCAACCCACCTGCGACAGCGTTTTCCACCACCGTCAACAAAACACCAAATTATGGAATCACTCGTGGAAGAATGGTGATGCATCCCTCCAGCAGAGTTCCAGACACTTGTAGAATCTATGCCAAGGCACATTGGAGCTGTTCTGGCAGTTCATGGTGCTCAATGACCTATTAAGACACTATATTTTATAGTTACCTGTATATATACAATATATACTGTAAATATTGGTGAGAGAGAGGAACTCATGGCAGAAAGAAGAGAGAGAGCATTGAGAAAACAAAGAGGGAGGGTAATAATTTAAGTCGACAAAGAGAAAGAGGGAGAGAAATATGTATCGATGAAGACATTTAGACGGACAGCAGTGGCATAAACCCACAGCATGAACACAGAGCATATTACACACACACACAGACACACACACACACACACACACACACACACACACACACACACACACACACACACACACACTACTCAGGTCAGTTCCCAGCTCCAGCGTGACCCCGGCCGCCTCCGTCCTAATAAAGCAGAGTGAATCTACTTAGCCTCTGGAATGAGCCACGGCCACTGCAGAGTCCGCTCTGAGCTGGGCTCATAAACAGCACACTGCACACACGGCAGACCTCCGCCCCGCCGTCCCTCGCTAGCCTGCTTTCCCTGATCCACACGGCGCCTCGCTGCACTAATGTGATTAATCACCGGGCTTTATGAGTCTAAATGACCGCGTGTGCCATTCGTTTAATGTCCCCACAAGTAAGTGATTTAGAGTGACCCGTGGCACGGTGGAGCTGCCGCGTCCCAGAGCAGCTGTAGAGGCCACGCTACATCTCAGCGTGAAGCGCGCAGTGGCCTCGGATACAGAACAGGGACAATAAGTGTGTGTGTGTGTGTGTGTGTGTGTGTATGTGTATGAGCGTGTGTGTATACATGTGTGTGTATACATGACTGTGTGTGCGTGTATGATCATGTGTGTGCGTGTGTGTATACATGAGTGTGTGTGTGTGTGTGTGTGTGTATACGTGAGTGAGAGCATGCATGTGTGTGTATGCATTAGTGAGCGTGTGCATATGCATTAGTAAGTGTGTGTGTGTGTGTGTGTGTGTGTGTGTGTGTATACGTGAGTGAGAGTATGCATAGGCGTGTGTGTATGTGCATTGGTGAGCATGTGTGTGTACATTAGTACAATGTGTGTGTTTGCATGCGTGGGTCTGTGTATCCATGAGCGTGTATGTATATACATGGGTGAGAGTATATGAGAGTGTGTGTGTGTGTGTGTGTGTATGCATTAGTAAGTGTGTGTGTGTGTGTGTATTAGTGCACATAAGTGTGTGTATGCATTAGTGAGTGTGTGCATGCGTGTGACTCAACTCTCTCACCCTCCTCTCCCTCTCCTCTCAGAAGCGGGAGGTTGAGGAGAGGCAGAGAGAGGAGGAGGAGATCAGGCGCAGGGAGGAGCGCAGAGTGAAGGAGCTGTACCTCTCTCTGAGGCAGGAGGAGGGGAGCAACGACCGGGAGGACGAGGAGTGGCAGGAGCAGCGTGAGCGAGGGAGGGAGAGGGAGGGAGGGAGGAGTGCTTTCACATTTCACTGCTGCCCTAAACATGGTCTTACACGTACTCACCCAATGCCTGGTCTCTGCCCCGCCCCGCCCGCCCCGCCCCGCCCTGCCCCGCAGTGCGCCGCTCCAAGGCCGCGGACGAGGACATGAAGAGGAAGGCCCGCCGGGCGCGGGACGAGCACAAGCACCAGTCGCTGCGGGCCATCGAGAAGGGCCGAGTGGCCGGGCTCAGCGGCCTGTTCCAGAAGACCCAGGGGAGCGGGTCGGGCCAGAATCGGAGGCACAGCGCTCTGATCCCGTCCTCATACACGGCCCATCCCACTGGCACCAGCGGCGCTCACCACCACACGGGCCTGCAGCCCGCGGCCCCACCGCTCTACCGGCGCAGACAGAGCCGCCGGTACAGCACCATGGGAGCGCTGCCCCACACAGACAGGTACTGTGCGTACACACACACACACACACACACACACACACACACACACACACACACACACACACACACACACACACACACACACACACACACACTCACACACACACACACACACACACACACACACACACACACACACACACACACACACACACACACACACAGGTACTGCGCATTCACACACACACACCCACACACAGGTACTGCACATTCTCTCTCTCTCACACACACACACGTACTGTACATTCTCACACACGCACACACAGGTACTGTACATTCACACACAGAGAAAAGTACACACAGGCACACACATGCCCATACACATTCACACACACACTCACTCACACACAGGCAAGTAGTGACACATGCATAACGCACAGACAGGTAGAAACAAGGACACAGGCCAATGTGTTCAGACAGACACACAATCAGTTACACAGGCATGTATGGGCGCAGACGGATCAGCAAACACACCGCATAAAGGACATCATATCCCCATTGCCACTGCATCAGCCATCATAACCACCCAAAACGGTCAAGTCACCAGCACATTATTTATACAGTACATGTGTCCTTATAGCCCCTGTACCCCTTTCACCCCACCAGCCCAGCCTGGGTGAGACCGGCCCGGCCCATCTCACGGGAGTCCATTCTGCTCTGGTTCAGAGAGGAACAGAGGCCCAAACGGGCTGGGTATGAGCGCAACGGCAGCAACGTCGCCCCCTGGTTCCACGGTGAGTACTGTAGAATGCCAAATGACCCTCCTGCCCCGAAATGTCCTGTAACTACCACACCTGATTGCCACTGACCTCACTCTGGCTGAGCGGTGGTGTGGAAATTCAGGCACAGAGCTGTAACCAGAGAGGACCTGAAAACACACCTACCCTCAGGGGAGAGCAAGAGACAGCTGGGAGACAGTGTGTGTGTGAGAGTGTGTGTGTGTGTGTGTGTGTGTGTGTGTGTGTGTGTGTCGGCAGGGAAGGAGAGAAGAGGCTCCTGAATAATTGACAGACCCCGCTAGGGTGATTAGTGGCGAGTGGTCCTGCAGCTTTGTCCTGTCACAATGGGTCAGAGTGTGTGGGCTCTGCTTAAGTGACAGGAGCCCAGATGAATGGGTCTGTGAGTGATGGAGACACAGCTGGGCTGCAGGGCACAACACAGGGCCTGCATTGTCCTGGAGAAGAGGCTCCCAGACACACACACACACACACGTACGTACACACACACAGATACAAACACACACACAGACACACACACATACTCACTCAGCGGCCTGTTCCAGAAGACCCAGGGGAACGGGTTGGGCCAGAGCCGGAGGTACTGTACATTCTCTCACACACACACACACACACACACACACACACACACACACACACAAACACACAAACAGACACACAGACACACAGACACACAGACACACAGACACACACACGCATATACACACACACAGCTGTGTTTGCTTGGCTTCTATAAAAGCTTTAGTTTGTGTTGACTGCTCATCCACAGTGTAGTTCTATGAAGCTTGCATCAGAAAAATACAGGTTTTCGTTGTGTCGAGCCCACATCCCTCCCTCCCTCCCTCCCTCCCTCCCTGTCCAGGCATCACACTTTGTTAGCTGATATATTTTTCATCGTTTTGAAGCAGTCTGCTTCTCTCCCCCCCCTCTGCAGGAATAATCTCTCGACAGGACTCCGAGGCCCTGCTGGTGAACGCTGCGGAGGGATGCTTCTTGGTGAGGGTGAGCGAGCGGATTTGGGGGTACACGCTGTCCTACCGCACAGCCAGCGGCTTCAAGCACTTCCTCATCGATGCCTCGGGGGACTACTACAGCTTCCTGGGCATTGACCAAAGCCGGCACGCCACACTGACTGACCTCATCGACTTCCACAAGGTAGGCCCCGCCCACACGGGCATCACAATAGCGCTCTATAATTACACAGTCCGCTGTGTAACAGCATCTCTAACGATCCCTGTATGACAGCACCTCGTGTGAAATAGCATCTCTAATGATCCCTGTATTACAGGTCCTCGTGTGTAACAGCATCTCTAACGATCCCTGTACAACAGCTCCTGCAGCCCTCCCCGTGTAATGGTGCCTCTAGTGTAACGGCTCCTCCAGCCCCTCCCTGTGTAATGGTGCCTCTAGTGTAACAGCTCCTCCAGCCCCTCCCCATGTAATGGTGCCTCTAGTGCAGGGGTGTCCAAACTTTTTCCACTGAGGGCCAAATACAGAAAAATATACGAAAGGCTGGGCCACTATTGGGGGGGTGCTACTCCAGCGATCCCGAAAATAATTCTTGCACCCCTCGGATTTTCTGTCGACAGGGAGGGGGGGTTCCTGCTACGCGAAGAAACCTGAGAGCAGTTCGTTTATTTCGTGGAGTTTTCAATGAATACGGGTGGCTCCACTAGTGGTGAAACTAAGAATTACAACTCAGTCAAGTGCAAGTTTCATGCGCGGGCCATATTCCTTATATTGGAATGCAATGAATACGGCCAATCCAAAATGGACCGCGGGCCGCAGTTGGCCCGCGGGCCGTAGTTTGGACACCCCTGCTCTAGTGTAACGGCTCCTCCAGCCCCTCCCTGTGTAATGGTGCCTCTAGTGTAACAGTTCCTCCAGCGATCCCCGTGTAATGGTGCCTCTAGTGTAACAGCTGCTCCAGCCCCTCCCCGTGTAATGGTGCCTCTAGTGTAACAGTTCCTCCAGCGATCCCCGTGTAATGGTGCCTCTAGTGTAACAGCTGCTCCAGCCCCTCCCCGTGTAATGGTGCCTCTAGTGTAACGGCTCCTCCAGCCCTCCCCGTGTAATGGTGACTCTAGTGTAACGGCTCCTCCAGCGATCCCCGTGTAACGGCGCCCCCTGTGTAACGGCGGGGCCTCAGACATAGCAGCCCGACAGGCTGCAGCGGCCAAACAGGCCGTCGCCCCCTCCTGTCCCCGAGCCGGCCGCAGATGGCGCGGCGTACGCGGGCAGTGCCAACAGACTGCAGACATCTGTGTTGTTCCAGAGCCATATGGCCTGCGTGGAGCCGCCTCACTCCAGGAGCACCGCCCCGCCGCCGGCGATGACCACCGCCCAACCCGCACGTCTCCCCTCCGCTCCGTTCACGTCCGAAATGGACGAGAGTCGGGCGTCCTCGCGCTCCGCATCACACACAAACCAGAAACAAGAAACCCGGGAGACGCAACAGTCATCGCAAAGAAACGGCATGATATGAAAAGCTTAAAACTGTAACAAGCACATGTTCAATTTTAACCTCTCAAGGGGGGACCCAAACAGGATAAGTACTTGTTTCTGGTCTACGGAGCAAAGTGCAGCCTAAAGGCAGAGTCTGGTGTTGGTTTTTGAGAGGTTTGACAGCGGGATCGCCCCGGGGCAAGTTGTGCCTCCTTTAGCTGCTGGCCTGATACTGTACACGTTGTCATTAACCTTAGTGCACAGGTGATATGGAATCCTCTCATGTCCTTGTCCCTCCCCTGATGATTTCTTCTTCATTAACAAAACATTGTTCACAGAAAAGAAAACAGTGGGCCTCCCGCGTGGTTTCAACGTCCGACGCTGGCCACGACGACCGGGGTTCGATTCCCCGGCCACGCCAGAGTGCCACCGGGGGCGGGGCGGCAATTGGCTGTCCGCCCCAGGGAGGGGGGAGGGAAGCCGACAAGACGTTCGCTGCGCACAGGAGTGGCTCTGGGGTGCCGGAGTTACGGTCGACAGCATGACGAGTGCCGTCTCGGAGGAGACGATACTTCGCCTATGTCACTAGGGGATTGACCTGAAAATAAATATAGGTCAACTATATTAGAAATAAACTTAGGGATTAAGGATAAACTTAGAAACAAATGTAAAAAATAAATAAATAAATAAAATAAAAGTTACAAAAATAAAACAGTGAAGCCTACAGCCAAGAACAAATCAACGCCACCGCATGTGTGGTGACAACGGTCAGAAAGTAGAGGTGGCTGACGGTAACATCTCTCTGCATGCGGGAGATGGTCAGTCAAAACTGATAGTCTGTCTGTCTGTCTATCTGTCTGCAGGAGGAGGTGATCACCGCATCAGGAGGTGAGCTCCTGCAGGAGGCGTGTAGAAGGAAGGACTCCTCTCCAGACTACGGTGGTCTCTTTCAGTGACCCTACAGAGGCCTCCACATCCACTGCAATCTCCCTCACACCTTGAACTGCCCAATACCTCAACCCCCACTAACATTACCCTATACCTGTTACTGCCCAATAGCCCAACCCCCTCCAACAGGGCCCTACACTCCAAACTGCCCAATACCTCAACCCCCTGTAACATTTCCCTTCAGCCCAACATCAGCACAGACAGCCACCTTCACTTTCATGCAGCGACTGATAAACTGACTCATCCACGGAGCCTTAGCCTCAAGCTTTCACCGCGCGCCTTGGAAGTCCTGCTAATGTGCAAGCTAAGCCGACGCTTTTAGCTCCACTGTGCCGGAAAACTCCATCAAGGAATCACACAGGTCCAGTGCTCAGCGCGTTGGCAGCCTTCCCGCCCGCAGCGGGGCAGGGGGAAACACTCGTGGATCTGCAGCATGAAGGATGGATCTCCCTCAGACACACGTCCAAAACAATTTCAGACTTGCAGCTCCTTGTAGTGACGGTCCTATTAAATATTGAACTCTCTCAAGCTCTCTGACTGCACCCACAGTTGTGCATTATTTCAACCATGTTTGTAGTCCAATCCCTTCTGGGTCTCTGGGGTTGGTCAGTCATCAGGTCAAAGGTTAAGTATCTTTAGCAGTAAATCTTTGTTCGAATGCCCATTCACACAAGCAGATAGAGGGAGACATTCAGGAAATACAGATAATACAGATTTTAATTGTTGGGTGTGGAGAAGTGCCTTGGCTGTGCAGACAGTGGGCAATTTCTTCAGAACACTGTCCAGTAGCTCACTGTGAACCAATCAGCTGGCAGCTCTTGCTGTGAACCAATCCGCTCGCAGGGCAGCAGATTTCCCTGAACTGCGCGGCGGCTCCCGCTGCGATCCAATCAGTTCACAGCACTGTGCAGCGGCTCTCGCAATGAACCAATCAGAACGCGCGGTAATTAAATAAGAACCCTTTTTATTTAGGAAAGGTAAATAAAATAACAGCAGATTCCCTGCAATGTACCGTTCACCAGTAGTAGCAGGGACTGAGCCCTCGGTTTCCCCACGAACAAATAGTTATTTTAAACACCACTGCCACTACGCATGCAGTAAGTGTGCCATTCCACACGTCTGATGGGCACTGTAGCGAGGGATGTCTCTTGGACAGGAAAAGGACAGGGTGACAGCTAACAGCTTCACTGAGGGATAGCCTGTTTCCAGTCATCAGAGCAATGAGAAATGTTATTAAACGGCTGAAGGTGCTTCCTCAGGAAAAGAGATAGCAAGCGGGAGGGAGGGAGGGAGGAGGGGTGGACCATGAGGGCCATCGGCCTGGTCTCCTGCTGCCTGCTCGGGTGGAAAAGATACCATTTCCCTGTTTCCACTACGGTGCCTCGATTTTCCATACGGGAGATTGCCTTACCGTCTCCACGGGGGGTAACCAGAGCCCCGCCGCAGCGCTCCAAAGCGGTACCTCAACGGTCGGCAGTGTCACAGCACCCCGACCGGGCCGGGGCTAGCCCTTCATGCGCACCGCTGTGAAAAACAAAGCGCTTTGAGTCTGCGCACTGAGCCAGGATGTTCCAGCTCCAGGCCTCTGCACAGCTCCACCCACAGGCCCCGGGGGGTACGGCATTATCGGAAATTTTTGGAAAATGATTAAGAGTACAGTGGGGTCACAAGAAACGTGAGCTAGAGGAAGGCCGTGTCCAGCATTGCGGGTCAGGTTCCAGGCAGCGCTGGAGGAGAGGAGAGGGGAGGGGTGGGGGTCAAGAACACAGGCACACTGTAGAACACTGTAAATACTACCGTCATCAAGGATTCATTACACAAGACAGAAGACAGGCTGCAACTGGGGCGTGTTTTTTTGTTTTTGCATTTTCCTAGCGCTGCGCCAGGCAGGAAGTGTTGATGTGAGACGACTGGCTGTTTGTCAGCTTTAATTCTTCAGGGCCCGGTTGAGCGCACACTCATCCACCTCCGATGGGAGCCAAATTGCCTCATTTTTCCCCACTCTTTGTCGTTTCAAAACGCTTTTCTAATTCCTTTCGTCAAATGCAATCATGCATGCCGTCTCTGCTGCCGCCTCCTGCCGACGTTAAGCTGCAGTACCGGGACGCCAGTTTAAAAGATCCTGCAAATTTCACCCTAGGTGCCAGGCTGGGATGACTCACTGCTGTGATATTCTATCCATTGGCTGCCTTATTAAAGCACACCGTCCTGAACTTCAAAATTGGCCTGTGGGGAGAAACAAAGTATGCCACAAACACCAATCAAACACCTACAGGCCTGAGGCTCGTAAATCTCTCATTTAACAAATATTTCCATTGCTCGGTGGTTTGCGTGTTTGGATGTCAAAGTCATCCCCAGAGCAGTGGACGAAAACAAATATATTCCACCGCGCTGCCAATGGTAACCCGTACGCTTAACTCCATAAGACATCTTTCACAGTGCATCTGGTTTTTGCGCATAACAGTTTTTGTTAACAAAGCCTGACGTCACCCACTTCATAAGGTTCTAACACTTAAGAGGGGGGGGATAGAGGGTAAGGGTTAAGTTAGGTTATTTCAGGGGGGTTCCCTCTCCCCAAATTCACGGTTGCAGCTATTCTGACCAGTAGAGCACCCTTCTGAATTGAAGATTTCACATGCAGCACACTCCCAACAAGTGGAGGAAAAAAAAAAAACCTACCTACTGCAATAGGCTATTCTGAACACTAGATGGCTCCAAAGCCATCAAACTTTTAAGTCTCAAATGGTATTTTTACATTTTGACGATTGTAACCTGTAAAAAAATAAGTACACAATAAATACATAATAAAATAAAAGAGGAGGTGATATTCTGTCAGTGTAAAAGTCCAAACGGCTGTTCTCAGCCAGTCCAACAAACTGAAACATACCGATGCTACAAGCAGGCAAGGGTTTAGTGCTGGGGAAAGTGTTCCGTCTTTCTGATGCAATAAAGGCGTGTCTCCCTTCACAGTGTATACAGTACCAGTCAGAGGAACGCTCCCATGCTGCATGGCAAGAAAGGAAACAAGCCCTTACGTTGTACCCTTAAGCTGAGAACCATCTTCCTGTTTAACTGGAATACAGAGCTATTTTTATCTTCACACCAGTGGGAGAAAATACACACCTAAACATAGCAGTATTCCGCTACACCCACAAACATATCATCGAGACAGAAACAAATGGAGAATTATGCCGTGCAATGACCTGTCACAGCCAAAGAGACCATTTCATACAAGTTTGAATTTATTGCAAAACATTTGCTGGCAAGGAATGATACAATTTATATTTACAAGACATAAAAGAGTTCTGATTAAAGAACTGGTGCTATTTCTCTTTGTATAATCATGTAACAAAGATCCCTTTTGTGTCAATATTCAAGAATAATATTTCTCCCATAATGCCCTGCGGGACTGGCCGACCCACAGAGAATCCTTCAGGCATTCTAGGCAACTGCAGGGCAGCAACTTCTAGTACTGTGTGGCACCATGTTAAATGCAGAAGGGCCCTATAGAAAATCTCTATAGAAAAAATAGAGAAAGTGTTGATGGGAGTTGAAGTCCAGATGTGGGGGTAGCAGCCTACACTTAAACTACCTCTGGACACCAACTCCCATCAGCACCTATGTGACATCATCTCTGCCTGCTGAGCACCCACATGACCCACATCTGGGATGGCCAATCTAACCACGCAGCTGCTCATTATATTCAGGACAGGCCATGGAACTGGGCTCTTCAGCACTTTGTAAACAGCCATCTAAGTATCACGTACACACAGTAGAATTTAATCTGCAGTTACAAGGCAGGCTGGTTTTGGGTGTGTGTAAGATGACAGAGAATGTGCGTGCGAGCGTGTCCACGTGTGTGTGAGAGTGCGTATGAGAGGGGTGTGTGTGTGTGTGTGGGTGTTTTACTGTCACCTCCTTCCCCTTTTCACACAGAAATGAGTCAGAGGGAGGAGTGAGTGACTTCAGAGGGCTCCGAATGTCTAACGCAGGTGGATTTTTAAAATATTTTTATTATTGTTTCTTTTTTTCTCCCAATTTAGTGGGAATTTAGCCAATTACACTTTATTTATTTTGATTCGCCCTCCCCCCACGAACTCGCCGCCCGTCTCTACGGGGCAAGCTAATTCCCAGTGGCCGGCGGTGATACGCCTCCCCCGAGACGGAACTCGCCCACGCTCTGGCCACACGGTTAACCGGCTGGCTGGCCATACTCTCTCCTTGCCTGGTCCGCGGTCACCTGAGGGCTGCGTGGTTCTGAGAGCAGATCATCTCCACCTGCTGTGAGCAGCGCAGCCACACACAGGCCCCTGCGCTGCTCTAAAACACCAGTGTCCATGTCAGCTCTTAAAACAGACATGTGAAACAGACTGAGCGGACAGCTGGATGAGGAACTAAAAAATCTAAACAACCGAACCCCTCAGCACACTCCGCCAAACCCCAAAAAACGACATTTCTGCAGTTAATATGCCTGTGGGCAGATGCTTGGATACATTCCCAACCGACTGGGAATTCATTCGAATTAACGAGGTGCCCCTTCCGCACAGATTAACGCGCAGTGTGGAAAGCGTGTTTCTTTTATTACAGCCGTCTCTCGTGGTATCTGCACGACTGACTTTAATATAATAATGACAGTATCGCGTAACCCTTGATCTAACCCCTTGACCAGACCAGACCGCATGCCAGCCATTACACAGATGTGTATCAACAAGGTCCTGGAGCACATCGAATCAGAAGAATTTAAAAACAAGACACCGCCACAGCCGCCATTCCAACTCATATCCCCTCCCTCCACCCCCCCCAACCCGATCGAAAAAGCACAGATGTCCAGAGCAGAACACCTCCATGGCTCAGAGCTTAAGACCCGACGACGTTCAGACGTGTCACAGAATGTTATGGAATGGAATGATCAGTACTGTGGGGTATGCAGGCGTTTCTGAAGGGCGTTAAAAAGGACGATCCTGTGTTCTCTGTCACTGCGTCGAGACCGCTGACGTTCCTGCTGCAGAGGGCGGGAGAATGGACCAATCAAAGCCTGCGCTCATCGGCAGGGTACATGTTTGGGGGGCGGTGGAGTAGGAGGTGATCCTCTCTCACCCTCCACTGCTTCAGAACCCGTGAGGTGAGCGGTTCTCACTTTCCTAGGCGATGCTCGTCCCAGGGGGGGAGGAGAAAAAAGATTCACTGTAACAAACGACCAAACGAAACGAACGACACGGTAGAAAAAACGAACGAAACAAACAAACACACAGATACAAAAAAAAAAAAAACTTTGTGGTTACTGCGTTGCGCTTCAATTAAAATCCATCTGGCTCTGAGGGAGAGATTGATACGGTGTAAACATTCTCAGTCTGCCGTTCGCTGGTCCCCCTCCGGCACTGGTGCGGCGGTCCCCATTGAAGCGCGCGGACAGACAGACAAACGGACGGAGGGTGGAGCCGGTAATTCTTAATGAGCTCCGCCCTCCGGCTCTCGGGGCTGGCCCCAGCCAATGGCAGCGGGGGCCCTGGCGAGAGTCCACATCCGACGCTGACCCCTGCAGGCAGCGTCAGTAGTAGCTGAACTTGACCTTCTCGATGTCGCCGATCAGCGTCCGCGCCAGGAATATCCCCATCATCTGCAGGGAGGGACAAGGGGAGAGGTGTTGGAAGCCGATGGCTGCGCGCGCAGTCCCCCCGCCAACGTGAACGCACAGGTGAGACCATGGTACCTGGAGCAAGGATATGACGATGAAGACTCCGGCTACGATGTAGATGTTCCGCGGGAGCCACTCCTCCAAAGCTGGGATGCAGCCCTTAGTGTAGATGGTGTTGCTCCAGTCTCCCTGAAACACACACAGGCACGGGGCATCTCCAGAGTTTGTCACCTCCACACACAGCCATCTTACTGCAATACTCAGCTGTACTGTAGAGCTCTATTACATCACCACAATACTCTACTGCAGAGCTCTACTATATCACCCCAATACTCAGCTGTACTGTAGAGCTCTATTACATCACCACAATACTCTACTGCAGAGCTCTACTATATCACCCCAATACTCAGCTCTGCTGTAGAGTAACTGTCACTTTTTACCTTTAGAGCCCTGATGTCATAGCCACACTGAGTGTTCACCACCGTGTCCTGTAAAAGCAAACAGTGAGGATACAGGATCAGGATAGTGTCTCACACACACGCACAGAGACAACACACAGTGACACACACACAGACACAGACACACCCACACGCACACACACACACACGCATGCACAGACAACACAGTGCCACACAGGCACAAGGACAGCACACAGTCACACAGAGTCAGCACAGGGTCACACAGACACAGAATCACAAAACCGAGGAAAGAATATTAGAATACAAATAAAGAATAGAAACGGCCATAGAGCATCTGAAAGTAAAACTGTATTCACGATTCATTCTATACCCTCCTGACTGCATACACACAATAAGATAATTTTTCAAATTTAGAACTGCTTTTTATATTGACTGCTAGCTGATGACAAAATGGGTCAATATAAATCCTGTGTCCTTTCATATAATTGATATTTTAAGTTCTAGTGAATAATATGTATGCTATATAATATATTTAAAATTCGGACTTAGCTGACTTATTCCTGAAAATAAAGCTGTTGTAACAGGATACTTTGCAACATTTCTGATTATTTGTTTTGCAAGGCTCGGACAGCGACTAGCACCTAGGGAAACGCAATACAAAATGGAAATTGTGAAATACCTACGCAACATCAGCACTCATAAAATACTGCCTGGTTTCAAGAGTTCTTAAAATTCTCACGCAAAGATTGAGAGTCGCAATTAAGGCCTACTTTAGTAAATCATATGTAATACTTAACCGACCTAATTGACCAAATCTCCACCCTGTTTTAGCGTGTTCACCCCAGATATACATATGCATGAACAAATTGAACTATTCATCTAAAGAAAAGTCGCCAAGTAACTTACCCCCACAAATGACATCCTAATAGCGATTTGACTCATTGTGACTGTTTAGTAAATCTGGCCCTAAGTGTAATCTGTCAGTCAGTCAGTCAGTCAATCGTTTAAAGAAATAATGTTCATGCAGCCCCAAAACTAGGCCAGGTGCCAGGAAAAGCAAATGCTAAAAAGGAAAGGCTGACTAACGAAGAAAGGTAGAACAGAGATGGAGGGTACGAGAAAAAGAGAGTACCGAGGTTTCAACCTCACTGGCCTGAGCGCTGGTCATAGCTAGCGTATGATGAGGAGAAAGGGCAGGTGTACCGGTTTACCAGTCTTTCCCAGCCTATTGTGACAAGTTGCTCGAGCTAGCTAGCTGATACCGGAACGTTAAGTTTTAATTAGCTATGAGAATGTGATTTGTTAAATGACAATCAAATTCAATTAATTTGCCAGCTAACAGTCAACTATGCTAGCTAGACATTTACTTTGATTCAGTCTTAATTTACTTGTTAGCTATTGACAGAGCTAGCAAGTAACATTAGCTGGTTGGTCATGCAGTTGAGTTTAGATAGCAGTCTTTTTTTTTAGATAGCGGGCAGTCGGTCGACAGTAGTTCTGAATTTGATCCACATTCTAACAGCGAGCTGACCACATCTTGTGCCCAACAAAAAGAGGGTCAACGGAAGCCTGATCCTGGCAGGATCGCACCGCAATCGTGAAATGGACGCTGGCTTTTTGATCGAGGTGATAAACATCTTTCACTTGGCCTACTACATGCAGCCTTTCAGTGATTCTAATGGCATGTGTAACTCAGATTATGACTTGGTCTTTTCATGAGCACGACAATTAATCATAACTGACCAATTAATCATGTTATTAAGTAATAATTCATGAATTTAACAATGCTATTAGGCCAGTAATATGTGAGTACTCTCTTCAGCTAACTCTAGGAATATAGTAACAGCGAATGCTGGTGCTCAAATGGTCAAACAATGTGTGGTGCCTCTCTGCTCTGTGTGGGTTCCCCTGAGAGGAAGTTTAGTGAGCAACTGAACAATAAAAAGAGAGTTGGGCCATAATGCTGGCAGTGTAGTGTAATGGTTAGGGAGCTGGGCTTGTACTCAGAGGTCGCTGGTTCAATTCCCAGGTGGGGCACTGCTGTTGTACCCTTGAGCAAGGTACTTAACCTGAATTGCTTCAGTAAAAATATCCAGCTGTATAAATGGATTGTATGTAAAGAAATGTAAACTGTGTAAGTCGCTCTGGATAAGAGCGTCTGCTAAATGCCTAAAATGTAAATGTAAATGTAATGCAACAGTCACATATTAGGAGTCACGAATGTGGCCCAATTTCAAGTTTTTTGTTCAGTTGCGGACTCCAGTTCCTCATCTGCTCACTAGAATGAAGAGGAAGCGCACAACTCCAGTCTTCGAGGACCAAAGTGCTTGCTTGTTTTATCTAGCTGAAGAGTGTACTCACTCATTACTGATATCATTTGCTTCAGGTATTATTCATTCATAATAACATGATTAATTGTCATACTCATCGAAAGACCAAGCCATAATATATGAGATACACATGCCACGACAATGACAAAACAGTATAGATAGGTTTAACAACAGATTATGGTTCTTGCTGAATAAATGGCAGGACAAATGTTTTATGGAACCCTGGTACAGTACTTCCACTTGTAACAAGGAATAGTACTAATGGATTTTGATACAATATTAATGTGTTCTTTTGAATTTAACTGAAATAAAAGGTTCACGTGTGTTTTGTCCTCTTATTGAAAAATAAGCCATGTTAAGCCCTCCACAGTCACAGTCAACCCTGCAGAAGTTTCTAAGCGCAGACTTGGCACATGTAGGAACATTCCAGGCCAGTGATTTATTCATGTGGGCCAGTAAATTCCAAGTTAGTAGCCCAGAGGGCCACAGGAATAAATGCTGTATTGTCAAGCCCTGACGGGGTCACGCAGGCACAGTCAGCACACTGTCAGAACGGCATGCCATAAACACAGAGTGAGCCAAATGTGAATTCAATGGAGTGATTTTTAGACTCACAGAACCTCAATCAGGTGAGGAGTATAAAGATAAAAATAGAGGAGACACAGACAAACAGACAGACAGACAGACAGGCAGGCAGGAGGACAAACAAACAAACAGAAAGGCAGACAAAGACAGACAGAAAGACAGAGTGGCAGGCAGGCAGAGATGCTCACCGCAGGGTCGCTGACGCAGCAGGAGAAGGGCACTCCACAACGCTCCCTGCTGTGGTTGTACTGGGAGCAGT
Organism: Aldrovandia affinis; assembly: GCA_029706075.1. Lineage (NCBI taxonomy): Eukaryota > Metazoa > Chordata > Actinopteri > Notacanthiformes > Halosauridae > Aldrovandia > Aldrovandia affinis. The sequence goes on from JAINUG010000002.1 coordinate 1,055,274, forward strand.
TGAAGTACATGTTCAGGTCCCAGTCATTGGGGTCTTTGGCTCCACAGCAGTGGTTCTGTGATCAGAGGAGGTTCTATTACAGTTCTATAACCTGTATGGCAATTTCCAGAAAATGCCTGGCGATGTCACCACAAAACCAAAGGAGCTTCGGAGGGCTCGACGGATGTAGAAAAATGCCCAGATTTTGTAACTGCATGAAAGGGCAATGCGCAATTCTATGCTTTCCACCGGGTGATTTGTCCAAAGAGAAGAGTATATACAGAGTAGCTAAACAACGGTTACCCACAATCCCATCTTCTTTCCATCTGTAGATCTGATGCTTTATTTTCTTCAGGGAGGCCCCTCAGTATCATTGATAATGATCATATAAAAAGTATACAATGCACTCAAGTGCCTAAGTGCCTCACTTTTAAATAAACACAAATGAAAAAATGATCTCTTCAGTTGCATTTTTATAAGATTTGATTTGCCAGGTATGAACACAGACTGTGAATCAGTCTTTAGAGGTTGACTGTCTGTAATAAGCTTGTACATAGCGCACTTCCACAAAACCACAGCACACCCAAGGCTACTCAGTGCAATGAGACCACGGTTCTGTTCGGCTCAGTAGGTAGAGCGTGGCACTGACAACATTTAGGTTGTGAGTTCAATTCCCACTGGGACCACATATACATATATATATATGCATTCACTACTAAGTCGTGAATCATAATATTATATATTATATGATATTGTCAAGTCAAACTCTGTAAAACTACAATGAGACTGCATCAAGTCTTACTGTGCACCCTGTAAAACTACACTGAGACTACAGCCTAATACATTCCCACAAACCCTGTCAAATCTAAAGAGTACTGCTAGTGTATTAATCTGAACCCGGATGAGATTCCCTATGAGGTTCCGACCTCCCTCACCAGTCTCTGTAATGAGTCTATGAGGTTCTGCAGGTCGATGTCCTCCCTGTAGGCCTTGACATTTGCCAGGAAGAAGTCGTTGATCCACTCCCTCAGGGGGTCCTGGAAAACGAACGCGAGCACGGCCGCCGTCAGCTCCAGGAAGAAGATGAAGCCAATCACACCTGAGAACTGAGAGGCAGATGGGGTTTCCCTTTACTGACCGCAATTAGCCGCAGCTCAAACCGGGTTCAGTCCCTTTGCTGTCCGAGCAAATGAGCAGGGGGTTAACGGGCAACTCGAACCCGGTTCAATCCATTTACTGACAAAGCACGCCAGGGGAATTATGTCACGAAAGAAGTGAAAAACTCTCAAGGATTACTACATGCTTAAATGGCCGATTCACAATATATATATAATACAAGAATAGCTGCTATGTGGTTGTGTTAAAGGTGAAGGTAAATTACATGGAACAGCCTGTGTGTTACATTTAGCAGCAATGTGAATTTACTGAATTTACATTTATTTACATAGTTCCTCTGTAAAGCAGACTCTGTTGGGGGGTTGAATATTTTAAATCAATTACTAAAAAAAAAATTCATGCTGTCAAAAAATAAAGTTAAATATTTAGGAAAAATTCTAAACATAAAAAAATATATATATAAATAATAATAATTAACACCCCATTTCATAATCAAAACCCTGTTCTGTCCATTTAGTAAGGGAGCATACACTGGGGATAACCGTAACCCAAACCCTCTCGTCCCATTCCACACTGACTGGAAGAATGCCTCTTTCACACAGCGAATCGAACTACACTCACACAATAACCAAGGTGCATTTCAAAAGCATTACAGCGCTAAGCAGAAAACAGTACCTTCAACGCCGAAATGCAAGCCTCCGCTGCACGCTGCTGACTCGTGAGGTTTTTCATTGTGTTAAATCCGCAGCCGATCTGCTAACCGATGGCCTGGCCAGGGGCTCGCAGGCCTGCTCTGCGGAGCGCGCCGGTGGAGAGACGGCGGCCGAGCTGCCGAGGCTCGGCGCTTTGGGCAGATCGCGAGCTCCGTCGCACAATGAGGCCTGCAATGGAGAGCGCTCGGCCCTGCAGTGAGCGACCGCGCCCGGCTGTGATTACACAATGGCCAGTGGGTGTGTTGGAGCCTGTCGCATTCTCCAACACGCCCGCGATTGAGACTAATAATAATACGCTTAGGCGGCACCTTGGTGCTGAACGCGTTTCAGCGGTGTGACTTTACCGCCTTTCTGAAAGCGACACCCATTGTAACACAGCCGGGGGGAGCGGAGATGTGTGCGGGAAAGCAGCGCCGCCTCCCATTAAGGCTGCCTAGCCTCATTACGGCCTGATTCACAGAGCGCAGGAACAGAGACACCAGCAGGGCGGGAGTACAGGCGTCGTACCAGAAAGGGCAGAGAGGTGGGGTTTTGGGGGTGAGAGAAGGGGGTGAGACAAACAAAACAAACAAATACTTGCATGCTACATATTTCTGCACTTGGTAGGAAGTCTTGCCTATGCATACTTTCGCTTCATCACCTTGCCATGAACGTTGAGGGTTATGTACACCGAGGTGATACAAAAATAAAAATTATATATTTATATTTATATATATTTTTTTTTTTGATTATTTCAGATTTTCTGTGTGTTATTCTCTCCAAATCTGGTGGCCAAGTGTACCCTCTTGATTAAATTCCTCCCCCCATGAGCCTGCCACCTACAACTACAGGACCAGCCACTACCCTGTGATCAGCAGCAGTGACAATGGGGACAAATCGCCTACTTAGAGATGGAACTCGCCTAGCCGCCGCCTGTGACCAAGCCCCAGCCGCAATGGGCAACGTGCACTTCGACGCAAGTGCCCTTACCGGTGGCGCCAACCGGGGGCCCTCCCAGGTGGGTGAGATTATGGGATGAGGTAAACTGGCAGAAGGGGGCAGATTTGGGACACATAGATTTTTGGACTCACAAATTTGAGCAGGCAGATGTTCTCTCTCAGGGCCCCTACGCAGCCAGCGAAGCCCAGGATGAAGGTGACCCCGCCCACTGCCAGCACCAGCCACACCGGGTCGAACCCGTGCAGACGGGTCACCTGGGTCAGGTCCAGCAGCACCCCCTGGAAATGAACACAAGGTAACGTCAACCTTTAACACCCGGAACATCGGGAGCGGGCGAGGATCCTATTCAAGCACCTTTCAATTTGCGGAAAAGCACTCAACCGCTCGAAAATTGGGGGAAATGTTAAAAAGCCAGGCTCGTCGTCAAATGATAATCAAACAGGATAAACTGCATGAGTGCATTAGACCCGTTAATCCCATGTAACTTCGATCAGAATGGTCAGTAGTTCAGGAATGGGAATCACACTTGAACAGCGTCTACGATTCTCATAAACGTCTGATTGTACATATTCACAGCCGGTCTCACACCATGAGTAGTGGTGCGAAAACAACAAGGTGTCAATCACAGGAGATTGGAACGCAGCGATTTGGGAAAGGGGGAAGAACAGGGGCAGTGCTGGTGAAAGAGCTCGGGCTGATAACTACTGTGCAGGTTTGATTCCCAGGTAGGGCACTGTGTCTGAGCAGTAAATGTCCAGCTGCGTTGGATAATATGTACAAACAGCATGGTGCACCCACTGTACTGAGTGGAAAAATCCACCGCTGACATCCTTGAGGGGAAAGAAAAATCTGTTGCTACAAGTCCTGTAGTCTTGGAACTGATTCGCGGATTCAGCCAGTGAAGCCAGGAATGAAAACTATTTTAATATGTTATTAATAATATACAAATAAAGATGTATTATTCATCACTTGCCAAGCTTGCCCTGTTCGACATCGACTAAAATGTAAAAAACACCCAGATACTCATAAACATCTCTGCTGTCGAGAATATTTTGAACCACGGGTCTAAAGACTCAATGCGAGGGTCTTTAGGGTCACAGTGAAGCACTCTGACTGGTTGACGATTCCCATCGCTGAAGGAAATTCACTCAAACCACGGCTTGGCTGCTTGTCTGAGACTCAACCTTCCTGACACTAAATCATTTTAAATAAATGGCAAGTGATAAAGAAATACATATATTAATAACCCACAGATGGGGCACGTTCACATCTGTGACTACTCTGATCTGAACCCAGGTTCACAAACACTGACAACTGCAGGTGGGGTTTATGGCAACCCGAGGACAGTGATGACTAAAGCTCGCAAGGAGGGGGGTACGGCTCATAGGCACATCTTTAAAACATCATTAAAAGTACATCAAAAGAAAGAGCTTTTTTAGGACACTTACCTTCTCGCTCCAGGCCCAAAATCCGATGGCGATGAATGCCGCCCCGGCCAGCTGTCGGATAAATAAGAGTGTGAGATGCCTGCGGGCAGGCCAGGAAGACAGCACTAGACAAGAGAGGACCAATAAGACGTGAGCTCATGAACCGAGCAGACCAATCATTTACGATTCTAACTGAGAGGACCAATAAGACGTGAGCTCATGAACCGAGCAGACCAATCATTTATGATTCTGACCGAGAGGACCAATAAGACGTGAGCTCATGAACAGAGCAGACCAATCATTTACGATTCTAACCGAGAGGACCAATAAGATGTGACCTTATTAAATCGAAAGGCCCATTAAGATAACTGATTAACTGAGAGGGCCAAAAAGACATGCTTATTAACCAAGAAGACCACTAAAACGTGCTTATTAACCAAGAGGAACATTAAGATGATGTTATTAATACAGCCAGTGAACCTCTCTGCCTACCAGACAGAATGGCTTCAATTCCATTAGCAGCTCCACAGTAAACTCTCCAGAGACAACGGTCGTGACAAAACAACCAATCATTCAGGGCTAAATTATCAGGATGCTTAAATTAGGAAATTATTTTTAAAAATCACAAAAATTGATTCATCGATATACTTCAAATTACAAACTGGCTTCAAGGTAGTACCATGTTTTTTTTTTTTTTTTGCCAACATCTGTTTTAATGGTCTGATGGAAAGGGCTTAGCTGAGCTTCTGTGAGCAGTAAAAACAGGAAGTGTGGGTGACATGCGGTGAGGGTGGTTATCGCAGGCTCAAGCTCCACCCCTGGAGGGTGTGTGCGGATGTCACAGTTTCTACATTTCCTGTCGATGCAGACAGGAGGCCGGCAGGAAACCAATGGCTATCACCGCCACCCTCTGCTCTGCATCAAACAGGAAGCGTGCTCTTTGTGCTTTCAGTCGCATATCCAGCACGGGCTGATAAGCAGAGGCGTGAATGCAAACTGCTCACAGGACACTGAAACGCTGGACGGAGCGATGAAACGAGGACGCTGCTGGAGGGCAGGAAACTGCTGCACCCAGAGCTAGAGACAGCCAATGGAGCGAGGCCATGGGCACTGACAGCAGCTTGGGTCTTATCTTTGTATGTTTGGCCAGTAATAAGGTGTGTGTGTGTGTGTTGTGGGGGTGTGTGTGTGTGTGTGTGTGTGTGGTGTGTGGTGTGTGTGTGTGTGTGTGTGTGTGTGTGTGTGTGTGTGTGTGTGTGTGTGTGTGAGTGTGTGGGGTGTGTGTGTGGGCGGGGGGGGGTGTCTGGTTTGTTCTGGCATTTCAGTCGTCCTTCTAATATTCCTCTCATGCCAGGGGCTTCATAATCATGAAAAATGGAGTCACTTTTCATAGCAGTGAACGGTACCTTCCACACTACCTGCTACTAAATGACTTTCTCCTTATAGCGTTATCGCTCCGGCTTTGATTTCTGTTGCCGCTCACTTGCCCTACCACGGTTGAAAACCATTCCGCCCACACCGAAGTCACTCGAACTATGCAACTATGATGTGGACGTGCAATCTGACAGTTGTGGCTAAGATAAACAGATTGTTGCAGGAGATCATTGGTTTGACAACAAAACGTCGGCCTTCAGGCAGAACACACAGATTTTTCCCAATTCAAGTGTGTTAACTTAACAACACTATCACGCAGGGGGTCAATTTGGGATACATGCTGCCTCAAACATAGTAAAAAGTTGGAATAATACAGAAAACAATTCAGAAGTTAAAAAAAGTAATTCACATAAGCATTCCTCATCTTCCAATATCTGGTGACATGACATATTGTACATCAAAGATTAAAAATATACAGTGATTTAGAAGGAGAAAAAGATCCAGTTCTGGTTCATTATGTTTATGGCTCTAGGCATGAATGACAATTCGGCAATTGTTCCTGATGTCAGGTCTAAAATGCTAACTCGAGGGCAAGACTTGAAACTGGCAAAGACAACCATCTTGGATGATTAAGCAGTATCACCCAGGCTGGGTGGGATTACAGCACTCCAGTAAATTGCTCAATGGCACTACTGTGAATGATCCAGCTCCAACCCTTTAGAAGTCGCAGCGACACATTTTTGTCAAACAACCAACAATTTGTAAAAATATGGATTTGTTTCTGGGAAAAATATGTTTTTGATTAATTATTTTAAACCCTGTACATTGTTGGCATGAAAACAAATTCAGGAAAAATGAGCAAAACGCTCTTGTTGACGTGCAGATTCGATTCATTTGTGAGAAACCTATCTCCGTGGAAATTGCTACGGTGTTAACAGCGGTTAAGAGATCCTTCAAGGGCTGTAACTTGTTCTCCTGATGTCTCTGTGAACACTCTGAAAGCACGATTTGTTTCTCAGCTGTTAAGTCTGTTAAAATACGCGTTGTTGTCGCACTTTAGATATTTATGAGACCAGGGCTCTGAGAAAGACCTTTGCCGGGGCGCAAAATCGGGATTCTTGACATTTGCCGTGCCTGTGCCCCGGCTAGTCCCGGCACAAATTAAGCACTGACTGTCATATACCAGTGATGTGAAAGATCCAGAATAATTGACACAATATCTTTCTACATAACAATCAGACCCTAGGCCCCAGGCATAAAATATAATTGATATAACCAGGGAATTTTCATGCGCGGTCCATTTTTTTTATGGCCAATTTATACCAGGCAACATTCTCTCACCGCTCTAGTTGAATTCATTCATTTTCGGTGGAGAGAGGGCGACAAGGTGCGATTCTGCCGGTGACGCTGGCAGCAGTGCAAACCACGCCATTCCCACAAGTTCCAAAGAACTTAACTTCCGCTGCAAATCGCCATGACAAGCCAGGGCACAATTCAATCACATGAAAGAAATTTCCATTTGAGATGGAGGAAAGAATTTGTCTTATCCTCGCAGTCACAGAACTTCCCGAAATGTATGAAGCCACACTGCATTTTTACCGAGGCTTGATCAGTGCTCATGAGCTATTTTATAGAATTACTTTGTTTTACTAGATTTCACATAAGCATTGTTGTTCGTAGCTTACAGAATGCTCATTCATTTGGCTAGAAATCTTCCCTACCAATTTGATTAACAAATTTCGTTTGAGTTTTCTAACGAGCTTGCACTTGGCTAATCAATTTGATTAATTGTGCTGTCACGTAAACGTGCTTAATCAAATGAATCGTGAAAAAACCCTGCCGAGCTGGCGGATAGCGTAGTGGTCTAACGCACCACACTTAAAAACCCTGCCAATTCTAAAGTCACTGCATTGCAATCACTCTTTGCAACGTTTTGAGAAAAAAAAATCCATTCAAAACTGTTTGAATGATTGGCATCTTAGCAGCATTTAAAGTGTACACACTTAATATTCCAGGTTTACTCAAAGCCAGATATTTCACCACATATTTGGTGTTTAAAAAAGGTGGGTTACCTGGAAAGAGACAAAATAACCCATACAAAGCACACTTCTGGGAATCTGAGTGGTCACTGGGCATACATATTTTCAGTTGTGTTTTCCATCAGGGCAGTAACAGCATGAAAGCCATTCTGAGATGACTGGTAGATGGAGAATAATGTGAAAATGGGCTGAAACATAAGATAATGTGGGTTATCGCTTTCTTCCCCACAAATACTCTCAATTCTCCATTCCACCCCCCACCCCAAACCTCCGGTACTCACCCAGAAGATGATGTTGTAGCTGAACATCAGGTACTTAAAACAGCAGCTGACCTCCGCATTCTCATACCGGTAATAGTGCATCTTTTTCCCCTGGGGAGGCAGGCAAGGAAAGAGAGGGGGGGGAAGAGAGGGAGGGCAAGAGAACAGGGAAGGAAGGAGAGGTGTTTGGTCTCAATTATTTCTTATCAAAATCATTAGCAGAGGTCGTTGTACGTTTGCAACGGCGTCACCATATAGCACCATCTGCCTGATATCTACAGCTGCATGTTTTGTCAACACAAATGTATTTTTTCCAAGCCAATAAAACAAACAGAAATTAAACTGGAAACGGGCAGTGACAGGAACAGGCGCAATGTTACACACGCAATGCCAAGCCATACTTCCTTGTACAAGTAACCAGTACTGACTCACAACATTAGAGAAAGAATCCAGGCAGTTTCACTGATGAAGAAACAATGTCATTTTTTGGAGGGGGAAATGCTCCTTTAAGAAACAAAGCTATGGACATTGAAGCAGCTATGGGGTGAATAAGAGACCATACAGAAGGTCAGACAACACGGCCTAATTTTTAAAAAGACAAAATATGTCAATGTCTCCCTAGTGTGGTGTTTTTAAATTCAGAGCAAACTCAACAAATACAGTATGTTTTTCCATTTAGCTTCAGCACACCTTCTGTCCGTGCTCCTGCACTACCCAATGAAACCTGATGCATTACATGCAGGTATAGATCAGGGGCGGTTGAATAAACTGTGGTTCACTGGGGTCCTTTCTCAATATCACGTTGGGAGTTAAAGAGTTGTGACATCACAGAATTGTGAAATGCTGCCAAAACAACAATTTACAGCCGTAAGCTCCACTTTTCCCTAACCACTGCCCTCGGACGTGAACAAGCAAAGGCAGGCAGATTCCATCGTGATTGGTTGTTTAGTTGCAGACGTGCGGTTCAGCATCACGTAGGCTTGCTGAAAGTACACAATTTCTATAAATATACAAAGCATCAAATGAGAATGAAGGAAGCCATTAATGCTCAATCAATAAAATAAACAACAAAATATGGGAAGTAACATGTTTTATTTTTCTGTTAAAATGTGTATAAATACTGTAGTATGAAACCAGTACAGTACCCTCCAAAATTATTCACCCTTGATAAAGATGAGCAAAAGTGGTTGTATATATATTTTTTAAATACAGGTAATGAGCTCAGGTATGCTCCAAAAAATTTGAAAATGACACTTTTATACTAATACAAATGCCCAGAAAAAAAGTTTGGGGGGGTTTCCCCCAAAAGACTTGCATCACAATTATTCACACCTGTTTTCAGTACTTCATGCACCCTTGCAAGTCTAACATTACTGAGGCATCTCCTATAGTGTTTTATGAGGTTAGCGAACACAGAATCTTTCAAGATTTTTCAGATCCTTCGGTCTGCGCTTGTGGACTGCCCTCTTCAATTAAATCGGGTTCAAGTCTGGAGAATATGATGGCTGTTGCAAAACAGTAATTTTGTGGTCAGTTAACCATTTCTTGGTTGATTTTTGAAGCGGTTCGGCGTCTTTGTCACTGCCGGTTTAGGGTTGTGGCGGCGAACTCTCAGTATGAGGGTAGGGAGTAGTTGAATTTTAACAGGCTACACAATTGGCCACCAAATTGGGAGAATAGGAAAAAAATGAATGAATGTTTTGGTTTTTTGTTGTTGTATTTTTAAGTTTCAGCATCCTGTCAACAACGGTAACATAATTTTTTCCCAAAATCTTTTTGTATAACTTGATGATTCCATTGACCTTAACAAGATCTTCAGGACAAGTTGAGGTAAAACAACCCCTTAACATCAAAGATCCACCACCAGATTTCACCATCGGTATGATGTTCTTTTCAACATAAAGGCCTCTACATGCTTCTGCGTAACTTGTGCGACATTTTCGCGGTTCGCGCAATGCAACATGTCGCAAGCACTCTTCAATTTATACTTCTGCGCAACCTATGCGAGATGTTGTCCTTACATTTCTGTACACTAGTAGGCGTCAATGTATTGAACAAGGTCGGTAAAGTTTTCATGAAAGCAGGGAAACTCCTGTACCTTCAGACTTCTTCAGCCAATCTTTCCTGAAGCTGGTTCATTTTATACCATGTCAAACAAATGATGTTAGCTATCTATATTATTAGCTACTGTTAGCAAGCTTTATTTGGCCGTGATACCAGGTTGCTAGCTAGCTAGCTAGATAGATATCAATAGTTTTGCTTAGCTAACGTTAACATAGATAGGCTATATACAGGTATGGTATGCAGCTGCCAACAACAATGTCTATCGCTGTATTACTGCACTGATCTCTTGTGCGAACTATGATTGTTCTTACCATGTATTAATGCACATCTGGTAAGTCTCTCTGGATAAGAGCGTCTGCTACATGCTTAAAAAAATGTATATGCACCCTGCTTTTTCTTTGTTTGTTAGTTGAATATTCTGCGCATTAAGGTGTTGTAGTGACATGTTGCATTTATATGTAATCTAAAGCACAACACAAAACATCTGGATATTTGCAAACTTAAATATATCATTTAGGATGACGTGAAGACCACAGTCGACCCTTCGTTGTTTGCAGAATCTCAAGAGTTTAATGTACTGTCAGTACTGTTAGACTTTAAAACCTTTGAAAAAGGGAAGTACGCCTGTCATGAAAGCAGCTTGTGTGCGAGCAACTCACTTTATAGCATTAAAATAATAGAGTAAATTCACGTGGAACAAAGGAACCAGCAGACGACTCTTGAAAATAATGTTAATGTATTCTTTTATGCTTTTATGTTTCTCCCCTAATCTGGATGTCGCTCTGGATAAGAGCGCCTGCTAAATGCTTAAAATGTTTTAAAAAATGATGTAGCCTACTAGCTCGATGAACTATGTCCATGACAGCTCCGCCTCCATTCGCTAACCAACTAATCAATGCTGTGCAACATCTACACGACATGTTGGATTGTTTTTTTGCTAGGCACGCGACATCCTCAATCAACGTTGCAGAGGATGTCGCGTTGCAGTCGCGTCACAGTCGTTCGAGCATGTAGAGGCCTTAAGTGTCCTTCTTCTGATGAGAAACCCACCGCTTGGGTGCACAGCCAAACAGCTAAATGTTAATCTCATCTGACCATAACACCCGGTTCCAATCAGTTTCAACATCGTTTAGCAAACTCCAAATGCTTATTTCTGTTGATTTCCCGCAATAGATACTTTTTTCTGGCCCTTCTGGCATGGAGGTGGCTTCTGATGGTAGATTTAGAGACTTTGTCTCACTTAGCGTGGGGGCAAGATGCACTCGCGTCCTCTACCAGGCAGGTTTACCACCGTTCCAGTGGTTTAAAACTTCTTAATTATTGAATAGTAGAAAGTTATATCTTTAGTTTTTATTTATTTGTTTGTAACCATCTCCTGATTTGCGGAGGTCAACAACCCTTTGCCTTGTTTCTCCTGACAGTTCTTTGCCTTTTCTTAGGATGATGGATGCAAATGGTTTTACATTTGTGTTAACTCATTTTTACACCCCAGTGAAACAAGAAGCTATGGGAGGAAGCATACTTTCCTATTAACTGAAATTAATAAAAATTAATATAGATTTTTTGGGGATTTTATTTAAAACTTTTTTTAAGTATAAATGAATATAATTTTCCAGTTTTTTAATACAATCTAGCTCATTGCCTGTGCTGTTTACTTTATACAGCATATTCTGTTAATCTTTATCAAGGGTGTGAATGGCATGTTTTCATACTATTTATACACATTAACAGAAAAACACATTTTGACATTGCTTCCAATCTGTTGTTTATTTAATTAATTGAGAATTCGTGTCCAACCACATATGCATGAATGACTTTGACTCCTGTTAAATGTCAAACATGGTGAAAATCAAGAAAGAAGAACAGAAAAAGGAACCAATTTGCCCCGCTTATCAAGAGAAGCCCACATCTGAGCCATCAGCATGCTGAAGGCTGAGCAAAAACAGCTGCTCAACATCGAAAGCTAATTAATGAAACACCAAATGGTGCTTAATGTAGCTGCCCTGAATCTAAAGTCCAGATATCAACAAAAAAATGTGAACACACCTATAAATGCATTTCTCTTTTACTGCCCAAACAAACCTGAGACAATACCTCTCTTCAAGGACTTAAAATAGACAGCTGTCAGGTGCTGTAAAAACCATTCAACAAACAGCTCAAGCAAACCTAATTAAGAGTACACTTGGAACACAAACTAGGTTACATAACGCACAGATGATTAACGCCATTTATGTTTCTTGTCTTGCGTTTTTATGTGCAAGGTTGTAGGTAAGCCATCTACTCTGTGACACCCAATTAAATGTAGCCTGTTGGTTGGTCACATTGGCCGTGCTCAAAGCATCACAGTGTGGTGTCAAACTGACTGACTGATGTCAGACTGGTGATGTCTGAAATAATAAACACCCCATGTCAATGACAAGAACGACAAGAAAAGAGAATCTCTCAGCCATAACACACCATGGTACGAAAAATGTTTTTCCCCCCGAGTTAACTAAAAACGAATTATAATGCAACAACACAAATTTCGCTAACAAACGAGATGATTAACTAAACAATTAATGTTAAATTGGCTAGCCAGCTTTATGGATAGCTTAGCATTTGCTAGATAGTTGCATATATAGCACACGTATATTGAAGTATATGGTTATGTGTGTATTCGGTCAACCTTAGCTATAGATACGGTTAGGCTGCCAAACCGTAAACAAATGGCTAGCTAGCAAGCGCGAGCGATGTTGGCCATTAACGTTACTCAAAGTAACATTGGTGTTAGCCAGATACGCTAATGGTTAACGTAGGCTAGTATTTCGTTTGGCTCATTCTGAATTTTAACAAAGCACGCACAGGCAGTCCATTTAAACACAGAAGACAGCACTAGCCAACTTTAACTAAGTTAGCTAACTAAGTCAACGTCACTGACTCCGAGTTGCTAACGTAAGCACTACCAGCTATCATTCCACCTTGGCACAGCGAGCTAACTCAATGTGTTCTCAAGTTGTTGTGTAGCTCGCTAATAAGACAGACAGATAGATAGATAGCTAGCTAGCTAGCTAGTTAGCCTCGATCGATAAACTACAAACTGCGCGTCAAATGCCTTGCATTTTCGTGACCAAAAAACATAGAAACTAAAAATCTTTAGTTTTCATCCACATATACTCTCAAATCGAAGTCCTAGATCGACTGTTTTCGTCGTTTATTAAATAAACCACCCCTGATACTCACTCGCTTTGTTCAATCACTCCGCCTTTCCACTGGAGTTTAAAAAGTCTTCGGAGAGTTTCGCTGTGGTGACACGCTTCCCGTGCGTGACGCGCCCATCTCCTTTACCGTAAACATCCTTCTAGGAGCTGCCTACCTTCTACAAACCACACATACAAATAATCTATACACGTGTATAACACACATTTACGAAGAACTACCGTAATATCAAATATTAAAACATTCAAATCTATTTGCAATGGCCTTGTTTCCTTTTTTTCCATTTATTTTCAAAATTGTAACCAATCTTTAAATGTTTGATACTCATATTGCACCCTGACCCTAACCCTTACCCCCAAGCAGTGGACAGGAAAAGTGCAGGTACAAAAGCAATAGTACTCCACAGGGCTAGAGAGAGTGTAGCATGCCCTGCGGCATTCAAACAAATGAGGAACAGCTGCACATTGAGGTTATGACAGTGGCTGTAGTCTCAGATATCATTTTAACTTCTACCGACTATGCTAGCAGTTATCGGTCCCAATTTATACGTTGACATTCTGTGAAACATTTACAAATTCTTGTTAAATTTATTTCAACAGCAGTGTAAATATTTATTTATGACAGATACAGCATATTGAATAAACCAATCATTTTCACAGAAATTTTCACAGTTGGTCCCCCCAAAATTTCAGCAGATTATCCATGTTTCCTTTCGCATTTGGGAATGTAATCTTATCATAAAACCTTTTTAATTGTGAGCAGATGTCAGTGCCATGGGAAAAGATGTGTGAATGTAATCATGCCTGTACAATTAATTACACTAACAACAAGAACACACACAATGACAGATGCTAATTACTTTTTAGAAGATTTTTTCTTATACTTATAATAATAATTATTATTATTATACTTATGTTACATAATTAATGTTGATTAGTCTCATCCAAAACTGAAGTTGATTTGGATGAGACTAAAGTTGAATGAAGAGATTTGGAGACATTATAATGTTTTGACTTTGGGTTTTAAGAAGCATTAAGAAGTTTGTCATGTAAAAATGTATAATTTGAGATAAGAGTTGAAGAAAAACAAGAATAAATGTAGAGCTGAATTCTAAAATCGTCTTCGTGGTTTTCTATTAAAAACCAACCTGGGTGACATAGAATGTGACTAATACAACATGTATTACAACATCTGAGACAGGTATCAAATAGGTTACATTAGAACTGTGAACTATCACGCATCTCAGAGAGGCCTTAAATGGACAAAAGCACTAGCTACAGTAGTGTAGTCCTGCTTGGGGTCTCCCCCTGGTGGACAGAAGCAAAAAACGCAGTCTGAAGGCCCAGTTGAGAAGGTAAATTGAGTCTAAGAAAAATCAATGCATGATAAAGTAGTTTCTGGTTATGTCTATTTGAAACATGTAAATCGGAAAATGTTTATTGTCAGTTACAGTTATAAAGTTGCGCCCCCTTCCTAAAACAAGCATATTTATGGGAACACTATGCAAACACACAGTCCAAGCCTAGGATTGTGCAAGTGGAAGTGATGGATGTCAGTGAAAGATAACACACATATGCTCAGGCACTCTCTCTCTCACACACACACATGCCTGTACACACACACATATGCATACACACATAAGTACACACACACACGTACACACAAGTAGACTTACACATACTGTCACACACATAATAATAATAATAATAATAATAATAATAATAATAATAATAATAATAATAATAATAATAATAATAATAATTAATTTGAAGCGCATTTCAAGGAACCCAAGGTTGCTGTACAGTATATAAAGGGCAAAAAAAAAAAAAAACATTTGACACCATTTAAAAACAGGGGTCCTAGAAATCAGGAGAACTAAACTACAGAAAAGTCATGAAGAGGCTTCAGTCTGGATTTTAAAAATCTGGATTTAAAACCCAACACACGTACACTCATA
The DNA here is from genome assembly GCA_029706075.1 of Aldrovandia affinis. Classification (NCBI taxonomy): domain Eukaryota; kingdom Metazoa; phylum Chordata; class Actinopteri; order Notacanthiformes; family Halosauridae; genus Aldrovandia; species Aldrovandia affinis. The sequence continues at coordinate 1,070,337 of JAINUG010000002.1, forward strand.
CACATGCACACACACACACACAAACACACACACTCTCTCATGCAAAGCCTTTTATAAGGTTTTTGTTTTAAACTTCCATCATCTCAGCCCACCACAGAGCTCCCAGAATGCACAGTTTTTCTCTCTCTATTGTTCTCAGGTCTACTGAGTGTTTGTTCTCCGTAAGGAGTGCAGCACAGAGGGTCAGCCTGAAACTTGCCCCTGCTGGTCCCACCTTTGGAATGATAACAAAAGCCCTAGGACCTGCTCTCCCTTCCTGTCTCCGTTTCCTGTTCCCACTGCCTAGCACATCTACAATGCAGTTGATACAAGCAGGCTTCCTGTTACTACTAAGCCCACTGAAGTTAACAAATAGAAAGCCGATACAAGCATTAAGCCTATTGCTTCACCATTAATTGGAATTAGACATATTACTAAAAAGGAAATTAGCTTTTGATAATTCTTATTTCCTTCGCTGGCTGTTAACAGATATTTTCCATCGTTTGGTTAATTTACTGAATAACCACACTGTCTCTATAATGAAAATAACTTTGCAAAGCTAATGCAGTTACACATTTAGCCTGTTAGTTCACCATTAATCGCAATTGCGTGGGTATTACCGTGGGAAACAAATACACTCAAGTCAATTTCCCACCGTATCGAATGACTGGCGCTTTTCATTGTTTCAACTGCATACGGATTCGGTGAAAATAAATGAAGGTGTTGTGAAAGGACTGTAATGAATGAAAGAGGGGATTGTGTGCGCCATCTTGATACCATGAGTTCCCTATCGGTGGTCATGGATTTATGCAATCATGGGGGCGAGGGTGTACCTATTTCACTCTTAACATATAATTGGGGCCCTGCGTTTCCTGCGGCCCTGTTTTTTAAACCTGCAGTTTGTTGTAAGTCCACCAGGCGTCTCTGCGACTGATAAACTCGATCATTAAACAAGGTGACTGGCTGTGATAAAGCAATAATTAATTATATAAACGACCAATGCAGCATGTTCCTAGCGTGCAACACCAGCAACGTACCTTCTGGATGTAAGCTGAGCCTCGGCCAAGGAAGATAAACCTGGCAGCACAATTAAGGGCTGGGAGCACTGTTGGAGAAAAAAAGATCAACAAGCTACCCTCCAGAGCAGGCAATCCCACACCGACAATAATGTTCATCTGGTAAGGCAGACAACCAAGGAAGAAAAACCTGAGTGTGATGAACCAGAACAACTGAATGTGGCTAGAGAGTGGAAAATGCTGGCTGATGCTGGCCAAGGATTAATTTTCCCAGCAGAGACAGCAACTGCCAACTTGAGACCTGACCCGGTAGTCTGGTCCAAAGCTTGCACTCGGCTTACCTTGTCGAGCTGACAGTGCCTTGGAAAAAGATTCTGTTGATGAGGCATATGAGAGGAAAAGGCTCTGATATGCTGAGCTGGCGGCTGAGGCTGAACAGCGAGGCTGGAAGGTCCAAGTGTGTACTGTTCAAGTGGGTTGCCGGGGCTTTGTAGCAGAACCAACAACCAGGCTATTGAAGGACATTAGGATTCACAGGCATATTTTGCACTATTTACATTTTACACATTTAGCAGATGCTCTTATCCAGAGCAACATTTCTTTGCATACAATCCATTTATATAGCTGGATATTTTTACTAAAGCAATTCAGGTTAAGTGCCTTGCTCAAGGGTACAACGGCAGTGCCCTACCTGGGAATTGAACCTGAAACCTCTGAGTTACAAGTCCAGTTCCTTAACCATTACACTACACTGCTGCCCACTGTACCAAATGGGAAAATTGCAGACATTGCCGAAAGGAGCAGCCAATGGGCCTGGATGAAGAGGAAAGATCATAATTGGCCTCCAAAGTAAACAAAGGAGGGGACACAAATGGAGGGGAGTGGTTCTGAGGCGAGGTGTTGTGGACCTTTCAACTAAACATCTATGATGGATGGTGCCCGCCTGATGACCCCAGTGGCATATTTGTCCAAGCTAATTTCATAACAACGACTCTGCAACAACTTCAGGACTGATACTCAGAGTCCACGGAACGGGGCCTGACCAATCTCAAAACCAGTGAAGAAACTAGTACCACCATCCTAGTAGCAGGAATATTCCAGCATGCAAGATTAATGCTTTTTATGCACAGGAATTTGTGTAATAGAAGTGATGTCATTGTTCATTTGGTTCCGTATGCAGCTAGGTTAGCAAAGCAAAACGTTTTTTTTTTATGGAAGCAGTGAGAATATTCGACCCACAGCAAGCTTGTACAGTAGATACAGATCCCCTTCCCTTGGATTCAATTCCACGGTTTGACAAAGATTGCAAATACGAAATTGACACATACAAAAACTATGCAAAAGAAATAACAGGAATTCCTTTGTGTGAATTTAGGTAAATTGCATCATGCAGCTGATATTTAGATGCACTGTCAGAAGAAAACGTATCAGAAGAAACATGGAATGACAGGGAAACATTAAAGGTTCGAACAATTATTCAGTTAAAACACAATAAAAACGTTTATAAAAAAGTTTCTCTCTTTTATTCTATTCAAACAACAGAATAAACAATGACTGGGTTACAAATCATTTTATTTTGCTACTAAACACTATCAACAGACCATATGATATAATGCTGAATACAATTTGACCATCTCCTTTAATGAGTGTGCAAGCACACAATGAGTAGTAATTAAATGACTAATTGAGATCAGTAAGTTAACTTAATTGAATGATTGTGTACAATTTGGCTTCATGAGGATGCTGCATCAGCACCTTGGTGCAGGAGGACTGAATTGCAGGTTTTGAAATCAAGCAGCAGAAACCACAGGGCCCTAGCTATAATGTAACTCGCAAAAAAACCAACTACAGGTCCCACAATGCACTCCTTCAGTCCTCAAGCACCATGCATGCGGAAATGGTATGTGTCCCTTTTCTGGCCATATTTAGAGCTGCACAGTGTAAAATTCTCCTCTGTTTTCATATCTCTTAGCTCAAAGTGACTGCACAGCCTATTCTCCCTGGTGTTCTCCGCCCTCCTGCTTCTCTCTCTCTCTCTCTTTCTCTCTCACAGTCTCTCTTGTATCTGCTCCAGATTACATTGTGTTGTCTGGATGGCAGTGCACCAGGGAGGGGATTTTGGCAAACACAGCAGAGGTGCACAGTTGGGAAAACCATTTCAAAGTTAGCTCACACAGGGCTGAAGACCTGCTTTGAGAACGTGAAGACACAGCAGGGGGAAGCCTTAGAGGGGTGTACGCATAAAGGCCTCTACATGCTTCTACGTAACTTGTGCGACTTCTTCTCGGCTTGTGCAATGCAACAATGTCGCAAGCACCCTGCAATATATACGTCTGCATAGGCTATGCGCAGCCTATGCAACATGTTGTCCTTACACTTCTGTACACTCGTAGGTGTCGATGTATTGAACAAACCAATCTTTCCTGAAGCTGGTTCATTTTATACCATGTTGAACAAATGATGCTAGCTAGCTATAGCTAGCATCATTTGTAGCTAGCTACTAGCTCAATGAACTGTGACCTATGAACTATGACAGCTCCTCCTCCATTCACTAACTAATCAATCAATGTTACGCAACATCTACATGAACGGTTGCACTGCGGTCGCGAGTTTGATTTTTGTGCTAGGTACACGACACCCTCTGAAACCCCCTCTGCGTAGGTCGCAAAGGCTGCTTTGATGTCGCAGAGCCCTGGTTGTGTTGCTGCCGTGTCGTTGTGCTTCGAGCATGTAGAAGCCTTAACTGGGGGGGCCCTCCTCTTTCCATTCTCATCATCCTCATGATCATCTCCTTCTTCTTCTTCACTCCCTCCTTTCTCCTCCGGCCAGTCCAGTGTATGACAATGCTGCTGTTTTCACATTTGGAATGCAACATCCTCTGTCAATTTAGGAGCACAGAGACGAGCACACGCTCTCCTCCAATGGGCATGCTACCACCCAGCACTTCGTGGTAGATCCACGGGCTGAGCTGTGCGGTAATTGCATCGGAGGCACATAAAACATTCGTACCAGTTGAAGGCAGACAGCATGCACCAAAATGAGTCGCTCATGCACAAAGAGAACACAAAAGCCCTGCCGACTCTAACCCAACCCTCCCTGTGCTACGCTACGGCTAAATATGTACAACCCTGTGGGGCTGCCGCCCACATTTGGCACTGGCACAGTGAATATTCAATGCCAGACTGTGAAGAGCATCCACAAACTATAACTCAGCGTCTTAGCAGGATGAGCCTGTTATTACTGTAGCGTAGAAGGATGAAACGAAGCAGCAGCATCGTGGCTGAGGTTAATCTCTCACACACTCTTTCTAGCCTCCTTACCGTGAACTCTCCCCTCACCCATAGGCCTGTGGGCTGATCAAAGGTCGTTGAAGAGAAGGTCTATATCTATGCTTTCTTCCTCTGTTCCTTGTCCCCTTCTCTACCTGATTCTCTTTCAAATAAATTATAAACTGAGTGTCGCCGATATCAAGCTGTTCAAAAAGAGAAAGTAGACAGCAGCCGGGTGTATGTTTGAAGTCAGCCTCTTTACTCTTGGAAAATAAAAGCATTGAGAGTGTTGTTTGATTATGCAAAGCACGTACCGAATGAGATCTAATTAGACTTCCACAAACAATGACAAATAAATGAACTGTATACATTTTACCATCTTCCCAGAGGTACACATCCCTTTCTGTACCCCCAAAGGTCCCTCACTGATTCTAGGTACAGGACAGCCGAAAAATGCTGGGTGAGTGGAGAAAAGACTTGACAAAGCGGTGTTCGAAACCGTTCACTTGTTCACTCGTTCACTCGTTCCCTATATAGTGTTCCTATATAGTGTTCCTGTGTAGTGAACGATTAAACTGTTTTCGGATACTACAACTGAACATCATTTGCGTTAAAAAAAATGTGCCGGATATTCAGGTGACGCAAGCGGATGCACCCAGTATCACGTAAACAAACCGAGCACTCATGACAGCAGGTTGAAATGTACTGAGGTAGTATCGGGTTTGCATGTTCAGTTTTGAATGTTAAATCCCAAATAAATTGTTGAAATTCTAATGATGTGCAAGTGTGGTTTTGTCAACTGTGGTGCTGTCTGCTAGCCACTGCTTTAGCCACCAATAGCTACCGTTACGGAAGTCGTGAGCTAACTAGCTCGTGTGCTAATGTTAGGATAACTCACGAGCTCACGACTAGCACCAACTCCCATAGCGATAATAACGGTAGCTATCGGTAGCTAAAGCAGTTAGCTAACGTTACCACCATGATTCCTGTTTCTGTTTTACTGCTGTTGGCTCAACTTTTGTTCTTGAGGCATAAACGGAGGTGTATGTATGACGGTATGACACGACCGCATTGCATTGTGGTACATGGGATAAATTGTAGGGTACATTCGCTGTTCACTACAAATCGCTGTGAATTGTGGGTATTTTTTCGTTCACTATATAGTGAACGAAATTAACAGTTTAGAATTCGAACAACACTACAAAATGGCGTACACACTATATAGTGCACTATATAGGGAATAGGAGTTTTCAACACAGCCATAGATGTAGCAATTAGTCTAGTGAAGGGGTTTGTGGGTAAACACAAAGAGGAAAATTCGGACAGAAGCAAAAAATGAAGATTTTGACCACCTAGAGCTGGAAGTAGCATAGCCACTACTGCATGTCTCCTTTACTGAAAGCGTTATGGCTCCCCACTAAAACGACCATTCATCAGGGCTTGTTTCCCTGTCAAAGTTTCATCTAATCTCTCATAAACCGGAGGCAAGCTTGACATTATTAATGCGCAACAGTGCTAGCCATACACATATGCCATACACTCAATGGCATCTGGGAAAAAACAACGCCTTTAAACAAATTACCTTATATATTATAAAAAGTTTATTGAAAGTGCAGCAATTAAATAGCAAAAATCTGATATGCATTTCAGTGGGAAAATATAAACATACAATGCAGCCGGCAGGCCAAATCATATCACCCCACAGAGCAATACCACGCAGGGTAGCACCTTGACACAAGGACTCTGTGCATCTCAGCCTGCTTGGCTGTCAGCAGTAAATAAACTTGTCCTCTGTAGAGAGGGTGGCTGCTCCACTGGCCCCGCACCACTCTGGCTCCAGATCCCCCAGGATCTCCTGCAGGGACTGGGCGGGCAGCTCTGGAAGTGGGGCATCCAGGTAGGCGGGGAGCCCCGGGATCCGTGTGCCCATGTGATGCTCTGGAACGTAACCGCTGTACTGTGAGATCCAACCAGCAGGGGCGTGTTCTCCTGCCCCAGGTCCCAGCACCCAGAGTCGGGTGAAGAGGGGCCCCCGGGCTGGGAGAGGGGGCCGCTGGGCCCGGTGCAGGAGGGCTGGAAGGCGTGGTTCTCATACAGGGCGAGGTTCTGAGCCAGCAGGGGGAACAGGAAGGCTTGCCTGAGCCCTGGGTCACATTCCCTGGCCTCTAGCGGAGAGGGGCTCCACACGGATGTGTGGTTGGCTGCCGACCCCCAGCTGGGAAGCTGGGGTGCCGGACTCTGCAGGGGGGGGCTGGAGCTGGTGCCCGGGAGCCTGCTGTGTCTCGGGGGGTTCCAGCGACCAGCGTCCCCCGGCAACCGTGGGGCCTCGTGTCCTCTGGCAGCAAGGGGCAGGAAGTGGCCATAGAAGCAGCTATCCTCCACTTCTTCCTTCACCTGAGTCAGGAACCGAGCCTGCAGAGGTGGAGTGCCCATCAGCAGGGGGCCCTGGAGCCCAGCCTGGCCCAGCTGTGAGAGCCCGTTCCCTGAGGAGTGATGGTATGGAGGTGGGGGCAGAGTTTGGTCAGGGGCACAGGGGCTGGAGTCCGGCGTCACTGGTTCTGCCTCCCAGGTGGGCTTCTTTTTGGCGGCTTTGTTCTTTAGCGTTCTGGCCCTCCTGTTCTGGAACCACACCTGAAGGAAACAATCAGACAAACAAACCAACGTTAAATCTCAAGCTGTATTTAGTTGCTTTTTATGGGAATAGCAAAGCTTTCAATTGATGGGTTAATCATTTTCAAAACAATTAAGAGCGACAATGCAGAATACAATCAGAGCCCTCTGGCTAATCTCATCTTGTTGCAGCCATTTGGCATCATGTTTTCTATCTTTAACCCCCAAAACAATAGATAAAACCAGAAGAGCATAGATATCACTTTGTGATAACACAATGTGCAGAAACCCAACAGACTATCAGCTGCCCACACACTCGATGTCTGTACACAAAACTGCTTCTGTGTAATCAGTTCTGGATTGTTTCAGGGCTGAGGTGTGTGCATGTGCTCACCTGGATGCGGGACTCTGGCAGCCCGGTGGTCTGAGACAGTGTCTCCCGCAAGCCGATGCCTGGGTATGGGTCTGTCTCGAAGGTCACCCTCAGAAGCTCCACGTGCTCCTTGGAGAAGCTGGTTCTCTTTCTGCGGCTAGCATTTCTGGAGGGGGTATCAGTTGCTGGCTGTCTCAGGATTTCTGGAGAAAAAAACACAGGACACAGGCCACATTAGCCCAGAGTGGGAGATAAGAGATAGCACATAGACACATATAAAGATAGAGGTTTTCGGGTGCTACTGCAGGCACTGGTTTCCTTATTGGTTTTATTTACTTATTTATTTGTAACAAATTTTACCAATTTTAATTCATTTCTGAAAGCTCGCATCATTGCTGCGTCTTCATTCTCCATCTTCCACCCACCTGGCTCATTCGGGAAAGTGCAGACTAGCACGTGTGTCACTCTGCAATCCACCGGCTGAGCTGCGCCACTATTGCGCTGGAGGATTGCATTTCTAGCGTAGCTGGCACAGACAGACCACATGCACCCCCAATTACCCGATGAGTCACTACCTAGCCATTAGTACAGTTAAAATGTACTTCAAACAAGAAAAGCTTTCAAACTGAGCTTCACTGATTATAAACTGTAGTTTATAGGAATATTTTTTTGTCTTATTAACCATCAAGACACTAAATGTCACTTCTCACAGATTTACTTAAAATATATAAAATCATTCTTGTAGCACATATGCACATTTAGAGCAACACACAGGTTTTGACATACAACATTGACTGCACATTATCATTTTCCGGCTTGCCATATAGCATTTCAGTTATAGAAATTCACCGAGTTACTTCTTTAGTGGGAGTACCGGGATATGAACTCATAAACCAGGGGTCATTTCCATAGTGCCACCGTCCACAGAATAGTCAGAATAAGGCTGTGGAATCTTGTCTTACCGCTGCAGGGTTCCTTCCACATGATGTTGTCTGTCAGTGTGTCTCTGGGGTTCTGGGGGAAGTACAGGTTCTCTCTGAGTGTAGATACACCTCTGGTGCTCTCTGATTTCTGAAGCATCCCTATTTATACAAACCCTTCACCCCCCCAGAGCTACGCCCCTTACATGGGATGCTGGCGGAGTGTGTATGTGTCGGGGGTGGGGGCGCCTTTGAAGGTCAAAGGTGTGGGGGAATCACACTTGCCTGGCCTCCAAACCTCCCAATACACCATCAACACATCAGCTGAACCCTTCAAAGAAGAGGTAACACCTGGCCACACAGGTAACAAAGTGCTGAAGTGATATTGTTCCAAACAAAAAAAAACATTAGAACTGTGCATAAAAATGTTTGCTTCAAGGGGTGCCAAAACAAACTCCCACGAGTTCCAGAATGTTCCATCCTGGCGTTTGTGTAAGATCTTCCGCAAGAGACTCAAAACCCACCTTTTCAGACTCCACTACCACTGAACTCTGAACATCTAGCTAATTTTCACCACCACTGCCTGTTTGTTCAACACTATATACCCCTGCTTACTCCATTTAATTAAAAAATTAAAAACGTACTAACCTTTTCCTTCCCAGTGTTACAGGTATTATATGCTAAATGCCTAAAATGTAAATGTAAGTGGCATAAGTGTAAGCATGAGAAACTTTCAATACATTCAACAAACCAGTTTGTTTATTGCATTTGTGAGCCATTATGTATACCATTAACATATCTTTATGTACGTATGTTGCTTATTCGGTTTTGAGGATTGGCTTTACATATGCAGTGTGATCTAAAAAATCGTATCATTTGCAATGGTAAATACATGAAGGAAGGTTTTCGTAAGCCTGTTGATAACAATTTGTAACATTAATTAATGCTAACTGCCTATTGGGTTTAAACGTGTAGTAAAATTGTTCACATAAATATTATAGCAAACCTAAGACATTTTGAACAACTGAAGAACACTTTGAAAAAATTACAAACCCATTCATTATTACAAATTCAAATTCAATTAATCTGAGCTTCAATGGACAATAAATATTACAATACAAAGGTAATATATTTTGCAAGAAATAAATGAAAAAAGAGCTTAAATGGACTAACTTGCCGGAAGGCTCGTTTGAAAAGAAAAAGAATCCCATCTGTCCCATATTACAAACATTCACAGAAGATTTAGATGCTATGCTAAAAAAAGTGTTTCATTATAATTGCTCTGTAAACAAGCACCCTGGCCTATTTTAATCAATATAACAAAAGATAGAAAAATTATTAACTCAACTCAAGTAGCCTTTTGTAAAAAAAAGTTACACACTAATCAATGCAAGCTACCTGAATACAACCTGTTTGCAACTACTGTTTTTCCCCTATTCAGATACAACACAGATGATAAAGGCAATCAAAGGTGTTAAAACAAGGATAGCTCACTGCTACTTTGCCAGTGGTGGTGCAATCCCCTTTCAGATGGGCACTCTCTGCCAGGCCAAGGGGACAGAACCCAGTCTTGTCCATACATGCAGGGCCCAGCTGCCATCTGATCACATGACCAGAGCGGCACAGACAAACTGTGACCTCTCACTCCTATAGCATCCTTATTAATTTCGCACATAACAATCTGATAATTTCCACATTTTGCTGTATGAAGTTTGCCATATCTAACAGTCAAATGGAACAGTCCACACAGAATTAACTTTATTCATTGCACTTGGGGAAATAAGATATACAAATATTACATCTTCTATGACTATGAGACAGCATTAAAAACTGGACAACATAAGACCTGGTGTAACTTACCACTGGACCAAGCATTACATTGACATTTTCATTTTACATTTACATTTACATTTTAAGCATTTAGCAGACGCTCTTATCCAGAGCATACCATATCTGTAACACTGGGAAGGAAAAGGTTAGTAATTATTTTATTTTTTAAATATTAAATTGAGTGAGCAGTGATACATAGTGTTGAGCAAGTAGGCAGTGGTGATAACAATTAGCTAGATGTACAGAATTCAGTGGTAGTGGAGTCTGAAAAGGTGGGTTTTGAGTCTCTTGCGGAAGATCGCAAGTGATTCCGCGATCCTGAGCAAAGAAGCAAATAATTTCATTTAAAAATAAATTCGTCCACACATATAAGACACTTGAAACCTAACATATGGATTAAACCTAACAGCTGGGGAATTGAATACGTACTCAATCTATACACTAAGAACTATCATTAATGTATCTGATAACCAAAGGGAGAATTGGCCACCAAAATTGTTTGCTGTAGCTGCTGGCATGATGAATCCTGCAAAACACACATTGATGTCCTTGATATATAACAGTAAAAAGTTAAATAAATGTCTTCATAAGGTTTTTTTATTTCATAGTTTAATAAACAGTAGGCTACTTGTATGAAGGAAGCCAAATAATAAAATCTGTAGAATTACGGATATTCCTATATTTTAAGGTTTGACAATCTAACTAATATTTACAATAAACTGCTAATTTAAAGCTAATTTAAATAATTTAAAACTATTTTTTTAAACGAATAGGTCTACCCAATTACATACAAGCAGTTTGTAAGTGTAAAATCTCATCTCAGCCTCTGTAGTCCGAAGATGAAATGCTGTAGGTCAATCGATAACTTTGCAAAAAGCTTGCTCATAGCAAAGTATTACATAGCAACCACTTCACACCTAGGAATGCGCCTGGTCACATTAAAGCAATGTAATCCACTAATCAAGGCTCGCTCGTCCAAAACTATTCATACCATTAGCCTACCATTTTATTCATTCTATTGAGGGGATGAGTGTGCTCAAAAGCATTGTCTTAAATCAACACTTAAACTCAACCCTGTTTCACAGGTAATCGTTCAACCATTCACTGACAGTAACAAGTCTATGGTTGCCTCTTTATTAATTTGCTGTTGTAAACAAACATGATTACAAATGTATTACAAACATGAACAAATTGTGTAAAAACAAACTTTGAACAAACTTACTGTTTGTTTGAACTCTGAACTTTGAACACACTTACGGGTTGTTTTCATGATATGTTGACATTTGAAATGGTTATATTTTTAATGACCAAAAATATGAAATTATCTCCCAAGCAGCGAGGTGGGCGCTTTTTCATTACAGTAGTAACTTGGAGCTACGAACTACAGAGCTCTGGGAGGCACTGACAATCAAGGAACTAATAGAGGGGGGGGGGTGCAAGGAGAATAAGGAGGTACAAGGAGTATAAAGACCTACATAATTCCTAGAATAAAAAATGCACAAATAGAATAAAGGAAATTGTATCTAATGTTGTGTAGGGGAGAGCGGGGTATGTTGTCACACTTTTCACTCTGTCTTACCTGTACTGGGCGCAATACATCACAATGGTATAAATGTCATACCAAATGAAAGGTGGAAGTCTTGGGCACATATTTTGTATTACAGTTTTTCTCCATTGTATACACACAAAAAATGGAACTATGCACACAATTCTGAAAATTTGAAGCTCATGTATCAACAACAAGACTCCAGACTGCTAAACTCTAAACACAATTCTATTGTTTTCACTCAAATAGCAATTCTAAATCACATGTTTGCAAAACTCTAAGCACAAATCTCATCATTTAGCACATTTTGTTCACCTGGAAAACACTGGCCTTCAAAATGCCACACCCTAATTACCAATTGGTCTCACTCACTTCTCACCTGTTCAAACTCAATTGGCAAAACACTTCAATCATGTGTCAGAGCATAAAAGAGGCCTCGGGTGACCTCTACTGCGTTGGGGGGGAAAAATGGAGCAGCATGATGAGAATAGGTAACCACTTCAGTAGTCTTCTATACTCTCTACAGTAATTACAGTAATGTAACTTTATGGTTTCTATGGATATATACAATGCTTAGAGAAATGCATAGTGTAATGTTGTTTTGTCTTACATTTATGAAATATGTGTAGCCTATACTGTATATACTTTTCACAGAATAGAAGGATGACCAGCAAGAGGTGGCAGAGGCTGGAAATTTACAGATGAGCAAGAGACCACCAAAATCAACATGGTGTTGGCTAATGCCATTACACTGAGGGAAATTACGTAAAGACAGAGTCATACAAGGCAATGTCCTCTTCCCAAACATTGACCTGGTCAGCCTGTCCACAATAGATTGTGTCCTGAAGAAACACCAGCTTCGAATGAAACCGGTATATTGCGTACCGTTTGAGCGCAACGCTGACAGAGTGAAGGAGCTACGTTACCAATATGTGCAAGTGAGTACAGCAGGTTACTGTAACTGACCATATCCTTTCAGTACTCTGTATGGACATGTCACTATGCACCTCAGTATTCCTGTATGTAGGCCTATAGCTGGTCCTGTATGTAGGCCTACTGTCTGATATGGTGATTTTCTCTTTTTCAGAGTGCTTGAACTTGATGCCAGTGCTGCTCCACCTGAATACATATTCATTGACGAGGCAGGGTTCAACCTGACCAGGACCAGGCGGCGGGGGAGGAACATCATTGACAACCGTGCCATCGTCGATGTCCCTGGCCTGCGTGGGGGAAATGTGACCATGTGCGCAGCCATTGGTCACCGTGGGGTCATCCATCACCATGCCCAATTTTGGCAGTGTGACGACATCCACGCAGATGCATGCCAGGGGTGGATCCGCCACGGCAGGCGCTGCTTGGCCAGGGAGAACATTGCATGCGATGTAGATGAGGTCCTCTGGCCTGATCAGGATCGGAGGCGGGATGACTGATTTACATGTACACCTGTTTGCATTTACATTTACCTGTTCCATCGCATTTTACTGTATTTATTTTTTGTTCTTTTTTGGGGGGGTCTATGGACATTTTACTGTATTTTACAGTAACAAATAAATATTTGCTTTGTTACCTTTTTTTATTTGTGCACTGATTTCACAGAGTTTTGCCAAAATAGGTAACATTTGTGTATTCTCAGAACTCTATCAATATTGCAGTATCAACTATAAGTTTACAGTATGACTCTGGGAAGCAGGGTTGTGAGTTTAGCCCAATTGGAGCTCATTGGATAGACAAATGTGCATTGTATCCTATTCTGATACAATGATTGTGTCAATGCAATATTTATATGATATATTCACAGTATTGTATTACAATATGGCAACAGTCTTTATACTGTACCATAAAATTGCTACCTATTTTGAGACAAAAAAAGCCTTAAACCTTAAAGGAGAAAAAGGAAACAATTTTATACAATTGAATATGTAACATGGCCTCATGAAGCCAAAACATATATAAACAGTATTTTGATGGTTGTGTTTTAAATTTATTACACCAGTGTTTAATTGATGCTCTGTAAGAGATATTCATATGATCGCTGTGTGTATCGTTTTGGTGGAAATAATCAGTTTTGAGAAGAGAGAACATGGTTTTGAGTGCAGTGTTTCATTTTGCAAGAGATTTGTGGAGTTTTGCCAAAATGGTTAACTCTTTTCAGTTTTGTGTTTAGAGTTTTGAGAAATTTAGCTATAGTTTCAGAAAACGTGTTTAAACGATTGAGAAAAACTGTAATTGCATTTTCATGTATTATTTCAGTATGGAGTTGTAGACAGTTAAATAGAAGGTGTGCACTTGTGACAACTTACCCCATCAGGGGTAAGTTGTCACACTATGTCATAGTATGTGGGGTAAGTTGTCACATTGGATTATCAACAAATAAGAATACAACACAATAATTGTGAATAAAACATTTTTTACTTTCAAATTCAAAACCAAGTACATTTAATTACAGAACTCATTCATTAAAGAGCAAAATGCACAACGAAACACATCTAATCAGACTCATCTTCAGAGTCACAGTTCTGGCACAAATAAATTGTCTGGCCTGGGGTGCAAGCATCATGGGCCCACTTCTTGCATCTCAGACACTGCACCCAAGTCTCTTTTGGGCGGCTGTTAGAAAATGGCTCCATGCAGACTAGGCAGAAGCACTCCTCTTCATCTGCTGATGACTCGTCTATTTTTCTTTTTACCCTTGCCTTTTTGTTCCCCAGAAACAGCCTGTTTTTAGATTGTGATTTTTCCATTTGTAGTGCTTGCTTCACGGGTGTGTCTGTTAGAATTGCGGTTCTGCGCCGCTTTCTTCCATTATTAGTTTATTTTCGGGGACCAGCTCTTGGAAATGGCCGGAGGTCCTCTGGAGTTGGTAGTCTGCTGCCAGCACTGGCATTGCTGGGTAAGGGTGAGCTGGCATGGGAACTGAACGGGTCTACATTTTAACATTTTTACATTTTAAGCATTTAGCAGACGCTCTTATCCAAAGCGACTTACAAAATGTGCATTAATACAAGGTAAGAACAATCATAGTTAGCGCACAAGATCAGTGCAGTAAAACGGCAATAGACATAATTGCAGGCGTCTGCATATCATACCTGTAACACTGGGAAAGAAAAGGTTAGTGGGTTGTTTTTTGTTTTTGTTTTTTTGTACAGTGTAGAACAAGTAAACAGTGGTGACGACAGATTGACTAGATGGACAGTGTTCAGTGGTAGCGGAGTCTGAAGAGGTGGGTTTTGAGTCTCTTGCGGAAGATTGGAAGTGATTCCGCAGTCCTGACCGATTGCGGGAGGTCGTTCCACCAACGAGGGACCAGGACAGAGAAGAGGCGAGACCGCGAGGAGCGGCTGCCAGGCGCCCGGAGGGATGGGGCAGTCAGTTTGCCAGCGGAGGCGGAGCGGAGGGGTCTGGGCGGGGTGTAGGGAGTGATGAGTGACTGGAGGTATGGGGGAGCAGTACCTCTGGCCGCTTGAAAAGCAAGCACCAGTGACTTGAATCTGATGCGTGCTGCGATGGGGAGCCAGTGCAGAGAGGAGAGTAGAGGGGTGACGTGGGTGAACTTCAGCTGGTTGAACACCAGGCGAGCAGCAGCATTCTGGACTAGTTGCAGTGGCTTGATGGCACAGGCTGGGAGGCCTGCCAGCAAGGAATTGCAGTAGTCCAGACGTGAGATCACCAGGGCCTGGACCAGAGTTGAGTGGCCTCTTGGGTGAGGAACGGTCAGATCCTCCGGATGTTATGGAGGGAGAAACGGCAGGACCGAGTGATCGCTGCAATATGGCTCGAGAAGCACAGCTGGTTGTCCAGGGTTACCCCAAGACTCCTGGCAGACTGGGACGGAGACACTATGGAGCCTTCCACGGTGATTGACGCATCAATCATCGGGAGCCCTTCGCTGGGAGGAAGAGCAGCTCTGTCTTCCCCAGGTTCAGCTTCAGGTGGTGGGTGGACATCCATGCGGAGATGTCAGCCAGGCATGCAGAGATCCGTGCCGGGACCTGGGTATCAGATGGAGGGAAGGAGAGAAAGAGTTGTGCCAGGCACAAGCTGTGTCTGTGCTTGTGCCTGGCAGGGCAGGGTTGGTACTGGGGCCTGGCAGGGTAGGGTTGGTACTGGAGCCTGACGGGGCAGGGCGATCCGTAACATAGGATGGCGCAAACTCAGTTTCCAAAAATACATCCCTGTTGTAAGGCTGTACCCCAGCTACCCTAAAGCCAGCCTGAATGTTCAAGGGGTTGCCGCCACAGGATAAGCGATTGCCACAATCCCAGGAATGTCATAAATTGACATTGTTTTCCCAGGATTGTTCCTCATCCATGCATCACACGCTGTGTTGATGTGCCTTTTAGCGGCCCGTAGACAGACCTGTCTAAGGGTTGAAGCCGATGAGAGCAGTGGGGTGGGAATGACACCATAATTATGCCGTTTTTCTTTGGCATAATTGAGTCCATCAATGGACATATGAGATATGTGGTTGTCCAAAAGCAGTAAACATGGTTTCTCCTTTGAGCATTTTGTATGCTCAGTGAAATGTTTCAGGAAGTCAAAAAGTGCACATCTTTCATCCACCCCGGGATTTGCCGCTCCCCTGCTGCCAGGTGGTCCGCTGTTTAAAAAATGGTCGCGAAAGTTGACACGGGAAATATGAAATATGGAGGCATACTATTTCCTGTGGCTGACACAACACAGGCCAGTGTGACAAGCGTCCCCCTTTCAGCGGAGGTCAGCGACCCTACTTGTTTGAATCCGTGTCTGGCCACTACTTTGTCAGGTTTATGGACCGTGGTCACCCCAGTTTCGTCGACATTCCATATGTCCCCTGGTCCAAATTGATGTCTGTCTAGCACATTTGCTAAATTGTCGAAGAAGGCATTGACATTTTCTCGGTTGAAGCTACTAGCTCTGGCAAGGCTAGTTGCCTCAGACTTTCTTATCGACAGCATTGGGTGCCTTTTTAAGAAAGCTGTAAACCACTCCGAGCTGGCCTTTTCTGTTTCTGCCCACATTGGTGTGAACTTCAGCTTGTGTGCCACAGCAAACTGGTAGGCAAGTCTTTTGATCTCACTTGGCGACAGACCAAAATAAATGTCAGCTGACCTTGCAATATAATGAACAAGCTGCATCTCCAAATCAGGTGGAAATACCTGCCGTGGCTTTCTATAGCCAACCACTGTTGTTGGCATGGCTGCCTGACTGACAATTTATTCGCTGGTAACCTGTTCACAATACCGAGTCAGAGTACGGTCATTTATATTAAAATCGTTTGCTGTGCTTCTGATTGATTTGTTCTCCAGCTTCACCTGTCTGACTGCCTTCAACATCATATCAGGTGCGGTGCTGCCATTCTCTGTCTTTCTTTTATAATTTCTCACCATCATCTCACTTTATTTTGTTCCTTCGTTTGTTCGTTCCTTTCTTCCTTCCCTCAATGCTTCTTTCCTTCAAAAACAAATTTAAATTAGCCTCATGTGACAACTTGCCTCAAAGCCATTGAGACAACTTGCCCCAAATGGGCATGTGGGCAAATGTTTGTTAAATCTCACGGCTAGTTCAACATAGTACTGCAGCTAACATATCAAGAAACACCTTATTGTTTCCTTTATTCGGTACACAAATATAATTTAGAACATTTATACCTAACACAGTTTTATTACATAAAATGTAAGATGCCATTTACTTACTTTCGAAGGAGACAAACACAAAACTTGTGCTCACATGTAACTAAAGAAGCCTTTGACCACCTGTGAAAAGGAATTTGAATCTGGCCCTAGTTGCAACAAAGTAGCTATTTGATTTTTGAGATAGCGCCTCTGTGGTTGGAGGTATGAACAGTGTGACAACTTACCCCGCTTTCCCCTACTGTAGAATACAACTTCTGATGTATTTTTGTGTTCCTTCATATTCTTCATATTGCAGCACCCCGGGCATATTTGAGAGTAGGACAACATCGGTTGTTTAACCATGGCGAAGAGTGATGGGTGTGCATATTTCAGGAGACCCAGTATGTTCTGGATAACAACAATCGTCCTCTCCTTTGGATATTACACGGTATGTTTAATAGCGTTTGTAAAGGTCAACGTTCGTGCTGTTCGCTAGTTTAGCTTTTTTTCTGGTTTGTTGCATTCTCAATACCTAATGGTGTCACCGCAAACACATTACGGGTGGCGCGAACCCAAACGTACAGTGCTAGCTAACACATTTGTTTAACTAGATAGATGCAAACAATGTCATAATACTGTAAAAGTATAAATTAACTCTGATCGTGTCACGCATACTCTGACTTTTCATGCTGGCTGCTGTGTTAAAGTAGTATGCATAGAGTTCAAGTTTGTTATCTAGTTAAGTTAGCTTTACCAGCTAGCTACATTGGAAACGAGAGTCATCTTTATGATGGCTCGCCAACCACCATATAAATAATGATTCCTTTAACATTGACATTACGTTTTCCTAGATCATATTGACGGCATGTGATTTAATGGTGCACCAAACTTGATTCAACTGAATTGATTGAAATCAAGACAAATGGCCCTATCTCTGCAAAGGGATTGTTTATTGATTTAAAGAGCATGTGTTGCCTATAGAATTGCTAGTAAACACTGGCATCGTACATGGGACCACGGGCGTCGTGGGATGGCCAAGGGCTGAAGGAGACCGCTGGGGCGTGCATTAGAGATCTTGGACCGAGCACAGGGCACACAAGCTGCCACAAATTCAGCCGTGTCGTCCTTCATGGTGGGTCACCAAAATCTACGAGACATGAAAGCTAAAGGAGTTGTTTGCGATCAGAGGGTATGGGCCATTCCTGCACCGCCTGCACCTTGGCGGGGTCCATCTCCAGATGGCCTCGGGAGATAATGAACCCTAAAAACTGGACAGTCTTTATGGAAATCACATTTCTCTGCTTTAATGAACAATTGGTTCTCTAGCAGTCTCTGGATAACCCGGCGTACATGCTGTATGTGTTCCTCGAAGGTTTTAGAGAAAATCAGAATGTCATCCAGGTAGACATAAACAAACTGGGACAGCATGTCCCGGAAGACGTCGTTCACCAATCCCTGGAAGACGGCAGGAGCGTTGGTGAGTCCAAATGGCATGGCCAGGTATTCATAATGACCGGTGTGAGTGTTGAATGCGGTCTTCCATTCGTCCCCCTCCCGAATCCGGACCAGGTGGTAGGCGTTGCGGAGATCCCTCCTGGAGATTGTCGAATGCCGAAGACATCAATGGGAGTGGGTAGTGGTTCTTCACGGTAATAGCATTGAGACCTCGGTAATCAATGCAAGGATGCAAAGTCCCATCTTTTTTCTTAACAAAGAAGAAACCGGCGCCAGCGGGGGATGACGAAGGGTGGATGATCCCTGATGACAATGAGATGGCGATGTACTCCTCCATGGCTTTGTTCTCTGGGACAAACAATGAGCATAGGTGGCCTCTAGGAGGCATTGAACCAGGAAATAGGTCGATAGGGTAGTCGTAGGCGCGATGAGGTGGTAAGGTGCAGGCACGGGACTTGCTGAAAGCCTGGCCGAGGTCGTGGTATTCAGAGGGCATGAGTGACAGGTTGACCGGTCTTTCTCTAGCCACGGGTGTGGAGTCTCCAGGGGTAGCTGTGGAACGAAGGCATGACTTCTGACAGTAAGAGCTCCACTCCCGGATGTTTCCAGTGGTCCAGTCAATACTGGGATTGTGGGTCGCCAGCCAGGGTCCGCCAAGCACCACTGGAGCGTGGGGAGACTCCATGAGATAGATTGCTAGCTTTTCTCTGTGATTCCCGGAAACAAGCAGCTCCAGGGGCTGGGTGATCTCCTGAATTTCCGTTAGAAGCGTACCTGTCAGGGTCTTGGTCTGGAGAGCCGGGATTCCCATGCGACGAACCAGGGTAGGGCAGATGAGGTTGGCATCGGCCCCCGAGTCAATCAGGGCCTGCACCGGAAACTGCTCTCCTTGCCAGGAGAGGAGGACGTGGAGCATGGGACGTTGGGGTGGGAAGGTTGATAGCTGAGAGGCGCCTGTCAGAACCTCCCTCTTCACTGACGGGCATTGTCTTTTACCGGGCACGAAGACCGGAAATGTCCTCTGCCTCCGCAGTAAAGGCAAAGTCCCCCCTCCCGGCGGCGCTGGCATTCGGCCTTGGATAGATGGGTCCAATTCAATTGGGCTCCGTGATCGCTGTGGGTTGAGCAGGGGAGTTGGATCGCATTGCAGACTGGAAGTGGGGGGAAGCAGGGGATTCGCGATGTCTCTTTCCTCTCTCCAGTAGACGAGTGTCGATGCGGATGGCTAGGTCCACGAGTCTGTCCAGGTCCGGAGGTAGGTCGCACACAGTCAGTTTGTCGAGTATCCTCTCGGAAAGGCCGTGCATGAAAGCATCGTAGGTGGCCTCGGAATTCCATCCTGCTGAGGTAGCCAGGGTCCGGAACTCGATGGAGTAGTCTGAGACGGATTGGTCTCCCTGGAGCAGACAAAGCAGTTGGCAGAAACGAGACTGGGACACAGACGAATACGGGAGCACGAACAAAAACACGATGAACAAAAACACGATGAACAAAAACACAGGTAAACAGAGAAACCGCTGGAGAGTTGTGTAGGCATAAGCAAAGCACAAGACAATCTGGCAACGGACATGGGAAAACGCACAGCTTATATACATTTAGACATAACGAGAAACAATCAGGAATTAACATGAATGCAGCAGACTGCAATCAGACACATGAGGAACAGGTGAAAACGATAATACAATGACGAGACTGGGAACAGGTAAGCGATAGTAAAAACACGGACCAGACAACCAGGAAAACATGGAATAAACTACAAACACCTAATTACAGGGAACACGAACACGAGACATGACACATATTTAGAGCTGCACAGTATAAAATGCTCCTCTGTTTTCATATCTCTTAGCTCACAGTGACTGCACAGCCTATTCTCCCTGGTCTTCTCCGCCCTCCTGCTTCTCTCTCTCTCTCTCTCACAGTCTCTCTTGTATCTGCTCCAGATTACATTGTGTTGTCTGGATGGCAGTGCACCAGGGGGGGGCAAGCACAACAGAGGTGCACAGTTGGGAAAAACATTTCAAAGTTAGCTCACACAGGGCTGAAGACCTGCTTTGAGAATGTGAAGGCACAGCAGGGGGAAGCCTTAGAGGGGTGTACGCATAAAGGCCTCTACATGCTTTTACGTAACTTGTGTGACTTCTTCTCGGCTTGTGCAATGCAACAATGTCGCAAGCACCCTGCAATATATACGTCTGCATAGGCTATGCGCAGCCTATGCAACATAGTGTCCTTACACTTCTGTACACTTGTAGGTGTCGATGTATTGAACAAAACAACCTTTCCTGAAGCTGGTTCATTTTATACCATGTTGAACAAATGATGCTAGCTAGCTATATCGTTAGCTACTAGCTCAATGAACTGTAACTTATGAACTATGACAGCTCCTCCTCCATTCACTAACTAATCAATCAATGTTACGCAACATCTACATGAACGGTTGCGCTGCGGTCGCAAGTTTGATTTTTGTGCTAGGTACACGACACCCGCGTAGGTCGCAAAGGCTGCTTTGATGTCGCAGAGCCCTGGTTGTGTTGCTGCCGTGTCGTTGTGCTTCGAGCATGTAGAGGCCTTAACTGGGGGGGCCCTCCTCTTTCCATTCTCATCATCCTCATGATCATCTCCTTCTTCTTCTTCACTCCCTCCTTTCTCCTCCGGCCAGTCCAGTGTATGACAATGCTGCTGTTTTCACATTTGGAATGCAACATCCTCTGTCAATTTAGGAGCACAGAGATGAGCACACGCTCTCCTCCAATGGGCATGCTACCACCCAGCACTTCGTGGTAGATCCACGGGCTGAGCTGTGCGGTAATTGCATCGGAGGCACATAAAACATTCGTACCAGTTGAAGGCAGACAGCATGCACCAAAATGAGTCGCTCATGCACAAAGAGAACACAAAAGCCCTGCCGACTCTAACCCAACCCTCCCTGTGCTATGCTACGGCTAAATATGTACAACCCTGTGGGGCTGCCACCCACATTTGGCACTGGCACAGTGAATATTCAATGCCAGACTGTGAAGAGCATCCACAAACTATAACTCAGCGTCTTAGCAGGATGAGCCTGTTATTACTGTAGCGTAGAAGGATGAAACGAAGCAGCAGCATCGTGGCTGAGGTTAATCTCTCACACACTCTTTCTAGCCTCCTTACTGTGAACTCTCCCCTCACCCACAGGCCTGTGGGCTGATCAAAGGTCGTTGAAGAGAAGGTCTATATCTATGCTGTCTTCCTCTGTTCCTTGTCCCCTTCTCTACCTGATTCTCTTTCAAATAAATTATAAACTGAGTATCACCGATATCAAGCTGTTCAAAAAGAGAAAGTAGACAGCAGCCGGGTGTATGTTTGAAGTCAGCCTCTTTACTCTTGGAAAATAAAAGCATTGAGAGTGTTGTTTGATTATGCAAAGCACGTACCTTGTTGCATTGAACGAAGGAGATCGAATTAGACTTCCACAAACAATGACAGATAAATGAACTGTATAAATTTTACCATCTTCCCAGAGGTACACATCCCTTTCTGTACCCCCAAAGGTCCCTCACTGATTCTAGGTACAGGACAGCCGAAAAATGCTGGGGTTGTGTTCGAAACCGTTCACTCGTTCACTCGTTCCCTATTCCCTATATAGTGTTCCTATATCATGTTCCTATGTAGTGAACGATTAAACTGTTTTCGGATACTACAACTGAACATCATTTGCGTCAAAAAAAAAGTGCCGGATATTCAGGTGACGCAAGCGGATGCACCCAGTATCACGTAAACAAACCAAGCACTCATGACAGCAGGTTGAAATGTACTGAGGTAGTATCGGGTTTGCATGTTCAGTTTTGAATGTTAAATCCCAAATAAATTGTTGAAATTCTAATGATGTGCAAGTGTGGTTTTGTCAACTGTGGTGCTGTCTGCTAGCCACTGCTGCCATAGCGATAATAACGGTAGCTATCGGTGGCTAAAGCAGTTAGCTATCGTTACCACCATGATTCCTGTTTCTGTTTTACTGCTGTTGGCTCAACTTTTGTTCTTGAGGCATAAACGGAGGTGTATGTATGACGGTATGACACGACCGCATTGCATTGTGGTACATGGGATAAATTGTAGGGTACATTCGCTGTTCACTACAAATCGCTGTGAATTGTGGGTATTTTTTCGTTCACTATATAGTGAACGAAATTAACAGTTTAGAATTCGAACAACACTACAAAATGGCGTACACACTATATAGTGCACTATATAGGGAATAGGGAGTGGTTTCGAACACAGCCATAGATGTAGCAATTAGTCTAGTGAAGGGGTTTGTGGGTAAACAAAAAGAGGAAAATTCGGACAGAAGCAAAAAATGAAGATTTTAACCACCTAGAGCTGGAAGTGGCATAGCCACTACTGCATGTCTCCTTTACAGAAAGCGTTATGGCTCCCCACTAAAACGACCATTTATCAGGGCTTGTTTCCCTGTCAAAGTTTCACCTAATCTCTCATAAACCGGAGGCAAGCTTGACATTATTAATGCGCAACAGTGCTAGCCATACACATATGCCATACACTCAATGGCATCTGGGAAAAAACAACACCTTTAAACAAATTACCTTATATATTATAAAAAGTTTATTTAAGTGCAGCAATTAAATAGCAAAAATCTGATATGCATTTCAGTGGGAAAATATAAACATACAATGCAGCCGGCAGGCTAAATCATATCACCCCACAGAGCAATACCACGCAGGGTAGCACCTTGACACAGGGACTCTGTGCACTTCAGCCTGCTCGGCTGTCAGCAGTAAATAAACTTGTCCTCTGTAGAGAGGGTGGCTGCTCCACTGGCCCCGCACTCTGGCTCCAGATCCCCCAGGATCTCCCGCAGGGACTGGGCGGGCAGCTCTGGAAGTGGGGCATCCAGGTAGGCGGGGAGCCCCGGGATCCGTGTGCCCATGTGATGCTCTGGAATGTAACTGCTGTACTGTGAGATCCAACCAGCAGGGGGCGTGTTCTCCTGCCCCAGGTCCCAGCACCCAGAGTCGGGTGAAGAGGGGCCCCCGGGCTGGGAGAGGGGGCCGCTGGGCCCGGTGCAGGAGGGCTGGAAGGCGTGGTTCTCATACAGGGCGAGGTTCTGAGCCAGCAGGGGGAACAGGAAGGCTTGCCTGAGCCCTGGGTCACATTCCCTGGCCTCTAGCGGAGAGGGGCTCCACACGGATGTGTGGTTGGCTGCCGACCCCCAGCTGGGAAGCTGGGGTGCCGGACTCTGCAGGGGGGGGCTGGAGCTGGTGCCCGGGAGCCTGCTGTGTCTCGGGGGGTTCCAGCGACCAGCGTCCCCCGGCAACCGTGGGGCCTCGTGTCCTCTGGCAGCAAGGGGCAGGAAGTGGCCATAGAAGCAGCTATCCTCCACTTCTTCCTTCACCTGAGTCAGGAACCGAGCCTGCAGAGGTGGAGTGCCCATCAGCAGGGGGCCCTGGAGCCCAGCCTGGCCCAGCTGTGAGACCCCGTTCCCTGAGGAGTAGTGGTATGGAGGTGGGGGCAGAGTTTGGTCAGGGGCACAGGGGCTGGAGTGTGGCGTCACTGGTTCTGCCTCCCAGGTGGGCTTCTTTTTGGCGGCTTTGTTCTTTAGCGTTCTGGCCCTCCTGTTCTGGAACCACACCTGAAGGAAGCAAGCAAACAAACAAACCAACGTTAAATCTCAAGCTGTATTTAGTTGCTTTTTATGGGAATAGCAAAGCTTTCAATTGATGGGTTAATCATTTTCAAAACAATTAAGAGCGACAATGCAGAATACAGTCAGAGCCCTCTGGCTAATCTTGTCTTGTTGCAGCCATTTGGCATCATGTTTTCTATCTTTAACCCCCCAAAACAATAGATAAAACCAGAAGAGCATAGATATCACTTTGTGATAACACAATGTGCAGAAACCCAACAGACTATCAGCTGCCCACACACTTGATGTCTGTACACAAGACTGCTTCTGTGTAATCAGTTCTGGATTGTTTCAGGGCTGAGGTGTGTGCATGTGCTCACCTGGATGCGGGACTCTGGCAGCCCGGTGGTCTGAGACAGTGTCTCCCGCAAGCCGATGCCTGGGTATGGGTCTGTCTCGAAGGTCACCCTCAGAAGCTCCACGTGCTCCTTGGAGAAGCTGGTTCTCTTTCTGCGGCTAGCATTTCTGGAGGGGGTATCAGTTGCTGGCTGTCTCAGGATTTCTGGAGAAAAAAACACAGGACACAGGCTACATTAGCCCAGAGTGGGAGATAAGAGATAGCACATAGACACATATAAAGATAGAGGTTTTCGGGTGCTACTGCAGGCACTGGTTTCCTTATTGGTTTTATTTACTTATTTATTTGTAACAAATTTTACCAATTTTTATTCATTTCTGAAAGCTCGCATCATTGCTGCGTCTTCATTCTCCATCTTCCACCCACCTGGCTCATTCGGGAAAGTGCAGAATAGCACGTGTGTCACTCTGCAATCCACCGGCTGAGCTGCGCCGCTATTGCGCAGGAGGATTGCATTTCTAGCGTAGCTGGCACAGACAGACCACATGCACCCCCAATTACCAGATGAGTCACTACCTAGCCATTTGTACAGTTAAAATGTACTTCAAACAAGAAAAGCTTTCAAACTGAGCTTCACTGATTATAAACTGTAGTTTTTTGTCTTATTAACCATCAAGACACTAAATGTCACTTCTCACAGATTTACTTAAAATGTATAAAATCATTCTTGTAGCACATATGCACATTTAGAGCAACACACAGGTATTGACATACAACATTGACTGCACATTATCATTTTCCGGCTTGCCATATAGCATTTCAGTTATAGAAATTCACCGAGTTACTTCTTTAGTGGCAGTATCGGGATATGAACCCACAAACCAGGGGTCATTTCCATAGTGCCACCGTCCACAGAATAGTCAGAATAAGGCTGTGGAAACTTGTCTTACCGCTGCAGGGTTCCTTCCACATGATGTTGTCTGTCAGTGTGTCTCTGGGGTTCTGGGGGAAGTACAGGTTATCTCTGAGTGTAGATACACCTCTGGTGCTCTCTGATTTCTGAAGCATCCCTATTTATACAAACCCTCCACCCCCCCAGAGCTACGCCCCTTACATGGGATGCTGGCGGAGTGTGTATGTGTCGGGGTGGGGGCGCCTTTGAAGGTCAAAGGTGTGTGGGGGGGGGGGGGGGATCACACTTGCCTGGCCTCCAAACCTCCCAATACACCATCAACACATCAGCTGAACCCTTCAAAGAAGATGTAACACCTGGCCACACAGGTAACAAAGTGCTGAAGTGATATTGTTCCAAACAAAAAAAAACATTAGAACTGTGCATAAAAATGTTTGCTTCAAGGGGTGCCAAAACAAACTCCCACGAGTTCCAGAATGTTCCATCCTGACGTTTGTGTAAGATCTTCCGCAAGAGACTCAAACCCACCTTTTCAGACTCCACTACCACTGAACTCTGAACATCTAGCTAATTTTCACCACCACTGCCTGTTTGTTCAACACTATATACCCCTGCTTACTCCATTTAATAAAAAAATTGTCTAAATTAAATTTTAAAAAACGTACTAACCTTTTCCTTCCCAGTGTTACAGGTATTATATGCTAAATGCCTAAAATGTAAATGTAAGTGGCATAAGTGTAAGCATGAGAAACTTTCAATACATTCAACGAACCAGTTTGTTTATTGCATTTGTGAGCCATTATGTATACCATTAACATATCTTTATGTACGTATGTTGCTTATTCGGTTTTGAGGATTGGCTTTACATATGCAGTGTGATCTAAAAAATCGTATCATTTGCAATGGTAAATACATGAAGGAAGGTTTTCGTAAGCCTGCTGATAACAATTTGTAACATGAATTAATGCTGCCTATTGGGTTTAACTGCCTATTGGGTTTAAACGTGTAGTAAAATTGTTCACAATTTTGACATTTTGAACAACTGAAGAACACTTTGAAAAAATTACAAACCCATTCATTATTACAAATTCAAATTCAATTAATCTGAGCTTCAATGGACAATAAATATTACAATACAAAGGTAATATATTTTGCAAGAAAAAAATGAAAAAATAGCTTAAATGGACTAACTTGCCGGAAGGCTCG
This sequence comes from Aldrovandia affinis, assembly GCA_029706075.1. NCBI lineage: Eukaryota > Metazoa > Chordata > Actinopteri > Notacanthiformes > Halosauridae > Aldrovandia > Aldrovandia affinis. Next base: position 1,097,026 of record JAINUG010000002.1, read on the forward strand.
TTTGAAAAGAAAAAGAATCCCATCTGTCCCATATTACAAACATTCACAGAAGATTTAGATGCTATGCAAAAAAAAGTGCCATTATAATTGCTCTGTAAACAAGCACCCTGGCCTATTTTAATCAATATAACAAAATATATAAAAATTATTTTATAATATTTTATAAGCCAAATAATAAAATCTGTAGAATTACGGATATTCCTATATTTTAAAGTTTGACAATCTAACTAATATTTACAATAAACTGCTAATTTAAAGCTAATTTAAATAATTTAAAACTATTTTTTAAAACGAATAGGTCTACCCAATTACATACAAGCAGTTTGTAAGTGTAAAATCTCGTCTCAGCCTCTGTAGTCCAAAGATGAAATGCTGTAGGTCAATCGATAACTTTGCAAAAAGCTTGTTCATAGCAAAGTATTACATAGCAACCACTTCACACCTAGGAAAGCGCCTGGTCACATTAAAGCAATGTAATCCACTAATCAAGGCTCGCTCGTCCAAAACTATTCATACCATCAGCCTACCATTTTATTCATTCTATTGAGGGGATGAGTGTGCTCAAAAGCATTGTCTTAAATCAACACTTAAACTCAACCCTGTTTCACAGGTAATCGTTCAACCATTCACTGACAGTAACAAGTCTATGGTTGTCTCTTTATTAATTTGCTATTGTAAACAAACATGATTACAAACATATTACAAACATGAACAAATTGTGCAAAAACAAACTTTGAACAAACTTACTGTTTGTTTCAACTCTGAACTTTGAACAAACTTGTTGTTGTTTTCATGATATGTTGACATTTGAAATTGTTATATTTTTAATGACAAATAATATGAAATTATCTCCCAAGCAGCGAGGTGGGCGCTTTTTCATTACAGTAGTAACTTGGATCACGAACTACAGAGCTCTGGGAGGCACTGACAATCAAGGAACTAATATAACCAACAGGGGGGCAAGGAAGATTAACGGGTTCAAGATGACAAATAATTGGAAAATAACTTGCTTATAGGCAAGATGTATCTATCGATAAATGTATCTACCCATAAACATCCTGGGCAGAACATATATATTTTTTAAACAGCATAGCCCTTTTAAATACTTAAATGTAGCCGATAATAGACCATAGCGAAAGTAGTTTTTGCAAGAAGTAATATTCTTTGTTGTATGTACTTTTGTACAATTACAGTTTTTTTCAATTGCTAACAAGCATTGGTCAATACTGAAGACACTTTTTCAAAACTCTTCATACAGTCTGCATTGCCAACATGCATCTTGGCCAAACAGTTCATCTCACTTCCAAAACTCACTCAAACCACCAAAACACTTCATACATGTCTCAAAATAAGGCAACAATTCTCACTCAGAAAGCATACATTGTCACTCATAACACACTGACCTAAAAAACACTAACAACAGGGAGCATTACATAAATTATGAACTTTTATCTTTGAAGTTTGAATGATTTTTCACATAAATCAGTATTTCATTATAGAATAAGAATAACACCTTTTCACTTTATTGACTGTACTAAAGTATATGTAACAACAATGCAGAAATTTGCTTCAATATCGTTTATTTTTTCTATATCTCTGCATATAGTAATTTACTTGTGAAAATAAAAAGTTGAAACAAAAATAGCAATTTCCTGAAATTCCAGGGCTGCAATAATAATCACCAAAAACAACATGTATAGTATAATCACTCATACTGTACAGTACTGTGAGGGTTCTAGTTCTCCCTCTCTCCTGCATTTGGCCACAAGTTCTCATCAACATCACATCTTATGTCTTCTCTGGCGATGCATCTTGGAAAGTATCTTTGGAATGTCTAATCCAACCCTGGCAGTCTTTAGGATAAATGTCTCCACATCCCGCATTCATGGAATCCAGTAAGGACATCTGGTCATGTGGACGGTGGTCATACACCTTCCACCTCCACGCAGAGAAAAACTATTCTATGGGGCTTAGGAAGGGGGAGTATGGAGGCAGGAATAGTACTAACATCCTGGGATGTGCAGCAAACCAGTCTGTGACTGCAGCAGAGTGGTGGAATGCCACATTATCCCACACAACAATGAAGATAGGGGAGTTTCCTGCCCTTCTCTCCTCCGCTGGCACAAGTCATTTATGCAGGTCATCCAGAAAAGAAATGAGCCTCTCTGTATTGTAGGGGCCAATGAGTGGTTTGTGTAACAGCAAACCATCATTGGACAGTGCTGTACACATTGTGACGTAATTCTGTTTTGAATGCGTTTTTAACAGTTTTGAAAACAGTGTGTTAGCATTTGAAAAATGTGCTGCAAATATATAGTGTTTTGCGGGTGGTGGAGTATGAATGAGAAAAGAGTTCATGGATTTTGAAAATGTGGTCATTGAATGCATTTTGTGTGAAAGCAATGAAAAATGATTAATTGTTTGGTCCACATAGACTTCTGGTTCGCTGACTGTGTGAAGAGTTTTGAAAATGTGACTTCAGTTTTGACCAAAGCATGTTAGCAGTTGAAAAAAACTGTAACAGTTTTGAAAACAGTGTGTTAGCATTTGAAAAATGTGCTGCAAATATATAGTGTTTTGCGGGTGGTGGAGTATGAATGAGAAAAGAGTTCATGGATTTTGGAAAATGTGGTCATTGAATGCATTTTTGTGTGAAAGCAATGAAAAATGATTAATTGTTTGGTCCACATAGACTTCTGGTTCGCTGACTGTGTGAAGAGTTTTGAAAATGTGACTTCAGTTTTGACCAATGCATGTTAGCAGTTGAAAAAAACTGTAATGACTATGTAGCTTGGCGGCACGGTGGTGCAGTGGATAGCGCTGTCGCCTCACAGCAAGAAGGTCTCGGGTTCGAATCCAGGCCGGGGGCCTTTCTGTGTGGAGTTTGCATGTTCTCCCGTGTCCGCGTGGGTTTCCTCCGGTACTCCGGTTTCCTCCCACAGTCCAAAGACATGCACGTTAGGCCAATTGGAGAGTCTAAATTGCCCGTAGGTATGAGTGTGTGAGTGAATGGTGTGTGTGCCCTGCGATGGATTGGCGACCTGTCCAGGGTGTATTCCTGCCTCTCGCCCGGAACGCATGCTGGGATAGGCTCCAGCACCCCCCCGCGACCCTGACCAGGAATAAGCGGCTTAGACAATGGATGGATGGATGGACTATGTAGCTATGCATATCAACAAATAGCCGAACTAACTTACTAGGGAAATATAAAAGGGAAATTATATAAATAATTCAAATATAGCAGCCGAAAGTTCACCCACGTCACCCCTCTACTCTCCTCTCTGCACTGGCTCCCCATCGCAGCACGCATCAGATTCAAGTCACTGGTGCTTGCTTTTCAAGCAGCCAGAGGTACTGCTCCCCCATACCTCCAGTCACTCATCACTCCCTACACCCCGCCCAGACTCCTCCGCTCCGCCTCCTCTGGCAAACTGACTGCCCCATCCCTCCGGGCGCCTGGCAGCCGCTCCTCGCGGTCTCGCCTCTTCTCGGTCCTGGTCCCTCGCTGGTGGAACGACCTCCCGCAATCGGTCAGGAATGCGGAATCACTTCCAATCTTCTGCAAGAGACTCAAAACCCACCTCTTCAGACTCCACTACCACTGAACACTGTCCAACTAGTCAATCTGTCGTCACCACTGTTTACTTGTTCTACACTATTTGAAAAAAAAAAAAAAAAAAAACAACCCACTAACCTTTTCTTTCCCAGTGTTACAGGTATGATACGCAGATGCCTGCAATGATGTCTATTGCTGTATTACTGCACTGATCTTGTGCGCTAACTATGATTGTTCTTAACTTGTATTGATGCACCTCTTGTAAGTCGCTTTGGATAAGAGCGTTTGCTAAATGCTTAAAATGTAAAAATGTAAATGTAAATGTGCACAGTTGGGAAAACCATTTCAAAGTTAGCTCTCACAGGGCTGAGGACCTGCTTTGAGAACGTGAAGGCACAGCAGGGGGAAGCCTTAGAGGGGTGTACGCATAAAGGCCTCTACATGCTTCTACGTAACTTGTGCGACTTCTTCTTGGCTTGTGCAATGCAACAATGTCGCAAGCACCCTGCAATATATACGTCTGCATAGGCTATGCGCAGCCTATGCAACATGGTTACATCCGTACACTTCTGTACACTCGTAGGTGTCGATGTATTGAACAAAACAATCTTTCCTGAAGCTGGTTCATTTTATACCGTGTTGAACAAATGATGCTAGCTAGCTATATCGTTAGCTACTAGCTCAATGAACTGTGACCTATGAACTATGACAGCTCCTCCTCCATTCACTAACGAATCAATCAATGTTACGCAACATCTACATGAATGGTTGCGCTGCGGTCGCAAGTTAGATTTTTGTGCTAGGTACACGACACCCTCTGAAACCTCCTCTGCGTAGGTCGCAAAGGCTGCTTTGATGTCGCAGAGCCCTGGTTGTGTTGCTGCCGTGTCGTTGTGCTTCGAGCATGTAGAAGCCTTAACTGGGGGGGCCCTCCTCTTTCCATTCTCATCATCCTCATGATCATCTCCTTCTTCTTCTTCACTCCCTCCTTTCTCCTCCGGCCAGTCCAGTGTATGACAATGCTGCTGTTTTCACATTTGGAATGCAACATCCTCTGTCAATTTAGGAGCACAGAGACGAGCACACGCTCTCCTCCAAGGGGCATGCTACCACCCAGCACTTCGTGGTAGATCCACGGGCTGAGCTGTGCGGTAATTGCATCGGAGGCACATAAAACATTCGTACCAGTTGAAGGCAGACAGCATGCACCAAAATGAGTCGCTCATGCACAAAGAGAACACAAAAGCCCTGCCGACTCTAACCCAACCCTCCCTGTGCTACGCTACGGCTAAATATGTACAACCCTGTGGGGCTGCCGCCCACATTTGGCACTGGCACAGTGAATATTCAATGCCAGACTGTGAAGAGCATCCACAAACTATAACTCAGCGTCTTAGCAGGATGAGCCTGTTATTACTGTAGCGTAGAAGGATGAAACGAAGCAGCAGCATCGTGGCTGAGGTTAATCTCTCACACACTCTTTCTAGCCTCCTTACCGTGAACTCTCCCCTCACCCATAGGCCTGTGGGCTGATCAAAGGTTGTTGAAGAGAAGGTCTATATCTATGCTGTCTTCCTCTGTTCCTTGTCCCCTTCTCTACCTGATGCTCTTTCAAATAAATTATAAACTGAGTGTCGCCGATATCAAGCTGTTCAAAAAGAGAAAGTAGACAGCAGCTGGGTGTATGTTTGAAGTCAGCCTCTTTACTCTTGGAAAATAAAAGCATTGAGAGTGCTGTTTGATTATGCAAAGCACGTACCTTGTTGCATTGAACGAAGGAGATCTAATTAGACTTCCACAAACAATGACAAATAAATGAACTGTATACATTTTACCATCTTCCCAGAGGTACACATCCCTTTCTGTACCCCCAAATGTCCCTCACTGATTCTAGGTACAGGACAGCCGAAAAATGCTGGGTGAGTGGAGAAAAGACTTGACAAAGGTTGTGTTCGAAACCGTTCACTCGTTCCCTATTCCCTATATAGTGTTCCTATATCGTGTTCCTATGTAGTGAACGATTAAACTGTTTTCGGATACTACAACTGAACATCATTTGCGTAAAAAAATGTGCCGGATATTCAGGTGACGCAAGCGGATGCACCCAGTATCACGTAAACAAACCGAGCACTCATGACAGCAGGTTGAAATGTACTGAGGTAGTATCGGGTTTGCATGTTCAGTTTTGAATGTTAAATCCCAAATAAATTGTTGAAATTCTAATGATGTGCAAGTGTGGTTTTGTCAACTGTGGTGCTGTCTGCTAGCCACTGCTAGCCACTGCTGCCATAGCGATAATAACAGTAGCTATCGGTGGCTAAAGCAGTTAGCTAACGTTACCACCATGATTCCTGTTTCTGTTTTACTGCTGTTGGCTTTTGTTCTTGAGGCATAAACGGAGGTGTATGTATGACGGTATGACACGACCGCATTGCATTGTGGTACATGGGATAAATTGTAGGGTACATTCGCTGTTCACTACAAATCGCTGTGAATTGTGGGTATTTTTTTGTTCACTATATAATGAAGGAAATTAACAGTTTAGAATTCGAACAACACTACAAAATGGCGTACACACTATATAGTGCACTATATAGGGAATAGGGAGTGGTTTCGAACACAGCCATAGATGTAGAAATGAGTCTAGTGAAGGGGTTTGTGGGTAAACAAAAAGAGGAAAATTCGGACAGAAGCAAAAAATGAAGATTTTGACCACCTAGAGCTGGAAGTGGCATAGCCACTACTGCATGTCTCCTTTACAGAAAGCGTTATGGCTCCCCACTAAAACGACCATTCATCAGGGCTTGTTTCCCTGTCAAAGTTTCACCTAATCTCTCATAAACTGGAGGCAAGCTTGACATTATTAATGCGCAACAGTGCTAGCCATACACATATGCCATACACTCAATGGCATCTGGGAAAAAACAACACCTTTAAACAAATTACCTTATATATTATAAAAAGTTTATTTAAGTGCAGCAATTAAATAGCAAAAATCTGATATGCATTTCAGTGGGAAAATATAAACATACAATGCATCATATCACCCCACAGAGCAATACCACGCAGGGTAGCACCTTGACACAGGGACTCTGTGCACCTCAGCCTGCTCGGCTGTCAGCAGTAAATAAACTTGTCCTCTGTAGAGAGGGTGGCTGTTCCACTGGCCCCGCACCACTCTGGCTCCAGATCCCCCAGGATCTCCTGCAGGGACTGGGCGGGCAGCTCTGGAAGTGGGGCATCCAGGTAGGCGGGGAGCCCCGGGATCCGTGTGCCCATTTGATGCTCTGGAACATAACCGCTGTACTGTGAGATCCAACCAGCAGGGGGCGTGTTCTCCTGCCCCAGGTCCCAGCACCCAGAGTCGGGTGAAGAGGGGCCCCCGGGCTGGGAGAGGGGGCCACTGGGCCCGGTGCAGGAGGGCTGGAAGACGTGTTTCTCATACAGGGCGAGGTTCTGAGCCAGCAGGGGGAACAGGAAGGCTTGCCTGAGCCCTGGGTCACATTCCCTGGCCTCTAGCGGAGAGGGGCTCCACACGGATGTGTGGTTGGCTGCCGACCCCCAGCTGGGAAGATGGGGTGCCGGACTCTGCAGGGGGGGGCTGGAGCTGGTGCCCGGGAGCCTGCTGTGTCTCGGGGGGTTCCAGCGACCAGCGTCCCCCGGCAACCGTGGGGCCTCGTGTCCTCTGGCAGCAAGGGGCAGGAAGTGGCCATAGAAGCAGCTATCCTCCACTTCTTCCTTCACCTGAGTCAGGAACCGAGCCTGCAGAGGTGGAGTGCCCATCAGCAGGGGGCCCTGGAGCCCAGCCTGGCCCAGCTGTGAGACCCCGTTCCCTGAGGAGTGGTGGTATGGAGGTGGGGGCAGAGTTTGGTCAGGGGCACAGGGGCTGGAGTGCGGCGTCACTGGTTCTGCCTCCCAGGTGGGATTATTTTTGGCGGCTTTGTTCTTTAGCGTTCTGGCCCTCCTGTTCTGGAACCACACCTGAAGGAAACAAGCAAACAAACAAACCAACGTTAAATCTCAAGCTGTATTTAGTTGCTTTTTATGGGAATAGCAAAGCTTTCAATTGATGGGTTAATCATTTTCAAAACAATTAAGAGCGACAATGCAGAATACAATCAGAGCCCTCTGGCTAATCTCGTCTTGTTGCAGCCATTTGGCATCATGTTTTCTATCTTTAACCCCCCAAAACAATAGATAAAACCAGAAGAGCATAGATATCACTTTGTGATAACACAATGTGCAGAAACCCAACAGACTATCAGCTGCCCACACACTCGATGTCTGTACACAAGACTGCTTCTGTGTAATCAGTTCTGGATTGTTTCAGGGCTGAGGTGTGTGCATGTGCTCACCTGGATGCGGGACTCTGGCAGCCCGGTGGTCTGAGACAGTGTCTCCCGCAAGCCGATGCCTGGGTATGGGTCTGTCTCGAAGGTCACCCTCAGAAGCTCCACGTGCTCCTTGGAGAAGCTGGTTCTCTTTCTGCGGCTAGCATTTCTGGAGGGGGTATCAGTTGCTGGCTGTCTCAGGATTTCTGGAGAAAAAAACACAGGACACAGGCCACATTAGCCCAGAGTGGGAGATAAGAGATAGCACATAGACACATATAAAGATAGAGGTTTCCGGGTGCTACTGCAGGCACTGGTTTTATTTTTTATTTACTTATTTATTTGTAACTAATTTTACCAATTTTATTCATTTCTGAAAGCTCGCATCATTGCTGCGTCTTCATTCTCCATCCTCCACCCACCTGGCTCATTCGGGAAAGTGCAGAATAGCACGTGTGTCACTCTGCAATCCACCGGCTGAGCTGCGCCGCTATTGCGCTGGAGGATTGCATTTCTAGCGTAGCTGGCACAGACAGACCACATGCACCCCCAATTACCAGATGAGTCACTACCTAGCCATTAGTACAGTTAAAATGTACTTCAAACAAGAAAAGCTTTCAAACTGAGCTTCACTGATTATAAACTGTAGTTTATAGGAATATTTTTTTGTCTTATTAACCATCAAGACACTAAACGTCACTTCTCACAGATTTACTTAAAATGTATAAAATCATTCTTGTAGCACATATGCACATTTAGAGCAACACACAGGTTTTGACATACAACATTGACTGCACATTATCATTTTCCGGCTTGCCATATAGCATTTCAGTTATAGAAATTCACCGAGTTACTTCTTTAGTGGGAGTACCGGGATATGAACCCATAAACCAGGGGTCATTTCCATAGTGCCACCGTCCACAGAATAGTCAGAATAAGGCTGTGGAATCTTGTCTTACCGCTGCAGGGTTCCTTCCACATGATGTTGTCTGTCAGTGTGTCTCTGGGGTTCTGGGGGAAGTACAGGTTCTCTCTGAGTGTAGATACACCTCTGGTGCTCTCTGATTTCTGAAGCATCCCTATTTATACAAACCCTCCTCACCCCCCAGATGAGTGCTTATTGGCTTATTGGCCCCTTACATGGGATGCTGGCGGAGTGTGTATGTGTCGGGGGTGGGGGCGCCTTTGAAGGTCAAAGGTGTGGGGGGAATCACACTTGCCTGGCCTCCAAACCTCCCAATACACCATCAACACATCAGCTGAACCCTTCAAAGAAGATGTAACACCTGGCCACACAGGTAACAAAGTGCTGAAGTGATATTGTTCCAAAAAAAAAAACCATTAGAACTGTGCATAAAAATGTTTGCTTCAAGGGGTGCCAAAACAAACTCCCACGAGTTCCAGAATGTTCCATCCTGGCGTTTGTGTAAGATCTTCCGCAAGAGACTCAAAACCCACCTTTTCAGACTCCACTACCACTGAACTCTGAACATCTAGCTAATTTTCACCACCACTGCCTGTTTGTTCAACACTATATACCCCTGCTTACTCCATTTAATTAAAAAATTATACAAATTTAAAAAATGTACTAACCTTTTCCTTCCCAGTGTTATAGGTATTATATGCTAAATGCCTAAAATGTAAATGTAAGTGGCATAAGTGTAAGCATGATAAACTTTCAATACATTCAACAAACCAGTTTGTTTATTGCATTTGTGAGCCATTATGTATACCATTAACATATCTTTACGTACGTATGTTGCTTATTCGGTTTTGAGGATTGGCTTTACATATGCAGTGTGATCTAAAAAATCGTATCATTTGCAATGGTAAATACATGAAGGAAGGTTTTTGTAAGCCTGTTGATAACAATTTGTAACATTAATTAATGCTAACTGCCTATTGGGTTTAAACGTGTAGTAAAATTGTTCACATAAATATTATAGCAAACCTAAGACATTTTGAACAACTGAAGAACACTTTGAAACAATTACAAACCCATTCATTATTACAAATGCAAATTCAATTAATCTGAGCTTCAATGGACAATAAATATTGCAATACAAAGGTTATATATTTTGCAAGAAATAAATGAATAAAGAGCTTAAATTGACTAACTTGCCGGAAGGCTCGTTTGAAAAGAAAAAGAATCCCATCTTTCCCATATTACAAACATTCACAGAAGATTTAGATGCTATGCAAAAAAAAGTGTTTCATTATAATTGCTCTGTAAACAAGCACCCTGGCCTATTTTAATCAATATAACAAAAGATAGAAAAATTATTAACTCAACTCAAGTAGCCTTTTGTAAAAAAAAGTTGCACACTAATCAATGCAAGTTACCTGAATACAACCTGTTTGCAACTACTGTTTTTCCCCTATTCAGATACAACACAGATGATAAAGGCAATCAAAGGTGTTAAAACAAGGATAGCTCACTGCTACTTTGCCATTGGTGGTGCAATCCCCTTTCAGGTGGGCACTCTCTGCCAGGCCAAGGGGACAGAACCCAGTCTTGTCCATACATGCAGGGCCCAGCTGCCATCTGATCACATGACCAGAGCGGCACAGAAAAACTGTGACCTCTCACTCCAATAGCATCCTTATTAATTTCGCACATAACAATCTGATAATATCCACATTTTGCTGTATGAAGTTTACCAAATCTAACAGTCAAATGGAACAGTCCACACAGAATTAACTTTATTCATTGCACTTGGGGAAATAAGATATACAAATATTAAATATTCTATGACTATGAGACAGCATTAAAAACTGGACAACATAAAACCTTGTGTAATTTACCACTGGACCAAGCATTACATTTACATTTACATTTACATACATTTTAAGCATTTAGCAGACGCTCTTATCCAGAGCATACCATACCTGTAACACTGGGAAGGAAAAGGTTAGTCATTATTTTTATTTTTTTTAATTGTTAAATTGAATGAGCAGGGATACATAGTGTTGAGCAAGTAGGCAGTGGTGATAACAATTAGCTAGATGTACAGAATTCAGTGGTAGTGGAGTCTGAAAAGGTGGGTTTTGAGTCTCTTGCGGAAGATCGCAATGATTCCGCTATTTGAAAAAAGAAGCAAATAATTTCAAAATAAAAATAAAAATTTAAAAAATTTAAATGTGAAATAAGACACTTTAAACCTAACAGCTGGGGTAAGATGCCTACAATGATGTCTATACACTCTTCCTGAACCAAGGCTAACTGTGATTGTTCCTACCATGTATTGATGCACATCTTGGGGGGATAAGACACTGCTCCCCAAAATATTCAGATATGCTCAAAAAATGTCCCCCAATATATAGCCTTCCTGATATAAATTAAAAAAATGTCCCCCCTAATGCTGACTCCATGGTTACGGCCTTGCTAAGAACTATCATTAATGTATCTGATAACCAAAGGGAGAATTGGCCACCAAAATTGTTTGCTGTAGCTGCTGGCATGATGAATCCTGCAAAACACACATTGATCCATCCATCCATCCATCCATTGTCTGCCGCTTATTCCTGGTCAGGGTCGCTGGAGCCTATCCCAGCATGAAGGCAGGAATACGCCCTGGACAGGTCGCCAATCCATCGCAGGGCACACACACCATTCACTCACACACTCATACCTACGAATTTTAGACTCTCCAATTAGCCTAACGATGTCTTTGGACTGTGGGAAGAAACCGGAACCCGGAGGAAACCCACGCGGACACGGGGAGAACATGCAACCTCCGCACAGAAAGGCCCCGGCCTGGATTCGAACCCGAGACCTTCTTGCTGTGAGGCGACAGCGCTATCCACTGCACCACCGTGCCGCCTTACACACATTGATGTCCTTGATATATAACAGTAAAAAGTTAAATAAACTTCATAACGGTTTTTTTTTTCATAGTTTAATAAACAGTAGGCTACTTGTATGAAGGAAGCCAAATAATAAAATCTGTAGAATTACGGATATTCCTATATTTTAAAGTTTGACAATCTAACTAATATTTACAATAAACTGCTAATTTAAAGCAAATTTAAATAATTTAAAACTATTTTTTTAAACTAATAGGTCTACCCAATTATATACAAGCAGTTTGTACGTGTAAAATGTCGTCTCAGCCTCTGTAGTCTGAAGATGAAATGCTGTAGGTCAATCAATAACTTTGCAAAAAGCTTGTTCATAGCAAAGTATTACATAGCAACCACTTCACACCTAGGAAAGTGCCTGGTCACATTAAAGCAATGTAATCCACTAATCAAGGCTCGCTCGTCCAAAGCTATTCATACCATTAGCCTACCATTTTATTCATTCTATTGAGGGGATGAGTGTGCTCAAAAGCATTGTCTTAATGCTTAAACTGCTAAAATGCTTAACACTTAAACTCAACCCTGTTTCACAGGTAATCGTTCAACCATTCACTGACAGTAACAAGTCTATGGTTGCCTCTTTATTAATTTGCTATTGTAAACAAACATGATTACAAACGTATTACAAACATGAACAAATTGTGCAAAAACAAACTTTGAACAAACTTACTGTTTGTTTGAAATCTGAACTTTGAACAAACTTACGGGTTGCTTTCATGATATGTTCACATTTGAAATTGTTATATTTTTAATGACAAAAAATATGAAATTATCTCCCAAGCAGCGAGGTGGGCACTTTTTCATTACAGTAGTAACTTGGATCACGAACTACAGAGCTCTGGGAGGCACTGACAATCAAGGAACTAATAGAGGGGGGCGGGGGGTGCAAGGAGAATAAGGAGGTACAAGGAGTATAAAGACCTACATAATTCCTAGAATAAAAAATGCACAAATAGAATAAAGGAAGTTTTATCTAATGTTGTGTACTGTAGAATACAACTTCTGATGTATTTTTGTGTTCCCTCATATTCTTCATATTGCAGCACCCCGGGCATATTTGAGAGTAGGACAACATCGGTTGTTTAACCATGGCGAAGAGTGATGGGTGTGCATATTTCAGGAGACCCAGTATGTTCTGGATAACAACAATCGTCCTCTCCTTTGGATATTACACGGTATGTTTAATAGCGTTTGTAAAGGTCAACGTTCGTGCTGTTCGCTAGTTTAGCTTTTTTCTGGTTCGTTTGCTAGGTTCGTTGCATTCTCAATACCTAATGGTGTCACCGCAAACACATTACGGGTGGCACGAACCCAAACGTATAGTGCTAGCTAACACATTTGTTTAACTAGATAGATGCAAACAATGTCATAATACTGTAAAAGTATAAATTAACTCTGATCGTGTCACACATATTCTTTTCATGCTGGCTGCTGTGTTAAAGTAGTATGCATAGAGTTCAAGTTTGTTATCTAGTTAAGTTAGCTTTACCAGCTAGCTACATTGGAACCGAGAGTCAGCTTTATGACGGCTCGCCAACCACCGTATAAATAATGATTCCTTTAACATTGACGTTACGTTTTCCTAGATCATATTCACAGCATGTGATTTAATGGTGCACCAAACTTGATTCAACTGAATTGATTGAAACCCAGAAAAACGGCCCTATCTCTGCAAAGGGATTGTTTATTGATTTAAAGAGCATGTGTTGCCTATAGAATTGCTAGTAAACACTGGCATCGTATTAGTCCATGTATTAGACAGACCAGAGTATAGGCTAGGCTAGAGATCTTAGGAATGCTATGGCAAAAATAAATAAACACCTGTGTGTGTAAAAAATATATAAAATCTACAGATGACATATTAAATATTCTCTTCTTGGTACCCCCATGGGTAATTTAATCAGTGTTTGTGCTGGGGCACATTTTGTTGTGTTCAGGGAGGGATTATTTAAGCAGTTCAAGCTCACGTGTTATATGAGCCTGAGCAGTGAATATGGTGTGGAAGACCTCGGCTATCTATTGATGATTAATGACAATATCCTTTTAGTGGCCTATGTATTGAGTGCTGCTTTGTCCTTACGTGCACCTACAAGGATACCTAACCAGGTGTTCAGACCCTCTCTTTTACAGGTTGGATATCCTGCCGGTCTGAAATTAAATAAATCTGTACTTTGTAGCACAATGCACCTGATGGAAGATCCACTGGCACTTTACAGCAGAACATTTCAGAAGGGATTTGTGTGTGGATGCAGTGAGTTTTTCCTCAGTCACTGTAAATTAGTCCATGGTGATTAGGACTAGACTTTGATCCCTTATTGATCTGTGGCTGTTTCACCCACATTGAGAAAGACCTGTTACACTGAGCCCGAGTCATGTAATCCCCTGCTAGTACAAAGTCAATGACAAATAAAATTGTGATAATGTCCCTGCGCATTCAGTCTCTTGAAGATTGCAAAGTGTTGTACTAATCAGAAGAGATAATTTCCCCCCCACTGGAAGATCTGTGCATATCAAAATCTTTACTTCAGACTCCTCACTTATCTTTCGGAATAAAGTTCTATCTGTTGAATAAGTGCCAGATGCCAGACAGTTTGTGCAGGGGCTGTGGGGCTGTATTTGTTTGTGTTGGCCTATCAGTATGTTTCAGTAGGCACTGTGTAGAGGAGCTAATTGTGTGTGTGTGTGTGTGTGTGTGTGTGTGTGTGTGTGTGCGTGTGCGTGTGTGTGTGTGTGTGTGCGTGCGTGCGTGCGCGCGTGTCTGTGTCTGTGTGTCTGTGTATGCGGGTGTGTTATGTGTGTGTGTGTGTGTGTGTGTTGTGTGTTTTAGTTTGCAGTGTTCTGGCCAGAGCAGCTCCCCATGGAAAAGCTTGGTCTCCTGGGATCACTGTCCAAATATCTGCTGGAACATCACTACCCTGTCTTGTACAATGGGTGAGTCCCTGTGTCCTAAAGACTGTCTCAACTAGCCCACTGCACTGGGGACATGTTCTCTTCATAACATGTGAATGTATTGAGTGATTCCAGCAACATTATTTTTTTTCACTTAATACTTCAATAAAATGCGAATCAAATACATTCTAGTTGTTCCAAGTGAGAGCATACTTAATTCAACCCATCTGTTAAAAATAAATAGTTATCCAGCTGCCATCCTAGGGAAATTGGAATATGATTTTATTAGGAAAAGCTACAATGTAGGCCTACAACAAATAAAATGCACACTGGATTTACAACCTCAAATAAAAGGCTCACTTAAAGGTTTGTTCCAGGCCCAACAACATTACCAATGGTTTGAGCCCCAGAACTCCTGTGGAATGTGTATAGTTCTCCCAAACCAGGCTCCTAAGTGAGGCATTTGGTGCCAGAAATAATAAAAACGTTTTAATTTTAATTTTATTTCCATTTTATTGACCAACAGTCTGCAGGGTGTTTTATTTTGAAAAATGACCACTTCCGGTGCCTTGTTCCGCAGTCTCAGTTTTTTTCCCATGCACTCCCCCGATCCGTGGAAAAAAATGGTAAAAATGGTCTTGCTGAAACCGGTCCGTGGTGCAAAAAAAGGTTGGGGACCGCTGGTATAGTTGACATTCCCATTCCTGGACAATTTGTCTCCATAACTATCACATTCTTAAATCTTTCCCTTTCATTTCACTACAAAAGCTAGTCCTTTTCACTAGACACAGGACTTTCATCGAGCATCAGTGTCACACTCTCTACAACAATGGAATGGTCCTGCTTTTTGTCACTTTTGTTGACAGCTTGTTTTGGCAACTTTTCCTCTACTCCCCCCACCCCCCTTCACCGTACTCATTGTCCTCACCATGAATGTAATGACTTTTAGGCAGTACAAATCAGCAGAAAATGAAATGTTGAAAATACAGTAGGCTATAGTGTCTCTGCAGTGAGTTAGCCTACACCAGTTGACACTACCAGATGATAACTTTAGCTTTATGGTCAGGTACCTATGGTTACCTAAACATTCCATTCATTCTTACAGTTCATGTTTAAAGGGCACCTGACATGCTAGTAACAACCTCAGAGAAATAAAACAAACAAGTGCCCATAAAGTTAGTGAAATATGACAAATTAACAGTTAGGCTAAACAGCTTTCTATTTTTGCCATGACGTAGAGTCGGGCATTCACTGAGGAGAAAGCTAATGGGATCCAATACAAGATAGTAAGGTGAGTTGTGGAAAATACTTTTAAAATGGTGTGCAGATGTGCCGTGGCTGGCTGCTCTAATGTGGCAAGTAAGTAAAAAGCTTCCTACTATGAATTAGACAAGACTGACTTGACTTTTTTTTTTACCCGCTAGTAGTCAGCTACAAGGCTGACTGAGGCTACCACTTTGCGCTCTGTGAGTAACTAATGTTAGGTGTCTAGCCACAGAAACAAAAAATGCCACGGTGAGGTAGGAACTAGCTTTTCTTAAATCATTATTATCATTAATCTTAAATCAATGAATTCCTTTAAAGTACACCCTGCTTTTTACTTCAAGTTTGGTTGCTTTATAGCTAGCTAGCTAGCTAATAATTCTCACTCAGTGAAGTAGCTAGATAGCTACACTCGCTCACTGGCTGTGTTGGGAATATTTGTAATGCTGGGAACATTGAAAGCCTGGGAGCATTATGATGCCATAAAGAACACCGTAAGCCTGCAATTTGATTGGTGCTGCTTTGTGTTCCAGCTGGTGGCTGGCTTGGCTCGTCCATGTGTTTGAAGCACTCTACAGCATGAAGGTCTGCAGGTGAGCTCCCCTGTGCAGCAGACCACTCATTACAGCGCATAGCATCCCCTGACCACAAGACAGTACCACGCAGATTTCAGTCCTATGTCGAAAGGCTGGAGCTGGGCACAGTCTGCACAGATGTTGTTCTCAAAAGTCCCGCAGTGAAGTTGTGCACAGAATGCTGATGCATCTTGTATCCATCATTGTTAGGAGAAGGAATAATGAGTTAATTAATTTGTAACATGACAAGTTGAACAGTCTTGCGTGAAACTGCAATGATAGTGCTTTCTTGTACTACATTATATAATTACATTAAATTATGACAAGTTTCGCCACTATTATGCAGAGGTGTGGGTGTGGATGGTTGATCCATTTAAATGCCTTTAATATATATATATATATATATATATATATATATAATTTCATCGTCCTTCATGGTGTGAAAATGAACTCAAAAGTTTTCATAAAAAATAAATGGATAAATAAATTAGAAGACAAATGTGAGCAGTACCACAAGGGGGGTGGCAGTGTAGTATAATGGTTAGGTAACTGGACTTGTAACTCAGAGGTTGCTGGTTCAATTCCCAGGTGGAGCACTGCTGTTGAGCAAGGTAGGTACTTAAAATATCCAGCTGTATATTTGTATTCAGTAAAATATCCAGCTCTGTAAATGTTAAAAATGTAAATATAAATGTAAATGTGGGGGGATTAAAGAACAATAATCAAATTTTCTGCAGAAGGTTGTACCTTTGTGACAGTTGAGATCACAGCCCCAGTGACTGTTTCCCGTGTGCATCTCCATAGTGATAAAGGAGTGGACAGTCTGACGGCTCGCGGCCTGTGGTTCCTCCAGACCTTCCTGTTTGGGTTTGCATCCTTGAACCTACTGCTGAAGTACAGGCCCGACCCCCGACCCAAACGGCACTGAGACAAACGGGGTCCTGGGGATCAGAAACCCTCTGACCAATCGGTAACGAGACCAATGAGACCACCCTGAAATACGGACAAATCGACACCAAGGCCAGTGATGCTCTGTTGTGCCGGACTTTGATTGAGAGCTTGAAGAGACTGCTAAAGATTCCTCATAAATAATAATCCAATTTTTTTTTTTTGAAAAGCATAATACTAAATAGCACTGAATTTCTGGGTGAAATGATTACAAGTTTGGTGATTGTGTGAATTCTTATTTTTGGGGGAGGGGGAGATTTTAAAAAAATTGGTAGGTTTTAAAAAAAATAAAAATGTTTTTGCTGTACTGCTTGAGTAATGACCAAATGCTGTGAACATGATATTAAACTAACCATTACTGTGTCTTGTCTTTAATGGTGTGGGCCTGGGAATGTTGCCACAAAGTGGCTTATTCTACCTGTATCACTGAACATATGGTTTTTGGATGAAAATACCATCCGGTATTTGTCAGTGATACCTGGCGCAGGTGTTTAGTCTAACACGGTATTGGTTTACTGACTGTCAATAAGAGGAGGCCATTGCACTTGCAGTTAGGCCATCGCCCCCTTGCTCCTCTTTGGTCATTTCTCCATGCTCCCTGATGTGGGTGTCGAGTCACACAGCATTCCGTTTTTAGTAAGGTCTGTCTCTTGAGTGACCCGAGACCAGCCTCCTCTTGGTCAGCAGAGGGTAAGAGTGACGGAGCGCCCCTGTCCCTGAGAGGTGAGCCAGACCCTGGAACCCCAGATTCTTTCCTGTAAACCGATGATAAAGCAGTGGTTCAAATCCACGGTCTGGCCTCTTTTTTTTTTGCCTCCGCTGTTCTCTGTTCCTCTGACACCTCACAGACTCAGTGCGATGGCAGCACCACAGCTACCATGGAAACAGGTTAACCTTCCGGCATTGGGGGAGAGGGAGAGACCACCGTCGCTCTGCTCCAGTGTAGCCTCACTCAACTGTGAGCCCGACTAGCTTCTCACTTTGATGTGGTATGCCAATTGGGAGGCAGCGATTTATAGGCATCCTGCTGGTGCTTCCTTAAATAATGTGCACACTAAAACTACAAAGACTGCATGCCATAGGCCAGGCTTGATACATAAAAGGTTTCCCATTTCCCCATTGACAGGCAGGCAAGAACGTCTCGATTCTAAACAGCATTTTTCAAACCAAGGCTTTGCCGTGGCTTCAAAGCTGAGTTGACGATGAGCGATGTAAACCTGTGCAGTAGGTGACTGGAAAATAATCAGATTTCTCCATATTAGTGAAGCATAAGTTTATCATTCACTCAGGCTAGCATCAAACTGCATGGATATTAGTTTTTTCCAAGTGGGAAGATCAATACGGACAGACAAGAGGAAGTACAAGGGAGAGGGGTGCGTGAAATGATAAACCGCCTCAGCCAATCAAATCCACCCTCAGAATCTGATAGCACCAATCAGATTGTAGGTTGAAGCCTAGGCCAGAAAATATAGTGGAGCTATCAAAACGATCAGAGATTGAACGTCTGGAGTCGAGACTAGCTCCAGTGTGACTAGCTGTCACAGTGACTTTAAGAGGCGCCATTCCCAGGAGGGGAATACATAAACGCGTGTTTGCCCCTGACTGGTCCAGCACTGACCCCCTGGTCCTCACAGCTGAACCCAGAGAGGGTCAGAGGGTGTAGGAGGTGTGAGGTCATTTAATAGATGGAGGGCCCAAGCCTTCTAGTCAAAGTCTTGTTTTTCCCCTGTGGGCAAATATTTTACCAGTAAAATGCAGTTGTGGACTTTAGTCACGTGACGTGGACTAGAGTGCATCTCGATTCACAAATTGGATGATGTCAGACTTGACTTGTCAAAAAGAAAAGTACTCTGACTTCACATTTGTGACTTGTGACTTATTTTGGACATGAGCTGGATGACTCAAAATACTCAATTTTTGAATGTTTTCCCACCGTTTATGCGAGATGCACTTCTCTAGTATTTTTGAATAATTTAAGTACTTCTTCATTTCCAGCACGTGCGTACACACACGCACACACACACACACACACCCTCCGTCGTATGAAAACTCACTAAAAAGAGGTATGGCTTGCTAGCTAGCTGTTAGCATGTGAATCTGCTTCACGCACACAGCAAGAGCAGGCACCTGCACAACAATGACCCCCAGATATTGGAGCTAACGTTATGCATCCCTTATGTAAATATAACTCTGCTAGCCAGCCGTAATGAGAAAAGTACATATATTACTTGTGTACGCTTGGCTGGTTTGAAGCTGGTGAATTTAAGCCTAGAGATGGCAATTCGTCCAATTTGCACAGCACAAGTTAACCCCCCCCCCCCGTGGCTGCCTATGGGCTGTTGCCAGAAAGATTTTTGCCCATTAAATTATAAACATAAATATATTTACCAGTGTTATGAAAGCAGCATTAATAACTACACTTCCCTATATTACAGGATGGTTTTATTGCACAATGGCAATCACAATAATGCTTTTAAAGAGGATTTGGCTTTCTGTCCCATCACGATTGCATGCATAGATGTCAACCCCTAGAGAGAGCTTATATTCAAGGCTTAAACTTAAAACCTGTATAAATGAGTCAATAACCCTACGGACATACACAGAACACATTATTATAACCTAGAATTCAAATGATTAGCAGCCACACTAATTTACCTGGATCAAGTTAATATATTCATGTACTTTGCATTAAGATTCCACCTATACCACTAGGAAATGTCTGTGTACAAATCTAGAAGATAGCATTAGTACACAAAACAGCATATTTCAATTGGTCATGATCAGTCCATTTTTATGTGGAAGCAAATAATACAATCTATGCAAACTTCTTTTAAATAATGGGAAGGTTAATACATCTTTTTAGATAGAGAAAGATGTGCTTGCTACAGCAGCACTAAATTACTATTGAATGGACTAACCTAATCAATATTTTGAAAAACTGTATCAGACCATTTCCCTTGTCCCTATACCTCCAAAATAGTGGAAAAACTGTATTTAATACCGGCAAACTATTATGAGTTGGCACCTATGCAATTGGTTTCTTAGGAGAATGTCTTTCTGAGGACAGTCACTAGGGGCTGCTCAAAGAGCATGGCACATTGTGCTGGTGCACTGCACCCAACATACTATCCAACAATCCCTGCCATGATGCCAGTAGGCTTAGATTAGAGCCTGTCTAGTCAGCCAGTAAACAACACAGCTAATTTCCAGCTCATATCTGAAGTTGTTTTATGTACTATCATGCACTATTAAATATAAAAATTGTGTTCAATTTGTATGAAACACGCTACCATTGAAACCTGAGGATTTGACACCTGAAGTGAGGGATTTATGACTTGACTTGAGCACGGTAACTTGGAACTTCCTGGAAACTTGAAGGTTAAGACTTGAGACTTACTTATGACTTGCATAACAGTGACTTTGTCAGAACTCTGGTGAGAATGTATTGACGGTGCAGGCATATTTCCCTCACCGAACAGTTTTTCCCTTTCATGTTTCCCCTGGACACTGCAGTGCTGTGCTGAACTCTGGAGGCCTGGTGTGGAGAGCTGGTTATCAAGCTGGGTTTGAGAATGCTCATGTCCCAAGGCCACTGTCGTCGTACACTTGATTAAACGTTTAAAGTTTAAACGGATATCTGAACTTTATGCATGTGCAGTATGTAAACGTCATACTACACATGCATTTTAGGTGAACGTTTTTGCCAATTTCATCATTGTTTGTTGACCGGGATCTCAAGATGACAAATGGAGTCAGTGCCTGCAGTATTCCAATACACTTGTGGCTGAATATTTTGTGGGTTGCTATGCTAACAATTAAATTAAATGTAACAATTACAATTCCCAGCATAATTCTCTCAAAAAAAAAAAAATTGACAGAACTCATAACCACGGGGTTAGCATTTAGAAATGTTTGCTAATGCGTTTGTGGCTCCTGATTGGCCGTAATTTGTTTGGTAAAGTTGAGTTGAGTCCTGCGGTGTGAAAACGGTTCACCTCAGCCAGAAAGGAGAGGGGGAGGGGGTGATCTGCGTCTGGGAACTGCGCACACGCTCAGACAAGCAGGGTCAGGTCGTCCTTCACTAACAAACTTAGGGGAATTAGGCCCCCTTAATCTCCCGTCTTGTTCGGCACTGTCTCCAGTCGTTAATCAAAGGGACGTTATCTTGGGCAGTGAGGTAACACTTTTCATTTTAGGTCCTCGCTATCTCTTCGCCACTGTCTCTAGGGGGTAGGAGGATCAGCTAGTTGGACTGGACCACATTTGGCCAACTTCTCTCTTTTTTAGTGTACATGTGTTGATACTAATATCACATGAGACATCTCAAGATACACCCTCTCCCTTGCCTCAGATATTTTTATTTTATAATGTCCACAAAAACATCTGTGACAGAAAGTTTCTGTAAAAAAAAAGAAAAAAGTTTAGCAAATGCATGTCACTCTGCATCATACTCCCTCTCTAAGAGTATCACGCTGGTCTAAGCACTAGTGTGACTATTATTGTAGTTAGTATAGGTTTGCTCATATTGGGTGGAGGTTTAGGTATTCGCTGTTTCTGTTATTGTGTGTGTGTGTGTATAGTATGTATGCTCTGCATATATGTGTGTGTTTAGTGTGTATATGTGTGTGTGTGTGTGTGTGTGTGTGTGTGTGTGTGTGTGTGTGTGTGTGTGTGTGTGTGTGTGTGTGTGTGTGTGTGTGTGTGTGTGTGTGTGTGTGTGTGTGTGTGTGTTTGTTTGTTTGTGTGTCTGTGCACACATTGTGTTGAACACAGTCCGGTCATCGCTCCAGCCAGTGAAGAGTAGGGTAACGTGCAGACAGTGTGGTTCGCAGCTGGGTGCTCTGTGCCTTGTCCCGGGTCTCCACCACACACTCCACCTGTAAAACAAACCTCTCGCTCAGATATCAGCTATGGTTACCTGACTGCATCTACACCAGGAAACACATCAGAACAGGACTGGCAGAGGGATTATTTTAGCCAGCCTACAAAATTTGTCTCACTGCTCAGGCTCTGCCCACTGATCAGTAACAAGTGGCTGCTGACCCTGGTTGCCATAGTGACGAAGGGGTCACACCAAGGAAGGGTGTTCCCTCACCTGAGCTCTGAAGAGATTGACTGTGTCACTGTGTCTCCTGTGACACACACTCAGTAACCTGAGAGAGAGAGAGAGCAACAGAAAGGGATGCAAAGAAAGAAGAACAGAAAAGTGAAAGAGGGGAAAAGAGAGGGAGGGGGAGAGGGAAGAGAATTGGGGGACAGGTATATGGTGAACAGGGAATAAAATAGCAGTACTGTCCCAATGCTACTACATCAGTGGAGCAGTCATAATCCCAAATGTACTACAACATACTGTCAACAATGTTTTAAAAAACCTGCCTCAGCTCATCTTTGCCTGTGACAGCAGAGTGCACCACCTGAGCTTTGACGTGATGTATTGTGAGGGGAAGATAAAGCTGGGAGCCCTGGGGAGATGGGGTCAGGGGTCAACCTGGGCACAGCTGCATCATTGTCACTGACAGAGCACTGCCTCTCACTCCATATGAGCAGGAAGTGGGGGTGCTGCAGGTGCTGAACAGTTTTCTTATACAGTATAAGGATATCATATTTACAATAATGACAAAAATTAGTGTGCGTCTGTGAATGTGTGTCATAATTAGCGTGAAACTGCAGGAGGTGCTGAATGGAGGTTAAAAAAAGTTCATAAGGAAAAAACATTTGATCGACTAATCACCTGATAGGCGCATGAAAAAAAATCTGTATCAAGCGAGTTAGCTAGCTAGCTATCAAGAAGTAACCATTGATTGAGCTGTTGTGTTTTTACATGTCTATTTGAAAGAATTCAAAATATACATTTTGTCACAAAACATATATATAGTTATACGTATATACGTTATATATAACGTCTCAAAATCTTTCCGTTACAGATTTCAGCACCCCTAAGTCAAGACCACTGTTTACATATTTAAAAATGTAATAAAAGTAAATAAATAATAAAAAATAGTAACTTTTCTTTCCCTGTGTTACAGGTACGGTGTGCAGCTGCCAACAATGATGTCTATTGCTGTGTTACTACACTGATCTCTTGCATTAACCATGATTTGTCTTACCATGTATAAATGCACTTTTTGTAAGTTTCTCTGGATAAGAGCATCTGCTAAATGCATAAAATGTAGATGTAAGACATCTTCCCTCGCCTTTGTCTCATGCCAGCGGATGTCCTGGAGCTTGATTATCAGAGAGGATCTCTAATCAGATGTGCCAGAATTAGACTCTTGAAAAGCCCAGCCATCGCTCTTGCATTTGCTGACAGGGTAGCTCATTGTAGAGGGCCTGAAAAACGGCTAATATTGAACACACTGCTGTCTCGTCAGATGAGGGATCTGCTCTGGAGTCGATACAGTCTCAAATGCGTGCCTTTGCACATGTTCTCAAAACAGCCAGTATGAGTATGCCTCATGTCTGCACCCACTTTAGCTAATGTGTGGTTAGTGCTGTGGCACAAAATGCCACACATTGTATATGGACAAGCCTGATTTCCTGGATTCTGCGAAAGCAGTGGCATTCCCCTCAGCTGTGAGTACACTGTGGGCTTCCTGCGGATCTCTATCTCTCTACTTTCATTTGATGTTCCCAGTTCAGGATCTCAGATCTCACCTGACGTCCTCCCTGGCCAGCACCTGCAGCAGCTTGGCCATGTCACCAGGCATGTCCCCGAGCTCCACCACAAACTGGCCAACCTGCCGGTCCAGAACCAGGGCACGCTCCACACACTGCCTGACCACGCTCAGCTCCATGTTTGCACTGCTCACTATCACTGAGACCCTGGGGGAGAGAGGGGAGGGAGAGAAAGATGGAAAGACTGACTTTTCCCCTTTATTTAGACGTGCGCTACCAACTGAGCAGTCTTTTATATCTTTTTTTTATTACAGGTTTGAAAATCAATCCAATCAGTCCCTTTTAACAAAACCCATATGAACAAACTCTATTTGAAAAGGAGATAACAAAGGCAACACATTTGTCCAACATGTGGATTGCTTCATTAATATGGAGAGAGAAAGAGGAAAAGGGGAAAGGGAGAGGCAGAGAGAGGAGGAATGAGGGACAGGGTGGGGAGAAGGGTGGAGAGACTGAAATGGGAGGGAAAAAGAAAGAAGAAAAGAGAGAGAGAGGTGGAAAGAGAAAATTTGAGAGAAGTGATGGATGGCAGAGAAAGAGAAAGAAGCGCAGAGGAGAGAACAGAGCAATAGAAAAAAGGCAGGAGGTAGAGATTTGACTTTACAAACAGAGTGAAATCCCTGCAGGGCTACACTCAGCTCTCTCCCTCTCTTTTGGAGGAGGGGAGGACAGGGGTGAGAGCCAGGAGACAGGCAGAGCTATGCCTAGCCCCATCTGAGCTCTTGATAGCATAATTGGATCAATGACAAGGTGAGCCACAAAACCCACGTTAAGGGAATGTGTGGGAAAAAATGGATGTTTGTGTTTGTGGATCATATGAAGAGGTCCCCCCGCATTCCCCTCACTGCCCTCGGCCGTGTCATTTCAACTCAATTCAATTCCATTCAAACTGCTTTACTGTCCATTCAATTTAAATGCAAAGTTGTCTTTGGCATGTTGCCTCAATTGAAATTAATGTAGAATAGCATACATTACAATAAAAAACTGGAAAATGCTATATCAATAGTGCATGAAAAAAACACATTTTTGCATGTAATCAACAATTACACAGCGTGTTATCACATTTCTGCCCAGGACATTCACCACAGAAGCGCTCTCTGTCTCTCCAGCGTGTCGGAGCCGGGGTCCGGTCTTACCTCTTCCCTTTGAGTTCGGGCAGCTGCCCAGCTGAGATGGCAGCCAGCCCAATGGCCCCTTCGGTGTCCACTGTGGACCTCTCATACTCCTGGAACCGAAGCATGGCCACCAAAGCATCCTCTTCTCTGCCGGGGGAAAGACAGGTGAGAGAGGGAGAGATGGGATTGGAACAGTTTTGTGGCAAGGGGTGGGGCTTCGGAAGGTAATTGAGGGACGAGGTGGGGTAGGGTGGGGTTAGGTAAGGCTTTAGAAGGTCATTTAGGGGTGAGGTGGGATGGGGTGGGGTCAGGTGGGGCTTCGGAAGGTAATTGAGGGGCGAGGTGGGGTAAGGTGGGGTTAGGTAAGGCTTTAGAAGGTCATTTAGGGGTGAGGTGGGATGGGGTGGGGTCAGGTGGGGCTTTGGAAGGTAATTGAGGGGCGAGGTGGTGTGGGGTGGGGTTAGGTAAGGCTTTAGAAGGTCATTTAGGGGTGAGGTGGGATGGGGTGGGGTCAGGTGGGGCTTTGGAAGGTAATTGAGGGGCGAGGTGGGGTATGGTGGGGGGGTATGGTGGGGTGGGGTCGGGTGGGGCCTCAGAAGATAATTGAGGGGCGGGGTGGGGTGGGGTCGGGTTAGGCTTCAGAAGGTAATTGAGGGGTGGGATGGGGTGGGCTGGGGTTGAGGCAATACCTTACGGAGATGACTTTGTCCACCAGTTTCTTGGCCAGCTGGAAGGCGTGCCTCCCCAGGGGAGGATCCACCAGGTCTGTGGGGCAGGGTATGGGGGGAAAATCAAAGGTTAACAGTCAAATGTCAAAGGTGAAAGCACAAAGCTGGCAGATTCTGTAAGTGTGGAAGGTACAGCAGTTTCCAGCGCTATATTATAGTGCAGAACATCCATTGCCAGAGCATTGTGCTTGGCCACGCCCCTTGATAAATATTCATGAGATGCATCAAATTGGAATGTTCTGGCTTTAAAGGTAGGGAGATGAAACTTTCAATGTTAAGAATACAGAGCTGGGAGGGGCCTCAGTAAAAGCATTCGCCCGGAATGCGGGTTGCCCACTGCGCCAGCCCGGCTCTGGCGGCAATTGTCTGCCCGCCCCAGGGGGCGGGAGAGCCGGCACAAGTTCACCAAGAAGCGTGAAGAGCATCTCTGTAAGACGGGTGGGTGAATTACGTCTCGAAGGAGACTGAGATCAGCTAGAGAGGCTAAGAGGTCAATGAACTTAAGAGGTCATGAACAGTACACAAGTAGCAGGTCAGAATGTGACAGCTAAACAAACAGACTGAATAGTTGTGGGGCTTAAGCATACAGGGAAGTAAGCAGAAACTGTACCTCCGTACAGCTTCCTGTTGGGCACACTGTTTATCTCTTTCACAGGACAATCGTTTTTAAGGGACTGCAGAAGGAGGGGGTAATCTTCAGGCTCGACTCCCTGGCAAAGAAATGGGGTTGACTTTAATTATGCTCACCTTTACACACACACACACACACGCACACACGCACACGCACACGCACACGCACACGCACACACACACACACACACACCAGTAGTCATACCACCTCTTGTCAGTTCTCATGTCAACCTGCTGAAGCTAAGCAGGTGTGGGCTTGATTAATACTTGGATGGGAGACCTCCAGAAAACCACGTTGCTGTTGGAACAGATGTTGATTCAAACTGATTTTGAAAGAGGTCAAATAGTTGATGCCTGAATTGCAGGTGTGCCAGTCACAGAAATTGTGAAAATCATGACGACATACACCAAACAAGACAAAACTGCATCAGGAAAGGAACAGTGGTTACTGTTAAGTCAAAGCTTAACAGTGATAGATGGACACTTAACAGGATAGTGGCTAAAAGCCACAAAAA
The DNA here is from genome assembly GCA_029706075.1 of Aldrovandia affinis. Classification (NCBI taxonomy): domain Eukaryota; kingdom Metazoa; phylum Chordata; class Actinopteri; order Notacanthiformes; family Halosauridae; genus Aldrovandia; species Aldrovandia affinis. Next base: position 1,124,112 of record JAINUG010000002.1, read on the forward strand.
ACTGCCTCAAAAAGAGTGAAACAGCATTGGTCCAGCCTTGGTGCCAGGCCTGATCCAATAGTGCCAGTAACAGTCTGGACAGGAGACAGCAGGAAAAGGGTGAACAACACCCCACACGTAGCACGCACAGGGTGTGTGGTGCAGTGACTCACAATGACAGAGATGCAGGGATTGAGGTGTTTGATGGCTGCTGCAGTGCCAGCCAGCAGTCCACAGTTCCCCACAGCAGGAATGATGACTGCATCCAGCCTGGGCACTTGCTCATAGATCTCCATGCCCACTGTGCCCAGGCCAGCCATGTACACTGCACTGTCATCCCTGTGTGTGGGTGAGAGAGAGAGAGGGAGGGGGGGGGAGAAAGAGAGGGGTGAGAGAGAGAGAGAGATGAGAGACATAGAGAGGGGGGGAGAGAGAGAGAGAGAGAGAGGGAGGGGAGAGGGAGAGAATGGCAAAGAGAGAGAGAGATAAAGAGGAGAATGGCAGACAGAGAGATGATGAATATTTTTAGGCTCCATCTCATACATTACGTGTGTGGAACTGTCAAAAATGTACATATAATGATATAGATACTTAGTATGATATATATAATGCTGTAAATGTGCATGTGTGCGTGGAGTGGGGTATATCCAGTATGTGGGCTCAGGTGCTGGACTCACTCCTCCATGTAGAGGTAGTTATTCTCCTTGCCAAGGCGACGGGCATGGCTTCTGGAGTCATGTGGCGTGCTGCCGTAGGAGATCACCATGGCGCCATAGTCGCGGTACATCCGTAGCCGTGCTGGGGAGCTGCCGGCCGGCATGATGACGAAGACGGGGATGCGCAGCTCCGTGGCGTGGTGCGACACCGCCATGGAGAAGTCATTATCTGTGGCCACGATCACACCCTCCCTCTGCTGCTCCTGTGTGAAGGCCAATATCCATCATCTATAGGCCTCCTTTAACAGTGACTACTATACGCAGAGCTCCGTTGTACAAGTCTCCATGTAAACCCGTGCCTTTGCCTAGCATTGGAGAATTATCCACCCACCACTAAAAAAAGCAATTTCCGCCTGCTTTGCACTACTCTTAAAAAGCCTTATAACTTTTATACTTTTATATATATGTAATAACACACTGCAGATACATGGTTGATGGCAGTATTTGAAGGGCAAAAGTGTACCATCAAGATCCAAGTTTAAAAACCTATAAAGCAAGTCTTTAAGCCAAGGTGCAAGTACACATGCACCATTCACTCATGTGTGTGGAAAATGCGGGTTTTTTTCTTTGCAAAGTCCCTCAAGCAATTGAGGTTAAGTGCCTTATGATTCATATCATTTTTGTTTTGTTTTGTTTTTGTTGTCTTTTGTACTTTTCACATATAATGTTCATAAGGGGAAAAAAACTAAAGAAGCAAAGTTATGTTGCATCCAACATTTTCAAATGCAACAAGTGTAGTTCACATGAACTTCTGAAAAATGTTTTACTTTCTAAAACAATTTGCTGTGAACCATCTGTTCCGAAACAAGTTCTTGAATGAATGGATGGGGCTCGTGATCATCACTGTCTCTCTGCAGAACAGACTGTTCCCACAGGGGAGGTGGACTCAACGGCCATTTATGGGAGAGCCCTTCTCCTGTGAGAGAGATGATGGAGAGGCAGCCAAACTGACAGAGGGGTTAATCCACAGCCCTCACGTCATGCCGCCATAGCAATTTAAGGCCTGGGCGTACGTAATGAAGTCCTGCTCTGTTCCAGCAGGGCCAGAATGAGGATGACAGTAATGACACCTTCTCCAGAGTCAACTGCTGTGTCGCAAAAGCAAGCACACTGGCTGCTGCCTGTGTCCTTCCCTGGCAGCCTATTTCAAAGGCAGCGGTAACTAGGCAACTGTCTTAAAAGGAAGTGTATTTGAGACACACTTAGGAGTCACGTTAGCATCACTCTGCTAGTGTTCCCAGTGTGGCTCAGACTTTATCAGACTTGGGCGTGGCAGTAAGAATGACATAAAATGCTCTCAGGCAATCAGGCGTGGCAGGTAAATGGCAGTTACCTATCTCAGGTGAACTGGGTGTGGCGGCGAGCAAGAGTTACCTGTTTCAGGGAGGTCAGGAGGTAGAGCACGCCCCGCTCTTTCACAGACCCTGTGTAGTGCAGGTGCTCTTTCTTTAGGAAGATCTCCATACCGTACTGCTTGGACAGGCGCGAATACTGAGGAGAAGGAGGAGGACGGGTATCAGCTGCTGTGTGGTCTGGCATCGCAGAGAACAGCTCCCCCAACAGCACAGGGGTGGTACATCGTTCTCTGCGATTTGCTAAACGAATGGTTTGTAGGGTGCGGGCACTGCAGTACGTAACAAGGCCTACCGTGCAGGGCGTCTTCTGCACCCCCGACTGGATTTTGAAGGCGGCTGCGCTGATGTCCTCGAAGCGCAGGTACTCGGCCGGGGCCTTGGGCACAGCCTTGGTCTCGCTCCCCCGCTTCTTGGCGAGTTTGGGCGTGGGCATCAGCTGGGGCTCGGGCCGCTGCGCCACCTTGGCCTCCCAGGTCTGCACATCCCCATTCAGGCACTCCTCCTCCCCAAAGTCCTTGAGCCGCTCTGGGTGGATGAGCGTTGGTCTGCGGGCCAGGCAGCCATTGCCAACAGGCCCGTCCTTATGGCACCACCCATCCTGCAGGGCGCTGTCCTTCCTATTGGCTCCTATGCGCTCCTCCTCACTGTCAAAGAGGACGAGGAAACGCTCTTATTGGTCACCTTCTGAATGCACTTCCTGGATGAGAAGGAAACTGAGCTTGTGGCTCTTACTTAATTTAATAGCTAAGACACTTTGTCAGAGTTAAGGACAAAGTGTCTTAGCAATTAATTTGTTTAGTATTTGTTTAGTATTTTAAATCTATTTCTGAACATTATGATTTCATCCGTGTACAAGTAGCATCAGAACCACCATGTTCTCTTGAAGTTCAGGAAACATTCATTTCGACAACAAACGCATCACATTTCAGCGTGGATGTGATGTCTAAATGTGAAGGAGAGGACATCTGGCCTGGGCCTTTCTGGCACAACCACAACAGGAAGGGAAGATGACCAGTCCTAATGAGATCCAATCAAAAAACAAAACCAGGGACAAAACACTGCATGGCAGAAATGTCTGTCTGCAAATAAATAAGTCTGTAACATGTAACATGTCCACGGAAAAACGGAAAAACATTTCAGTGGGGTGTTTTACATGGGGGGTGTGGGTTCACAGGTGAAGCTAATGTTTAGCTGCAGAATATACACACACACACACACATATGGATATATATTATAGGCATTTACCTCACCAGTACTGTATAAATACTTGTACAGTACTTTGTACAAACGTGGCAAACATTAGTTTAGCTTCTTCACCATTTGGAGTGGCACTGTCCCACATCACAGGGACAAACAAGAACCAGAGGAGAGGGAAGAGGAGGCAGAAGGCGTGGTGTAGCCGCGTGGATGGAGAAAGAGGCGGGAGAGAGGAAGGAGATTGAAAACGGCCTTTCAGGGCACCGTCCTGGGAGCGGCGTCCACGTATGGCGTAGATTATCCCCCGCGCAGTCTGGAGCTGAATGGCGGTGACCTTGCGCTTAACACAATAAGGGATAAGCCGCGGAGGTCACCCCACACAAGTTAACGCTACCTCAGCGCCGCAGTAAATAATATCCGAGGGAGGGCACAACCTCGCAATGCCAAGCACAGGCAACGCGGGCAACACGTCTCTGCTCCCTTTCTCTTTCTTTCTTTTTTTGGCGTGGCCTCATAGAGGGAGAAGTGGAACTCATAACCTGATCTTCGTGACCCCTGATGATGTAACAGAGCCACCCAGCTGGGCCGGGCTCCAGCCCTCCCCTCCCCGGAGGCTTCTCAAGTCAAACAGTGATAAAGTTCCTGAAGCAGGAACACAGGGAGGGCCTCCTGGCCGTGTTCAGCACCGCGGCCTCCTCGTTCGGCTGTCACTTCGCTCAGCGGGACCCCCAGGCACACCGGAGTTTGGGCCTTGAAACGTTTCGAGATTTCAGCGGTAGAGCGTTCCCCAAAGATGGCTTCAGAAATGTGATATGACGAGAGTGAACAAAGAGGAGAGGGTTCAGAAGTGAACGTTGGTCTGGTCTGTTAAAGTCAATGGGCCTTTCATGTGACCCCTGCCTTCAAATTGTATGCATAAATAAAGATCGCTTAAATGTTTTGCAATGCGTTTACAAGTCTCGCTGTAAATTCTGTGCAAGCTAGTAAGTAAAAGTTAAGTAAATTAAGTAAAAATGTACCTGGAGCTAGTGATGTTTTGACATCAGACAACACAATTGTTTTCAATGAATGGATCATTAATAAGTATGACTTACAATCATCTTCTTTTTTTAAAATATATATAATTTTTTCTGTTATTCCCCCATTTTTATCCCCACTTTTTTTCTCTCTCTTTTTTCATGCTAATGATCCACTCCCTCATATGAGAACTCGCTGCCGTAGTCTGGCCAGTAGCGAGAGCTACACTGCCTCCTTCGAGCCGGTGCCCGCCTAAAGCCTGGCTTTTTATTCCTCCCCCCAGGGGCGGACAGCCAATTGCTGCCCCATAGTGGCACTCCCGGCCAGAGCCGAAACTGGCACGACCAGTGCAATCGAACCCCGGCCTCGAATGCTCTTACCGCTAGACCATGCGGGAGGATTGATCATCTTCTTAAAATGAGTACATAGACGCATAACATACATTTGTTTCGTTTGAGTTCTCCCTTTTTTAAAAGAAAGAAAAAAGAAGAAATCTTTTCCAATATTGTGTATGACAATCAAAAGTGAGTAATCAGCAATACTACAGGAGACCACCAGGTGGAGCCCATGGGACTGACCACCATTTGTAACAGTTTATGGATCCATTTCGCAACCTTTCCCCCAATGCTATTATTATCACCTTCCCTGTCTCTGCTTGACATACTCAAACTCGAACAGAAACCTGTCAACCCCAACCTTTCCCTTTCTACCAGGCTCTGCCGTCATTCTTCTCACACAAAATGCACTCCTCTTTCCTATCTCGCCACTTTACATTTTTTCCACCCTCCTTATTTTCTCTCTTTTTTTCTTCCTAAACCTGTCCATTTCTTTCTCAGCCTCTGATTCTGATCCAGAGGGCCTGTAATTTTCTGGGGTTGGGGGAGGGAGGGTTTACCTGCAGAAGAACAGCAGGATGAAGGACAGGGCCAAGCGAAGGAGGAGGCTCACCACACTTTGGAAGGAAGGCAGGAGAAGGTCAGGCTCCAGGCGTGAGAGGCTGTCCCGGGGGTCGGGAAGAGCGTCTAAATCCTCTGCAAGTGGAGGGGTGGGTGGAGGAGGTGGGGGCAGAGCTGGACGAGGAAGAGGAGGATGAGGGTTGGGCAGTACTACGGGAGCTGGGGCAGGGGGCGCCGGGGGCTCAGGGAGATACAGGGGAGGCCACTGGGCTGCGGAGTCTCGAGGTGCAGTGTCCCACCTTTGCCAGAAGGGGTCGTACTCCTCGCTGTCGCTGAAGCCCACCCTCGGGGGATCCGTCCCACTGGTACGTGTAGTAGAAGAGCTGGGTGGCGAAGTTCATCCTGGAGAGAGTGGAGCCGGGGGAGTGAGAGAAGCGCAGTCCCAAACTACGCTGTGCTGTGTGTGTGTGTGTGCGTGTGCGCGCACGCGTTTGCAGGTATGGGTGTCTACCTGAGTGACAACGTGGTGACCGCGAGTGCTCGCGCTGTGAAACTGCGCTGCCCTCTTACCTCCCCGTGGCTATTTAAGGACAGATTACTGCAGGCACGTGCCGGTCAAGCCACCTCCCTTTCCAGCGCACTATTCCTGTCCCAGACCTGGATTAACCCCCCCTCTGACATGTGCTAACGAGAGTCACAAAGGGGACGGATGGAGGCTTAGCATTCATCAAGGGGCCAATGATCTCGGGCCCCCCCCGGGAGACAGAGAGATCTGCACCGTGGGTGATCACCTGGGACCACTCCTGTTAGTCTGTTCTCCATCATTTTTTTATTCATTTTTTCATTTTTCATTTTTTTTTTGTTGCCCACCCTCCCCCTCCCCACAAGCCCGCCGCTCATCCTCGGAGTGAAGCCAGTCTCTCTCTCTGTCCTTAAAGCATGTCCAGATCAGAGATCGCAGCGCCCCCTGCGCCTCATGTCCCCACACGCACACACACTTGCCAGGCTTCCCTGTGGCCCGCGCCACGCACTGCTGCAGTGCACTGCGTCCTCACACCTGGCTGTGAAGTTGGGTTCATGGGTTCAACCAACATTTGTGCTTAACTTTGACTCTCAATTAAAAGTGTTAATGAAATCTGAAATCACCAAATTGATCTTGAGCCAGGGTTAAGGACAATTGGTTTTAAATCCAGGCCTATTTACAATGTCTTATAAATGATTTGTTTAAGTGATTCTATTTGTTTAAGTGATTCTATTTGTTATTATCAATACCAGGTCCAGAGTGCCAGGTCCAGTGTTCGCCACCTCTAAATCACCAAGTAGATGTGCCTTGCCGTTTAGCTGTGTGAGCTCACTCAACATGACGTGGCACGTCTCATCCCCAAATCATCTTGGCTCTAGAGAAGTGGCTCACAGTCAGGTCAAATGTGGCTCACAGCCAGGTCAAATGTGTCCGGGCATAAGCTTGGTTCTGAGTTTGATTCACGTCTCAGAATCACAAATAAAGAAGTGCAGATAGCAGAGTCACTGACGTTACAGATCCTAGAAGATACATGGCACAGTTCCCAGAATCCTCTGAGTAGTTGTCTTTCTGTATAGCTATAGACCTTTTTTTTCCCAGCCTCAGAAATATTGGGACACAGAGGCAAACAGAGCACTGAGGGTAAAAGAACATTTTGCTCCTAAGGCAGCGGACTATTAGTGAATCATATCAAACCAGGCGATCAGCCCTTTTTCAAATGTGTTTCATATTTTGATCAAACATCTACAATCGATCAATCAATGATGACTTCTGTATCCGAACAAAGAACCCCAGAAGTCCGGGATGGTACAGACAGACAGGAGCTCAGTGCCTCACTCTAACAGATGGTAGGATGGCTCAGTCTGTTTGGGTGCAAGGTATCGCCAGGTATCCCACCCCCCTCCAACCAACCCCCCACAATCCACTGCTTCCAGGAAGAGGATTCATGCCTGCTGGGTTCACTACCTGTGGATCTGTCGCTGGGAACCTCCTCCTTTGACCAGATGACTGCTGGTGGGACTTCCTGCCAGGCAACATTAGCCACGTGGCTTCCTCGCTGCAGCGTGATCGCCCAAATTAGTTGGACTTCTGTCGTAGGCTTTGCATGGTCATTAACATAGCTAATGCCGTTACCTGTTATTTCGTGATGGCATTTTCATTGCAACCCTATCTTGTTAGCTAGCCAGACTGTAACTAGGGAGCTAGCTAATTTGTACTCGCAAAGCCATTAGGTCAGAAGCCATAGAGAAGCAAGACGGTTGAGCGTTTTTTTCTAGCTCAAAAACGAGAAAATCTATGGTTAAGTCCACAAGATCTGTATAAACAGAAAGCTAGACGGAAATATCAAGCAAGCATTAAATCTCAGATGTGGTTATCAATTTGTTAATTCATGAGTCAGCATGTCCAGCAGATGTTAAGAAGAAAATGGAGACTTCTGTGCCCCACAAAAATAATTGACGAGATAGTGGACGAGATAGTGTTAGCCATTGAAATCCATTCAGTAGTTAGTCGTGGGCCAACCATATGAACCCTGCCCAAAAGTCACACAGTTTTAAGTGTATGTCATTCTGGTTAAAAAAGAGAGAGAGAGAAAGAGAGAGACAGCGCTATAGAGCCGATCTCGTCCAACCGTCTGCCCCCACGGCAACCAAGCCATCTGTCACATCGCGGGTCACCGTGACGGCTTGAGTGACCACCAGCAGGGACCACGTCCTCTTCCAATGTCTCCATTAAAGTGCGCTTAGCGAACAGCAAGTCTGTCTGTGTTTACCTTTAGCCCTGCGGGGATTTAGTGGCAATGAGATCCGCGCTTCTGACATGTTACCTGCCCTGCCCCCAACCCCCCCTAAGGAAAGAGTAACTCGAGTAACAACTAATAAATAAAAAACTTTTCATTTGTTCAGAAATCGATTATACGGTTCCAGGGCTGTTTCTGCTTCCCCAATTACTGCACCTCTCCATTCGGAATTTATGTTATTTCCCAAGTGAGAGACAGCAACAAGGGTATTCGAAAACAAAATTGTGCTGTCAACCAATATTTCCCAGCATACAGTAACACCACTTGACTGGAATTACTATGTTGGGTTAAAGTGTAACCAGGGGTTGTTTTCCTATTTCCTAATGGCTCATAACTCAGCAGTAAAGGGCTAATGGTTCGTAACTAAGCAGTGAAGGGCTAATGGCTCATAACTCAGCATGACATTGTCTCTCCTGGATGGGGACGGGGGGGTGCTGTTGGCTTCTTTCCTGATGCCCATCCGGATACAACGCTTATGAATCAAGGTGCTCCTTCACTTACCGAACTTTCCTCGCTCTCGCCTGTCTCTAGTGTCGTCCCTCTTCCTCTTCTGTTTCTCCCCCTTTCCCTCTCTTTTATTTCTCTCAACCCCCCTCTCCATGTCTCTCCATCAATTACCCTCTCAGCCCCTCTCTCTCTCTCTCTCCTTGGTTTCTTTCCCCAAGAGTCACAGTACAACACTGTGTGCTTTGTACACTGTGTCCACCGGAGTCCCTGGAATTTTAATGTTTTTACTGTCAAATATTTCTCATTTTTTCACCTTCTTCTTTTGACATTTAATATAATATTGATTAATGGGAGTAGTCAGATTTTGAGTAATGTTAATAATAAGGATTAGCCATATTTCCCCATGAGATATGTTAGCGGTGAGCTGTCCACTCAGTCTGCGTACCACACTGCTTCCTCGTCACTCCACACAGAATGTTAACATTTCATGTGATTTTTTCCCCCTCCAGACTGGATTCATATTTGGGGCAGAATAAATATATTCCAGCTCCTCCTAGATTCCCACATCACTACCCAACTGCATCAGTCACCTCCCCCTTTGCTCTCCCCCCCCCCCCACACACACACTAATCCCCCCTCCCAGAAAGGAAATTTTGTTCAAAGTTTAATGTTTTCATTAGGAAACTAGGCGAAACTTGGAGCTCTCTCTCTCTCTCCCCCTTCCCCTCTCTCTCTTTCTATCTCTCCCTCCCCTTTGTCTCTCTCTCCCCCCTCTCTTTCTCTTTCTCTCTCTTCCCCCTTCCTCTCCCTCCCTCTATCCCTCCCTCTCTCTCTCTCTCTATTACAGATCATGTGCATGCCATGGCTCACTCTTGCCCTCTCCTGCTGCAGGGACTCACACCCGGGTTCCAGGTCTCCACCATGGCCCGGCCCTCCCCCGTCTCGCTCGGACTCCTGCTCCTCCTGATTGGCCAGGCATTGACAGGTAGGAGACCAGGCAATCCGCTCCTGGGTGGCACCTGGTCGAGGTGGGATAGCTACATAGACACATTTGACTGTCAGAACAGTGCAGCATTTCGCTCCCAGTGAAACTCTGTTGCAATCATCTGATGCCTTGAGTTCTGTGTGTGCCTCTCGCATTGAGGAATTTGAAGAGGTTTTTTTTGTTTGATAGAATGTTCAGATGAATACTGTATCTCTCTCGTATTGTGCCTCAGATTTGTAGAGAATTGCATCATCTTCTTCTAAGGTCTGGCAAAGTTATTTTTTCTTCGTCTGAAGGTATATGTGGTGGAGAGGCACATTTTGCAATGAGACATTTTGCCGAGTGTACATGTTTGTATTGTATATCTGCATGTGTGTGTGTGTGTGTGTGTGTGTGTGTGTGTGTGTGTGTGTGTGTGTGTGTGTGTGTGTGTGTGTGAGAGTGATTTAGTGACTAGAATGGTTGAGAATTGTGTAAAATAGATGATGAGTCCTTCAGTTGTGTTCCATGTTTTTCTTCTCTGGGACATTTCCACACATTGCAGTGTGAGATTAGCCAGCGTGATCAGCCAGCCCAGGAGCGCTGCCAGATCTCTGTGTCTGTTTCACTCGTATGCATGCTGTAGCCATTCAACTGCTATTACTCTTTGTTTGCCAGCGTTAACAGCAACAACAACAACAAACACCGCACAACAATATGTACAGAGTGCACATTCACCTCTCCCTTTCCCTCTGTCACTTCAATGACCATTCAGAGAAACCAGAGATGATTTTGGCCATTTTGACTGCATGAGTGACCTCACCCAATGTGAACGTGAAAACATAATCAAAAGCACACAAACAGGCAGGAGCTGCTGCCTTATTCCCTTCCTCCAGCTGCAATACAGCTGCAGTGTATTGATCCAGGACATTTGCAGAGAGCCTGGAAAATCTGAACTCAACCCTCCCCACCCCACCGCCACCCCCGTCCACATGGGGATAGGCCCCCTGTAAGGGTAAACTCCAGTCTGTCTCCGTTTCCAAATCAAACAGCCCGTTATCCCACCAGGCTGAAACCGAAGCTGTGTTGTTGGTTACTCTCTGAGCTCTGCTGGGTTGCATGGTGTGAGAGCTTGGCTCAGAGTAATCGCAGGCTGCTGTGTTTTTACTTCCTGTGCGTCGGGGGGCTTTTCTTCAGCCCCGCGTGACGGCTGCAGCAGGACGTGCAATTCCCCACAACATACAGTCAACATACATTACACATATTCTGTATTACAGTACACACACACACACACCCACACACATGCAGACACACACACAACACATGCAGGCGCATGCACACACACACACACACACACACACACACACACACACACACACATGCAGACACACACAAATGCAGGCACACACACACACACACACACACAACACATACACACACACACACACACACACAAACAAACACATACACGCATGTATGTTGGCACCCGCGGACGTTCACACTCTGAAAGACATTTACAACAGTGGCGTTGGCATCTTTTACACTCACCTCTGCTGTTCTTTTGTAATATGTGTGTGTAGTATATCTGGAATATTTCAAGGTCCTTGTTGCACCTGGCCTATAAATATGTTCCCTTCATAGTTGTTCCTATTCACAAATCAGCTCATGACAAGTAGGATAATAAAGGCTTCTTAACATTGACCTTCACAGCCTCCAAATCACAGGACGCTAACAACCGATACCATGAGTGGAGCCCTTTTCTGGTCATGCGTGTTACATGCAGTGCGTTTAATATGCGAAGCGGCGTTGTGAGGGTCATGGGAATTGCCCGCAGAATGTTTTTACGCCCAACGCCCACGGCAGCGTGAACGAGCCTCACAGCAGAGCGCCGAAGAGGCGGTTGTCAGCCTGGTCGGGACGTTATTAATCCAGTAGCTTTTACAGCGGTCTTAACGAGAGCCACTGTGTGCGTTCATAGATCAAAGCCAGTGAGAAAGCAATGAAACACTTACGGCCTCAAAGACAGAATGCTTAATCAAATGCTGAGCAGCCATGGGTTTGGATGAGATGTGCCCATTGGAAAACCAATAACACCTCTATATATGAGTCAACACTAGGCCCCACCTTCTGCCCCACCCACTGTTCCGCCTGCTCTTTGCCGCCAGCATCCTCTTTGACAGAGCTATTTCTTTCCACACAATGGCTGGGGACAGGATTGCGGTCGAGTAAACTGATCCTGGACCAGCTCTTTAGTGGTGTGAGCCAACGCTGTGGTGACGTGAGCTGTCAGAGTTTCAGCACTAATAGGAAACATGTGAAGGAGTCTGTAGGACAGAGAGGTTGTGGGTGAGAGGAGGGGAGAGAGAGAAAGAGAGAGAGGGAGAGAGAGAGAGAGTGCACTTCCTCCTCTATTGCATAAAATATGCAAAAATAAGAAATGAATATTTCAATACATTTTCACCTATTATAAAGAAGAAAAACTACAAATCCTGTTAGAAGGACCAACAGCTCCAATTGCGGCAAAATATGTTTCAACCTGCCATAGACTGAGGGACACTGAGTGAGCACCAAAATACAAAAATAAATAAATAAATAATATAATTATTTTTATTAATTATATACAGTATATATATACGTATATATATATTTTATTTTTATTTTTATAAAATAAATAAAAAATGTAATTTATTATTATTATTATTGTACTTGTTATCATTCTAATATATATATATATATATATATATATATATATATATATATACTTTTTATTTTGTTCAGTATTGTTGTTGTACTACAGTATAGTATAGCATTTACTGATTTGTTATTTGTGTTAATGTTTTAATGTATTGTTTATGCATTGGCAATATTTACATATGTATTTCCTGCCAATAAAGCATCTTGAATTGAATTGAATTGAATTGAAAGAGAGAGAGAGAGAGGATGAGTAAGACATTACATTTACAATTTACCTTTTCTCCCCACTCACTCACTCACTCCCCCACACACTAATTCATTCACTCATTCACTTACTCCCCTCTCAGGATCAGGCTTGTCCAAAAGATGGGTGAATACAGCTGTTTCTTCACTTTAAATGGTCCTTTTCATCTCAGAAAAGCAGCTTTTAATAGACTTCACAGACCTCAGAACTTTCAGGGAGGTTACATCACTTTGTTCTTCCTTACGGACATAGAACACACTGCTACTGTCAGCACACACCAACACACACAGAACACACTGCTACTGACAGCACACACCAACACACACAGAACACACTGCTACTGACAGCACACACCAACACACACAGAACACACTGCTACTGTCAACACACAGAGAACACACTGCTGCTGTCAGCACACATCAACACACACAGAACACACACTGATTGTGGTGATTTTTTCATCAGGAATTTGCTGACTAAATTGTTTTTATAAGAGCAAAGAGACTGTGTAAATTCTGTCAAGTGACTGATTAAAGGGATTGGCATACCTAAGTGGAGAGTTACACAGGCATAAATGAGAATGTATCATCACGATTACACAGGTACCCCTGAGAATGTATTATTTATTACCATTATGCTGGTATACCCGAGAATCAGTTTTTGTGCCATTTTACAGGTGCCGAATGACAGAATAAAATGTCTTGTACATTCAGCTGTAGTTAATTTCTGTCCCCACAAGCTGATCCTGGATCAGATTTCGCCCCAGTAGTTGGGTTTTGGATTTGAGTAAGCTGACCCTGGATCAGTTTTGTGGAATCAAAAGCACCAGGAGCGTATCTCCTGGTGACTGATGGCATAACTCAGTCCAGGTTATCACCAAAAACCTGTTGAGGAGATCTCATGCTAATTGGTCTATTGGGAGCGAAAGAGTAAGCCTTGGGCATTATTGGCTAAATAGCTTACTCTTCTTCTCTGAAGCTATCACTGCCTCTGCTATTTTCAAACAAAATGTCCCTTCCTTTTTGGGCCCCCACTACATACTTTTCTTTTTAAAATGGGACATGCTGTAAGGCTACAGTAGCAAGCTCCACAGGCATCTATGTTTGTGTGTTAATTTTGGGCTATGATACACTATGATGCTGTCACTGACAACGCTTAGGTTGTGGCTTCGATTCCCATTGGGACCATATATACTGAAAAATGTATGCATTCACTACTGTAAATCACTTTGGCTAAAAGTGTCTCCTAAATGGCATATATTACATTCACTCCAACCAGGTAATAGCCAGGTCTTTTTTCTTTCTGCCTTTGATTTATGATTCAGGACCCCAATCTGAGCTCCTGCCGAGGGCTGACCAAGCTCCTGCCTGTAAGCAACACATTTCCCTCCATGACAGACTGGATGTAGTGGAAAAAGTAAATACCAATGCTCCTACCAAGCAAACATGCAGGCACCCACGCATAAATGAAAAAACATGCACACCCTTTAAAAGAATGTACAATTCACGCTTAGCTTTTGTTTTGGACAAGGCACTGAAAGCATTTAAAATCTCAGGCCTATCATAGACACTGCATGTGTACACTGTGTATTTATGTCAGTTCATGTAGGCATCTTATTTTTTTTGTGCGAACAACGTTTTACGTTCTATTAGACATTTTAGCAAACAAACGCTTTTTGACAAACTGCAAATTGTTTAGTTTCAGAACCACTGAATGAGTTATTGCGGTAAGAGAAAGCATCTCCCATAGATCAGTGTGTGAGGCTCCACCCCCAGCCCCCCCACCTCTCTCTGTGTGTGTGTTCCTCAGAATCCCCTCCCTACCCCCAATAACACTGCTGCCCTTTGTGTCCCTGTCTCTGTCTCTGGCAGCGCGTGGAGGACACGGTTCAGAAGCTGGAGGCGGAGATTTCTCTCCTGCTGGATGCTATCGAGGCCCCTGAATGGAGCCCCCTGCTGGACACTGGCGCAACTGTCATCAACATTCTCGACAGCAATGTTGAAGGAGCAGCCTCCTGAGGGAAAAGAAGCAATCAGAGAGGGAGGGGGAGAGGGGTGAAGACAGAGGGTGAGGGAGAGAGACAGGGGGAGCAAGCAAGAGAGCGACAGAAAGAGGGGGCAGATAGGGAAACAGAGAGAGGGCTAGGGAGAGAGAGATTGGGTAGCAGCCTTTCATTCGACAGGAACGTAGGCCTGGATGAGGCAGGTCCACTTTCACCTGAATTTGTAAGTGGAGCTGAGTAACGGCCTGAAAAGAGCTCAACATTGACAAAAAACTAACAAAACAAAGATCTTATCACCGTATCTTAGCTTGCATCTATCTTATGTTATCAAGACTGACTTGATTTTAATTTTAAAATGCTTCTAATAATTTGACACTATTGCTCAACTAAATAATGCACAGATCACGTTTTAAGATCATTTTTATTAAACAAATAGGCATGTGACTATTAAAAGGAATAACATTGTGTCTCGTTTGTGTGATTGCAGATTTAATGTGTACCCCACTTCAGTAGCACCACCTAGTGGCTGCAGAATATCACACACTCACCTTTCTGTGATTGACATCCTGATTTATGATACTTCCCACTGGTTTTATGGGTAAATCCAGGCCACTGTACAGTAAGATTATAAATGCCCTAGCTTGGTATGTGACAGATTCTGTCCAATTCTAAAAACATTTAAATGCATGGTTTACCTGTGACCTTCTATTGCTAGGTTAGCTGTCATATAAAGCTATATACATTTCAGCTGTACTGATGGATCACCATAATACATTTAAATTGTAACTCATATATATTTTTTGCATAAATAGCATACAAATGTTGCATAACAACCTAAGCTGGTCTTTACATACTGTAAATTCAAGTGTTGCTTTGTATGTGTATTTCAAAAACTGGTCATTAAAAAAGGAGTAAAAATAGACATTTGAATTATCTGGCACATTTAATATCCAGTTTAATTCATTTAAGTAGCGACCATAAAAACTCAACTCCACAATAAATCAACAGGACAGGAAACAAGAGATACAGGAACAAGTTTATTTCCTCATCAAAGCAATAAGAGCAATAAGGTTTTTTTAAATACACATAGCACTTTGTATAGGTCGAGGGTATTTACAGAATAACTAGACTTGCAAGTGTATTTTTTAAGAACACTGGTTTTACTGAAAATATTCAAAATATTATCAATATGCAGAAGATGGACGAGGAGAAATATTACACGTATGAACACGTTTCGTTTTTTTCCCCTGCACAGCTAAATTCTATAAAGAGACGGTTACAAATTCAAACGCTGCAATGCCTGTTGCGTAAAGGTTCTGAATATGAACATTTGTATCACGTGGTTGTCGTGGAGATGTATTTTGCTTAATAACCAGGTAGAATGCAGATCTGGATGCAGATAAAGAGAACTGCCTCTACAAACCTCACATTCAGTTCTGAATCGGTCCTAAATAATAAAAGAGTTGTTGAAGATACACCGCTTTACGCTGCAAGACCCTCATTCCACACTCACGGTCCCTTCATGCATTATAAATAACATATAGTTTAATATACCCGGAGAATGACGCCGTGAATTTCATACACTTCTTGTGTTGCTAAATTGTCAGCCGTTATCTTGAGAGGAGAGGTCCCGGAAGTAGCACCTGCTCAGGAACAGTCTGAAACGTGTGACTCCGAAACGACGGCTTATATCTAAACACCATGCCATTGACACAACATTGGGAAAACAGTTTAATACACCTCGTAGGAGTTCTTAAATGTCATTTACTGAACCTAAGTGGCTTAACATGGAGTGGGTATGGGACAGAGCTGGTGCTGAGCTCCTGTCGAGAAATCAAAGAGCAGGAAAGGAAAATCAACGCTCACGCTTGTACGTGCACAATGCAGTCTTTCACTCATGCTCTGTTAGAGACCTGTATTGACCGCCTAAATCGGCTCTCGGTAGCTATTAATGGCGGCGCATGCAAAATGAAGCTCAACCACGCACTATCCATGCAGGCAATTCGAAAGTCTCCTAAAAAAAATAGCACGGATCCTCCGACTCCTCCAGCCTGTCTCTTCTTCCACCTGCCTCAAAAGACTGATCTTTTTCCTCTTCTTTTTTTAAGACCACTTGAGTTTTGTTTCAGTTTTCCCAAAACATTCTGTGTTCAAAGGTTATCACAATAAATGCATGTTTACAAAATGCAAATATACTGACTTGCAGAGGGAAACATTGATCCTACACGCAACGAGAAACACACAGTCAATTTTTCCTTAGAAATGGCTATGCAAATGGTAGAAAAGCTTTGGCGTATTTGCCTACAAGTTGTGCCTGCACACTTGGAAAAAAGGTTAAAATAACACTGTATGAAAATTTGGCTTCATACTCTTTTTTGTTGTTGTTGACAGATTTGATTATGATTTCCACATAAAACTGTGGAGAAGGAATTACGCTGTTAATAATATTTACATATATGTAATGACATTAGGCTTTTAGGTTTCAGGTGAGTGATATGACATGTTCC
Source organism: Aldrovandia affinis (assembly GCA_029706075.1). Lineage (NCBI taxonomy): Eukaryota > Metazoa > Chordata > Actinopteri > Notacanthiformes > Halosauridae > Aldrovandia > Aldrovandia affinis. The sequence goes on from JAINUG010000002.1 coordinate 1,140,949, forward strand.
CAGATGTCCAGCCTGAGAATGCTGGCATCACCTTAATTTTACCGCTACAGATCGCTTGTTGTTTTTTTTGTTTGTTTTACTATCCATACTTTAATACACCTGTTACACTAAATATGGCCCCTTGCAGTATGTCCAGGGGAGTGATGCAAGCCACGTCAGTTTAAAACACAATCATAATTTTCATGTTTGCTTTTTGTTTCTCTTAAACCAAGGAAATATTATTTACGTATTCTATAGGGGTTAACGAAGCCCGCTCCCCCCCGAGTAAGACAACATGTTAATCGTAACAGATACTAGGTGCACACCACATTGGCTCTGGCGGTGACGCAGTGCAATATAATAGCGAAGCACATCCTGGCGACTGACACAACCTGGGGAAGCAGGAAGCCCGTCCCCGGCTGCTTGTATACTGGGTTGCTTGTTAAACTACACTTGCATAATATTACTCTTAGTGACAGCATCTACAAAGTGTGCACCCTTTCTAATGTCACGGAAAAGCGATGTCCGCACCCAAACGGGACGAAAACAATGGACGATGACGACGCACTTCCCCTTCCGGTTGAAACCCGTTCGGGGGCGGGCAGATGAGACGGTGATGTCAGAGAGCAGCGCGGGACTGCGAGGGAGACGCCCTGCCTCTCTGCAACATTTAAAACGCTTAAAAGAACACCAGATGCTCACAATATACGCTTATCTAGGCAGGCTGACATCGCATGCATCTTGCTGGAGAACACATTCGCATTCGCATTCAAACCCGCAACCCCCCTCCCCTCGTACCGGTTCTGTTGCTAGGAGGCTGAGATGCTCGCTCGCCGAGTCGGTAGCGTGTTGTGGGAGTGGCTTGTTCCTCACGGGTGAGGGGGGCGGCGTCTGAAGCCGACATGCAGTCGACGAAAGGCGAAGCGGAGCCTTCCCGTTACTAAGAGGGTGAGGATTTTAAAAACCTCTGTGGCACGGACAGACAGACGCCTGACTGACTGTAGGTGCGCGTGATCCTGCTAGCTGACTGACTTTCCCACATGAGACTAGTGGAGGATAACAGCCATGTGAGACTAACTGTAAGGCATGGGATGCAGTGTGTATTATAGTGACCCTGTGGGCCAGCGCACGCTTCGCCCCAAGATTATATCTGGCGTCATGCTTGATGTTGCATAGAAATGAGCTTCCTATATCTAGTGTGGAAGGCAGAACCTTGCAGTCCCCTTGCTGTAGGTGCTCGGGTTGCTACAGAGGACGGTAAGAGAGATGTGGTGTTCTGTGTGATTCCAGCCATCGTTACAAACGGTAGGCTCACGAGCATTTACAGGCAAGGTCAGTGTGTACAGCTCCCAGAAGAGGGAGAGAGCGTTGGTGCGCACGGGCCAGCAGGGGGCGCTGTGGTGCTAGCAGCTGCCGGCGGAGGAGCAGACAGAGCCGCACATGTTCAGGTTGGACGTCTCTGGCTCCGCCTCGTCCTCCGTGCCCCCCTCCGCCTCGCCCCCCGCCTCACCCTCACCCTCACCCTCGCCCTCGCCTTCACCCTCCCCCTCGCCCTCCCCCTCGCCATCACCGTCTGCGTCGCCTCCATCCGAAGCACCCTCCTCCTGCCTCCTTTTCAATCTGAAACAAACACACACACACACACACACACACACACACAAAGTTACACATGCTCACATGTGAACACACACACACATGTACAAAAAGCTACAAAAAATATGTATTGCAAGTTTCAATTACTGCTCAAAAAGGCAATGGCTGTGTTCATAAATAAGCTTGTGGAGTGCGGTCTCTTAAATAGCATTAATAAATAACATATAATAATATAATATAATATATGATGTTATTTTATGACATTTGATATTGACATAATAAAATATTAAGAAAGATAACATAGTGAATAGATAGCGTCAGCGTCGCAGATGTGCAGAGCGAGCAGTGTCTCTTGCCTCAGGAATGTTCTAATCAGAGCTGCGGAAGCAGATGTTTTAAATAATGAATGAGGAGTTAATCTAGTGCTGAATGAGGAGTTAATCTAGTGCTGAATGAGGAGTTAATCTAGTGCTGAAGGAGGAGTTAATCTAGTGCTGAATGAGGAGTTAATCTAGTGCTGAATGAGGAGTTAATCTAGTGCTGAATGAGGAGTTAATCTAGTGCTGAAGGATGAGGAGTTAATCTAGTGCTGAAGGAGGAGTTAATCTAGTGCTGAATGAGGAGTTAATCTAGTGCTGAATGAGGAGTTAATCTAGTGCTGAATGAGGAGTTAATCTAGTGCTGAATGAGGAGTTAATCTAGTGCTGAATGAGGAGTTAATCTAGAACAGTGCCAATAATCCTCCCCTGTCATATCAGTCCCATTAACTAAAATACTTCTCTATCTCTTTACTCTGTCACACATGTGACATGAACAGAACACATATTTGTCTGTAGAATCTCAGTTTCACACACATCGCGGGCAGACATCTCTGTATTAATCGCATAGGCAGTTAACAGGAAGTGTAACGGCACGACCAAAACGCTACCAGAATAGTTGAACAGCAGGATATAAATTTCAGTGAATTTAAAATGTAAAAAAAAAAAAAAAAAAAAAAAAAAAGGATATCCATAATGAGGAGGATGTTATCTTGCGAGATTTGTGAGGAAATTACTTGGACTTACTTTTCTCTGTTGAAAATCATGAACTCCTGCTGCAAGACGTCTAGGCACTCCTGTAGATAATCGTTTTCCTGCAAGAGAGGCGGAAATCAAAACCAAAGCGAGAACAACAACAACAGGGTCCTCACAGTCCATTTCAGACCAGACGCAATTATTTTTTTCTCCTTCGAGCCTTTTGTTGTTGTTGTTGTGGTGGTGGTTCGTTTGCTCACTTCAAATTTGTGATTCTTCAGCATTCACCAAAAATAGAATCTCATATTTCGAAAATCTCTGCGGGGCACGGCGTAAGCGCGGAGAGCTTCAGAGTTGAAGAATTCTGGTAATAACTCCTCGACTTTCTGCTGGGGCAGCAGTGCCGCAGAGGTTATTGTTGATAATGTGAGCCCAATTTTTTTAATAACATGGATATTATATTTAACAACATAAATATTAATATCAACACTGAGGAAAACATTGTTAATAACATGAAAACCATTTTTAATAGGCTGGACTTTTTCCTTTTTTTAATAACCTAGATATTTTACTAATGAGGATATCAATGTTAATAATATGGAAATCATTGGGGGATAGTAACTTTTCTGATATTTAAATCATTGTTTAAAATGTAGATTCAGAATGGATATCATTCTTAATAACATGCCACTAACATACATTAATTCTGCCAGTGAGTGCAGAAGCCAGGCCTACATGTCAGGCTGTGTCTGATGTCATTTCCTGAACATGTCACAGCGGAGGATTAAGCTGCAATAGCAGGCCCACTCCATGAGTAGGAGGTATTGCATTTGATTGATTTGTTTAGGCCAGAAGGCAGTGGGCCTTGAGGGGTCTAAGGAGAGCGACTGTGTGTGACTCACGGACTGGGAGTCCTTGCTGTTGTCACGGGAACGGTTCTTTGCCAGCCGTTTCTTCTTCTTATGCAGCGGGCGGGACTCCAGGATCATCTCCTCCAGCTCAAAGGTTGGGTCACAGTGCAGCCGACCTTTCTGTGGGAGCAGGGGCACAAACACACATGGGCACATGCACACACACACACGCCAAACGCATACACACACACGCATACAAATGCGCACACACACACACACACACACGCATGCATGCATGCATGCATGCACGCACACACACAACAAACGCACACGCACAAGCACACACACACACGCACGCACATATTCAACAAATGCACATATTCATGCTGAACGAGGCTGCATGTCAAAATCACTTAGACTTATAAATATTGTAAATCCCATGGCATACCATGATGCCAGAGGTCTCTAATGGCACACTTGAGTGTGTGTGTGTGTGTGTTTACAGTAGTACTGTGTGCATTTGTGTAGAGTACTCACATTGGGGACAAACCCTGCCTCTGCCTTCTTCTCATACACAGCATCCCAGTTGACCTGGGAGAGATAGGGTGCGCCCTGCATGTCCGACAGGCAGGAGAACCGGTGCTCAGGGTTCACCGTCAACAGCTGGAGACACAAACTGAGCTCTGAGCATGTCCTCCACAGGCCTGTCTCCACCCTCACCTCCACCCTCACCACCTCAGGCCTGTCTCCACCCTCACCTCCACCCTCACCTCACCACCTCAAGCCTGTCTCCACCCTCACCTCCACCCTCACCTCACCACCTCAGGCCTGTCTCCACCCTCACCTCCACCCTCACCCTCACCTCACTACCTCAGGCCTGTCTCCACCCTCACCTCCACCCTCACCCTCACCTCACCACCTCAGGCCTGTCTCCACCCTCACCCTCACCTCACCACCTCAGGCCTGTCTCCACCCTCACCATCTCAGGCCTGCTTCCACCCTCACCCTCACCTCACCACCTCAGGCCTGTCTCCACCCTCACCTCCACCCTCACCTCACTACCTCAGGCCTGTCTCCACCCTCACCTCCACCCTCACCCTCACCTCACCACCTCAGGCCTGTCTCCACCCTCACCTCACCACCTCAGGCCTGTCTCCACCCTCACCTCCACCCTCACCTCACCACCTCAGGCCTGTCTCCACCCTCACCCTCACCTCACCACCTCAGGCCTGTCTCCACCCTCACCCACCTCACCCTGTCTCCACCCTCACCTCACCACCTCAGGCCTCAGGCCTGTCTCCCCTCACCCCTCACCTCACCACCTCAGGCCTGTCTCCACCCTCACCTCCACCCTCACCTCACCACCTCAGGCCTGTCTCCACCCTCACCATCTCAGGCCTGCTTCCACCCTCACCCTCAGCCTCACCTCACCACCTCAGGCCTGTCTCCACCCTCACCTCACCACCTCAGGCCTGTCTCCACCTTCACCTCCACCCTCACCTCACCACCTCAGGCCTGTCTCCACCCTCACCCTCACCTCACCACCTCAGGCCTGTCTCCACCCTCACCTCCACCCTCACCTCACCACCTCAGGCCTGTCTCCACCCTCACCTCCACCCTCACCTCACCACCTCAGGCCTGTCTCCACTCACCTCCATCCTCACCCTCACCTCACCACCTCAGGCCTGTCCCCACCCTCAGGCTGAGGTTTGAACCTGTGCACCTTTTGAAAATTGTGAAAAATCTAAACTGACAAAATGAGGACAACTGGTTCTTGACCTTTCACTAAATGACCATAAGGGGGCACCCACAAGCTAACTGAAGCCTAACTTCAGTTCATCACAGGTAAATATGGCCTTGAATATATGTATCAAGCTATCAAAAAGGTAATGCTGTAAACAAATTAAACAAACTAAAATGAAAAGCCCATAAAGCATGTAAAGTAAGAATGGCATGAAGGAAATGCTTGTGTGCGATTGTTATTAAAACATTAATAGCAACTATGCTCTATTTAAACACATGACAGTTGCAAAAGTTGTCCGGCATGACAATGGGGATGACACCGGCTGCCATGGGAGCCATCTCCCGAGCAACAGAGATGTGTTGACCTTTGGCGCAGTGGTTCGTTTTTGTATTCACGAGTGTATTTATTTTTGGTGGGACCCGAGAGGTCTCATACCTCCAGACTGAAGAATTGATCTGAGTGTGCGAGAGAAAGCAGAAAAGTAATTTCACTCTCTAAACACAAAAAATAATCTCTAACGCAGGACAATACCCACCCGTGACCACAGTCCAAATCAAGCAGGTGGACTTGCCCTGCCTCCCCTCTGAGACAGGAAGAGGTTGACCCCCTCCCTCCCTCCCTCCCTGCCTCCCTCCCTCCCTCCCTCTCTGCCCTCTCCCCACCCTCCCTCTTACCTTCCTCAGCAGGGAGACCAGGTCCTTTGGCCAGGCGGGGCAGTACTGCACACTGACTGTGCTAAAGAGCTGCATCAGCGACTCCACCGAGTTGCTGGCATGAATCTCATACGGCCTCTGAGGAGAGAGGGGGAGAGGAAGATCAGTCGTGTCAGACTGAGAGATCTTATCTCTCCTGGTGGCCAATCAGAGGACAGCGGTGACTGGCAGGACGGTGCCTTACCCATCCTCGCAGGATCTCGAAGGCGGTCACTCCTAATGACCACCAGTCCACCTCAAAGGCGTAGCCAGTTCCCCCGCTCACAAAGGACTGGAATATCTCAGGTGCTGTGGGCAGGTGAGACGTGTGGAATTAGAGCCCTGTGGAGCTCTCAGCAGGAGCAGGCATATGATAATGTTTTCCCTATAACGATTACATTTAACATGGAATCATATTCATTGTGTGCACTGCTGTGTGCCCATTGTGTCGGGCGACATTACGTACAATGTATTGCACACAGTGTATAGCGCCTTGGCTGCCAGCTGATTGCTGGCGTTTTTTTTTATAATAAAATTTTTCCGATTTTACTCAATTTTTCTCCCAATTTGGTAGCCAATTACCCGTGTGCGTTGAACGTTGTAACCACTGGACCACACGGGAGGCCCCGCTGGCCTTTATTTTGACTCTAACTTCTTTCTGTGTACTCTGCAAAGGCTGCACTGCTGTGTTTTTAAGCCTCTTGGCCGAGACATTGCAAAATGAGAGCTGAGTCTCCCAGCTGACCTCCCTGGGTTAAAGAACGGTTGAACGAATAAAATGCATCCGTCACAGGGGAGCTTATGCAGTGCGCAATGTGGCGTCCAGCTGAAAGGGGGCCTCCACTTCACTCACGAACGTGTTCTATCAGGGTTCGCACTCAAATCAAATTTCAATTTTCCTTGACATTTCCATGACACTTCAATGACAAATGTGAGGTTTTCAATTACATATTTTTTTGCGACTGATGCAAAAATGGACTTTACTTTCATAATTTAATACGTTTTGTTGCCAGTGCAAATGCACGTCATTGTGTGTGTGTGTGTGTGTGTGTGTGTGTGTGTGTGTGTGTGTGTGTGTGTGTGTGTGTGAGAACAGCCGCGGCAGGTGGAAACAACGGTGGCAGGGGAACAGACATTTCAGACAGACATTGGAAAATAATGAAAATATATATAAGGTTACATGGAATCAGACATTTCCATGACATCAAGGTTTTTCATAAATTTCCATGACACTTCCATGACAGAATCATTTTCAAGGTTTTTTCCATGACGTGTGGGAACCCTGTTCTATTTGTGTGCATGAAAGCGTTGGCGTCTCACCCATGTATGGCTTTGTCCCAGCTAGCGCGGTGGCCCTCTCTCCATCCTTTATAATGGTGGCGATGTTAAAGTCCGTCAAGTGGGCGTGTCCTGCGCACACAGAGACAGCCAAGGCAATGCGATGAACAATGCCCCGAGCTCAATTGACAACTATCCTCAACTTTGACTTACAAGTCAATGTTAAAAGGCAAGAGTTGATTTCATATGTCTATTTTAAAAGCATAAAATAAATAAGTTATTGTTGTGTAAAACAAACTCATAATTAACACAATAACCAAAACCTGGAGGCAAACATTAAAGCAAAACTCAGAAATGCCTTCCGTTAAATGCCATTAATCATTATTGAATAACTTCTCGCACTCTTTCCAGGGGGTCAGTGTAAAGGTTACAAAACGAGAACCATTAATGCACAGTCATGAATGTTAGATCCTTCAAACCAGCAATTAATATGACACTCTGAGTACAAGTACCTACTGATTCTACATGAGTAAAAGGCTTCTACGTGGTCAGGAAATGACTTTATATATAATATATGCCATTTAGCAGACGCTTTTACCCAAAGCGACTTACAGTAATGATTGCATCCATTTTTCAGTATATGTGGTCTCGATGGGAATCGAACCCACAACCTCAACGTTGCCAACGTCATGCTCTACCTACTGAGCCACACAGAACCACATTCTAATGTTTTATTAATTAATGAACTTAAACTGTTTCTGAAAAACAATTTTAAACTGTGAAACAATCAGAAGAAATACAAAAGTAAAAAAGCCAAACAAGGGGCCTCCCGCGTGGCCCAGTGGTTACAACGTCCGACGCTGGCCACGGAGACCGGGGTTCAATTCCCCGTCTCGCCAAGTGTCGGCTCTGGCCGGGAGTGCCACCAGGGGGCGGCGATTGGCTGTCCGCCCCAGGGAGGGGGGGGGAGCCGACGTGACGTTCGCTGCGTAGAGTGGCCCTGTAGTACCGGGTTACGGTCGACGGCCTGCGGGTGCCGTCTCGTAAGGAGTCACCACTCGCTTCGTCACTACCGGTCGCAGGACTACGGCAGTGAACTCACATTACTAGGGGGGGATTGACGTAAAAATAGCGGGTCTAATTGGCTACCAAATTGGGAGAAAAATGGGATAAAATCAGAAACAAATTTTAAATAAAAAAAATTAAAAAAAGCCAAACAAAAGCCAAGACGGCCAAGAGGCTGTCAGAGCTGTGTAGAGATGGATGTACTGAGTGTGTAGTGGATTTGATTACAAAGGTGAGGCACTGCCAATGCACTGTGCCATTGAGCAATGCAGTTAACCTAAACTGCATCAATATTAGAACTGTATAAATGGATAATATCTAAATCATTAAAACGTCACACTATGAGAATCGCACAGAATAAGTGTCTACTTACTAATCAAATAAATTGAACATGACTTAAAACATACAGCAGCTGAAATATGACCATATTGTAATTCTCTCTGAAAACCACTGAGTAAGTTTCTCAGCGCTGTAAAAGTGGACCACCACGTCCTTGTCTGTCTTTAAAAAATATTATGGGATGCCTGTCATGTGCACTGGCCCTGTCAGAGGAATTGGGACTCTGTATCTGTAGGAATGGTCTGCTGCCCGCTGGCTCATTTCACCCCATGCTATCACCTTGGTCCATTTATCTCCTCCTCCTGAGAGAACGAGCATGCACACACACATTCAGCACCATCTCTACAAGCAAAAAGAGTGAGGGCACACACACACACTCTCTCTCTCTCTCACACACACACACACACACACACACACACACTCACTCACTCTCTCTCTCTCACGCTCACTCTCACTCTCACTCTGACACAAATAACACACTCACTTGCTCTCACTCATACACACAAAGGATGAGAATGTACAGGTGCAGCTCACCTTGTTCATCCAGAAGGATGTTGTCAGGTTTGATATCTCTACAAGGAGACAGAAAAACAGCACAGCCAGAGTCAGTGCTGGAACAGAAATGTGAGCAGGCAGTGTGTGCTCTCTCACAGCCCTTTCGTTTCAGCCAGGGAAGAAGGGTTGCCTGTGTACGCTTGCGTGGTTTTCAATGTTTGGTCATTCTATGGAATACAAATCCCTGTGCATCTCCTCACAGACACCTGCACACCTGTCCCTACAACCCAGTGGCCAGTGACCACAGAACACCTGTCTGAAATATCAGGCATCCAGCCAAGGAGGAGCATCCAGCCCCAGCGCATCTCAGCACCAGGGGCCAGACCAGATGGAAGGGTCTTGTGCAGGGCCGCTGTAGTAACGCGCTCCGCACACCAGACATGAGCGTATCGAACTCGATGCCCCTGCTGTAATCAACCATGTTATCTACACCAATCACGTCCGTTGCATCGTGGCGCCACCGTCTCCTCATTGGCTTTCACAACGGACATATTCCTGAACTAGATTTGTAAACAAACTGCGCTTTGACCACGTGCAGAGGTTGAAAAAGCACCCAGTTTTACATGATCCTGGGTCAAAGATTTATATAACAAAAGAGATGCTGCCTCGTCTCTTTGCAAGGATCGTGGGTATTGCAGGTACATTACAACACATCCTCACCCCCGCAGGACAACTGTCCTACACTTTAGCTAGCTAGTTAAATTTAACTAGATGCATGCTAGCTAGCTAGAGGTTTCATATAGTGTGGGCATGTTTTTTCTTTTATTTTGCATTATTTTAGTGTAAAAGAGAATGAAGACTTTCAGAACCACATCAACCCAGCCCTAAATGAATATCATCGGCTCAATGCTTGTTCGCACGGGTGTCCTGATCGTGTGGCCATTGAAATGCAACAATCATGCGTGACAATATCGCTACTGCTCACTTGCGTCCGGTCTGAAGAGCATATTACTGGCAACTCCTGTCTTCTAATCTTCCAACTGACAAATTGAGGGAATGGAATTGCAAGACAGTCCCTCATACAATATTAGTCAGAAAAAACCCCCCAAATGACACTAATAGTACTAATAGCTTATAAAATCAATTTCCAGTAAATATGCACATATTTTTCACTGTGTGGAACAATCATAATGACTGGATATTTATTCCCGAACTGAGGTACAGACTTCTCCTTATATTGAAAAATAAAAAAAAAATAAAAACACATATCATTTTTCTTGGGAAAATCTTTATTGAAAGCAATAGACATGCAGTCTCCCGACAGGGTATTAAAGGTCAAATGTGTTCCCTTGCGTGAGCGATTGAGCCCCACAGCAATGTAAAGACGTCCATTAAAATGCAGGAAAATGTTCCTTCTGCAGAAGTTTGTCACGCGGGTGGGGGAGGGGGGAGGGGAGGGGGGGGCGGGGTGCCTGCCCTGAGGATTCTTCATGCAGACTAATTCTCGTTCTTAAGGCTACATCGCAGACTCCGTTGCTAGGAGACACTTCATCTAAGTTGGTTCAACAAAATAATTGTATAGTATTCTCCTGTCAAAAAACCACAAGCGTGGAACAAAATTGCAGAGCGGGAAACGGCCAGAGACGCGCTGGTATTGTATTACTGCCTCTGCTGCAGAAGTGGCTGCGTCGAGAGAGAGGAAAATAAAAACGTCGGGAAATCTTTCCAATAAGTTCCCAGTAAATTCCTATTTAGTATACAGGGAGAGGGAGATGTATCTGTCTGGACTGTGCCAAAACAAAGCTGTCATCAACAGTCCAATGCAGAAGAACAGCTGTGCGTTCTGAGAATTCAACAATGCAGTATATAGTAAACTTGCTGGATTAAAAATGTACTATTCAACGTGAGATACCAAAAGATGAACACAGACTAATCTCTTTAGACTGTACCTGGGCTCCCCTTCACTGGAGAAACATTGAAAACGAACAACTTTACTGACCAAATGCAGACCCACCAGAGCCTCCCTGAACAGATTTTGTTACTCATTACTCAAAAGGCAGGTGTTCCTGAACCCAAGACCCAATGAACAAATATGTTTACTGTAGCCTGTGCCCCTGTACGTATGTTCAAAATATGGAATGGCTGACCCTCGCCCGAATGTTACGCCCTGGATCGCAGTCCCCTGCGGACTCTGAAGACCACGTGCGTCAGGCCGCCCGGCTGCTGTGAGCTGGGACCAGCTGTGTCTCCGCGCGGAGGCAAGAGTGATGAACTAGTGTGGCGTTACGGTTCACTACAGTGGCTATCAATCTGGACCAACATGCAGATGTCTGTACAATGTGCAAGGAACCTGAGCGGTACTGATTTAAAGACTCAAACCAGGCAGTGTGTAAATTATGAGGAATGAATGCTGCGTGCCCGTAGCTGGCAGACAGAACAATAGGAGAGTCCCGACGGTAAAAGGAAAAGCAGTCGGGGAATTTTTGTTATGTCTGATGTCATTACTGCCATCATGATGAGGGAGTGCACAGGTGAGTGTAGTTACCTGTGGATGATGTGCTGGCTCTATGGCAGTACACAGGTGAGTGTAGTTACCTGTGGATGATGTGCTGGCTCTATGGCAGTGCACAGGTGAGTGCAGTTACCTGTGGATGATGTGCTGGCTCTATGGCAGTACACAGGTGAGTGCGGTTACCTGTGGATGATGTGCTGGCTCTGCAGGTAGTCCAGTGCGAGGGCCATCTCGCAGACGTACAGCTTGATGGCGTCCTCGTTGAACTGGACACTCTGCTGCAGGTGGTAGCGCAGGTCCCCTCCCAGCAGCAGGTCCACCACCATGAACATGTCCTCCTCGTCCTGGAAGGAGTACCTGGAACAGAGGAGACGTTTCAGAGGATCCCCATCCAGCGAGCGACCCCCAGGAGCCCAGCTCCTTCGAGCCTCATTCAAACACCTGCAAGCACACTGTTTTGAGTTAGCTAGCTAGCTAGCTAGGCCTTCCTTTATGGCAGAAAAAGCCTCGAAGACTCAATTTGACTGAAATTTGGCAGAAATGTAAGCCTGAATTCACTGACAGCCTTCTTCCTACTGTATGTTCATTTTCTTGTACAATGAAATGTACACACAAACACATATACCTACACTTCTAAATGTAGCACAAATACATAGACCTACACTTCTTAATGTACACACAAATACATAGACCTACACTTCTTAATGTACAGTACACACAAATACATAGACCTACACATCTAAATGTACACACAAACACACAGACCTACACTTATAAATATACACACAAACCTGCACACAGACCAACACCTCTAAATGTACACACAAACACACAGACCTACACATCTACACATACACACAAACACACAGACCTACATCTCTAAATACACACACAAACACACAGACCCCCTGCGGTGGCAATCTCTCTGCTCTCAGCCGCTGAATTCCCTTCCTTCTTCTTATTAAAGCCAAGCCCCTACAGCTTGTCTTTAATAACAAAAAATAACAGACAAAAGTAACAAACAATGCTTTGGTGTCTATTAAAAGTTTTATTAAAGAAAAGAGAAAAAGAACATCTCACAAAGGGTTTTGAGCTCAGAAGCACATTTAGTCTTAGAGCTCTGTAGTCTTTCAGACAGAGGACTAGCTCTGGGCTGTCTACAGCTGTGATGTCCTGTCCATTGTGTCTGAGGTTAGGTTCTCCCTGTTTCCACAGGACCCGCTGCTTATTGCCTCACACACAGTGGCCACTCTGGACGCGTGTGAAGTCAGGCCCCCGGCTGAGAAGATATGGGCCAGCATGGATGGGCCAACCATTTAATGGTTAACACACCAGGAGGAGTGGTCCAAAAGTAGCCAGAAGTAGCCATTGCAAAGCCAATATCAAACAAGCATGGATTTTTCATAAAAAATGGTAGCCTGGCCTAGTCCCTTGTCCTTTCTGTGGTCAGACATCCTACCGACGACAAAAAGGGCACGAGACCAGGTTCATAACGCGGCTGACGATTAAACTTCAAAAGTGGCAGTTTTGTGTCTACGCTGACCTTTACAATCCTTTTTATTTTGGAGAAAGGCATCTGGTCTCATGGCCTTCACGTCGGGGTGACGTCTGACCATGCTGACGTCAAGGGTACAACCCCAGGCGGTGGATGGATGAGGTGACCTTGAACTTCCAGTGGCCTTTTCAGTGCGGCCTGACAGCTGAGCCCCGGAGGCCATCGCCATGGTAGCGATCATAATCGTTCGGGTGGGTTTAAAGAACCCGAGGCCCCCTTTGATTCGGCATGGGATGGGTCCTGCCCCTTCTTCCACACTGTACACAGACCTGGCTGTTCCTGTAAACAGCCCCTCCCCCCCGGGGGGGGTCACATGGTATCATGGGAAATGTCAGATGCTCCCTGGCCACTTCTGGAGATAGTGGGATCTCGGATACAGACAGCGACACGCTCACCTTCGGATTATAGGCAGGGAGATTAACACACTTTTCTGTGTGTGTGTGTGTGTTTGTGTCAACACAGTGTTCATAATTCGGACCACACACACACACATACACACAGACGCTGTCTGACAGTCACGCTTTCTTTTGAGACAAAAAGGTGGTTGTGGGGCACATTTGGAAAACAGACTCAACAAGGTTGAATAAATATGCATGAGGCAGGAGGATGTTGTACAGCGTGACTCGGGGAGTGTCTCTGACGGGTTTCTCCTTCACCAGACCCCGAAAAACCAACCGGAATGTTCCGCCACCATGAACGGCCCAGAGGAGGCGAGCTCAGCAGGGGGGTACGGGTCTGGCGGGAGGATCGGCAGGATCCCCCGAACCCCGCTGCACGGACAGCCCGCATCGCGGCTCGGCCTGGAGTCCGGACAGACAGGCACCGCTCCGGAGCGCCGCCGAGGAGCCAGCCGAAATAATCAGGTCAATATAAAAAACGAGTCCAGGAAGCGGCAAGAGTTTTTTTGAGCTGAATTTTTTCTTTTTTTTGCGGTGGCCTAGATAAACGTCAGAGAGCGTGCTTCAGTCCGGCCCTGTAGGCCGATCACAAGATACACCAAACTCCTCTGGGGCTTCTCACACAATGCCGCGTCCGAGGCTCGCTCAGTCAATCTGTGCCCCCCTCTTCCTCTCCCTCTTCCTCTTGCGCCTGACCGCCACTGTCCTCATTTCACACTTTGAGGGACACCCTGGAAAAAACAACAGGCAACACACTCGGAGCCCAAACTGGAAAGGCTCAGGTTTTGTTTGTGGGAGACAAATCCTAAAAGTGTGGGTGGGTGAGCATATTTTTATTTTATTCAGGTTGGTAGTGGGTCAAAAATTGTTTCGAGATGATTTCAATTTGTCAACAAAAAAAAAAACTACAAAAATGTGGGTTGTCCGGTAGTTTTTGCAAGATGCCCCTGAATGTAAAAGAACATATGGAAATGTGGGCTGTCGAGCATTCGCCAGACATTCCCCATGTAAGAGAACGCCTGAAAATTTGAGCTGTCGGGCTTCTTCAATACACCCTTAAATGTAAGCGAATAAAAAGGTAGGTTGTCAAGTTTTTCGCCAGACACCCTAAATGAATAGAGGACACCTGAACATTATCTCAGCAGAAGAGGCTGATCCCTCAGAAGTGTATGCTCTTTCACGCTGGTCCTTCAGCCTGCTGAGTTGAGTGATGGAAGCCTCGACGCCATTGAGACTCATCGCCAGCGGGAGTGCCAGTGAGACGGACTGACCTGTTGGAGCCCGTCTCGTTTCATTCATTTTCCATCCTTTCATCTCAATTTATTTATTTGTCCATTGATTTATTTTCCGCGAATGTTATGTCTGGCCTATGCCGCGAGGCACGGGGGCTGCCGTCGCATCGCGCGAAAGGCGCTGTACGGATATAGTCTTATCATTAGGGTCATTATTAACTGCGGCCAGAGCAGGAGGGGTCTCTCTCTCTCTCTCTCTCTCTGGGGGCGCTCCCCTAAGGCACGGTCTCCTCCGGGAGGGAGCGGGATCTGGAGGAGGGCGCTTGCTGGCCAGCGATGACTCACGCTGCTCTTTCAGAGCGCTGAACAACAGCTTAATAGGCCCTCCGAGCTGAGGATCGTCCTCAGACAAACGCTGCGGCTGACGCCTCGGCCCTTCAGAGGAGTGCTATTCACGGCCGCGTGCCGCTAACTGCTCTCGTTTTACCGCACGCCCTCGCCTTAGAGTGTGCGGGGGGCGGGGGATCGGGGAGTGGCTATGAGAGCTTAGCACACTCTCCGATTCGCCTTTTTCTGTTTCCGTATGTAGCTGCTCATTCACCTAGACAGATCAGACGGCGTGGCATTCGGATTAAAGAGGATTATCCCTCTGCAGCGCCCGGCTTGCTGCGAAAACCGTCACGTCAAAAGAGTGAATGGGCGGCCAGCCTGACTGTATTAAAGCCTGGCACATAGCTCCATTTCCCTGCACTGTTAATGGCAGGTTAAGGTGATGCCAATGAAATCTGCCATTGATGGTTGAATCAACCAATCAGCATCGCAGCAAAACAGTTTGATCATCAGTTTATAATGCGAGTGTGGTCAGTCGCAGTCGCAGGAGATCCGCATCTAATGATCTCATGTCACCTCTCTGCCATTTCCCCATGCATGAGAGACATTACAACCAGACTGGTTAGATACATACACAGGTGACATGGTTTACACCTGTACATGGTTTACACATGTTATACGGGTCACGTGGTTTACACGTGCCACACAGGTGGCATGGTTTACACGTGTTATACGAGTCACATGGTTTACACATGCTACATGTGTTACACAGGTCACGTGGTTTACATGTGTTATGCCTGTCACATGGTTTACACATGCTATACGTGCCACACGGGTCACATGGTTTACATGTGTCACACGGGTCACATGGTTTACACATGTCACACAGGTCACATGGTTTACATGGGTAACTCATTGCCCCTCTGTTGAGAGAGGGGGCATTTGGTACAGTGGCACTGCTGTCCACTCTTTGACTGAGTGGCCCCACTGAGCGGCTACAGCACGAGGGCGTTCCCTCCTATTTCACACTCCATTACATCCACACAGGCAAGAGTAGGGAACTGCGACTCTGGTAATGTATAGTACACCCCTGGCCCTGTCAAATTCACCTTATGGTGCAGTGTCATGGCTATGCAACAAACTATAGAGCACAGCTTCATAAACTGTTCTAAGCCCACGACCCACTTGAAGAGCAATTACATTTCTCTGACCTATGTCTTATTAAAACGTAGCCTGACATACAGTATGCTCAAATACGGAATTGACATATGTCAAAACAACTGCATGTACACTGAGCCTAATTTGACTGGTGTGAATGTACTGGAAAGCGTATTATATGAGTTACACTTTCACATGTACCTTGCGACCCGCCTCAAGCCCTCCCAGGAGCCAGCAGTGGGTCTCAGCCCAGAGTTTAGGAGCCGCTGCTATAGAGAGAAGGAACTAACTCTGGTACGTGTCTCAAACTCCACATCGCCAACTGGAACCTGAAGCTCGTACGCTTTTTTATCTCCAGGTTAACCAAGGTTTTTATCTCCACCTGTTCTGTGTGTAACAATGGAGACTCGTGAGCAGGGAACAAGAGAGGGCTAAACACGTAAACCCTAACCGTACAACATCCAACCGTGATGGAGTCCCAAAAGCCTGGATCGGGAGAGGAGTGAAGTGGATTCGGCTGCGTGGTATATTATCGGTATATTTTTGGCCTGAGCTGTTTACTAAATTACTGCAGTGAACATGAATCATATTCAAGGTTCAAATTGCTTATGGGGGAGCACGAGTTTAGGCACTTACTTTAATGAAGTTTCACCCTTAAGGAGCTCTCTCTCTCTCTTTCGCTCGCTCACTCGCTCTCTCTCTCTCCAGCCTTTTACAACTGGATGAATAAATCTGTGCACTTTCCTTTTAGACAAACTGATCAATGTCTAACCATGTCTTTAATTCAATTCTCCCATTCTGTGCCTCCTCTCTCTCTCTCTTTCTCTTGCTTTCTCTCTCGGTTTTTGCTGAAATGCCAGGAACGATTCCAACAACAACGAGCGCCGCTGCTGTATCAATAACAATGGGCCCCTCTCGCACAGATTGTGATCATGGCTGACAGGCCACAAGCTGCACTTTCGCAGCCGCAGCCGAAACTGGGGTATAAATATGTGCGGATTCACGGCACCCCCGTTACGTCCAGGTGGTCCCACGGCCCTGTGAATGTGGCACACAGCCTCCCAGCTCTTGAGCTTGGGCCGTGGGCGCGCAATGCATCACTCTCCCCTGGGAACCAGTTATGTCCTCCTTTTCAGAATAGTGAATATTATCTCTCTCTCTCTCGATGTTTACCACTGCCTCTCTCTCTCCCTGTCCTCTCCTTCTCCTTTTCCCCTCTCCATCACGCTCTGCATCCATCTCGTTCTCAGTTCCTCTGCCCCCCACCCCTCTATCTCTCCCTCTCACCTCCCTTTCTCTGGATCCCTCTATCCTGTCCCCCTTTTCGTTCCATCACTTCCCATTCCCCCTCTCATATCAATTCGATTTGAATGGGAAACGAGCTTGAATTATTTGCTCAAAAAAAAAAAACATTGCGGTGCCAAAGCATTTTGTTTAACAGGGAAACGATGATATGAACAACAGAAACACTTCTCGTCTATTAGTTTGTGTATCCACTTGTTATGGGGAGGAGGATGCATATTTATGTGCTAGAAGAAGACGTTTTTCATGCTCTCCCAGTTCAAGAGGGATTTGTTGGATGTTCAATTCATATGTTAATTTCTAAAATTGTGTGAAATATTTGTCACACGATTTTTTAAAGAGTCTTGAGAGGCATAACAGGAAGTGCCTTTCAGCACACTGAGTCAGTATTTAGTATAACTACTGTAACATTCTAAGATGGGAGTTATCAAGGGTGAAGCGGTACCTCCTGTTTTTATTTCTCTTTCCCTCTCTCTCTAGGGGGTGCTCTTATTCAAAACGAGTCATTCAAGTCGGTAATGGATAGAGTGTTTGCTTGTTTTGCATTTTTAAAATCACATTCCTGGTTGAGCCCGAAACCGCGCGCGCGTGTCGTCATTATGCGCTTGCAGAGATAGCTCCAGTGCTCAACGCTTCCAGTCCCTGTGAAATCCTGTGCCGGTGATTTAGAGAAAGCAGGTCCATGACCTCAGTTTATGAAGCACAACCACTGGGGGAATTATTAATACACTGCCCCAGCCCGTAATCGCCCCAAAAACTGCCAAAATCGATCAATCCAGTCCTAATAAGTGTTGACAGCTATATGGAGTGCATTATAAACAAAGTTAGCATCGCCTCGGCTCAGTAACAACGCCGCTTCAGAACTCATCTTGTGGTATAATCGTTCTTCGTCGTGGCAGAGAAAAGGAGTATGTTCTCTTGGCAGACCAAGCGCAGGGCCAGCTCAGCTTCCAGAAGCAGAGAGCAATTTCTTTGGTTAGCGAAAGATTTTGGAGGTACACAATGAGGCCAGTATGATTGATAATCTCGGCAGAGTTATTTTAGAACTGCGCGCTGTTCCTTCCCGACTTGGCTGGGTGGCAGTGCTGGCACTGTTAGGGAACAAATCCTGCTGCTGTCGCTAAGTTTCTGAGCGCTAGCTTTGAGAGTAAACTTTTGCCGCGCGGAAAACTGGCAAGTTGTAGCGGGGACGTTCTGTGTTTAAACAACAAACAAAAGGCGCTGCCGCGGGGAAAGGCGGACGACGGCTCCCGGCTGTCGATGACGACATGAAGGGCGCAGCACGCCCTGAAGATGCAGGAAGTGGACGGGGTTAATCGTCCACTCGGGTCGATTTCGCATAAATGGCAGCCGAGCGGCTGTGGGCGCGGATCTCCATCCCGCCCCGCGTCCGACACCCGCCCCGTGTTTGACGCGTGTTGTTCTCGCACACCCCGCTTTCGATGCTCTTTGTAATGCAGATTTGACAGGGGCCGCTGCACACCGTGACAGGAGGAAATCAGACAGGGGAACACGAACAAGGGCATTATTCTAACGAGTTCAGCTCAGGAAACAAGTATCATGAAAGGGCTGAAACTTTCTTCATGAGGTGAGCAGGCTGCTCCCGATCACGACGGAGCGGAGCGTCTCATTAAAAACATTTTGCAGGATCCGCTGTTGGCATCCTGTGTACACCCTCAGGAGAGGGGGCAGGGGCATCGTTTTATTTCTTTACAAACATAAAACCCCACAATGCAAGCGCACCTCTTCATCAACATTCTCCCTCTCTTCCTGAACGAAATGGAAGGCGTTTTGTATTAACGACGTGGTAGTGAACACCGTATCTCAGGGTACGAGATAACGCAGCCTCTAACACATCTTTGATGTGACATACTACAGGCACAGGCCCTGGGTTAGGGGCCTGGGTTAGGGGCCTAGGTTAGGGGCCTGGGTTAGGGGCCTGGTGTTTGGGACACAGTGCCAGGGGCTCTTTCAACTCAAGGAGGAAGTAAAACAAGACTCTTTATTAAATACTTTTTCTGTTTATTTTAGGGTACAGTTTGTCTCTTGAAGAGCAATGGGGAGGTAAAGCCACGGGCCTGGGAATAAGGGCCCAGCGAGGGACTCAGCGGCTTGTATTTATTACCAATCGCCTCCTATTCCACAGATAAGTGCACATTTGCACACAGGAAATTATCGCTGCTCGCCCGCCTCCGAGATTCCAAATAAATAACATGCATCGTTTCACACGGCCGCAGACGGAACGGAACGAGCTCGTAAACGCGATATACTGAGAATATTGCACCAGCATCCGCATTTACCATTTTCATTCCACTGGAGTGGCGAATGAATTATGATTACTCCGTTTCATGCACTCCCCAGACATTAGAGTGGTGGCGGGGGGTCTCCATGGTCTCCATGGAGACACACACAGCTAGTGTTAAGGTGGCTGACTTGGAAGCGGGGACGCGAGGGCCGCAGGTGTCCGGGGACCCAGATGATGCCCCCAGCTCTGACATCGCTATCTAGCCCCCAACCACAGCCCACTCCCACCACCGCCATGCATCTCAGTATCACCAGAGCGATCGCAGAGAGCACCAAACAGTGCCGAGGCCAGAACCCTCGTGAGATGTGAGAGAACGGTCTGCTGCAGCGTGGGCGTGTCTGCTCTTCCCCCATCAATATTTAACACTGCGTTTAGTGCTACCGCTGCTAACACTACTGCTAATGAAGGCATTAATGAGAGTGCGGGGGTAATATTACACAGACCTCATTACACCCATTACAGCTGTGTGTGTGTGTGTGTAAACTGTGCTGCATGGCCTTTTCACAGTTTAGAGTGAGAGAGAGAGAGAGAGAGAGAGAAAGAGAAAAGAGAGAGAGAGTGTGTTAGAGAGGACACAAGGAGAGAGAGAGAGAGAGAGAGAGAGAGAGAGAGAGAGAGAGAAAGCAAGAGATGGAGTGAGACAGAAGGGAGAGAGCAGAGAAAGAGGAGAGATCATCTTGCAGCCTAATTAGGAAAGCATGTCAAATAGTCAGGGTCTCCTTCATCTATGTCTTTTCCACAGACAGCAGTGCCCGCAGGCAGGAGTGTGATTCAAACTTCTGATTTGCATATCTTTTGCAGCCACACATCTATCACAGTCATACTTCAATAAACACAGGGACAGCATGCAGGACCGCAGGACAGGAGGAGTGAAAAGCGCGCGGAAGTCACCAGAGGTTTACTAAAAAAAAACGTGTTCAATCTCCTGCAGGATCTCCAGTTCTCTGAAGACGTTGCGAAGCTCATCCCTCTCGATGCACTGCTGCTTGTTCATGTACTTCATGGCGTACATCTTCTCCGTGTCCCGTTTCTGCACGATGCACACCTGTGAGAGAGAGAGAGGGGGCACAGAGTGAGCGACGTCCCGCACCCAGCCTCTAGTACAGGAGCCACACGCCCCATCAGTCACACATCTGATCACACACACCACACGGTCACACATACACACACACGTCTGATCACACACACCACACGGTCACACATACACACACACATCTGATCACACATACACACACACATCTGATCACACACACCACACGGTCACACATACACACACACATCTGATCACACACACCACACGGTCACACATATACAGTCATGCATATACACACATACACATACACATACACATACACATACACATACACACACACACATACATACATACATACACACACACATATGATAATTCATAGTCACACACCACACGTGCACACACACACACACGTAATGTGTAATTCTCACTGTGGACTCCTTTTGATGTTGAGCTCCTGAGTAAAGGCTAAGGTCAGGTCGGGGTCAGTAGAGCGGGTATCAGCTCATCCAGCTGGTTCTGGGGTATTTACCATGGTCATGTGTATTGTCCCCGGCCCATGGCAACTCAGCCCACTAGCGTCACTGGTGCTGGCCTACTTATGAGTAAGTTTTGGGTAATAAGTAATATGAAGTCTATTTTTCTCCAAGGGAAACCACAACCACTTCGATGAGAGATGAAGCTCAGACCAGGCACATCAGAAATGAAACCTGGGTGAAGAATTTGGGTAGAAGGCAGCGTTCAGTGTAAAGTCATATGCTACAGCTCCAGTAATGGGAGATTGAATGGAAATGCTGTATGCTATATTGGGTCAACCCGACTTCAATCCAGCTCATGCTCAAGCCTAGTGCCAGCTCTGCAGTGGAAAAGGGGTGCAATGCACATACAAATGTATTGCACCCTGAGGCACTGTACAGCCAACTTCGTGAATGTCAACATGTGACAGCCTTCACCTGTACAGCGGATCTCATTCAAGGTAACATCCAAAGGATGCCAGGCCAGTGTTTCAGGGACACTGACAGTTCAGAGATGTCCTGAGACGTTGCGTAGCAGTGCCTCTAAAGACTGGTCTGTCCAGTCGATTCAAAGTTAAATTAGCATGCAAAGAACTGTCATAGCATGATTAGATGTGCTGATTGCATGATGGGAAAATATTTGATGGTGCATGGGTAATGTAGTCCTCGGTTGTATTCTTTCAATATTTTAATGCATGAGTGCAGCAGCACTTGCTCCAGGTTGCATAGATGATGATGTTCTGCAATGTTCTGGGGCTCTTCATCACAGGACAGCAGACGGCAAACTCACTGCATTAGATCAGAGACGGATGACTGTAAATCTATCATTCTGCACAGAAAACTCAATCTAACTACACCTCCACTGCCCCCAACACTTCAACCCTCCCTCCCTCTTCTCCTTCAGTTTCTCCTGCCCAGTATTCTGGGCCCTGTCTTTATTCAGAGAGAAAATGTACCTATTCTCTCATAATGTGATTTTTATCATGCGAAGCGGAGAGGGAGAGAGGCCTGGGGAGAGAGAGAGGGAGAGGCGGGGAGAGAGGGATGAGTGCAGAGGAGAAAGCAGAGGAGAGAAGGAGTGGTGTGGAGAGAGAGAAGAGAGCTGGGAACAACAGCGAGGGAGAGAAGGAGTGGTGGGGAGGAAGAGAGGGAGGAGTGCGAACGACCTGGTTTCCATGAGCAGCCAGGACATTGGGGCAGAGCGTTGGGGAGTGGTTAGGGGGCGGGGAGGGGGTGATAGTGCACCTTCTCCTTCAGAGGACAACTAAAATAAAAAAAAGACAAGCGGGGCAAAGTTTCACCCATGGTCTATTTTGGTGTCTCTATCCCTGGTTTCTGCCTTAGCTCAGCACAACACTCTCTGGAGCGGCTCTCTGTGCTCCGGGTTCGGCCCCCCTGGTGAAGAGCGGACCCAGTTTCTCTCCAGCCTGGTTTTCTGCAGGAGAGCGGCTGCAGCGACTGAAGCAGCAAAATTCCAGCTATTTTCAGGCTGTTAGATTTAACTGCTACTGGTAATAATCCAGGAGAGAGGACTGCAAAGCATACTAATTAGGCATTCGTAGCAACCCTCGGCTGCTCATCGCAGTTGGGAGTCAGTGAAGTCTCAAAGAACAATTGAATTAAATCAACACAAGCATGAAATGAGCATCCTCGCCGGTCACTCCACCACCACTGACACAATCTCATCATACTGGCTCACTCTGTCTATATTTGAGACCTCCACAGGAGGTCTTGCTGAAAGCAGACTCTATACAGACTCTCCTACTGAATTTTCAGAAATACTGCAAGGCGAGTATAGAGACCAGCAACCCACGAACATTGCATTGTTGGTGGGCTGCATGTTGTATAGCTAGCTGACAAAATGACAACATTTTGTTTTAAACCTCGCCACAATCCACTGGAATCCCCATTACGCCCCGTCTGAAATATTTATTTTCCATCACTGCTACTATAAAATATCAATTCAGAAAGGAAAGCAGGACCAACGATGGAATCAAACATGAGTCTTCAGCTCGCATTTCACTTTTAGATTGCCTTTCTTAGAAACCCAAAGGCAAGACTCGGAGGTTAATAACATAGTATCTAGGCTGTTTATCGATTCGCAAAAAAAGACTTTCATTTCACAGTGGACGCAGATCCATTCCATAACTGGTTTGTAAGTTCCCACTAAATTAGAAGTACTCTTTGAAGACCCACCTCTGAAACTTAACTCAATTTCGATAATCCCGGCAGGCCTATTAGCGTAGGTATATGCGTGTTTGACTCAATGGTGTCGGACAGGAAATAGAAAGGAATTTAAAGGAGAGAGCCATGCAGGGAAGAGAGTGCATCGCCACTTTACTGCTGGGGTGTCGGCCTTACTGACAGCTTCCCAACCGAGCTTGATTCAACTCGATGGGTAATCAACAAAACGCAGAGCTGATGCTTTATCATACTGCTGTTGTTCATCAGATGTTCAATGTGAACACAGCCCATCTCTGAGCGAAACGGCTATCTGCCCTGAGGTCACGTCTTTGAAAAAGGGGAAGGTACATACCAGTGGAATTGCACGTTGGATCCAAGCTGCGTTTATCGATTTGCACAGAATGCCCATTGAGGCAGCGCTCTGCAAACCAGCCTGGATTAAATCAACGCTTCGCTTTTAAACTTTGGCTTGTAAAGGTCATTGTTTGTTTTCATCTGCAAAAAGCACAGTTATCGCGAGTTCACAACTTTCCTAAGTTCACCCGCCAAGCCGTCTTTGTGAAGAAACGTCCATTCGTTTGTAAGTTTAGGACAAATGTTGATTGAATCCGAGCCAGAGTCCCAGAGGCCAAAATGACCACAACCAGACCCCCTTCGCTGTGAGTCTGACGTTGTCACGACATTTGCTGTAACACGGTCTCCGTGAGATTGGGAGCCTGACGTTGTCACGACTTTGGCTGTAATCTCTCCCCACCAGCTGCACAGCGCCGGTGATTATCTTCCCTAAACGTACGGTTCAGTGGGACCGGCGGATCCATCGGTTGAATGGTATCTCTTGATTTCTCCCTGGCCGGGTTTCTGAGAACCCCCTGGTCTGAAGGCCGGTTATGCACAGATGATGGATGTGTCAGAACACTGGAGACGAAGAGCGCTTTCTATCGGAGCGACATCAAAAGCAGTCCCCCAGGAAACGCATTCTGACAGGAAATGGTTCAATCATCACGCTTCCGTGTCTGTTTCTTTCCCAAGTACTGATTCTACTGAAGCTTAAAAAGGAAAAGATAGATTTATTTCAGCATTAAGAAGTTTCATAAAAACAAAACAAAGCAAGAAAAAGACTGACTGTAAATTTTGTTATGCCAAAAATAGAGCAAGACTTTTACAAACATAGGAGGATAGCAGCTGGCAAGGACGGCAAGGAAGTCTTCTGAGATAAGCGATATTTTCCTTGTATCGTAGGTAGGCTGACTGCCACGAGACATTGTGAGATATTCGCAGTGGTAATCTTTTCATCAAGAGTTCTGTAATTCAGTTTCTTTCCCGGTCTTTCCCTCTCTTCCCCCCCTCCCTTTCTCGGCCTCACACTCTTTTTTATCTATCTTGAAATGTCATCTTCATTCGATGCTAATGGAAAATAAATCCTCACTAATTAGTCATGAAACTGTGATGGATAACATGAGGAGATGTCACGACTGACAATTCAAAGGGAAAATCTGCATGAATATGAAACATGAGAGAGAGGGCTGCAGACCGAGGTACCGTTTCCACAGTGTGACACATGAAAAAAATATCATATCACAAAATTATACACCGACAATCAAAAGAAAAAATCCACTTCTGTTTATGCATGCGTTTAGAAAAATACAGCATGCAGGCTTTGAACGCTGAGTGAATGTGTTTGGTGACTATGTCTCTATGATTAATTGATCATCCGTGACTGGCTGTGAAACAGTGCAGTGTGGTTACTGATGCATGAGCACTCCGTCACCTCATTACTCACAGAGGTTACTGGATGTCGGTGATGAGGTTACTTAACCTGCATGCCACGTCTGGTGAAAATCAAGAAAGAAAAACCGAAAAGGAAAGGGTAAAGGAAAAGAAGAGAAATAATCACTAGCAGCCATACCATCATCTACCCTGCTCCCGATAAAAGGCTGAAGCTAAGCAGGGATATATATATATATATATGGGCGACCTGCTTTGAACACTAAACTGCTGCTGGAATAGATGTCAGTGGGCCAGTAGGGGGCACTCTTCCATCTGGGCCAAATAAAATCCAATACTCCAGCAGAGTGATGGGGGCACTGAGCTGTTAAAAGGAGCTCTTGACTCACTGTGGTCATTAACGGTCCCAAGGCACTTTTCAAAGGAGTCAGAGTCTAATCTAGGAGTCAGAGTCTAACCCTGGAGTGCTGATAAAATTTCCACATCTCTCTGCATCTGGTTGGAAACACAGTCCCTCGCATTCATATCCATTTTGATTCGTTAGGTCTTTACCGCAAATGAGGTCTCGGTTGACTTGCCTGATTAAATAAAGGTTCAAAAAACCTGCGAGCGCAATGCCAACTGTGCTAGAAAAACATCTGCTCTATTCTTATTGTTTGGCCGTTCTTTTTTTAGTCTATTGTTCTCTGTCTTCCATCTTGAGGGTGACAGCATCCAGGGCTAAAGAGGGTAGGATGGATTTGCGAGACATTTCAGTTTTCAGCTCAAGTCAAACCAGTTTAAGGATGACTATCTCTTCAAACACTTTTTTTATGAGAAACGTATGAATATTTTATACCCTACAACAATGCTCTGCACCGCCAGCTCCACAAAGATGCAATTGAAGGAGTAAAGCGGGAGAATGTGACAGCTTATAACGGGGAAAGGTTGAGATAAGCACATTTTTTTTATCTTACGGGGACAATACTCAGCCCTGTGTTGTGAATAATAATATACGGATCATTAATACGAAATTAATTAAGAGATAAAACAACGTACACCATTACCATTAAATAGCCTTTATACCATAATTCAAATTGTCATAATTCCTCATAAGGACGAACACGTAAAATATATCAATTATGAAAGGTTTTACAGTGTGCCCATAATTACTTAATCTACTATGAGAATAACATATGCCCAGGCACTATGCCCAGGTGGGTCTGTCCCATAGTGTGAAAGTTTTTTTTTTGCTACATTACCTGGCTGACCTTTCTTACTGTAAAAGTAAAGAAGAAAAAAACTGTTTTTGGACACAAATGGGCCGTGCTCATCCAGATCGTAATTTGGCAACGTGCCTGTAACCGTGGAGAGCAGCCCACTGTGTCTTCTATCCCAGGTGACTTTCCAGCAGCCCAGATCTCGCCCGGTGCCACCGAACGCCACGCCCACACTCTGGGAGAACGGGAGACTCAAAAAACATGGCGCCCGCTGCTGTAATCAAGCAACCCGCTGAGTGAAATATTCATGAACAGGAACTGGAATAATAAAACGTGCCCATAGATCCATAAATCCATTTAAAACATCTTCGGTTGAGACAAAACTTTTATTATTTACTGTACATCCGTGGCCCATTGAAGAGCCTTGGGTGTCATTATCATGGGTGTAATTAAAGTGGGCACTGTTTTCGCCGGCTTAACACACTTTCATGTTTTCCTTCAAAGCCAGGCTGGCATTATAATGAATTATGGTTCTCCAAGGTTGAAGGAGGTGTTTACTTTATAAAGCGCCTCCGTCCCCCTGGCTCTGCTATAGTTAGAAGCCCTATCAATTGTTGTCACCGAGCAGAGCTCGTGGGACTCTTGCCACATTGAGGAAAAAGAGGCACGGGGTCTAAATTTAGTTGAATGAGGAGGAACAAGACTCCTTTTCTAGGTCAGGTAAATGGCGAATGTGCCAGCCGCTCCTGTAAAACATCGGGAAACAAATTAACACTTTTACCCAACGACCAAAATAATGAGGTTCCTACCTAATATTCTTCTCTTACGCCGGCTGAAAAGCATGCCAAAGTAAAGTAAAGTAAGCACTTTCTTATTCACACCTTATATATAGACAGTGGGTATAATAAGTATTCGCTCTGCTGTTTGGTATAAATATATACGCTTTATCCTTTGCTCTAGGATGAGAATTGCTTGGCCATGCTGAAGCTCTGTCTCTCCTTGCAGCTGCAATAAACTCCGGAAAACTCCATGGGGTAAGAAAATAAAATGTGAAAAATGCCAATATACTTATTACATCCACTGTATATATAAATGAGATGGCAGGTATGATAGATATTGTTGTATTGATCCGTTTGCAACCCCAAAAGCGTAGAGATGCACACGGACAAGAGCCAAAGTTCTGGAGCTTATTGCAGCTGCAAGACAGAGCTTTGCCGTGGCCAAGCAATTCTCATCTATAGCAAAAGAGTCATCGTATATTTATACCAAACAGGAGAGTGATCGTGTAACGCTAGAGCCTCGGTGAGAAATCTTCCCGTCACTAAGACTGATGTTGACAGCCACGTCAGCCCAAAGAACAGAACCGTTACGTCATACGAGATATGCGAGAGATGTTCCGAGCAATCCCGGGCTGGCAGGAGACTTTCAGAAGGTTCTGGACGATACAGACATATCTCTGAAACCCCCCGCACATCAGAGTGGGCAAAGTAACCGAAAAGTCCCATGGTACCTAATAAAGGCCTGTGTAATCGTTATCCAATACATACGTAGACATCCCACTCCGACAGATACAGCTTGGATAGCTCTACACATAATTAATGTACGCCGTATGCTTCTGTATTTCTGTCATTAAAAAAGCGTGTCACGCCTCAACAACACTTGTTTTTGTTTTTTTTTCTTCGCCTTCATTAGGGGACACTTTGAAAATGTGCACATGGAGGCCTGCATGCAGACGCACACACATGACAGGAAGGGGAGGGGGGAGGGAGGGGGAGGGAGGAAGTGAAGATATGCAAATATGCCTTCAAGCTCTGATGAACGTGTCAGCTGCGAGCAGGGAAAATAAATTCCTCTTATTTAATTTGTTTCCTTTATGCCATAAGTGACAGGCGAGGGGAAATTAGTGCTCGCGGAGCCCCGCAAAGAATTTGCAGAACATTAACACTAACGTCGCCATTAATTCAGTAGTACTGTCGGGCGAGTATGAATTTCTCAAATTTAGGGTGTGGCAGCTCTGAATCCAGCCAATATCTACTATGAATTATGCCCTTATAACAGGTTACCCCTCTGAAAGATAACCCGAGGGAACAAGGAACAAGACTCCTAAATGGCATCCATGTATAATAATATTTGACAAATTTAAATTATTATCAAATTCGTTGACAGGTTCATCGAACAGTAACTGGTGGGATCAACCCTAACTCCAAATCGTATTAAAGATTAAATATGTTTATTAAATAGGGTACACGCAAGCCATTAAATGAGAAACTAAAATATAAGTCATACATAGTTTTAGTTTTCGCTCAGTACTTATAATTAACTGAAAATTAGAAATTACACTGGGGGGTCATTTAAAGGAGAACAAATAATGAAAAATTACCAACAGAGAGAGAGACAGATAAAACCAGACCATGCCAAAGAATAACCACATTTCAAAGCAGAAGAAAACTATACAGAATATAGCATATTACATCAGTGGTTCTCAACCTCGGTCCTGGCGACCCACTGTGTATGCTGGTTTTTGTTACAGCCAATCTCTTGATCAATTAAGGCTGTTGAAAACGTGTGTAAGTTCTAGCATCATTTTTTTCCTTAAACTTATTTGAACTCAATACAGGTTTGGCTCATTGCCAATTGCTCTGTCACTGAACTCACTTCATTTTCTGCAAATGGCTTAGTTTCAGTGGCCAGGTGTTCAGGTGGCCAGGTGTTTCAACAGCTAGGCCCCCACTGATTTCACCTGCCAGACTATAATTGAATCAATTAAAAAACTATCCTCTTTCTAAAGGACTCATGTGTCATATAGCACATTACGGAAAATGAGAGCATTCGTTGATCTGACTGACTTATAGTCCTGGGATGTGAATATGGGACATTTACTGTTCATGGCATGCATAGCTAGTTTTGACATATGGCCTTCAGAGAGTAAATCATGCTTTAATAGCAAACCAAAGTATCTAATTAAGAGCAATAAACAGCTAGTTACAATTTAGAGGTTGCAATTATGGATCAAATGAAAACCAGCATACACAGTGGGTCCCGAGGACTGAGATTGAGAGATTGAAAAATGAACTATAGTGTATAAGCAGCACAATATATCAGTAACAATCTATAAGAGAAAACCGGGCATCAAAAATAATCTGCTTGATGCATGTGCAATGCAGGTGAACATGCAGCATCCCCTAATAATTAATCAAATTATGTTGTCAGGGGTTTGATCAGAAACGTCTCTGGCACTCCAGGACCAGGGCTACCTAACCCCTGGCCAAGATCCAATTGCTTACCATAAACCTACACTGCAAAGTGGGCTGGTGGAGGGGGAGGGGGCCCTTCTGTGATGGAAGTTCAATGGAATCAATCTCAAGGCAACTGTGTTAAATTACACGGACTGATCTGCCTCGGGGGAACAGATCTACAATCAGAGAGGAAAGCCTACAGTTTGGGCTCATCTCTCCACCCACCCCCAAGAAGATGGGCACATCCCCCTCCCTCAATTCCCCAACATTCCAGAGGGAGGAAAGACCTCTAATTATGAGGCCAAGACCCCGTTATCACTGTGACCTTGTCATTTATGTTCCGAGAGAGAGACACTACCCCGCTGATTAATCTAGTCTAAAATTACAACGCAAAACCTGCTAGTGACTAATTTAGCCTAAAGTGACAACACAAGCCCCGTTAGTGACTCATTCAGTCCACAGTGACAACACAAACCCCTCTAGTGACAAATTTTGTCTGAGACAAAAATGCCAAGCCCAGCTCGTGAACAATCCAGTCTGAAAGGGCAACTGAAGCTGAAAGGACTATCTGAAGCTGAAAGGAATATCTGAAGCTGAAAGGACTATCTGAAGCTTGTGGTTGGAGCTCATTGCAGTAACCCCCCCTTCATAACAGGGTCTTGTTCTATAAGCATCATGCAAGGGCTCTCAGATGGTCTTGCTCTTGTTCTGTAGTCTCGGTGTCAGAGGAGCTCGGTGCGCTCTCATGCTCCTCACACGTTTGCTGCTTTCCCTCAGATCCTTTCTCAGCACACAGCTCAGGCAGGTTCACTGTAACGTCTGATCTCTGTCATAAGGATGACCCGTGGACACTTTGACATCTTGCATAAGCATCTTGCATTCATCTCAACTGGGAAAGGAGATGCATGCACACAAGGAACCTGTCACTCACACACACACACACACACACACACACACACACACACACACACACACACACACTCACTCACTCACACACACTGACACAGATGCGCGCAGACACATGCATGCACATACACACACACACACACACACACACACGTACACACACACATTTGCGCATATGCACACACAGGCGCACGCGCACACACACCCCCCTCCCTGCAGTTTGATTAGTTAGTCTCTAATGAGTGGTGTGGAGATGTGGCGGCTCTTGGCACAGCGGAGGAGATGCTCCCTGGCTGTGCGGTTATTATCGGTCCATATGTGCCTGTTTCACTCGTTCTCCGGGGCAGCCGGCTGTTCACCCTGGAAGAAGCAGAGAAACCCTGCGCATCCACATCTTCGTTATGCAACAGGCCCGCCCTCCACCCCAGTTGGGCCAAACTGTATCCCCACCAACAGAGATATGCCCCCTTCTTCACCCTCAGCTCAAGCCATAGGGCACAGCTAATGCTGTGTAGGATTATTGTAGGACCCTGGACCAATAACCTAATATCAACATACTGTCCCTCTCTCATATACTATATTCTAAAAACAAGGTATCCTACAGTACAGCACACTGACCCACGTGCTCTTTCTAGCAGAGGGATAGGGTGAGATGGATCTCAAAGCTGCGTGAGTTTTAAGCTCTTTACTTCAAGCCAATTTACGGAAGACCATCCTGTTTTATGACACAATTGGGTCCACATATTTTAATGCGCTGTGTAACAGCTCCCAGAGTGGACTTACACAAGCCATTGTTCTGGTATGTTCTGTGATCTTTGTGCTGGCAGCACACCATCAGCTAATGTAGCCTGCCGCCACATTTTGACCAATTAAAATCACACTGCGAGATCAGGGTTGCCGTCTTTGAATTTCTTTTGTAGATTGGCCCACAAAAAATCAGGCCTGCTAGGGATTCTCAGCTCAAACCACAGGGCACAGCTAATGGCTGTGGACCTGAGTGTGAGATTATGACTCAGCGGACTGCATGTGTCCATGGGTGAGACATCTACCTCTCTCTCTCTGTTGTACATATTACATGTTTTGTTAGATGTAAAGTCATCTTTCCTGAAGATATTTAGTTGGTTTGGCACCATTTTATAACACCACCTGCTTATAAATGCTTAACAAATCATCAATAACTGCTTTGTAAATCATTAACAGATGCACTGTTATTACCCTATAAATATGACATATGTTGACAAAGGTTGCCAGAATGAGGTAACACACATTATTTCTATGTTGAACATATCTCTGCAGTGCTTGTGTTTGTTGAGAATGCATGACGCCGTTATCATTACTTTGTGTAGCATTCAGCTAAAAGCAGGATCTATTCAATTTTTGTGTGTTCAGATGCCTGTGGACATTTTTCCAGAGCTCTCCCTACAGTAGCTCTGGCCCATGCCCTTTGACTATTACATTTTTAACAAGGACTCGACAGCCACTGCTTCAAAAGAATGGCTCCCTGGGAAGAGCCTGAATAGGCCAGCCTCTTGACGAACGGGAACGAGGAAACAAATACGGCAAAAAGGTCTTCCTGTGGCTCACCGGACAGAGATAACAAGCAAAATTAACATTGATTCACGTAATAATGCTCCCGGCGACGAGAAGCATTTATTTCTTAGATCCCATCGGACAGAACCAGCAAACCCAGCAGTTGCAAAAATCTCTGAGAGAGAGAGAGCGAGAGGAAGAAATGATAGAGGGCTTTCATCTCCTGACATTTCCGAAGCAAATGGTGTGATAATCTTTCAAAATCTTCACGCCAACATCCCAGTCATATCTTACCCACACCCCATTATGCTCAGAATACATTAGCATATCTGGGATTCTCATTAGACTACATTACCTCGCCTCAGATCTGCTCAGACTCCAGCACGACTGTCGATCTGATAGCATGCATTCATCTACTGGTTTATATGTTTGCAATCTCATTCCATGCAATGGTTATGGGAAAATTATCATCTGAATATACATTTGGTTTAATTAAAAATGTTCCATCAACCTAAAGAATTATGAGCTTAAATGTAAAATAAACACCCATCACATTTATGAACAGTCCAGACCAAAAATGCATCACACACACACAAACACACACACACACATACACACACAAACAAAACATGCATACATACACTCAAGAAAATATACACACAAACATGCACACTCATGCATGCACACACACACACACACACACACACACACACACACACACACAAACAAACACATACTTCTGTAATTAAATGTAAAAGAAAACTGTCATGTAGTCTGAGGATTTGCCTAAAATCTTCTGAGATCCCATCTTAAAAAAGAAAATACAGCTCTGGCTAAATTAATTAACCACAACTGCAACGGTAGTTAAGAATAATTTAAATTAAAATGTAATTACTTAAGGCCCACTTTGCAAAGTAAATTTCAATAGCGCTTTCTTGTTTTAGTTAATGAGTGCACAAGGTAATTAGTGCCATCAAATTACCCAGAGTCCCGAGCGGTCACAAATGTCTCGCATGTGTGCAAGTATTTCACTTCTGAGGGCTGCTCAGACCTAACAGTCTACCCAGAAACAAACACAGAAAAACACACTGCAACCAGTGGTGTGAGGGAGCAGTGGTGTTAGAGTACAATGGACCAGTGGTGTTAGGGAGCAGTGGTGTTAGGGAGCAGTGGACCAGTGGTGTTAGGGAGCAGTGGTGTTACCAGTGGACCAGTGGTGCTAGGGAGCAGTGGTGCTAGGGAGCAGTGGTGTTAGAGTACAATGGACCAGTGGTGCTAGGGAGCAGTGGTGTTAGGGAGCAGTGGTGTTAGGGAGCAGTGGACCAGTGGTGTTAGGGAGCAGTGGACCAGTGGTGTTAGGGAGTGTGGACCAGTGGTGTTAGGGAGCAGTGGTGTTAGGGAGCAGTGGACCAGTGGTGTTAGGGAGCAGTGGTGTTAGGGAGCAGTGGACCAGTGGTGCTAGGGAGCAGTGGTGTTAGGGAGCAGTGGACCAGTGGTGTTAGGGAGCAGTGGTGTTAGGGAGCAGTGGACCAGTGGTGTTAGGGAGCAGTGGTGTTAGGGAGCAGTGGACCAGCGGTGTTAGGGAGCAGTGGTGCTAGGAAACAGTGGCTCTTATTTACCTTTCCGAAGCTGCCTTTTCCAATGGCTCGAAGAATTTGGAAATGGTCAAAATTCACTGCAAGAGGGAAAGAAAGTGAATTAGCAAGTGACACCTTCAAGACATGTGAGGGGGGCACAGTTATTAAGCAGTAAGCCTAAGGCGGATGGAGTTTATTGTATCTGGGTTTATAGCATGAAACACAGCCATGGCGGGTGAGCTGGTGAAGATCAGCCCTTCTCCTTCTCCGCCCGCATTTTGCGCCCACCAGTGAGCGTCTGCCCGTCTCAGCCCAAACCCATGGGGGCAACCGTATCCGTGGTCATGACAGAGGTAAACACTGAAGTAGCAGCCTGGTGGGTTGTTTTAATAGAGGTTAACACAATGACTCACTCACCCCCACGCACACACACACTCTCTCTGCCAAGGGGATGGCAGTGTGGTGAATGGCTGGGAAATCTTAGCTTAGACGTAGTTACGTTACATATTTCAGATGCAGGCAGACGATGAGCCAAGACAGGCTGAATAGCCTGTACATCTGTAAATGTAATGATATTCATAGAAGGAAAAGTTGCCAGGTTCAGATCCCGGATGTGGGTAGTGCCATTGTACCCTGGAGCCCTGGGCAAATTAACCTGAATCGCTTCAGAAATTATTCAGCGGTATGATTGTAAGACTTGGATTATGCATAAGTCAGTCACCCTGGATACATAGATCCAGCCTGGCTAATAGAGTTGTAACGGTAATGCTGACACGCAATCAATGTGCGCTCGGAAAGTCATCGATACTTATCGAAGCCACCACCACCCTTGAAGCGTCTGACAATCAAACAGGCCCCAGTGCTTCTGGACTGCCCCCAATTTGATAAAAAAGGAAGCAAAAAGATTAGAAATAGATATCTTTGTGACTTTTTTTTTACCAAACTGGTGGAAAATGCCATTGTACTTTATATTACATATATATATATATATATATATATATATAAAGATACAGTAATACAGTATATTCATATTTTACATATACCGTACACATTCACAAATATATATGTGAAAACAATGGCCATCTCTTTAAAGCTTCATTCAACAGTTGATTCAACAACTAAAATGTTAATTTAAAAGGCAGGTTTCTTAATCTTGTCACAGTAATAAAAACACAATTATGCCAAGTGTGGACAATTACGCTAAGTCTAATAAATCTGGTTTTAAAGGGATACTATAGCCTTCTGTGGGAAAATACTGTTTAACAATGTCTCTTTCAGATCTCTCTCCTAAAGTGTTACAGCGATTTATTATGTTTCCTGTCTAAAACCTTGCCAGCAAATGTTCATATATTTCCAAATCTCACATGGCAGAGGATGGAGGATGGAGAATGGATTTCTGTCTTTGAATCGTTGAGAATTATAACCTTCGGCAGCAAGATTGTGAGTACATTTGAGTCCAGATCCACCGTTCGGCTAAATAGCTACTGGATGGATAATGCATTGTGCAATTGTGCAAGTTCAGTTAGCAGAACAAGGGGTCACAGGTCAAAGTTAGTTAAAGGCAAATTACACACGGGTAATGTTGGTAATGTTTCATTATTTGTTCTCCTTTAAATGACCCCCCAGTGTAATTTCTCATTTTCAGTTAATTATAAGTACTAAGCGAACACTCAAAACTAATGCCTGGAACAACAACAGGTCAGGTAGTTGAGGCAAAAACACTTGGGCTATTCCAGGCTAAGTCCAGGCTAGATGCAGTACTGGATACTCTTCAGATTAGGGCATGGCGAGCCTAGATGGGCTGAGCGGCCTGTTCTTGTCAATATGTGTTCTCATGTTCTAATTGTCTGCATTGATGGACTTGGGTTGGCTTAAAATATTTGAATTTACACTCAGCATGCAATTTGCTTTTAAAAGTGACCTGATAAAGCACTATTTAATCTTAAACTTAAATTAAGATTTGATATCTTAATTTTATGGGATATATCTAGCTGAAAATCATTCACCCCACATGACACCAGCAGCCCATAACACAGGTAATGGGCAACATAGATCATTCACAAAAGGCACAAGGCACATTTGAACTGCTCATGGCTTCAGGAGACACATCTGGGCACTGGGAAAGAAAGACAGACTCAGCACATATGAGTGATAAACTCACAAGCACAGCGATGGCATCACCATCCTGCACGCTATCGATTTCAGATGGATGAGGATGAATGAGGCTCCCAAAAAAAAACCATCTCCTGAGCTTACATTTATTTTCATTCAACAATGAAAAATGTGTTTTAAAGCATATATTTTACTGATAACCCCCTGGCAACAACACAGCCTCTATTACCATATTCTATTTAGTGTTATAAAACAGAAAGGTAAGAAAAAGGTGAACATGTACTCTTGAATATGGAGCCGAGAAATTGGAATATATTGTGAATTATTGTAAATTATTCCACCCTGCATTTCTTTTCACTTCGTGTAACTTCTATGTTTTGTAACGATGAAATCTGTATTGATAATCTTTTAAATTCTGAAAGCCTAACTGGGGACAGAGGTCGCAAATTAGCGCTGGCTAGAAACACTGTATGCAGTGCATCCGTTTTGGTGTTTTTTTAGCTTGTAACAATGTTTACTTGCATTGTCCCTGACAAGTAAATGAAAAAAAAAAAAGAAAAATGAACAGTCCCCAAATTACAACTGGAATTACCAATAACCATATCGACACGACTTCTCTCCAGGGCATTCATTCACAAAATAAGTGACATTTCGGTCAACCTTCAAGACTCATACACATGTTGAGTTTTCCATGTCAATGTGAGCGCATTTGAATCCCTATCTCCATTATAAAAAAGCACACAGGAAGTTCAAAGGAATGAAAGCCTCATGCCGTGCGGCTTCTGTAGGAATTCCGCTTCGGCCCGTAAAGAGGCGGGAACTTGCAAACTGCATGGACGAGTGGACTCTTCGAGTGGCCACTGCGTTCAGCGGCACTTCAGCGCAGCGGAAGAGGCTCAAAGCGAGAGAGCGAGTCAAGGTAGGATGGAGCCTGTGGCTCTCTCAAAGGCAGACGCACTTCCTGTTAGCGCTGCTCTCTGGCTCCGGAGGTGACCAGGTTGGATAAGGGGGGAGACTCATGTATGATATGATCCGCATTCATTATTCATCAATGTGAGACATGATCTGCGCTTATCATTTATGAACACCGCAGAAAAGAGACCTTTTGACCGCTTCACTTTAGAAGCGGCACTGAAAATAGCTTGGGCTAGGGCAAAGGGTTGTATTACAGTGGGGCAACCAATCACGAAAGGGTGCCCTCGGAACCCCCACAGGACTTTATAACCCTGAGAGACAAGCAGGGTCACTATAGGGCTGAAAGACGGGGTCCGAAACCACCAGTGTGAGCGTGAGAACCCTGCTACAGGACCACTCCCAGGAGTCTTCAGTAAAAGAGACGTCAGGGATTCAGGCAGACACTTCAAATCCACTCGAGTTTAATTAGCACAGTTTGCGCCAGTACAAGCCTAAATTTCTGCATTCTGAGTCACATATGTATATATTCCAGCTAAGCCCTGGGCATCTTTCAACCCTAATCAGGAACTAGTCAAATACAGCAGGTTGAGAGAAAGAGGGAGAGAAAGAAAGAGAGAGAGAGAGAGAGAGAGAGAGCCTGAGGGAGAGTGAACAGGCAACCATACAGCACACAAATTCGATATTTTATAAATATTACTTTTGATAATCTAACCGTTTTATGATTTTTCTTTAATTATTTACTATTATTTTGGTATGTGTGTGTGTGTTTGCATGTGTATGCGTGTATGGGTATGTGACTCGACACAACCATTCCTTTTTGCCATTCCAATAAAGCCAATTTGAATTTGAGAAGGGGACAGAGAGGAGAGAGAGCAGAAAAGCATGATGAAATGACTATTTTACAGAAACTAGTTCATTGATGGCCAGATTTACAGATGTTTTGGGGTTTTTTTTTGCATGAGGACAAAGTGCACAAAGTGCAAAGCAGCAGTGGTGTGTCAAATCACTGGTTGGCTGCTCTCATTGGTTAGTGATTACCTCATCAGCAACTGTAGGGCTACAGAGACAAACATCTCATGCCCTTCGTGTTTTATCACCAAACAAAACCGACATTAATTTTTTCCATCTCTCTTGTGCCATTAAAAAGTAATGTTATGGCAGCTTGGGGCAATATGTGTGTGTGTGTTGCATTGCGTTGCGTGTTTTATGTTTTGTTGTTCATTACATAAAGTCACAAATGCAATATAAAAAGGCAACAGCCGAGTCGCTCCTAGACGCTGTTTTCGAGACATTTTTCGTGTTAATTATGTGTGGATGATGTCACTGTCATGTGCCGTTCTTGACTGATCATCATCACTGTCCGGGCGGGGCGGGAGCGTGTGAAATGCTCAGATTGCTCCGCTCCACTGCTCGACTCACACGGTCCCATGGCTTAGATCGCTTGCTCTCACGTCTCACACAAACACATCAGTGAATAAATACATAATCAGCACCCTGTAGGACATAGCTCTCCCCTGCGACAACCCTCACAGTCACGTTTCACTGTGCCACGCCGTCACGCTCCCACAGACAGACAGACAGACAGAGGTCATCAGAGAAAGAGACACAGAGGCACACGGACAGACGGACAGAGAGAGGTCATCAGAGAAAGACACAGAGAGGCACACGGATACTTAAAAAATATATTTCTGCAATCGGAAAGTTTAAGCTTTAAAAGTAAATTGTCCCTGGACATTTCAAGTACACATCCAGAATTTGAACGTTGATTTTGATTGATGGGTGTTTGGTGTGCAAACCAAAGCGAAATACTTCCATGTGTTTATGTCGGCAGTGGTTTTTGGTTTCTTTGAAGCGGTTTACATTTGATATTTTTGAGATTGTACAGAAGAATGACAACAGTCACGCTGGCACTTGACACAGTTTCTTCAGAAATTACAGGACGCAAGCTACCAAAGACATTCTGCGTTACGCTTCATTGCCTGATAAATCACCTGTGTCCCACAGGAAATACAAGTGGGTAAATGTCTAATCACAATCAATAATTGAGTCTCGTCTTTGCGTTGTCTAAAATAGGCATATTGCCTAAGGTTGGGACATGTTCAAGGACTGCAGGTAACACAAGCACAAGTACTTTTCCAAGAAGAGGGTGACCTCATTCTTTTAATGTCTGCAAGGAACCTATTGATCCAAGGTTTCAGGGCCAAAACGGAGAGCAATGTTGCATAAAGTCTGTGATATTACACAGAAGAATGCACTGTGCAGTGTGACTCTTCGAGTCTATGACGTTCAAAGAACATGAGATGGTATCAGGTATTGTAGCATGGTGACAGGTGATGCCACTGTGCAGGGGGATGAGGTTAGACAAGAAGACAGAGAAAGGACAGTTCAAAGGCACACAGCCATTCTATTATTCCCCTACTGGAGTTGAATACAAAAAAAACATAACTCAATTTTTGTCGTACAAGGGCTGGGTGAAAAAGAAGCAGGTTGTGCCTTCATGCCAGGCACAGAGAAACACCTTGGCTGATTACCAATCGACCTCGGCTGTGCCTGTAAGTCTGGCCGCTGCTGTCCATGGTCTTGAAGGCCTCCCAGGGTTTGGAAGACAGCAGAAGCAGTGGACAGTGGCCAAAGAGGTGTATTTGACAAGGAGTCACTTTAAAATAAAATCTGCTGCGTCGAGTACCTTAGTGCTCACGTTCTGGGAATAACCAGTTTTAATGACTTTCTGGAAGGTTGTTGTGGAAGTTCTTTCCTATTTATTGCATGTGATTGTACCCATTTGATTGGGTTTTCTTCTTTTTGGAGATGGTACCCTCATTCTATTAAACTTAGGTGAGATATGGGATATTTTACTGCAAGGCCTTCGATTTTAAGAAATGCTGAAGGGTAGTGCAGAGCCAGCCATTAATTTAAATTCAGTTTGGTTATATTATTTTCAGGACATTTTGATGTTGGAGAGGTCGATGGCCAAGTTGCACAGGGCCAGTTGTGCCACCTGGAATAGTTGGTTGGGTTTTGTGCGCTTCATCATCAACGTTATTTGTAGTGTAGCTCAATGGTCTTTACTTTGTAGTCATGTTTACCTTTTCTCTCCTCCTCTTTTAATGATTGGAATTTGTTGTGCAGTGTGTTAAAATAGCATAGTAAAAAATGGTTCACAAAAAAAAAAACTATGGCATCAGTAATATGGTGCATAATGTGAAGCTGATATAATCCGACTCTGACAATATCACAATGAATTTAATCATTTTAATTGTTTTGGAAATATCAGTTTTAAAATGCCTGCCACTGCTGCTGTTGCTGACTGGAAGCAATCAATGACCTCATTATTCTTTTTTTTGTGAACAGCTTGTTCCGGCACGGCCTCAGCAACAACACAGCTTCAGCCGAAGCGTTGCTCCGCTTTTCCAGGTTGATCTGAATTATAATGGTCATTTGAACAGATGAGCGATCGCAAGGCATGGACTCCACAGCCAGAATGTGTTAATTCCTCATGACCTAAGAGGGCAAATTGCAGTTGTCAGGGGAAATATTGTGTTCATTGGCTGAACTGACTGGTGCTGCACAGCTCAGCGGAACGCTGTCAGGCTTCGGTGCCCCTGTCCTGGGTGAAAAATGCTCCACAGCAGGGGGCGAGGTGGGCCTGTCCCTCCCTCTCACACAGCCCTCAAACCTTGCCGTCTATTTATCACAAGTCCCAGCACACATCACGGTTTCCCATATTGGCCCACTCAGGCGGAAACGTCCTAGTTATTCAATAGACATACACATTCAACAGACGGGGCAAAGAATGTATCGGTGCACATCATAACCTTTGCGGTTGTCTTTGAATTAAAGTAAAAGATACCTCAAGACATCAGGCCTCACACTGGCCTCTGACTTCAGAGTCCTGAGTGCAAGGTCATTCACCGTGGAACTCTTAATTGTGAGGTCATAAAGGGTGGAGCTCTGAGTGTGAGTTCATAAAAAGGGTGGAGCTCTGAGTGTGAGGTCATAAAGGGTGGAGCTCTGAGTGTGAGATCATAAAGGCTGGAGCTCTGAGTGTGAGGTCATAAAGGCTGGAGCTCTGAGTGTGAGGTCATAAAGGCTGGAGCTCTGAGTGTGAGGTCATAAAGGCTGGAGACCTGGTCTATAGATCTATGGTAACCAGATGGTCAGCTCCTGTGTTACCTCTGTCCTCTCCACCTCCTTACTCTTGGAGGGTTCGCTTGGTAAAAGGACTTGTGCTACATTACAATTTATGAATATTCATGAAGAGCCATGCCCAAGGACAGAACATCCATTGCCTGAAGTACTGTCACTGAAAACGCGCCTTAATGAATATTAATGAGATGTATTGAATTGGAATGTTTTGGTGTCTGTAGTACAGAGACAGAACTTTCAATGTTAAGAGTACAGAGCTGACCTTCCAGTTAGTGTATAGCAATTTTGCTCTACCTCTCTGAGCCCACAACCCACTTTGGGAACACATTTACTGTGACCCACTCTTTATAAAAATATGATTAGTCATATGTTCAAATATGGAATCAAACTGTTGTTGTTTTTTACTTATATGAAAACAACTGCATATATACTGTAACTAATGCAGTGGATGAACAGTTCAGTAAGTGCTTCATTTAACTTTTGTGAATATCAGTGGAAACAGTTTTAAATACAGTCATTTATTTTTGCATGTGTGTTCCGTGACCCATCTTAACCCCTCTCACGACCCAGGCTGGCCAGTCGTAGCCCTCGTCTGGCTGTCATTTCACATTCCCTTCGATGCGATGCACGAGAGAAACCTACATGCACTTATTCTGCCACCCAGGACAGGTGAGCACAGGGGCATGAGGTCTTCGTGAGGAAAAAAAAGAGCACAAAGAGTCAGGTCCCATTGAAGGTTCCAGAGATTCCAGTTTTCAATCAGTATGGTTTCAGGGGGTTGCGCTAATGAGCAAGAGGCTATGGTGGTAGACATCATTCAGTTCATCCCCTGGTCAACACACAAACACATGTACACTCACACACACTGAGATAACCTAAATCTAAATTAACTTCTGAGGTCATTTTTTATTCATATTTCCCACGACCGGAGCGGGTAACAAAGTGTGCCGCCATCCGTCTTGGTGGCACCGAGACGACGGGTGCTGGCTATAAATACCTCCGCGCGCAAGCCGAGGGCAGAACAAGGAGGGGAGGGGAGGGGAGGGGCGGGCTGGATCTTTCTGACAGCTCCAAGATGGGGGCACTCTCTGTCCCCGCAGGGGGTCAGAACAGAAGGAGAGAGGTCGATGCACCAGAGCGAGGAAGAGGAGGGGGGCGTGGAGCACGTTGGGAACCACTGAGCTGTCCTGGAACCTTCGACGCACGACCACGCACCTCTCCTGAACGCACATCTCCACACCTCTCCTAAATGCATACAATCATAAAGCTGTCATTTGTCAGTCTCTACTCTTTACAGGCAAGCGGGTGGCGTCTTGCTGGAGCCGATGTGCTGTCACATTAACACCGCATCTGGAGGCGACAGTTGTTGTTCCTGGCAACTGTTCCGCATTA
The DNA here is from genome assembly GCA_029706075.1 of Aldrovandia affinis. NCBI lineage: Eukaryota > Metazoa > Chordata > Actinopteri > Notacanthiformes > Halosauridae > Aldrovandia > Aldrovandia affinis. The sequence goes on from JAINUG010000002.1 coordinate 1,183,260, forward strand.
AACTCCAAATCCAATACCCACCTCTGCTAATTTGGTCAAATTTAGTGAGAGCCTTACATACATTTTGGTTCCTATTCCTCCTTTCCAAATAGAAAATAAAACAACGAAGAGTATGATTTAATGAAAGCCAATGCACAACACGGGATATGAATTACCCGTCCAGCAGACTCGCCGTTTCAGTTGACCTCACACATGGTTTTCCCACAGCAGGATGGCTAAGGGAGCAATAAAGGGAAAGTGTACGGGTGCTAGCCTGGACCCTCAGGACAGGAGTCCTGCTCCCATACCACAGACAGAGACCTGTCCATAACCGTGTACATGTGCTGGAACTAGCCGACATAGCTTGTTCGCCTCTCACCATTATTGGCAATAGCGTAATTAAACGTGCCACTCGGAACAGGCAGTCTTTAACTGAACATGCTGTGGGTCCCTGAGGCCACGAGCACTAAAACCTGATAACTGAAGTCGAAGCATTCTCCAGGACCTGATCGGTCAATTTGAATTGAACGGGCAATTACAATGATAATTTCGCTCTTGTCGTGCACTCAGTCATAGGCCCTGTTGAGACTGTGTGGGTAGATACAATACCATCCAGTTATTCACACCCTTGACAAAGATGAGCAAAGAAGGTTGTATAAAATAATACAGGTAATGAGCTATATTGTATAGTTAAAATATGAAAATGATATTCTTTTATACTAATATAATTGCACAGAGAAAAATATTTTGTTTAACAAGTAATGTTTTTTATCCCAAAATGTATGTGACACAATTATTCATGCACTAAATCATTTAAATAAAATCCAACAAACATAAATCTGCATTAACATTCTTTTTTTAATCTTAGGGAACTGTTTTGCCTCCCATGGCTTTGTGTGTTCGCTGGGGTATAAAAATAAGGTAACACGCATGTCAAATCCATTTGTCACCCATCATCATGAGGAAACCGAAGGAACTCTTAGAAGATATAAGACACGGGGTTGTTGACCTTTACAAGTCAAGAGATGGTTACAAACAAATAAATGAAAAGCTAAAGATACTAATAGGCTTTGTGGAAGGACTGCCGGAAAAAAGGATTTATTGAGGAAATCAACAAAAATATGTGCCTGGAGTTTGCTAAAGAGCATTGGAATTCCGACTGGAACCAAGGTTATGGTCATACGAGACCAAAATGTACCCTTTTGACTGTGCAGGCCAGTGGAGGGTTTGTCAACAGAAGAAGGGGGCTTGTGTTGAAAAGAATGTCATAGCTATAGTAGAATATGGTGGTGGATCTTTGATTTTAATAGGGTTGTTTTGCATCTACTGGTCCTGGGGCTCTTGTTAAGGTCAATGAAATCATGAACTCCAGCAAGAACCAAGACATTTTTGCAGAAGGATCTGAAGGATCTTGAAAGATTCTGTATGGAGGAATGGTCAAAGATCCCCCATTATGTTCGCCAATCCCATAAAACACTATAGAAGATGTCTCAGCAGTGTAAATAGGGGTGTGAATAGTTGTGAAAAATAAATATTACTTGTCAAACAAAACATTTCACTCTGAGCAACTGTATTGGTCCTACTTCACTACAAAGCACGCTGAGATTGTGTAGGGCGCTGTACAAATGCAATCCATTATTATAATAATAATAATTATTATTATTATTATTATTCGTCCCACCTGGATTTAAATTGGTCAGGGTTCTGCTGGTTATAAATATACGCCATTTAGCAGATGCTTTTATCCAAAGCGACTTACAGTAGTGAATGCATACATTTTCAGTATATGTGGCCCCAGTGGGGATTGAACCCACAACCTAAGCGTTGCCAACGCTGTGCTCTACCAACTGAGCCACAGAGAACTGGTTATTGCTGCATTAGCTCCTTGAAACAATGCTCCAGGCCCTCACAGGCTGGAAGTCAGTGTGTCTGAATCAGCTGTCATCAGTGAGAGACATGCGTCTGCTAGGGCCGGCCCTGCCACATCAGCACCTGCTACGTGCAGTAATGTGTAACCCGTAGTATACATGACAGGCTACACAGGAAAACAGTAAGTGGCTTGCCGGCAAGCGCACGCCTTTCAGCTGCAGTGCTCTCTGCGCGGGTGTGGCTGCGCACAGTGGTTTCCGATTCCAAATTGTGGAGATAAAAAGAGGAAAAACTGTTTCAATGTACAGATGAATAGAATAAAATGCATATTTATGTTGAGACTAGCACAGCGGATCTGCGGAATGGCTTCCCCTCGTGAAAATGGATACGATTGAACTACTGCTTGTTGTCCATGTTCGAGTCATACATTGCCTTTCTATTTGAGAATCCAAGTGTCAATGTGACTTGTGACAAGAGCACAACCGAGTCCACGCACTGCGACCATGTTGGATTACGAGGTTGCAGGCTCCCCCAGTAGAATCAGGAAAGGTAGTCCAAAGAAAGCGCTTCAATGTTGGCTCACAGTGCCTTTTCAAGTTCTTTCATCGTGTGGGTACTGCTCCTTGTATTCTCCGCCTTTGTCTTTGTTGTCATTTTGATGTTACTTGTTCAAAGGCACAAGGTAGCTGCAGCCATGTCCCGCTGCTTTTATGATGAGAGATAAATGAACTGACTTCATTTTAAATTAATTGGACTAGTCTCTTTACAATATGTGATGAATGCTTGTGCCTCCTGTTTGTGTTTGTGTGTGTGTGTGTGTGTGTGTGTGTGTGTGTGTGTGTGTGTGTGTGTGTGAGAGAGAGAGAGAGAGAGAGAGAGAGAGTTGCTGTGTGTGTAATCCATATCTGACTGGCTGAATGAGGTCTACGGGAATTAAAACAAAAAAACAAACAGACCGAATGCATATTTTTTCTCATATAGTACGCTTCACCGAGGCTGCCTAATTGGTCACATCGAAGCATCAAAGATCAATGGACAGCACAAAGAAGATGGCCCCTCAATTCAGAGGGAGCATTTGTGCTCTTGCCATAAATAAGAGACTAAACAGCAGCAAACGAGAGGCCATTGATTTTCTCTCACATGGTTCTGCCCGCTTATTTTACTGTCACTGCTCACTGTGACTGTATAACAGCTTCAGAGGAATTATTCAGGTTCGAGTTTCTCACTTCTGAGAAAATGAATGCCTCCTTTTCCATTTGAGCACTACATTTTTCCATTGGCCCCCTTCCCGCCAGTTTGTAGTAAGTGGCAACACACTGTGCTGCAGATGCTACACGTCCCCTCCTCTCGCCGAAGAAGAGCGACAGCCTCTCCAACCCGAGGGTCTCCAATTCCGGGCACATTTCTTGTATTCTGGGGAAGAACGGGGCTCTCTCCCTGTATTTTTCACATTCGGTCAAGAGGTGCAGCTCTGTCCCTGCCTATCGGATATGAGTGAGTTCTCTCTCTCATGGTTCATATAAATGCAAATTACCAATATTTGCCTGCTATGAGACATTTTTAAATCAACACTTTAACATGTTTCCAATTTCCTTCAAGGATTCAACAAGTCAAACAGGCTTTATTAACATGACAGGAGATATCCTGTGTTGCCATTGGCCCTCTCTCTCCCCTTCTCTCTCAACCTGGATGTCCGTGGGACCATCGACCTCAACCATTAGTCAGAGACATCAGGAGAGCATTAATTATCCCCTCCTGACTTCCTGTCACGTGATCCCACCTCTGCGTTTTCCCTGTGCAGCACACTGTAATCAGGCAGTAGGTGCTGACACAGTCTGCGTTCTCTCGCGTGGAGGAGGAGAGTGAGCTGGTGTGAAACCTCTCACGCTCACAAGTTTCCTCATCCAATTTCCCTCACTCAGCAGTAGAAGGGCTCTCCTTTACAGATCCCGCACACAAAAGGCTCAGCAAATCTACCGGGAGGAAGTTACAAACACACACACAGCCTGCTCAGTCTGAGAGACTAGAAGAGAGAGAAAGAGAGAGTGAGAGGCAGATGTTTCTGCCTCCCACTTCCTCCCGCAGTGTGAAAAATATATTATGAAGTATACTGCAGTAATTCTTCAAAACTTTTTAGTGAAGGAATTTCCCAAAAACACATTTCCTTCACTAATGAAGAGGAGCTGCCAGTCATTTTAGGGGAAGGGCCAACAACCCCACTAACAGCACAATATACGGCGGGTATAAAAATGATTCCACCCCCTTTGTCATTTTTCACATTTGATTTACTTACTTCATGGAATCAAAATGGATTTAACTGGGATTTCTTGTCACTGATCAATACAAAATACCCTATAATGTGAAATAGAAATTAATCTTAATTACACATAAAAAACTGATAATAATTGATTGCATAAGTATTCACCCCTTTTGCTAAGACTCACCTAAATAAACTCTGGTGCAATCAATTGTCTTCAGAGGACACACAATTATTTGATTGGAGTCCAACTGAGTACAATTAAGGTGTTTCAAATGATTTCAAATTAAATACACCTTTCTGTGAGAGGTCCCACAGTTAAATATTCCATTTCCAAACAAGAGCTTCATCATGCATACCAAAGAACATTCAAAGCAAATCTGAGAAAAGGTTCTTCAAAAGCACCAAACAGAGCACACTGTCCACGGGACAACAACAGGCCGGGCGCTTCACAAGTCTGCTCTTTATGGGAGGGTGGCAAAAATAAAGCCATAGTTGAAGGAAAGTCACATGAAATCTCACCTAGAGTGTGCCAGAAGGCATGTGGGAGACTCTCAAACCAAGTGGAGGAAGATTCTATGCTCTGATGAGACCAAGATTGAACTTTTTGGCATGAACGTTAGGCACTTTGTTTGGCGCAAGCCTAACACTGCGCATCATCCCAAGAACATTATCCCTACCGTGAAACATGGTGACAGGAGCCTAATGCTATGGGGATGCTCCTCTGCTTCAGGCACTGGAACACTTGTCAAAGTAGAGGGCAAAATGGATGGAGCAAGGTATAGATAAATCTTGGAGTAAAACCTGCTGCAGTCTGCAAGAGACCTGAGAGAAGATTTATGTTGCAGCAGGACAATGACTCAAAGCATACAGCAAAAGTCACACTGGAGTGGTTTAAAAACAATCTATGTCCTGGAGTGGCCCAGTCAAAGCCCAGACCTCAATCCCATTGAGAATCTGTGGAAAGATTTGAAAATTGCTGTTCACCACCAATCCCCATCCAACCTGATGGAGCTCAGGCAATTTTTTAAACAAGAATTGACAAAAATTGCAATGTCCAGATGTGCAAGAGCTTCTAGTTTAACAGCAACAGAGGTTGTTTTTGTACTTATTTGGCAGTATTTTGTATTGATCACCCAGTATTAACTAAAATGTGAAAAATGACAAAGGGGCGAATACTTATGTTATCAACTATTGGTTTTTTTTTAGTTGTAATTAAGAAGAGAGTTGTTTTTGTATTTATTTGGCAGTATTTTGTATTGATCACTAGCAAAAAATCCCAATGAAATCCATGATGTAAGAAAATAAAATGTGAAAAATGACAAAGGGGGCGAATACTTATTATACCCACTGTATATACTGTATATATGGTTCTGCAACACTGTAACACCATACCAATAAAGCACCTTGTAATTAAAAATTGAAAGAGAGAGAGAAGGAGTGGGGAAGAGGGGGGAGGGAGAAAGATAGAGAGAAAGGGGGGAGATAAATACATAAGTAGCTGCCTGCCATCACCTGTCAACCTAGTTATGTGTTTAGTTATGATTTATCTGAGTGAATGTGTATTCCTGTACATTTATTAGGTTTCATTTTTAATATTCATTTTGTATTTTCTTTTAGTAATTAATTCAAAACACACAAGCTGGAAAACTACCATGACGGAACATATAGCTGGTTAGCTAACTAACAAGACAGATTTGCAACAATTGCTACATGAGATTTGCAATGAGATTCCCCATTGTGAGGTGGGTAAATAAAAGCAAACATGTAAAAACGTGTAGAGTGTTTTTCCAAAAATCACTCATTCCACTTTTGGTCAAGGGACTTGAGTGAGTTTTGGAAAAACACTCCTCAATTATATTCTGCATATAGCTAAGAATAATTTTGCACTGCCTAAGAATGTTAATTAGCTACCTTTTCTTCACAAATAGTGCTAGCTCTTACTTTTTAAACAACATTATGCTAATGCTATATTTATGCACAGAATTTAAATTTAAATGTGCTAGCCCCCTTCCATTTTAATATTAATGACAATATATATGAAAGGACATAACAAAGTTCACTGTAGCACCAAGTGTAGTGTTAAAACAGAGTCCATCTGAACGGAGCTTTACAACAGCTACATTCTCATAGCTGTTACTCGTGGTTGTATCAGATGTTTGTGAGTGGCCCAGATCGAGACCAAGGAAATAAAAATAAAAGGTGTGTGGTTGCTGGTAGAATTCCAATTGGCTCGTCGCGCACATAATTGAAATCTACCCAATGAGAAAATACAACAGTGGAGCATTACGTGTTTTCCTTCACAATTTCCTCGAATAAAGGTCAAAGTACAGTCCGCAGAAAGAACTGAAAAAAACGACTCAAGTACATGTAGCACATCTTCGTAGGACAATACAACCCACCTCTGCTTATTGCAATATATATTATCTGTATTTCATTGAACTGAACTGAACTGAACTGAACTGAACTGAATAGAAAAATTAGGAAATTGTAAGTTTTAAGAGTGCAATATATACAGCAGTCATCATGAGAATATTAAGAAAGACCAAGTTACATGCAGTTGACCTGAAAAAATACACTACACTAACGCGTGACATGAATTATACTATCAATGAGTTTATCCAGGACATCGGTTAATACGACTGAATACTTGTAGTGAGAGGGTAGCCTAATTTCACTTCCTGAATCACAATGACGCACGCTGTCGCCCTGGCCAGGAGAGCAGGTGTCTGCGCTGCCAGAACCCCAATGGGTCACACCCGGAGAGATTCACACCTGCGACCAGAGCCCATTGGGAATATCTCCATTTGGGTCAGAGGCTAGAGGCAGAATTACAGCACAACTGCACTCAAGAGTACTACCTACAGCACAACAACGCATTGAAAAAAGACACAAACACTGTTACGGATGCAGAAGTGGTCAATACATCATCATTTGACAGCCAAAAGCCTCCAAAAAATGGAATTCTCTGGAGCAACAAAAAAAAGGATTATTTTTACATTTAACAACATTACATTATGGTTTACACATGCAGGATTTTGAACTAACTTTATTGGTTGTTGAGTTTTGGGACATTTACAGTACATAGAGCTGGATGAAAACTTTCCACGTCTAAAAAGAATTAATAAATAAAAAAGAGAAAAATTGCGTGACACTGCTGATATGCTGTTGTCTAATTGGTTGATTCATTGATTGATTTGATTGCTTGAGGCAGAGGCAGAGCCCTCTCTGACTGGCCAGGTGCTTGTCCTGCCTCTTCATGCCATGGTTCCTGATTCAATGTGGGGGGTAGGCATGGATGGGGGAGACAGCAGAGAGTAGGTGGAGCCCAGCTGACTGGTAATCTTGGAAATACAGGAAACTGCCAAAATAAAGGAAACACCTAAATAAAGTGTCATAATAGGGCGTTGGGCATCCACGAGCTGCCAAAACATCTTCAATGTGCATAGATTCTACAAGTGCCTGGAACTCTAATTTCTTTCTTCCACAAGAAATTCCATCATTTGGTGTTTTGTTGATGGTGGTGGAAAATGCTGTCTCAGGCGCTGCTCCAGAATCTCCCATAGGTGTTCAATTGGGTTGAGATCTGGTGACTGAGATGGCCATGGCATATGGTTTACATTGTTTTCATGCTCATCAGACCATTCAGTGACCACTCGTGTCCCAAGGATGGAGGCATTATCATCCTGGAAGAGACAACTCCCATCAGGGTAGAACTGCTTCACCATAGGATGAAGATGATGATTCTGGTTTTGTATTTATTGTCATTTATCAGGAAAATGTACACCCACCATACACCACTGCCTGTAGGTTTTGTAGGTATGTTTTTATATGCAATGCACTCATCCTCTTGTTGAGAACAGGGTGACCTTTTTCCTCTGCTCAGTAGACCACTGCCTGTGTTCTTTGCACCACTTTACTGGCAAACATGCATTTTTAGGTGTAATTCTTCTTGCCATGGTAGCCAAAATGATGGGCAACTGGGCCTGACCAACATTTCTATACATGAACCTAAGCATGATGGGATGTTATTGCTTGATTAACTCAGGAACCACACCTGTGTGGACAACGCACCTGCCTTCAATATACCTTGTATCCCTCATTTACTCAAGTGTTTCCTTTATGTTGGCAGTTCCCTGTACATTCTCCTGCTGAACCTCCAGAGTATCATATCTTCCTCTCTCTCTCCTGCGGACTCTGCATTTATCTCAGCTGACATTACAAATTTACACTGATTCATAACTCCCGTGCCAACATTAACATATCATTTATTCATGCAGCCTTCGCTCGTCAATAATACATGTGGACTTTCGCATGACCATATGCTACTGTGGCACAGGAAGCACATCGATTACTCCGCTAGGGGCTTCGTGACCTTGGTGATGTGAGTCATACTCGGGGAGAGGACACACCCCCGTGTCACCTCTCACACAAACTGCGTGCACCAGGGTCACGACTGCGCGCGTGGAGGAGAGCGGGGATAGATTCCGGTCATTACGCTACTCCCCCGGAACAGCCCCCCGTGGACGAATACATGTTCACATGTACAGGAGCCCCAGGGCCAGCTGAGGCAAATGGAGCACGCTACAGGGGTTAAACCCTTCAACCTCAATACCAGCCCTCAGGCCTGACAGCATGGGGGGGGAGAAAGAGAGAGAGAGAGAGAGAGGGGGAGAGAGTGGGAGAGAAAAGGAAAGGGAGGGTGTGGTGGATAAATACATATGGAGCATCTGCCATCTCCAGAAAGAAACACAGTAACTTCCATGGTTATGTATCAATCTTTAATATCACCTCCCTCGGTTGTTTCCATGATTGGTAATCCTGTACTTGCTGTATGGCAATTCTGTATTACAATTATTTATGTATTTTCCCCATGCCCTCATTCCCCCAATGACATTAAGTTACTGGATGTAGCTCTGTGTTTCTGTTATCTGTTACCTGTTGCTTGGCAACACAGTGTAATGTCATGCCAATAAATCATCTCAAATGTAAATTGAATTGAGGGAGAGGGGGAAGAGAGAAGGGGATGGGGGGACAGCCAGGGAAAAGACGGGTGAAAACACGCGGCACGAAGGGGGATAGGGGCGGGGGCGTGCGGTTTCATTGGGTGTGGAGGAGGGAGCGCATTACAGTGTGGTCTTATTTTAGGCCTCTGGGACGTGAGAAGTACACCGCAGGTTGAATAATGTATCTGGACGCCGGTTCTCCTACAACAGCAGCCATTACACAAACCAGGGAGACAATTAGGGGCTCACTTTGCTGGGTGAGAAAAAATGAATTTGCAGGGAAGAAAGAGGTTGCTACCGCCTCGCAGTATTGAATGCAAATCCTGCACTGTCGTGGTATTCCAATTACGGGCTTTACAACACAACCTCAAACAAATTCATCTCTACGGCCCTCTGCAGTGGTTGTCAAGCGGGGCACAGCATTATAATCCCCCAATTGAAGAGAAATGTATGGGCAGGCATGCATTGTTCAGAGCTAAATGCAGCACTGCTGCTTCATATGAAATATCTTACTGCAGGACAAAGATGTTCTGGCCCAGATTGAAAATCTGATTATGGCTTTGGGAGAAATAAAACACTTTTTTTATGGACAACAGGGAACATGGAACTCCACTTGATGGGTGCCATTCTACAATTTAGTCTTTAATATGTGGTCCTTTGTGTATGCGATTGTGTGTGTGTGTGTGTGTGTGTGTGTGTGTGCGCGAAAGTGTGTGTGTGTGTATGTGTGACTGCATGTGTGTGTGTGTGTGTGTGTGTGTGTGTGTGTGTGTGTATGTGAGCGTGCGAAAGTGTGTGTGTGCCCCTCTCCTACCCTCAGGACAGGCTGCGATCTGGCCCAGATTTGAGTGTTCTCTTCTCTCTGGGCGCTGGCTCACTTCCACGCAGTCCACTGCACTGTTGTCCGCATTCGCATCTGCACTCCAATTAAGAAATCCTGAGAAACTACAGACCTCTCCGGAGTACAGAAATGGAAGCACCAAAGAGCAGTAGCCCTACGGAAAAATACCAACGCTGCAACCCTCCAGCTCAATCCAACTCAATCGGTACAACTCTGTTCCGTCGACAGAAAATGTGCTATATCTTTGCGCGTCTCCCCAGATGTACCTGTGAAGCTACCTCAGTTTTGCAAGGACGCTGACTGAGATCACACACGGCCAACGTGGTGGTGACATCACACGAGCGGTACCGAAGCTGCAGACGACAGAATCCGCAGCCAGACACCGAGGCCGTGCGTATCATCACAGGGAGTCTGCCCTGAATCTGAGAGGGGATTGGCTGGGTCGGGCCTCACAGCGAAGTACGGCGCAGGGGAAATCGCCGCGTATCAAAGTCCCCCCGCGCGTCGCCCACGTTCCCTCCTTGCAAAACCCCGTCCTAGAGGAGCTCAAAACACGTTTTGTGGCGAGGCACTCGGAGAATAAAGTGCTGGAGGGGCTCCCCACTGCGGCCGGCGTGCCCTCCGCGCCTGCTCCCTCCCCGGGGATAAACACGGAGGCCCAGGAGAGAGGGCGGCGGGAAGGGACCTGCGTTCCCGCCAGCACAATCTCATTAACGGGAGAGATGGGGAGCACGGCCTCGCGGGAAGCTCATTTGCGCGCGGTGCGCCCGGAGAGATGCTTATTTTTAATGGACTTCCTCCGGAGGAGTCTTTCTTCTCAGACTCCTGAAGGAGAGAGGCATGCTGGGAAGGCTCTGCCGCCCTGCCTCCTGTACGATCCCCACCAATAATGGGGGTGTGGGGGAGGACCTGACTCCGGTAGGACTGTGAAAGTACCGGGGAGCCCGGAACCCACCAATCACACCAGAGACCAGCAGGGATCCCATACAGGAGAACAAGCAACCGTGCACTGAAACCTGTGTGTTCCTGCTCCACCTGTCTATTACAACCTGTTGCCAACCTGTTGTTGACCTATTGTTAACCAGTTTATTATGCTATAACCTGCATTAGTGTACAGAATATGCACTACAATATATTAAAGAGTACAATATGTGTATTATTGTATACGGTGTATGTTGCAGGCTTCTGAGCAGAGAAGCATGTTGGGTTAGCTACTGCCTATCGTTAAAGCTAGCTCTAATTACAGTATTTTATTTCATATACATTATGGTGGTCTCTGGAGGTTCCCGTGTGTCATTCAAGAGCCTGAAAGTCCCTTGCACTGGAGAAAGGCATTCTGGGACTCGAGATCTTTAATTGGAGGAAGAGAACCACAGAGAGCAGAGCGGCAAAGAGATTTAGTTTAAGGACGATGATATGATGTACACTGCCTGGCCCAAAAAAAAGTCACCACCTGGATTTAACTAAGCAAATAGGTAAGAGCCTTCCATTGGATAATTACTGCAGTGATTAATATGTTTTAGCTGGCAACAAATTATTTAACCCTAACTGATGCAGTGAGTAGCTTCTCATTTCTTAAACAACCATGTCGGAAGACATATCCTGTGGTCGTGGAAAAGATGTTAATCTGTTTCAGAAGGGTCAAATTATTTGGCTAATTGGAAAATAAACAACTTGCTAGTGAGATAAAGAAACTAGCAATGGAAAAGGCCATTGGTCTGATGAGTCCAGAACCCTGTTCCAGAGTGATGGGCGCATTATTCAAAGAGAGGCTGATGATGATGCACCCATCATGCCTAGTGCCTACCGTACAAGCCTGTGGGGGCAGTGTTATGATCTGGGGTTGCTGCAGTTGGTCAGGTCTAGGTTCAGCAATGTTATGTGCCCAAAGAATGATGTCAGCTGACTACCTGAATATACTGAATGACCAGGTTTTTCTATCAATGCATTTTTCTTCCCTGATGCCACATATTCATCGATGACTCAAATTGATTCATCGGGCTCAAAAAGAGTGGTTCAGGGAGCATGAGACATCATTTTCACACATGGATTGGCCACCACAGAGTCCAGACCTTAACCCCATTGAGAATCTTTGGGATGTGCTGAAAAGACTTTGCGCAGCGGTCCGACTCTCCCATCCTCAATACAAGATCTTGGCAAAAAATTTATGCAACTCTGGACGGAAATAAATGTTGTGACATTGCAGAAGCTTATCCAAAAGATGCCACGGCTAATGTGTGCCGTAATCAAAGCTAAAGGCGGTCCAACAAAATATTAGAATGTGTGACTTTTTTTGGGGGACGGGCAGTGTATTAAGCCACTTCCATCGGTGACAATGCAGTGCTTGACAAGGCCCCTGAACAAACCCACTACGGGAACGCACTGTGCAAAACGTCAACAATAATGACATCGTCCAGGGCAACACTGAAAACACTTAAACGTGATAATCATGGCAAAAATCATACGTTGAAAAAAATACAAAATACACTGAAATACTCTGTGCGAGTGGAATTATGGGAAATCGCCATCCCGAACTTGACACAAGCAGACAACGTTGACTGGCCCTCTTGGCTTCCATGAGGATTCAGTCCGGTTTGTAACGCAGTAAGCCGTGGGAAAGCCTCTCGCTGTGGAAAAGAGCAGGATATCATTGCTTAGACTCTGAGCCTGGGGTGCTTGAAATAGCCTCCTTGTGCTATTGTGTTTATCCCGCTCAATATGCTCAAGACTGCCACAGAGAGTGTGGATGTGTGTGTGTGTGTGTGTGTGTGAGAGAGAGAGATATCAGGAATGCAATACACGCTGCTGAAGACACCTGCAGGGAGGCATGTAGCCGGAACGGAGCAACCCCATTGACAGATTAAACGAATATTGACAGGGAAATACTGTTAAATGCAGGAAATACAGTACACCTCAACAAAGCCCCGACATATCATCCCGATCACAGTCAAGAACTCTCGCCATCGGCACAAGATCACCTTCGTTAAGTTGTTCGTTTGGATTTTCAAGTTGCGATTGGCCAATCCTTCCCCTCGGCCATTTCCATCTCGCTGCAGTGTTGATCATAATCTGTTGCCTTAAGGATGAATTCCTTTGGCAGCCAGTGTTTTCTTTCTCTTCAACAAACCCATGTGGATTTCACACATTAACACAGGTATTGGGAAGAATCGCATAATAGGAAGTGACAGCTTCATGCTTCATTCATTCCACCCAGGGAGCACATTGCTCTAAAGTGCAGTGAGGCCTCCTGCTCCGCTTGCCATGTCTGCTTGCGGCAAAACCGTCGGGAAGAGTAGAAGTAAACAAAGAGCCTGTTCGAAAATGTGCACACCGAACCCACACAGTGTTGTTCATTGGATGAGGCGGCAAGAACATTTACCAGGAACCTTAATAGAAAGCCGTCTTCAGACGAATACTACTTTGAAAGGAGTTCATGTAGGAGTTCATGAGCTACCTACTGCAGAAGATAGAATGTCAAAGGGCTGTCAAAAAAAAGAATGTGTGTTTTTGCATTGAACCGGAGCGTGTGTCTAAAGATGTGAAAGGCCACAGATTAGCGTCTGGGAAGCGCCGCCCCTGTTCTGGAAGGCTCAGGCTCCGCCTCTGAGCTTCAACTCATGGGGAGTTCAGTCTGCATGCACCCATGGAGATCCCAAAAATAATCTTGGCATCCTGGAGCAGAATCCTTATGCGAGGATTGCCGAGAACAGTGTTCCTCGCTAACAGCTAGCATCCATGTGAGCCGGCCCGTCTTTCCCCGACTCTTTGAATCTGCATCAAAATATGTCTTTGTTTGACATCAAATACAGTCATTTAAATCAATTCATATTCTTCCACCCACCCTGAGGAGACTATGGACCAGTTTAAATCACCCAAAGTGTATTCCCAGAACCATCAGAATCACCCATGTTTTAATAACTCAGCATCAAAATAACATATTTGTTTGTAACATTTCAATATGACTGCTTTGTGAGCAACAATCATCAATATTGGCTAACTTTGATCTGTGCTCCAGCTGATCTGGTCAAAGTAAATTGGTACTAATGAGATTTCTGAGCCAGAAGACCATGGGGCTGCTACATAACACAGCCACGGTCTCATCACTTCCTCACGCTCTGTATTTCAGCCAGAGGAAGCATGCTTGAACAATGTTAGTGATGCTAATGAGGTACACTGCTAATTAACAGAATAATTTTTTTTTTTTTTTTAAACGTTGGCATTTGTCTGTTATAGCAAAGTTATAACTTTGAATGTGAATCAATATCTCTCTCTCTCTCTCTCTCTCTCTCCCTTTATCCATCTCACTCTCTCTGTCTCTCTTTCTCTGTCACACACACACACACATACACACACAGATTGCGAATGTGTTCAAACACACAGGCGTGCAGGCCTCCTTGCAGAGGTTTCCATAACTGGTGTGTTCTTCAGCACTCGTCAGTGCGTCTATCAGAACACCAGTCACCCATGTGTGTAGCCTCCAGATCTGTGGAGACAGTGATTAGTACTGTACTGCACATTGCACTCTATGAAGCGTGGCAAGTCCACTGGCTGCAAAATGGGCATCGCATATAGATGGCAGATGGGGATGGGTTGCTTATGTAAAGCATTTCAATGAAAGATGCTATATGAATGCGAGATACTATTAATTAGGCCACGGCTGCACATCGGACGGTGGACTCCCAATAAGCCGCGGGCCTGCGCCGGTCTTGCACATGGGACTGCCGTGGCTGATGGTTGGATGATTTATGTGCCTCGGAGGTGAACGAAGAAGACCTACATGTCACATGGAGAAGTACATAGAGTAGTTACCTCTACTTTCACATAGGCCACAAAGACTAGCCATTTGTTTTCTTCCTCAGAGAGAGAGACAGAGAGAGAGAGCATACTTGGTCTCACTCCAAACTCTGCAGGTGTGTGAAAGCACGTTCTAATAGGCACAGCTCCGCCCCACTGTGCACAACATCCATTGAATCTCCTGGGTCCTACACACACACTCAAACATACGCACACGCACACAAATACACACTCCACACACACACTCCAACATACGCGCACACACACAAATACACACTCCCTACACTCACACTAAACACACACACACACACAAATACACACTCCCCACACTCACACTAAACACACACATACACACACACACACAGATACATTGTTGAAATTCACACCGGCTCCTGTGACACAGACCTGACATTTCCTTGCCAGTCCCTTCTGGAGAAAGTTCACCTTCTCTCTTTGTACAGCTTAAATCTGTTCTGAGATTCCTCTATACCCAAACTATTATTACACCATTACCATGTCTTCAATTATTTTTTGCCTCCATAACCAGTGTCAGTTCCACAGTGACTGTTGCTGTCATTGGAAAGGCCAACCAGCAAAGCAAATAGCAGCACCCCCACCACACACCACACACAGAGCAAGATAAGCTCTCTGTGTGAGTGTGTGCCAACGGGAGGCAATCTCTCTGAAATACACTATACATAAGACATGACATGTCCAAGGCCAGCACATGTCATCTGGGCTCTAATTGGCCACTGCTCCTCATCTAAGAATGGCTGAGTCACGTTTCCTCTCCCCGCTGAGTCACGTCTCGCCTGCTTTCTGAACTAAGCGATACATGTCACACATTCTCTGAGTCATATCGTGTTTTCTATGAGCCTGGTGTTTTAGAACCCTTCCTGTTGAAGGAAGGAGGAGAGAAAATAGAGGGAGAGAGTGTGCTTCAGTATTCAGTGCATGTCCGTTGATGTCTCCTTCTCATCCACAGACAAGTCCGCCTGCAGGACTATAAGCGCGTACACACACACACACACACACACACACACACACACACACACACACTCACACACACATATGCACAATCATTCATCTGCACGCTTACATACATGCACTCACACGTACACAGAATTGATAGCACTCCTTCAAACAGCATGGATAAGTGTGTGTGTAAGTTTTATATATGAAGTCAAATTCATATGTGAATCTTTCTCTGGCCCTGCGGTTTTTCACACATACGCTGGCATCACCACAATACTACTTCAGCTGCGGCTTTTCTCCATAGCTCAGGCTTGGCTACTTTAATAAGGCACACAAACCAAACACCGCCCGTGATAGTGCCTTTATTTTTATTTTCATACACCGCCCTACGGGGGCTGCCAGCCAGTCGGCACTGTGAAATCTCATTTATGAGAGCTGCAACTGTCACATTGTGCCACCAGAATCGCGTACCGCGCACAATTTTGTTGCGGGTCCATCGACTGGTTTGCGAGGACACTGAATGTATTCCTACACTCATAGGGTAGACATCAGCGGGTGACAGGACAGAAATCTCACCCAACCAGAAGGGAGAATGTCATGTGACAATTGCTGGGCAGTAGTAGAAGACACCATGAACTGTAATGAAATGCAAGTGTATTATATCTTTGTAAAGCAAAGTGAAACTTGTCTGTTGGTACAAAAGGCCCATCGGTCCCAGCTTACTGATGCAATGTTTGTATAAGCCGCAAAGTAATAAAAAAGTTTCAAGCTCAGACTCAAAGTGATCTGGGTTCAAGCTGAAAAGACTCGGCAGAGACGTGATGCGTCTGAAGCATTCAATTTGCACGCATGATGTGCCGATTGGTTTTGAGAAACCGAGGAGCACTCTAAAGACACATACTGTGAGTCCACACCATCCTGGAGGATTGAGTGTCCTAATCACTACAGGGTGTCCTCTCGGCATTAATCAAACAACCTGATAAATTAGCCTTAGGGCAGCTCTCTAGGACATCAACCTGACAACGGGATTATGTCAGAGGTGTTCCTCCCAAGCACTCCTCTAATATTACTGCCAAATGCCGGCCATATGCTCTTTTCATGAAAGCCAACGGATACCATTTCTCGGCATACGGGAATCTAATTTAAACACAATTAGGACAATTATTCACTTGGAAAAGGTATCCAGGGTGGAGCTGCGAGAAAATAAAATGAAATCCGGGCACAAAGCTTGGTTGGACGGGATGGGCGTTCATGGTAAAGAGCTAGCCTCCTGTGTGCCATCCACGGCTTGAGTCACTGTCACCGATGCAAGCTGCCGTGCCACCTACAGAAAGACATTTTATGTACTGAAATGTTGCAGCAACATTGCCTTTGTAAGGCATCCTCGCTAAGACATTTTGAATGCAGGGGCACAAACGGTGCACAGCCACGCTCGGTTAGGCATGTGCTATCACTGGAAATGTGTTCTAAATATAGCTCTGTGAGCGTAATCCAAAAAATGGCCTTTGTTATCGTTCTAGCCCATTTTTTACAGCTATCGTTGTAGTGTAGACACTTTCATTAATTTGAATTGAACACTTTAAATCATTCAAATTGAAATTATGATTTATTTTTATATTCATTTATGATTTTGCGGTTATAGTTATCATTCCCAGTGGAAACGGGCCTTTACCTACTTTCCACTGACAGAACCCGCTGTTGGCCCATGCTAAGCTGAGCCATGCTGCAGCCAAGTTTGACCTGGCTGAAATGGCCCATTTGATTTATAATTGCATTGGCGAGTAGGACCCAGGCTGTGATGATCCATCAAGTGAACGTGAACATAAGTGTAAACCTCAGCTGGAGAGTTCAGAGAGTCCAAAGAGCTTTTATTTTTACAAAGGATAAATCGTCTCACAATTTATAAGCATACTGATAGCCAGGAATTCTACGATAAACGCAGAGTTAAGAGTAGCTGTTGATAGCTATAGCAACCACACATTTAAATGACTGTAGAGGAAAAGACTGCATATTTGAGAAGAACAAACAGTTAGCGACACCTCAAAGAATATCGGCCAAGCATCCGGTACCGTTTCCGTTTCATTACACTCCTCAGTCACTGTGTCGCCTTCTAAATGGACCTGTGTTTTTACTGTGGCGATAGAGTTTCAGGTTCTGGCTCAGCTGAACAACAAAAAATATATATATATTTTTAATTTTTTATTTTATTTTTTATTTTTATTTCATATCCCTTTTGGGGTACTGAAATGTCAGTACGGTGCCACACCTGAGCCAGCAAGCCCAAGCCCACTGAAATCGTGGATCAGTGCTCAGATTTGTCCTGTACAGGGAAGCCACAGACCACACCACCTGTACCCTAATCTAATCTCCGAACAGTGCCTTGGTGATCCTGAGCTCCAGAGACCAGCAGCACAGCCACAGGAGAGGTCCACAGCCTCAGATGCAAGCTTAATGAACCTTAATTACACCAGCAGGCCATCAGATTTTATGCACGGTAAAAGTCGCTGTGAGCTCTGAGCTATCATCCGAATGACGATGACGGGAGGGAGGGAGGAAGTAAAAGTCATTACTGGATCTGAGAGTCCCTGGTGTGGAGGTGGAGAGAGCCAGCTAGCAATTTTTGTTTCACATTCCACGTTTCTGGAATGTTCGGGTAAATGTTCTCAACAAATTGAATTTTGTACATTTTGTGTCCGGTTTCCTAGAATGCCAATGGAATGTTATTTTTAAGTCACATGGAACACTGCAGGAGCATTATTCAGTTTTGATTGGGCTGCTGCTGGCTCATCCGGTTAAGGCACTGTTCTAGTGTGTGGATGGGTCCCATGGCTTGCATAACTGGCCATAGTGTTTTTTCTGTGACAGAAACTTGCTTGGGACAATTGAGACATTCGAAGACATCAGAGATGCCTGGAGGAAAGTTCTTGTCATAACTTTATGTCACAACCAAATTTAAATCTAAGGGAATGTTCCCTACTCTTCCTGAAACGCTTAGTGTTAGCTGGGGCGATGGTCAGAGCAGTGGCACTGTAACCTGACCAACCCTGGAGGGGGTCTGTGATGGATGGCAGGTAAATGTGGGGTGGGGGGGGGATAGGTGGTCTGTGGAGTGTTTTTAATAATGATTTGACCTTATTTATTTATTTATTTAGCAGATGCTGGCTTGCGTCTTTTCCATTTATAAAGCTTGATGTTTCAGAAGATAAACGCCTTGCTCGTGACACAACGGCAGCGCTCGGACTGGTATTCAAACCTGAGGCTTAAGGGCTACAAGCCCAAATCTTCCAATCACTGTTACTCACTGCCGCCCATTTCGCACATTCAACCCCCACTAAATAAATAAAAGAGAGACAGAGAGAGAAGAGAGAAAGAAAGAGAGAGAGATATTGATTCACTATCAAAGTTATAACTTTGCTATAACAGAAAAAATATAGTGAGAGATGGTAAACTGCAATGGGCTAAAAACCAAAAGAAGAAAGATTTGTGTTGAAGCAAACAGCAGTGTCCCGTGCCCCTCCCTATATAAAAGTCAGGCGGGGAGCTGTTGACCACAGCTGATTCAATGGTCTGTGAAAGCCCTGAGGCGATCACGAGAAGAGACATCCTGTATCCCGGCAGTGCGGTACAGCGCTTAGGGAACAAGAAGCATGAACACAAGAGTTGCAGGTTCATATCCCTGGTGGGGTACAGTTATTGTGCCCTTGAGCAAAGGTAGCTAACCTGAATTACTTTAGTAAATATTCCGCTGTATGACTGCAAAACATGCAGGTTATCTAGGACGCACCAGATAATGATGTTTGTAAAGCAAACATATAATGCAATCCATACTAAAGACTTCCTTTATCATATCTAACCAGAGCTAACTAGCTTAATATTGAATGCAGAGTGCTGTGCATCCTGCATTAAATGAGCATTGCTGATCAACACTAAGCCAGCTGTTCTCCGAGCCACAGAGCAGGTTAATGCTTCCTGCTGTTTGGCTAACTCGATTTATAAGTTCAATTCGATTTGTCAATTTTCTGTCCAATGGGGATGTGGTGTTACTGAAGGTCAGACAGATGGCATCCAACCTCCAGTCAAGCACAAACAGGGGGACCCAGTTATATTAAACAGTTCATGCCTGTGGCTCAGTTGGTAGAGCATGGTGTTTGCAACGCTTAGGTTGTGGGTTCGATTCCCACCGGGACCACATATACTGAAAAATGTATGCATTCACTACTGTAAGTCGCTCTGGATAAAAGCGTCTGTTAAATGGCATATATTACATAGCTCCTTCACACGTCGCCGTAAACGAAATGTTACAAGCTGCTAAAAGTGTAAACAACTTGTTGCTCAACCTCTCGAGTCGGTCACTTATTAAAATGAGAAGAGAATGCGTCTCCTGCCTCACCCTTGTAGCTGCGGCCGACGGGTCTACTGGCGAGGGAACGGCAAGCGAAGCAGGCGCAGGGCGGTCCTTACGCAGCTGTGAGATTTCTCATTATGGCACTCTTCCTTCCAATTTCGCACAGCGTGGCGAACATGCTACCGAGACCTCCGACGGGAACATTAAAGGGGCATGCACACCAGCTCAGGCTCAGCTACTCAGCGCGTACAGGCCGAGACCGGTCTCATTCAGCTCACAGCCCCACACGATAAGCGACATGGCCAAAAGGGGCCTGGGGAAAGGTGGGAAGTGTTTGTTGTGAAATGAGGTATCAGGAGGCTTTTGTTCACACAACACTTCCATAAATAAATTACAACGAAGAAAGGTCTTTGTATTTTGTTTGCTTTGCTGCCTCGGTGCCAAAGACAGTAAGTTATCATTTGCCTCAGGAGACGGTAGGTCACTGCCTGTATCACAAGCAGCAGGGCAAACATTCTTCTCTTTGCGTTTTGTTCATTTTCAAGCCAGATTCTACACAGACAAGTGCAAATAATGTTCTCATGCTACAGTACATTCACAAGCACTTCGGTTACACCTTATTATGCCATGTAGCACGTAGGGATAGATTGAGGGGGAGGGTGAACTCTGACATTGCTGAATTAGTCTGGGGTCTGGTATACTAATTGAAATTTCAGGAAAACGTAACGTCCACCATCTTCAACAGCTCCGAGTTGATACTTCATGCTATAACTACACCTGGATGTGGCCAACAACGTCAAGGCAAAGCCCTCTGAAGAGAGAACCTGGTGAGGACAGAGGGCTGGTTGACCAATCAGAGATCAGTACTGCTCTTTACCTCACCTGCTGCAGTGCAGGAGATGTCTGCCACACAGAGACGCCTGGGACGCCATTATCCATCGGATTTCCAAATACACATTTTTGACAGAGCAAAAAACGTTTTGAAAACATTTACCCGATGTCACATATGATACCTGCCACAGGACAGGCTCAAACCTGCAGTGTTCACAATTACGAGCAAACAACTCTACTTAGAGTCATTCAGCCTGCTACACCAAAAGACTCAATGATCCCTTTTCACTGACACCAGCAGCGGACCTGATGCCACCATTTATTCAATGCATATTATGCCAGCAGCACCATGAAATGTGTATATATAGTGTTACATATGGTTTATATCATCTTTCATTTTTCTTCACACACACAATTGGAACGGTAAATTTTAAGAATTCTTTATTTAATAAAAGTATTGTGCAAGTATGTGAGTTTAAGGATGCAATGTGGACACTAATCCTAAATGGGCCAATTACTTTTCCTTTGACATGAGATTATGAATAATTAGTGGAGTGACCTAATTTTTTTATAGCTTTTTGAGTGGATTTTCACATTTTCCTCAAGATCTATAAACTAGAGTTGTCAGTACTTTGAGATAAATTACTGGCAATATAGGAAGAAAGGACATTTGGGAACATTCATTATTCAGAGAGAATTTTGGTAAAGCTCCAAAACAGACTCAATTTTCATGTCCTCGCAGCAAATGTAAATTAGTCTCACCCTCACACTTCTGAGAAATACATTTTAATCATTCAATTAAAATCAATTCTGATATGCATGAATATCCCCCAGTGGTCTTTATTGAAACATTCCATAATTATCCATTATTAGCGTGACAAAAACAATGATAAATGTTATCTCTGTATTTGATGCCATATCTAATGGCTAAACAAAAACAAAAGGATTAATTTTCTCCCTGAATATATAAACGACCAATGAAATATATGCATCAGCGCTTATATCATAAAGCAATATTACAGCAAGTTGATTGCTGTTGTTTTGTTAAAAGCAATATGGGTTATAAACATGTCCAATTTTGCTATGAATAATCTGTGTACAGGGTACCTTATTACTGCTGTATGGCTTATGTTGTATACTTTAATATATCATGTTTTATTTTATTTTTTATGTATTACAAATCTGTCAATATTCTGTGGACATCATTTCGGTACATATTACGTGTACGTTGTTTCACAAGATCTGTTTTTTGCCCATGCAACAATGGCTTATATAAAGTTACAGGAATATAGAATAAATTGGTATTTAGGGATATTCTGGTAAAAATGTAACATAGCAGTGTTTGATTAATGGCTTGGGTAAAGAAAAAATGGCACACACTACAGTAGACAAGCTAGCACAAAAAACACACACATTTTAGTTATAGCATATTAACTAATGAATCTCATATTTTGGCCAGCCATGCCCCTGGACGTTGACTGTCACACCTCTGTTTTCCTTTGATGTATGTTTCCGTATATGCTTACAGAAATATGAAGTCAAAGACAACAAGGTTCTTTCATGATTTTAATGAATCCCAAAATGTCTTGTGAGGTTTCCAGACATTCAAAATATTGTTTTAAATGTGTAATCAGAAAATGAAAAGAAAAAAAGATAATATAAACGATGTATAGCCTACAGTTAAGCGCTGTTTTTAGAGCAGAGTTAAGTGTCAGGCAGTTAATTGGTTATATCATTTTGACAGCACAATAGGCGAGAGAGCGCCGCTGAACGCCTCAGAAGTGATACCCAGCCAAGATATTACTTGGCTAAGTTCGCGAGCATCGGCAATATTTATGCTGGGAGGTGGGGGAGCGATTTATATTTAACCCCCTCGAAAACGGACGTCAACAATAACAACATGCTTTGGTCGCATCCTTTACTTACCATCTTCCTTTTCATCGAACACCGGTCTCTTTGAAGAACTGTTCGCTCCCATCCTCTTCTTCCACTTGCCCCAGTGAAACATTGATGCGGGAGCTCAGATAGCATTCCTCACTTCGTAAAGAACTAATAACAGTGCTATGCAGTACACGTTTAAATATAACATTGCTCCTTAGCCGGGCATCTCCGAAGACTTTTCTTTCATGTGCGCTGGCTACTCTACTGCGCTGGCAACATCAAAGGAGAAACCCCTAACGAATGCTTCTGCAAATATAATAATGAATTCGATTCTTATCGATATGTAATAATCAAAGGAAATGCTCTGGAGCTAACGGGGAACTCCTTTTTCCATTAAACTGCTGTTCAGCTCACGCAGGCGGGCGAAGCGATGATGCGCGGCGGACTCTAATGACTTCCTCGCGCTGTATGATGCATGGATATAATCGAGCCTCTCGGCTCGGGGTCTTGTGATGTTGCGTGTGGCAATCAGTGGAGGTGTACCGTCTATATGGAAGTACAGTATTACCTAACTGAGGCCAGCGCCAATCTCATTAGCTGATAGGTGGCGCCAGACCGAGGAAAGGGGGGAAAAAAAGTGTTAACACTTTAACTACCCCAAGTTGAATGGAGAGATGAATGAATTGACAAATAAATACAAGTGAGGCCTGAATAAATGTTGACCTATGTGATTATGATAAATGACTGACGTAATTGCCCTATTAAGCGGCATACAGTAGCGTATTTATTTCACAAAGCTGATTCGGTTAACACGGTGTAGTAAGAGTGTTCACTGGGATATTGAAGGGCAATAACAAGTTAAATGCGTCATATTATTATTAATACCGACTCGTTCTCTATTCAAACCCTCAATTTTTGTATAAGATATGGATGTGAAACCATTTTGACAAAGTGTTCTTCCTTCACTAATAAGCCAAGCACAGGTGGAATATTACTTCACCTTGGAGTCACAAACTGACCTGGGGGCTGTTCTTGTTTGGTTCAAGATAAGCAGTGTTATATTTAATGCATACTCTGTAACTTAAAGATGGATATGGCGAATCGCCCTGTCCGTGGTCGGAAAAACGACTGTTTCTGCTAGGCGATAGCAGTGGCTATTACTGTAGTACTTTTTGGGTTGTACCCGTTGCCGTAGTGTATGTTGTTCTGTTGCTATTGCCATGGAAACAGTGTACCGCATGATGCTCATGGGATAGTTTGGTACATTGTCCACCTGGCGAGCGGACTGACTACATAACGTTAGTTGGCAACTTTGTTTTAGGAACTTTTATAATTTATTTTGTATACCTCTGTCACTTCCGATATTGTCAAATTTGGATACAATAAGAAGCACTGTGAGTACAAAGCAAGTGCAAGAGCAATCTATTTCTAAGACATCCCAGCACTACGTTTAATTAACACGCAGCTAACATTTGGCTAGATTCGCTAGCACTGCCTGTTTGAGAGGACAGGTACTTTAGCTAAGTTGCTAGCTAGCCGTAATGCCCATCACACTTTGGGTACAGAAAGTAACGTCATAGTCATATCGCTAGTTTGCAACATTGTTAATCTACGTTCGTTAAAATTACTCCACATTTTAACTTTGATACTGCAAAACATTCCCCAAGCAACACACCTACCTTGTATCTGGTGATGAAGCAGTTGGTGTGAAAAGCTAATGTTGCAGCACAGTAGCTGCATGAGCTATTTCCTATGTAATATTTTCGTGGTGGCTAGCTAACGTTACGGTGTTGACTGTTGCCAGTGTTGGTTAATTATCTTTGTAGCGATGCATTTATCAATTCCTTTGTTTAGATGTTTTAACGCTAGCTAACTGTTTTGCGAAACTGTGTAGCGAGCTAACGTTGCTGCTAGTTCCCAGCTAGTTATTTTGCTTTCCTCCTCGAGGCGAAATGAAAATACCAGGCTGTGCAGGGAGAAGCCAGCCTGGAAATTTGCTGGAAGGTCGATAATCAAATTCCCTCCTGACGAAAAAGAGAAAACAAAGAAAACACCACGATGGCATCTTTGGAGCTGGACATCAGCGCCCTGCGCTTAAGCTCAGCAAGTGGTGACACTGTTGTCAAAAAGCCATCCTTGCGCGTTCCGCTTGAGAGCGCGGCGGAAATGCAAATCGCCCAGGAGGTGCCTGTTGACACGCTGTGTTTGAACAGGAGAAAGCTGAACCACATTGACTACAGTATTTTGCGGATTTCTACGATAAAAGTAAACATTATTATTATTATTATTATTAGTAGTAGTAGTAGTAGTAGTAGTAGTAGTATTATTGTTGTTATATTAATAATGATAATACTTTGTTTAACGTTATAATTGTTGCATTCTGTTAAAGTGTTGAAAATACTTTATTTTGTTTCAGTTATAAAACTCAAGGGAAATTAGATTTCATTCTTTGGTTTGAAAACTGTTGGTTTCTGACCTTCTTTCTTTATTGTTTCAAGCATTTCTATCTTGAAGGAAATGAAATTTCCATCCTTCCTGGCACTCTGTTCAGTAGCATGCCAAACCTGGTGTGGCTGGATCTAAGGAACAATCAGATCGCACAGCTCCCCCCCGAGATAGGGCAGCACAGGTACGCACAGGTGTTTATGTGTGAGAGCCTGCAGTTCACAAACCCCATAGCATTGGACAAAAAGCTTGGTGGTTTATTTGATTTTATTTGCCATATTGCACTATTGCATCTCATTGTATTTTTTGTTTAGGTTTCTGGAAACACTACTACTGGAAGGGAATCCCATTACTGAGCTTCCATTAGAATTGGGTCAGTTCGGCCATCTTTTTCTCACCTTAGACTCGTGCGAATGCAAGGCATTCCACCTTATCTCAGAGGGACAGTGTACTCTTTAAAACATATATATATGGGCTGGGTTTGCATCTGTTGTGCTCACAAACAGCCATCTGTTGTAAAATTCTGCAATACAGATGTCCCTAAATAACATACCTCCAGTTATTGGATTAACGGCACAACGGAATTTCTTCTTGTGTGTTGTTATTTTTGTACTCTTTTGGCAGACCGTGGTTGTAAAACTCTTGAGCTTTTGGTTTCTCAGGAAAGCTGGTGACTCTGAGAGCGCTGAGCCTGAGGCGATGCCCCATCGTGTTCCCACCGCAGGAGGTCCTGTGCAAGGGGGTGCAGTGCATCCTGCGCTTTCTGAGGAGAGCCATGGCCGAGCGGCCAGTCAGCGCGAGAATCGCTCTCCCAGGTACGGAAATACTGCTGAGACCAGCAAATGGGTCTTCGTGTGCACAAAGTGGCAAGGTATATAGGTCTAACCCCTCCCTAACAAACACTTAATCACACACACACAAACACATGCGCACACACGTGCGCACATACACACGC
Source organism: Aldrovandia affinis (assembly GCA_029706075.1). NCBI lineage: Eukaryota > Metazoa > Chordata > Actinopteri > Notacanthiformes > Halosauridae > Aldrovandia > Aldrovandia affinis. The sequence goes on from JAINUG010000002.1 coordinate 1,209,438, forward strand.
GCGCACACACATGTACACTCATGCATACACACGCAAACACACACTCAAATACACACGTACACATGAATGCACACACACACACACACACACACACATATACACACGTACACACATGTACACTCACACATACACACACAAACACACACTCAAATACACACATACATGTGAATGCGTACACACACACACATGTACCCTCGCGCACACACACACACATGTGTACACTCGCGCATACACACACAAACACACACTCAAATACACACATACATATGAACGCATACACACACACATGCACACACATGTCATTGAAGATTCCAGTTCAGTGGAGTGAATCCTGTTCCCGTGGAGACCACATGTGGTGCTTTGTGCAGTTCTCCGCTGGAATATTTTAATATAAAAAATGATCAATAACCACCCCACCACCCCTAATCCCCCTCCTTGTTGTTGTCTCAGTTCAAGCCCTGTCAGCCATTTATCAGCCTAATCCACCTCACACATCTCAGCATTAAAAAGTGCACTGATAGGAAAAATCTTAGTTGATGTAATTGAACAGAGGAAAAAAGGGTGCAGTCTTTATACAGTCAATATACAGTGTGCCACCACATACATCTGTTCCACAGAGTATAGTAATAATAATAGTAATAATGATGATAAGAGTAATACATTGTATTTGTGAACAGCTTTTCATATATACAAGGCACTGGATAGCAACAAAGCCTTTGGGAATTCAAAATCACAAGCTGATCCTGAGATATCATTATGATGACAGTTTTTTGATCACACCTTTATCTGAGCACATGAAATCAGCGCACCGCTAATTCAGGCTAACGGGTCGGAGTGATCGAGGTCCACGGTGGTGGGTCTGTCCTTCACTCTGCAGTGTTGGTGGATGTTTCCCCGGTTGAGAAGCTGCGGCTGAGCTCTCTGAGCTTCTCGGAGGAGGCGGCGGACGCGACGGACGCAGAGGAGCTGCAGAGGTTCGAGGAGCTGAAGCTGAGGGTGATGCAGATGGAGAGGGCGGAGTTTGTGCGGGGCGCCCCCGCTCCTTACCACCCACCCAACCGCAGGGCAGCACGCAGTGAAGGAGGTCCCAGAGGCCACACCGCCCCCAGCATCCGAAGGTAAACACCAGTGACGAGAGAGTAAGCCTTCATAAAACCAAAATGGGAGGAGTTGTCATATGCTCCCCGAAGTGGCCGAATCAATGTGCTTTGCCGTGGAGCGCAAGTTGATTTTGATTGGTTCAAACACATACGCGATTGACAACTTGTGTTTCATGAATGTTTCAAGGGGTTCATGAAACCTCACTCCCCCATTACTAGTAAATACAACCTGAGTTAAGGTAAGCTGAGTTAAGGACACACCCAAACAGCTCTTTCTTATACACTGCCTGGCCAAAAAAAAAGTCACCACCTGGATTTAACTAAGCAAATAGGTAATTACTGCAGTGATTAATATGTTTTAGCTGGCAACAAGTTATTTAACCCTAACTGATGCAGTGAGCAGCTTCTCATTTCTTAAACAACCATGTCGGAAGACATATCCTGTGGTCGTGGAAAAGATGTTAATCTGTTTCAGAAGGGTGAAATTATTGGCCTGCATCAAGCAAAGAAAACAACTAAGGAGATTGCTGAAACTGCTAAAATTGGGTTAAGAACTGTCCAACGCATTATTAAAACCTGGAAGGATAGTGGTGAACCATCATCTTCGAGGAAGAAATGTGGTCTGAAAAAAATCTTGAATGATCGTGATCGGCGATCACTTAAACGTTTGGTGAAATCATATTGTAAAAAATCAACAGTAGAACTCACGGCTATGTTTAATAGTGAAAGTAAGAGCATTTCCACACGCACAATGCGAAGGGAACTCAAGGGATTGGGACTAAACAGCTGTGTAGCCTTAAGAAAACCACTTGTCAGTGAGGCTAATTGGAAAAAAAGGCTTTAATTTGCTAGGGAGCATAAAGATTGGACTCTGGAGCAATGGAAGAAGGTCATGTGGCCTGATGAGTCCAGATTTACCCTGTTCCAGAGTGATGGCACATCAGGGTAAGAAGAGAGGCAGATGAAGTGATGCACCCATCATGCCTAGTGCCTACCGTACAAGCCTGTGGGGGCAGTGTTATGATCTGGGGTTGTTGCAGTTGGTCAGGTCTAGGTTCAGCAATGTTACTGGTTGTAATTTTGCACTGACTGGTTGGCATTTCAATTTCGTTGTACGTGTTACAATGACAAATAAAGGATCTATCTATCTATCTATGTTATGTGCCCAAAGAATGAGGTCAGCTGACTACCTGAATATACTGAATGACCAGGTTTTTCCATCAATGGATTTTTCCTTCCCTGATGGCACGGGCATATTCCAAGATGACAATGCCACGATTCATCAGGCTCAAATTGTGAAAGAATGGTTCAGGGAGCATGAGACATCATTTTCACACATGGATTGGCCACCACAGAGTCCAGACCTTAACCCCATTGAGAATCTTTGGGATGTGCTGGAGAAGACTTTGCGCAGCGGTCCGACTCTCCCATCATCAATACAAGATCTTGGCGAAAAATGAATGCAACTCTGGACGGAAATAAATGTTGTGACATTGCAGAAGCTTATCGAAACGATGCCACGGCTAATGCGTGCCACAATCAAAGCTAAAGGCGGTCCAACAAAATATTAGAGTGTGTGACTTTTTTTTTGGACGGGCAGTGTATGTCTCCAGGAAAATGTGTAAATAAGATGGGCTCTGCTACCCTTCCTCAACTTCAGATCAGGAGACATAGCTAGCCAGCTAGCCAATTTCATTATTGCAACTTTTTACAGCGTTGCAGCATGATTGTGCTGAATAAAAACTGTTTTATAACCTGCCCTTTTTACCACCCCCCTGTAAATAGTTTTTTCCTGCACGATAACGTTTTAAAGATGTGTTTGTGACCCTAAAAAAAATGCCAAGGACACGACGTCCCTAACTTTCCACGGTGTCCAAAACCATTTTGGGAAATGTTCTGTTCTCGCAATAGCTCAGCATGTGGTAGAGAATGTGTTCTCTAACTTTGATGATGCACCCGTCACACCGTTGTCCTTCACGCCATTGTGACTCCTGTGGAAATGAAGGACACGGTCCAAGGCAATGGGCCATTGGTTTTTAGCAGAGGCAGTGTCCCTAATTTAGGCTGCATCCCAGCCACTGCATAATAATCTCACAACGTCTCTGTGAGGGTGTTGCAACATTCTCATTTTGGGGTTCCCGTGAGGCATTGAATCGGTTATGATCGGGCGTTCTGCTACGGGGCTGCTTGTGCCACCGGGGGAAGTGGAGTAGCACTTTACAGATGCTAATTGGCCATACACTCCCAGTTCTGATTCATACATTTTAGGTTTCCTGAAAGGAAATCAATACAATAACTTTTCAAATGCCCTTCTCTCATAATTTAGCTAAGCTGTTGCCAAGGCAGCCAAAGCCAAAAATTGTTTTCATTTCATGGTAGGCATTCAGTATATTAATGGGGGGTTATTTACAGTAATGTTGCTGAAATGCAAGAATCAATATAGTTCTGTAGGGAGATGTATTTCACGTGGGACGTACACATCTCTTCCTCCTGCTATATTGTTGTACAGAAAAAGAGAGCCAACGAAGGGCAAGTTTCTCGATCTGCCTCTGTGCGATGTGCAATATCGGAAAAGATCAGAGGAAAGAAAACTAGCAGCCACGCAGGAGCTGAAAGAAAAACAAGCAGTGCTTGAACAACGAAAGAAGTAGGTATTGGTGTTATTTTAATTCAGTGTGTTATTGTGTTTATCATTCGAATTAATGGTTCATTTGTTGTCATTGTATCCATTGTATCATTGTATATGACTAGACAGCAACGCAATATTGTCATTATTGTCACTATTGTTGTTGTTATTATTGTTGTTGTTGTTGTTGTTGTTGTTGTTATTATAGTCATTGGGTGGACATTACATTGAGTTTATTACACAGAGCTTTGGGGCTGTGGGTCTCTAGGCCTCTGTGTTCCGTTTGCACACATTTGTTCATGGTTCGTGGGGAACAGAAGGTCTGATGAGGGCTGGGACTCAAAATTGATGAAAGTCTCCGAGCATTGCTTAAGATCTATTCATGTTTACAACCAAAACCCCGCCCTTCATGTGTGCCAGTCTGGACCGAGTTGAACAATTAGCTAATTGCCATTATTTGGTTCGTTGAGAGAGGGAGGGTGTTGGTATTGCTATTGAGCTCTGTCTATTTCAGTTTGTAAACTTGCCTAGTTAACATGACTTCATTCATTGTAGCACTAATATTGTACATTGCAAATGAATATGTTTTCATTTGTTCAGTATATATTTAATTATTTCATTCGGCTATCTATTTCTATCAGTTTATAGTAAGAGGACAGCATTCAAAGCAGGAAAGACTGTTGGAGAATGAGACAAACTGCTTCCTGTCCAGAGTGAGAACATTTAACATTTAGGGAATTCCAGAGAGTTCCATTATTGCATAGTTAGGGTAGTAAGCATTTTTTCTATTTTTTATAATTGCATTAGTTGTGGCATATATCTCTATCAGGTTTCCAACAAAGCAATTAACAAATTGCACCATTTAACTGCAAATGGCTCACATATACAGCACACCTGCAATAGTGTGACAACAAATTGGCTATTAAGTGTGAAGAATTAAAGGTTTTACCACTTGGGTGGCGCAACCACTAAAGGCACTTTGCCCACTGCAGCCGGGGTTTGATCCCCGATCTCTTTTACCCTCCTTCCTTTCAGAGAGCAGAGCTGTATCATGGCCTAGTGACATTTTGGTAAAGTGTCATAGAGAGAGAGAGAGAGAGAGAGAGAGAGAGAGAGAGAGAGAGAGAGAGAGAGAGAGAGAGAGAGAGAGAGAGAGAGAGAGAGAGAGAGAGAGAGAGAGAGAGAGAGAGAGAGAGAGAGAGAGAGAGAGAGAGAGAGAGAGAGAGAGAGAGAGAGAGAGAGAGAGAGAGAGAGAGAGAGAGAGAGAGAGAGAGAGAGAGAGAGAGAGAGAGAGAGAGAGAGAGAGAGAGAGAGAGAGAGAGAGAGAGAGAGAGAGAGAGAGAGAGAGAGAGAGAGAGAGAGAGAGAGAGAGAGAGAGAGAGAGTTATGTTTCTTCATAGGCAGTATGAAGGGGTGTGTTTAAAAACCAAGAGGTGATGAGGTTTATTGTGCTCCTGGTTCTGCTGATTGGTCACACTTGCTCTTCCCATGTGCTTGGCATGCTTCTCCCATGGTCCTCCTCTCTCCCAGAGACCAACAGGTGCTGCGAGAGTGGAGGTCTGAGGCCCGGATCAGGCAGGAGGGGGGAGTCCCGGAGAGCGGGAGGAGAACCAGAGAGGAGGAGGTATCCAGAACTGCATGCACACACATCACAACAGCACCCAAATCTACACGCAGAAACGTACATCATCACCTGGAACTATACGCCAGCACCTGGAAACACATAGGCGCTTTCATACACACTCTGGCACAAAGAAACACTCATTGGCACCATGAACCATTCGGGAGCTCAGTATCCTAGTCCCACTTCATATAGAAATATGTCATTTTGGCCTCTTTCAGGTGCTAAGAAGGGCTCCCTACGCAACAGACCCCCCATCCAACATGGAGGATAATGCTGAGTACGCTACCCACAATGCACTACAACATAAGCCTGGACAAAGGTCGCTCAGCTCTCTTAAAGAACTGAAGGAAATGAGGTATGGTCCTGCCCAACTACAACACATTCCCCTCTCACGATATCATTCGTACATTGTAGAAATATAATCCTTTCTTCTGATAAAGTTGATAGACTGTTCTGTGTTAGCCTCATGTAATTCCAATCATTTTACATATACTAGCTCAGTCTAATGTATTATTTAATTAACAAACAGTTCACATCTAAATGTGTTGTTACCTCATCAAACAACAATGCCATCATCAATGTAATTAATATTTAAATGTCAGTGTCTGCTTCCAAGGCAGCTGTAAATGTAATGCACACTTAAAGATCTTTGGGGACATCTAGTGGAGAAACCTTAAAGGTGCAGCAGTTTCTATACTTGTAAGAGTAATGGCTCTTTACTGTGCAAAGTAAAATGGTAATGTGTCATACCACATTGTAAATAATGCTATGTAGGATAATGCAGCACAGGGAATACAAATATATAGTATAGAACTACAGTATAGGGGTGGCCAACACTGGTTCTGCAGAGTCACTGGATCTGGTTTTTGTTTTCACCTTAAAACCCAAGAAACCAGGGTGAGGGAGGTTAACTGTGTTATCAGTCTACATTTACATTTTAGGCATTTAGCAGACACTCTTATCCAGACTGACTTACAAAATGTGCATTAATACATGGTAAGATTAATCATAGTCCACGCTAGAGATCAGTGACGTGATACAGTAATAGACATAATCGTTGGCAGCTGCAAACCGTACCTGTAACACAAGGAGGGAAAAGTTCGTTTTTTGTTTTAGTGTTAGTGTTTTGTTTTTTTCCTGCTTTAATCTGTCTGCTTTAATTGGGTTACTGAGTTGCTTGAATTAATTGCTGACTAAAAACGAAAACCAGCATATCCTGAGGCCGGTGCTGACCACCTCTGCTATAGGGGATTTCTCTCGTCTGACCTGTGTGACCCAAGAGCGGCCCAGGACATGGAGCTGAAGCGGAGGATCCAAAACCACTTCCAGACGATACAGGAGAGGCGCAGGAGGCCCAGGGACTTGGCACGGGAGGAGCACGAGGTGGAAGAGGTGGGCTCTCACAACAGTCTTGTGGGTTTGAATGGGAGGAAGGACTCACGCCTGATTTGTGCTCACAAACACAGTGCCCATGCCTGAAACAGTAGAGCAGTTTCACAGCGATTTTGCAGACTCTTAAGGATAATGCACACAGAATGTAGCTAGCTACTGGATGACGTGAAAAGATTTTAAAATTGTCAATCTAAAAATTGTAATCTGCAGCATTTCAAATAATTTCAAATAATTGTTTGAACGAGGTCTGGTCAAGACACATTTGGTCGCATCCTGAATGTGACAGTTTTCCTGCTTCTGCACATAGTGCCTTTGAGCTCTGTGTTTTAAACCAATCAATTATTTTCAGCACTAAGTGACAGCCCAGTAAACAGTTTATTGTTGTCCCATGTACTGTGTGACCGTGACATCCGCTCTGGGTTATGGAGGGGGACCTCTGTGTGGTAATCAATGTGAGTCAGTGTGTCCTACTTTACAAATATTTACATTTTCCCAGTTTCAAATTTATGCAAACTGTGATACATTCAAACAATGAATAGATATACAGTATATATATATGGATATGGCAATACATTTAACATTTCAATGTATAGAATGTATTTTTCATATGCTCAAATACTTTATTTGATTATTTTATTTCCTATTAGGCATTCATATTCAAACATTATCCGGCCACTGTCATGTTCATGTCATGTCCAAAAATGTATACAGTTCCAAGTTTTTATATATGTGTCAGTGTTTTATTGAATGAATAATCTTCTCTCATCCCCCCCAACAGGTGAATATGTTACAGCAGGAAGCTTTGGCAGAAAGAAAACAGAAATGCAAGCAAGATTACCGATTTACTGCCTTCACCGGAGAGGATTCACCACGCAGCTACATGAGCTGACCCCTTGTGTACATGCTGCCATTTTAGAGTGCTGTGTTAAACTGTGTCATGTCAAACAAAAAACTAATCACAAGAGAGGAACTGGCTCTCTTCGCTAGCTCATCTGCATTTTTTTATGGAAGCCCCTTATGGAAAATGAACTGTACTGCAATATATTGTAAATATGTTGACTTTTGGGATATATATTTATAAATATGTTTTTCGGCAATGTATTTTTAAAAATATATATTGCAATATCTGACTGCAGTTATTTGTATATTTGGCTACATATTGTGAAGTTTTGTAATATCTATTCTAAACTTGATAATATACAGTATGTGGTGATTTGTTGGTGTTTTCTATCTTATCATTGCTCTTCTCTCTTTGCAGCTTGTTATGTATTGTATGAATTTGCACTGCTTTCCTTTAATGCTCTCTCTGTCACGCACCCTGCTAGATTTTTTTTCACATTTTTTGGTTTCTGATTTCTGGCCCAGAGTTGATCAGATTTTTTTCTCCCAATTTGGTAGCAAATTACACCCGCTATTTTCAAGTCAATCCCCCACCTCGTAATGAGAGTTTGTTGCCGTAGCCCTGAGACCGGTAGTGACAATGGCAAATGATAATCTTCTCCGAGCCGTTGACCCGGTACTACAGAGCCACTCCTGTGCGCAGTGAATGTCCTGTCGGTTTCCCTCCCCCCCTCCCTGAGGCGGACAGCCAATCGCCGCCCCTGGTGGCACTCCCGGCCAGAGCCGACTCTGGCGCAGCCGGGGGATTGAACCCCAGTGTCAAACGTTATAGCCACTGGACCACACGGGAGGCCCTCATTATTTGATTTTTACGCGCAAGGAATAATACACCATGACATTTTAAGCAGGCCTGATTTCCAGAGTTGTGGACTCGAGTCACATGACTTGGACTCGAGTGTGACTCGGGTCACAATTTTCATGACCTCAGACTTCACTTGCAAAAAATAAAAGTACTTGAGACTTGACTTAGACTTGCATGTCTATGACATGGGACTAGACTTGGACTTGAGCTGGATGAGTCGAGAGACTTGTTTTGAATGTGACTTGAGAACTTAACATTTTTGACTTGTGACTTGACTTGACCTGAACACGGTGACCTGGGACTTTACTTGAGACTTACCCTTCATGAATCAGGACTCACTTGAAACCTGAAGGTTAAGAGTTGAGACTTACTTCTGACTTGCATAGCAGCGACTCGGTCACAACTCTGATTTCCAAAGGTGTCAGGTGGGGGTCTAAAAATGTACTCAATGTTCCCCGTTGAAACTATTCAATAAAATGTGAATGTTCTCCACAGGGTGGCGCTTTTTGTTACGTGTTCATTCTGCCACACACAAAAGGTCAAAGTGATTCTAGACAATTAATTCAAACCCGCAAATGTATGTGAAATGAACAATTTAAATATTTAAGAGGGGTATATTGCAGATGAACACGCTCTCAGTACTTTAGTTTAAAAAGTGAAGAAGAAAAAAAGTGAAGCTATGTTAACCAAATCACCATCATCAACAAATAGTGATACATGACAATGGACTTTTAACCAAGTTTAAAATCGTTGGAATTAAATGTAAATATCAGAGATGGATATTATGAAAATAAACAACCATATATATATATATATATATGAAATATTTGGAATGTATGAGAGTTACATTATTATTTAGTACAAATAAAGGGAGGCAAACTATCTCAAAACGCTAACTCCAAACAATGAGGATTATTAAAGCTGGATGTGAAACTATGGGTTATTGGTGTCCATAATTAAGTAATTGGACGGACATTGGTGGGCATACTCATCGATTTGAGGGATAACTGCATTCCTAATAAAGCTGCATGATTAATGAACACCACTTCGTAACCAACAATAAAATAGCAATTCTGTACTGCTTAATAATATTAAGCCAGTGGCCATTTGGGGAGAATTGTACTACCAATTGTATCTTAATTTACCAGCTGTATGCAAATACTGACGTAGCCTATGTTACCGATGCCAAAACATTCAATGATAGATAATAAATGGTATGGATGGTGATTACTCATTTCCAGTAAGGCCGAATATTATTCTGGAAATCATAAGGGAAATATAGCAATAGTCGCCATTCAAAACTACCTAATGTGACATAGGATACAAAAAGGATGTAATGAATTAAGTTTTGTTTATATCCATGTGAACTCAAATCAACTGTTTGAGTTGATTTGGAGAAGCAGTGTTGAAGGATTCCTCTCCTCTTTCTTTGTGATGTCACCGCTAGCAGGGCTGTTGTAATTGCCTCGGTCGAGGTGATGGCGTCATTCCGTGCCCTGGTGTAGCCTCCCGTGCTCCAGAGGAGAAGGGAGAAGGATCTGAGGCCGAGGCGACCGTGGCTCTCGCGGCCGGGATCGAGCAGCGCCAACCCGGACACCTCATCCAGGAAAATATGGAGGCTGCGGCGGAGGAGCTGCGGGCCGGCTCCAGAGTCCCGGTGATCATCGATCAAATAGTTAACGACACGTTAGTTGTGACCCTCAGCTACAGAGAAAGGAGCTACACTGGGATATTGCTCGATTCCAACAAAAAGTGAGTTTTACGTAACGCGAGTTGTGAGCATAATTCCATTTTAAGGAAATACGTGGGCCTGCACACATACAAAAGGAGCGCAGAGCTTATGAATATCTAGGCCTTAATTACACAGTATGGAATGCCTTTTCAGATTAGAACGAGACGTGTTATACATTTCGCATACAAAAATGTTGTCTTTGTCAGTCAGTGATAACTTTAATAGTCATTTAGGAGTAATTTAAAATGTATTGCATGTGATTTAACAGCATTACCAGCTAGCCAGCTTAGCTAGTTAACTAGCTAGGTAGTTGGCTAGCTAAATTGCTGGGAAGCTAGCTAGCTCTATTGCTGCTAGTTAGTTAGCTAGCTAGCTAGACTCATTTAGATGGTGATATTTGTGGCAGGATTTACATTAAATATAAAAGAAAGGCTTTTCCTAACAGCATTTCATTGTAGAAAGGAATGCATACATTTGCACACAGCTAGCTTGCTAGCCAGGTATGGGTGGAACAATTTTCTCATTGTTGTAGCCAGGCATTTTAATGCGTTTGTTTGACCAAGAAATCACATCATTGAAAACAACATATTTTATGTTAACTATCAGAACTAAAACAATGTTGGGGTTCTACGTGTTGTTTTTTTAGCATTTGGAGGATCTGACTATGCTTGTGTCCATGTGCCAGTGTGCAGGACACCCTCTTTCTCTCAGAAACAAAGTGGAACACGTTTATCATCATTGGTAACACGTAGCTACAATTGTCAAAAGAAAACATGACTTAATCCTACTGTGTAGGTTATCATTGTGATAATTATTAAATGTGAAATGTGGGTATTGTTACCTCCCTGTGGGGCAGAAGGCAATGGGTGAGATGTGCAATCATCGATCACTGGTCAGATATGTACATCACTGTTGTCATTTTTATGTTTACAGTGGTAATTAAAGAGAATTAGCAAGAAGATAAGTACTTTTATCTTCCTCTGTTTTATAAAAAGAGGGATGAGGCATCTGACCGTACATGTCTGGCCAGGGCCTTGTCTCATGGGCTTGCCTTGTGTTGTAGTGATAGAACAGTGTAGCCTAAAACCTGAGTATATTTATAGAGCCTTGCAGCTGCATAATCATACCAGAATTTTCTCTCATCGTACACAAACCATCTAACCAGCACTTAAAGGCGCATAGCTTTTCAGGTAGAGTTTTTTCATATGCATGCTGTCAGGCCTACATTCTTTCACAGCACATTTTTTCTCACGTTGCTTAGAGGCTGTGTTGAAGCCCTGACATTTTCTTTTGTCTGTTCACATTTCTAATATTTTTCTGTTGGCTTCAGTGTTTTTTTTCCCCCCCTTCTTTATTTTAACTTAGGCCTACACAAGTTGAAGGGTAACAATGACAGTTGTCAATGTGGTGGTAATTCTTCCAGCAAAAGCGGCCAAATCTGGAACTTTCTGTACTTTCTACATGCATCTAGTGTCATTGGACGTGTAGGCAGATTTTTGCTGCTGTAGTAAAGGCCTTGGTATGCATTACAAGAACATTAAAAAATGCATCAGGTTTCAGATTAAAAGGTGTGAATGTTGGATACTGGAAATACCTTCAGAATCTAGATTTTTTGTTTAGTTAATCTCCTTCCAAAAGCCCACGGCGGGCTTGAATGTATAAAAGAAATCACATAGCTACATATCTGGGCCCTCTGACACTGTAAGTGATTCATGGGATTGTTTTTGTTCAGAAAGATGGAGGGGGGACTCAGCACACCCTTCAGCTCTTTGTCTGCACAGACTGACATAACAGACTCGTGTTTCGGTAGAGGCCACGGTTGCCTTTGAAAGTTTCCTAATATCAATTACATTGCGGTTTGACATGCGCCAAGCCTATAGCTTATAGAAAGTACAGTGTTTTTGTTTTTGTATTTTTTAATGAAGCGCAGTGAACACATTTTAGTTCTGGCAGTGCAAGGACAAAAGGCCTGCTGCTTACCCCCCCCCCCACCACCATTCCAACCCCCACCCCCACCCAATTAGAATGCGCAATATTCAGGTGATGTGTCACGTGGAGAAGCTGGAATTTATTCTCATATTCAAAGCCCAGAAAACTCACAAACCTACAGCTTTTTTTGGGGCGGGTGGCTCCTTCCTTGTAACATGTGCTTGTATGCACACTTCACCTTTCTCCTTATTCAAGGTTTACAAGTCTGTTGCAAAAATAGTTTGATAGTGTGAACATGGAGTTAGGTCACCCTTGGCAACCATCCAGTTCCCCCCCACCACACGCACACACACACACCTCCCGTTTTCCTCCAAGCCCAGAGTAGCAGATGAAACTAGTATAAGACCCCTACCCTGCATGGAGAAGACTGGCTGTAGTTTGTAGACTGTGTGAAGATCAGAATTCCAAACAAAGACAAAAGAGATGGTGGAATCCAGCAGTGTTTATCGTCGTTTCTGCACACAGGCGCGAAACCACCAAACCTGCTCAACGAGTGCCGTTATGGCAAGACTAAGCTTGCCTCTGAAAGAACCATTGATTTGTGAGGGTTTCCGGGAATTAATTGGCGCTAATGTTCCCAAGACTGTTTTTGTAAACGTTTGCATAAAGGGCAAAGCTGTTGCCTTTTGCCTCGGCTTTGTTGTGCGTTAGCATGAGGGTCGACAAGTGCGGTCTGTGACAGGAAGCGGAAACTGCACACTAGTTTGGCAATTAAAGGCACCTATTGTTACTGTAACCGCAAGCCAGTCTCCTTTGTGCAGATTTCTTGACAATAAAAAAATAAAAAAATTGTTATCCCCCCCCAAACTCGGAATCTTTCTTTGACTTGTATTCGAAAGCTGAGTAGCTGCGAATTAGTCAGCCACACATCACGACCCAATCTCCCTCCCTGACTCTGCCTTCTCCGTGCCACGTTTCTTGACCCTAATCTCCGGTTTTCTTGCTGCAGGTCCGGGCTGTTTTGCCTGTCGGGTGTTGTAAAGAAACAAGAGGAGTCTCCTGCACCGAGGCCCTGCAGTGACGTCCCAGAAACCGATCCCTGTTCCAAAACTTCCAGCCAGACAGAGCAGAGACCGAGGGACGAAAACACCCTTCCTGAGAAGATGCCTGCTTTTGCCCCTGGCCCTGTACCCACCCCGGTACCTGCGGGGCAAGCTCCTTACCCTCCTTATTTTGAAGGAGCCCCCTTCCCCCAGCCCCTGTGGGTGCGGCACAGCTATGGCCAGTGGGTGCCGCAGCCCCCGCCCCGGACAATCAAGCGCAAGAAGAGGCGGAGCCGTGAGCCGGGCCGCATGACCATGAGCACCATCAGGCTCCGCCCCCGACAGGTGCTCTGTGAGAAATGCAAGAACATGCTGAACAGCGACGAGGACAGCAAGGACGGCTCGGGCGGCGCCAAAGCCATCAAGAAGGAGGACGGCGGCGACGGCAAGGAGGCCAAGAGGCGCGACGAGGCGGCCGGCTACGAAACCAAGAGGTGCAAAAGGGACAAGAGGGACGAGGAGAAGTTCCCAGGGGAGGTGGTCCCCCACAGCCCCGTTATCAAGATCTCCTACAGCACCCCGCAGGGCAAGGGCGAGGTGATGAAGATCCCCTCCAGGGTCCATGGGTCTGTCAAGCCCTTCTGCCCCAAGCAGCTGGCCCAGAACGGGCTGGCGGAGCCCGAGCGGGGCAGGGAGGACCAGCAGGACGAGCGGACGCCCGTCCCGGACGATCCCGCCGCCTGCCCGGCCGTCTCCATCCCCAAACTCAAGCTGTCGAGGCCCCTGCAGCCCGCCCACGACGACCCGTCCCCCAAAATCCGTCTGAAGCCACGGGTTGCCGGGGAGGACACTCTGTCGGTGTACGAGGCGGAGCTGGTGGGCGGGGCTCGGAGGCGGAGCCCCCGGGCGCAGGGCCCGTCGCTGGCGGGGCACTCTGAGGACTCGGCGGAGAAGAGCTCCCTGGAGCAGTCGTCCGGGAGCTCCGGGGAGGAGGGCGACCGCCACGGCGACCTCACCCTCCTCATCAACTTCCGCAAGCGCAAGGCCGACTCGTCCAGCCTGTCGGTGTGCAGCAGCGACAGCCTGGACGAGTCCAAGTCCTTCAGCTCGGACGGCACGTCGCCGGAGCTGTGCGACCTGGCGCCCGGCGACGACCTCTCCGTCTCGTCGTCGTCGTCGTCGTCCTCGCGGGACGGCAGCAAGACGGTGCCCCCCCTGACGGTGCGCCTGCACACCCGCAGCATGACCAAGTGCGTGACGGAGGAGGGGCACGCGGTCGCCGTCGGCGACGTGGTGTGGGGGAAGATCCACGGCTTCCCGTGGTGGCCGGCGCGCGTGCTCACCATCAGCGGCAGGAAGGAGGAGCAGCGGGCGTGCGAGCCCACGTGGCCCGAGGCCACCGTGTCCTGGTTCGGCTCGCCCACCACCTCCCAGCTCTCCGTGTCCAAACTGTCCCCCTTCCGAGACTTTTTCCGCTCGCGGTTCAACCGAAAGAAGAAGGGGATGTACCGCAGGGCCATCGTGGAGGCCGCCAAGGCAGTGGGACACATGAGCCCTGAGATCACCACGCTCCTCTCCCACTGCGAGACGTAGGTGAGCGCTGAGCACGTCTCTCCTCTTTCTCACGCTCCTCTCCCGGTGAGACACGGGCGAGTGAGTCTTCCGTATGTCTGACTGCGAGATGTAGCTGAGTATTTACCACTGTGAGACCTCTCCTCCTCCGTAAATGCCACTCTCACACTTTATTCTAATGTTAGTAGTGATTTACATTTTTGGGCATTTAGTAGACACTTCCATCCAGAGCGACTCAGAACGAGTGCATTTAAAAATGGCCAGAATAATCTAAACTAGGCCAAGAGATTGGTATAGCAACAATACAACAGACGTCATCGCACCTGTAAAACAGGGAGACAAAAGTCAATGTTTTATACGTTACATTACAGGCATTTATCAGACGCTCTTATCCAAAGCGACTTGCACAGTTTCACATTTCTTTATATGCAATCCATTTATACAGCTGGATATTTTACTGAAGCAATTCAGGTTAAGTTCCTTGCTCAAGGGTACAACGGCAGTGCCCCACCTGGGATCCAACCTGCAACCTTTGCGTGACAAGCCCAGTTCCTTAACCATTATGCTAACACTGCCGCCTACGGCAATACGTATATGTTTAACATCTTTTTAATATACTCTGTTCAGTGGTAGTGTAGTCGGAGGAGGTGGGCGGTTCTGCTGTTCTGCGGTCCTGACCGAGTGCGGAAGGTCAGTCCACCGCCGGGGGTCAGGGCAGAGAAGAGGCGAGACCGCGAATAGCAGCTGCCGGCCGTCCGAAGGAACGGGACAGTGAAGGCCGAGGGGTCTAGCTGGGGGGTCTAAGGTGTCATAATACATCAGTGAGTGTGAACCGGTCACTAATGGCATTTACCGTTGCCACCACTTTTCTGACTGTGTGAGTGTCTGGGACCAGAGACGGCGATTCAATGCAAATCCACCGCCTGGTGTAAAACACGCAGGTTAAGTGTGTCACCGCTACATTTGCATGGCTCTCACCCTGGGGGACTTGTTTGAGGTCTGCGCCTGAGCATTGTTTGTTTTTAACTGTGCCCTGCACATTAACATTGTGACATCGTTCTCACCTCCCGATTCCCTTCAGAATATTCCCACTGTCGAAGCATCTGCTGTTGGTGGGGTTTGTTTTATTGGCTGAAATCCTCCCCTTCAAGTTTCAAGTTTTTATTGATCACGTACACATGCGTACATGGCAGTGAGATTTGTTGTTCCCATGGATCTCTCTTCACAACACAACACAACAGTACACAATAGAATACAGTAATAAATTGTTAAAAAAAAATTGTAAGATAGTAAAATATAATATATACAATATACAAATAATATAATATAATATAATATATAATATAATAATAATAATATAATATATATAATATAATAAGTAAGATAGATGTACAATATTGCACATCACTGGATGGCAGTATAAAGTGATGAGTGCTAAAGTGATAAGTGACACAGTGATACAGTGGGGTGTGAGGAGGTAGGAGGGGGAGGGGACGTTACCGTACGGTTTCCAGGCCCATTTTTAACCTGGATGTAGGACGCCGTTCAAACGCTGCGCTGCCACAGAATAACTTTGTGTGTGTGCGTGTTCGTTCCATATAAATTAAGGTCAGTGTTTGTATATGGGCTCCATAAAGAGGCCACGTCTCCCATGACAAGTGTGCTGTGTGCCCTCTAGGGAAGGTCAGTGCTGTGCTGGCCACAATGGCATTTTCCAGGTACTCTACTGGGGCAGTATTAGTGTGTGAGCATGAAATGGGTTCTCTGTGCCCTGGAGTTCGAAGTATTGGGAGTCCTGCAGAGGGTTTTGTAACCAGGACATATATTTGCAGTGGGTACATACTGAATTTGACCGTCTAATTATAGAAAACACTGGATATGCTTGCAAAAAAAAAAAAAAAACAGGCAAGCGCTTAAAAGTATATGGAATTTTTGGAAATGGGTGCACAATGCTATACACGCTGGGTTACAAGGCCATGGGTCAACATGATGAATGACTCGAAAATCGCACGCTATTTTGGTCTCCACTTTGATCGCGGCAGCCCCCCGGGGATAAGGCGGTAACCGACGCTATCGTTGTGCCTTTTAGCCGCCGGCTCGAGTTTCCTTGAAAGCCTGTCGATTTGCGATTCTGCGGATTCTCTTTTTCGGGTGAACCTCTGTGCGAAACACCCCTTGTGCCCATGGAGCCTTGACGTCGGCCGATGCGTTCCGTCGGCGCATTCCGGAGGTCGTGCTCGCTGAGCAAAGCTGTGGGCCTGGGCCTAGTCCGAGGGCAGCGCTTAAGATGGAGTTTGAGCCTGCCCTCCCCCCCCCATGCAACCTCGACTCTGGTTTAATATAGGAGCCCCCCAGACCAGCCGCTGTGTGAGATAAGAGTGATGGTGCTTATAGTAGTGCCAGCTGCTCCGGGCCATGTGCCTGCGCACATGCTTCTTTGCTGAGAGGCCGAGCAGGATGTGAATCACGGCTCACAGCTGCCTGCCATCATGTGACCTTTTTAAAGATAAATTAGCTGTTCTCCCCAACACTCAGGGAAGCGATCTTATTAGTTCCTTCCTTTTTGTTTCTTTTTGTTTGTTTGGTGTGCATGTGGCATGTCGGGTGCACGTGTGTGTGTGTGTGTGTGTGTGTTTGGGAGAGGAAGAATCTGTCCAGACTGGGTTCATGTGAATCTCTTGATTTATCTCGAGACCGTAGGGGCTGTGCTAGTCTCTGGGAGATCGGCGGCCTCATTTGGAAAGCAGGAAGACTGCTCCTCCTACTGTACTTCCTCATTAATCCTTTGTTTTTATTCCCTTCCCCCCTTCCGTCCCCTCCTGAAGAGGCAGAAGTTGCGAGTAGACCGTCATCTTCCGCAGCGATCCCCCGAACACTCGGACCTCCCCTGGGGGTAGAGAGCGCCCCGCGGTTGCCATGGTGACGCCGAGGAAGAGGATTTGGCGCCGCACCCCCTCCTCCCCCCCCCCCTGCCGCCCGCCCGTGACACGGAAGGAGTCGGAAGGGCACCCCAGGTGGAGCGGTAACCAAGTTGGGGAGGTCGGGCCCATGGGTGGCCCCTCTCTGACAACTCCTGAACAATTCCTGTTTTTTTTTTTTTGTTGTTTTATTTTATTTTTCGTTGTTGTTTTTTTCCCTCCCTCCCTATATATTAATAGTGAATAGCGACACTACAAAGGCCGAATGTATTTATTACCTACAACACTTTAGTGTACCTTTTTACAATCTAAGACCTTCTCACTGCTGCTGTTTGTTTTACTGATTAGTCCTCTGTCCCTCCTGGTCATGTGACTGTTGGCCTCCACCAATGAGTGAACTGATCCGCCGTACTCAGAGTCAGGTTTGATCCTTGTGCCATCCTCCTTTTGAAGCGCATAAATGCATATATATACATATATATATGTATGTGTGTGTGTGTATATATATATATATAAGTCTTATCGTGCGGTTTTCACTCTTCGGATACAAAAATGATGTGAAGCGGTTATATTCTGAGATCATGCTGTAGGTCTTATAATATGCAGTATTTCTCTTATCAGACTTGCTGCTTTGTCAGACAGCTGTATTTCTATACTAGTTTCCTGCCCCCTGCGCAAAATCTAGGAGTGTTAGTGTCCTCTCATCGTCTGACTCTGTCCAGATCTGTTCGAAACGCGCTCTCGGCCGACGAGGTCGATCGAACCCGGGCTCGCTTCACTTTACTTATTTAATGTTTCATGAAAAGAAAGCACTTTATCTCTACCGTAGTGGCCTGCTGTAAACCAATTACGAGTTTTCTGTGTTGTGACGCTCACTGGAGTTACAGTACTGACAAGCAGACGACAACGTTAGACGGAATGCAGTTGAATTATTATTTTTTTTCCATTTTATTGTTAATTTTTTTTTAAGAGTTTGAAAGCAAAATGGTTTGGAAGCTGGGAAAAAAAGAGAAGAAAATACACACACACACGTTTTTGAGGGTGGTTGTCTACACTGTATCCATGAATTTACCTGGACTGTATTGTGCATTTTTTTTCACCCTGTTCCACTGGAGAAATCAACGTGTCCTATCCTATGCATCCCATCTTGATTAAAGCTTTAAACAAATTTGTTGATGGAATACTGTGAACTCTGGTACTCGTGTGTTCTGGCGTGGGGGGGAGGGGAGGAGAAGGGGGCATGTGGGGTGGGGTTGTTGCCCAAAGACTCGAGCATGGAGCATTGCCTCGAACAGCAATTCCCAACCCTGGTTCTGGGGACCCACTGCGTATGCGAACATTGTCACTACAAATATTTTTAATTCATTGTGTTTCATTTGCCCATTCATTGAATACTGGCCCATAGTTGTGATTTATTTATAACTACCTTTTGACAGAAATGATGTTGCTGGTGTTTTTGAGCACATAAAGGTAAAGGTATTTTCAGTGTACATTTATGTTTCTTATTATCTGTCCCTTACTCCCCTGTCTCTCAAGCCCCAGAAGTGTCAAATATGAATTGTTCTATTAATCAATCGAGCTGAATTGTAATATTTATTCCCGGGTCATTTTTTGGACACGCATGAAGAGAATTTAAGTTGAAGAGATGCGTGAGTCCTTCCCCCAGAGCACAGCTCCACCATCATGGTCCTGTCACAAGGGGTTCGAGGATGGTCAAGGAGCCAAATCCATGGCGCCATGTTAACGGCTCCGCCAAACCAAACCCGAATGAGTTGAGCGTTAATTAAGCCGTCCGTTTGGGAAGAAGGCCCGCGCACACAGTGGATCACGGTGCCAGAGGCTGGGGAAGGCTGCTCTCAAGGAGCAAGAGGTGCCGTTGGAGGCACTGGGACAAGAAGTGGACGGGACGCATTTTAAAGGGTATATTTAAAGAGTGCTGTAAACTGCACGTCCCTCCACCGTCCAGCCTCTTCGTTCTGTAGACTTGTTTCGCCCCCTCCTCTTCTTTCCTGTTAAATTTTCTTTCTGTCCAGCAGTGGAAAAATACCGCTGGGCAGCTAGGTCACTCAGTGGGTCACTCGTGCTGGGTCGCTCGTGGTCTCCCCCTGCTGGTTTTGCAGAGGACTTTGCAGACTTCAGGTCAATCGCTTGTGTAAGCAACATGGCAGCCTACTGTGGCCTGTACTGATGACGTCAGTGGGCTTTTTTTTATTTACTGTACATACAATAAAACATACAAGCAATACTCCCAATGTAGTCAGAGATGTTTGCCTTTTTTAATACCATCGCTGTCTGAACGCTTTCTGCCATCTGTGTGTTGTGGATTGTGTGGGCATTTTTACATCCAGGGCGACTTACACGGTTCACATTTCTATACATACAATCCATTTATACAGCTGGATATTTTACTGAAGGTTAAGGTTAAGTACCTTGCTCAAGGGTACAACGACAGTACCCCCACCTGGGAATCAAACCATCAACCTCTGAGTTACAAGCCCAGCTCCCTAACCATTATACTACACAGCCACCACGTGTGTCTTTGCAGGGTCAAATCTGCCTTTGTTAGCATTGCTAATATGTTACAACCACTGAGGGCGCCTTTAGGTGCGCCTTGCCAGGTGAAATCTGGAACAAACACAGCCCAACCCTGAGATTCTAACCCCTTTTACATGGATGCACTTGTCAGGCATTGCAAATACCTTGATGACACAACACATTGGAAGTCTGTGCGATGGGGTGCGTGGGGATATGGTCTTCGTTCTCCTCTGTAATTGGGAATTTACTTGTGGCCGTGTTCTCGCCCTCTGATTGGTTGATGCGCACACTGCAGTGGAGTGGGTTTGTCCCGTATTCAAATGGTAACTGAAACGTTTCTCCCTCTCTGGCCTTCCTGCCTTTTATTGATTGTTTTCCCTCCCTCCCTCTCTCATCTCCTCACTTCAGGGACCCGGGACTATCCACTGCAGCCTGATTAAACTGGAATTACTGCGGAAAGTCCTTCAATTACGGCGTCCATGCCCAGCCACTAAAAATACTTGGCTTGGGCCTGCAGCGGATATGCACTCTTAAGCCGTGCCACTTGTATGGATGTCTGCCCCCCTCCGTGGTGATCTGAAGATGACGGTTTCGCTAGGAGGGGGCTGTTTGGTTGAATCACATGATTGAGCTGGTCTTACAACGATGCGAATTGCGCAACGGCTGTAAAAAGCTGTTAGCGGTATCGTGGCCCAGTTTTGGGATGGATTGAGGCCTGCTTAACACACTTTTGAGAAGATTGGTGCCATGACTCTTCTCTGCAGGGCTTCTTGGGGCAGTGGCAGAGGGTAGCGTTTGCGTTAAAAATGCACCGCCGTTTTCCAGAACGTTGCTGGGTTTTTGGCAGATGGGCTTTACGGACCTTGATGCTGCGGTGAACGGCATTGATTGTTTGGAATGTCGATATCATTATTTGCACGGCATTGGAGGGGACCGCTGCCAGGCGATCGTAAAGGGCCTCAAATCGAGATCCCAGCACATCCCCTGACGCCTCCTCTACCTCTCCTTCATTGATCAGTGTGTTCAATCAGAGCAGGTTTGTACAGGGACAGGAGCGAACACGTTTGTTGATTCATCCTGCCCTGGACGTGAAAGATCTTGTATGTTTTACAGTATCTCTGTTAACTTCCCTCTCTGACTAGTGCATGTGGGGTTGAGCACACTGCATTTGTGTTATGCCCCTGTTGCCTGACATTGACCTTAGTCTCAATGTCTGAATGCCAGCTGGACTTTGGAGTATGGGTGATATAAGGTAACTTAAGCGTGAATCTGGAGCAATGCAGCGTATGGTGCTGACCTTGTCCTCCAGTGTCTGACTTCTAGTCCTCTTCCTGAGTCATGAATATAATAACATATGCCATTTAGCAGGCGCTTTTATCCAAAGTGACACAGTAGTGAATGCATACATTTTCCAGTATATGTGGTTCCAATGGGAATCGAACCCACAACTTAAGCATTGTCAGCGCCATGCTCTACCTACTGAGCCACACACAACCACTGAATGAATGACAGCCTTTTCTAGGTTTGTATTTGAAAGCCTTCTTGTATTGTGTTGTGGTGGTGAATGCTATGTTGAGTCTTCCATGCAGTGGGCTGAAGTGTTGGGAACTGTAGTTCCTGAGTGGGAAGGGGGAGGTCTTGATTTGTAGTTCCAGTTTGAGTTTTCGGAGTACTGGGATGGGACAAGTGAAGGAAAGCCTTCCCACTGAGAGAGTAAAGGGCCTTCTCGGCCATGAGTGGTCGTCGTCTCTCTGAAAAATGTGTGTGTGTGTGTGATTGTTTATCTGTCTCTGAAAATATGTGTGTGTGTGTGTGTGTGTGTGTGTGTGACTGGGCTTATTGTGCTTATAGTGTGTGTGTGTGTGTGTGTGATTGCTCATCTGTCTCTGGAAAAAAATGTGTGTGTTTATTGAGCCTACTGAGCTTGTAGTGTGCGTGTGTGTTCGTCCATCTGGAAAAATGTGTGTGTGTTTTTGCTGTGTTTAGTGTGTGTGTGTGTGTGTGTTAAGTGGTTCTAATCCACCGTTCCCCTCGAGGGGTATATACGCTGTGAGGGCAGGAAACGTAGCACTGATCCGACAGAAGGCATGTCTGGCATCCCTCCTCCGCTCCCGTCCGAATCCGCCCCCCAAGGCAGGGCAGACGAGGGGAAGGAATGCAGGTATTCATTTCCTGGTGGGGGAGGGAGAGGGACAGACACCAATTCTGCTGCTCACTTTGTTTTTAATCCAGTGATGTTTTACGTCCCTGTCTCAGAGCTTGCGGTTTTCATGGCGCAGGTGCAGTCGGGCGTAGCCGGTTTTAACCGGTCCAGGGCTGGGGGGGGGACTGAAGCCTGCTCGGCCCGTGACCTTTGTGTCGTCGTCCAGGGTGAAAGACAGAAGCCTCATCTCCATGGTTATGGCACACCAGCCCGCTTGGAGTGGTGCGAAGCAGTGGTTACGAGTGCAAGAGCAGACCAGGCCCGAGACTGCTCCCGCCCTGTGAAGGTGCTTCCCTGACCGCCCCCAGCGCTGTGCATCTTGGGATACGTTGTGCCTCTTTAAAAGCAAGCAACAGCCATCTGTTCACAAAGACCGTAGGGGCATAACAAGGTCTAATGAAATCTGGGACTAATTAGGCTCTCCTGGGCATGGCAGCAGTCCCCCGATTCTCTCCTTTGGCAGATCACTGTCCTCAGTGAGCAAAGCTCTCCCTGCTGTTGATATAAAAACGCACACCTGCATTCACACACATGTATGCACACACACACACACACCTGCATTCACACGCACGCATGCACACACACACCTGCATTCACACGGTCATACACACACACCTGCATACGCACGCACACACACACATGCATGCATAAATACACACACACACACACAGACACCTGTATTCACACGCACGCACACACATTTTTCCAGATGGATGGATGAACACACACACACCTGCATTCACACGCGTACACAGCCATGAATAAGACACACACACTCACACACCCATGCGTGCATGCATACACTCACATACACACGCTTGCATTTGTACACTTATATATATAAATGTATGCACGTACACTTGTTTGCATGCACACATACACACAGTCACATAGAACCTTGTGACTGTTTCGAACATTTGTGGTCACCTCAGACTTATCACTAAACGCAGGGGTTTTTCTTTAAATGGAGAAGGAGAAAGAGCATGTGGCTCAAACTCAATGTGCAATTATTGATAATGATACGGTTCCCTGCAAGCTGTGAGCGTAATTAACTTTAATGAGGACAGGGCCGGGGCGACCCACAGGAGTCATTATGCAGCCCAGTGTTGGGGATGCATGTTGAGAACAAACTTAAACCCAGGACCTGGGGATTATGCTCCAAGTATATATTAAACGTGGATGTGTGTACGCCCAGTGCAGTGTAATGCTCGATTTATAATCTCTCTACTAAAAAAAGGAGGTGTTTGAATCCGGTCAGAGCTTTTACCAATCAAAAGAGGTGATGTTGAAGGCGATGGTGTTGAAACCGGTAGTTTTGACCAATCACAAAGGGTGGACCTGGAACCAATGACCACCTTCCTTATTTCCTCCATTTACATTAAATTTAGTTGGCATTTAGCAGACACTCTTATCCAGAGAGACTTACATTGAGTTTTAAGCAGGATAAGAACAAACACAGTGCATTTAAACAGACATAAGAACAATCACAGTTATAAAACAGAGAGGTTAGTTTTAAAGTAACAATTACAACAGACATAGCAATGAGTTACTTATGATATGACAGCTGCACACTGTATAAGTTTCTGTAAATGCTTGAAAAATAGCAAAAAAACACATCAATAAACAAAAACAAAAGGAACATCAAAGGTTCAAGAAATTTAAAAATCTTGGATCCCTCAAAACAGCCACCCTTTGCCTTGATAACAGCCTCACAAACACGGGCCATTTGGTTAATAAGTTTCAGCAGGATATCACCTGACATGTCTTCCCAGCTCTCCTGCAGCAATTCCCAGAGACACTTGTGGGTTTCTTTGCTTTGACTCTTCTGTCCAGTTTGTCCCGTACAAGTTCTATGGGATTGAGGTCTGGACAATGGGCAGGCCAGGTCATTAGTTTGAGTTGTCCTTCACGTTCTTCCTTCACCAGATAGTTCTTGCACAACTTCAAGGTGTGTTTTGGGTCGTTATCTTGCTGATAAATGAAGGAGTGCCCGAATAGCCATAATCCAGATGGAAGGTGTACTTAAACTTTTGACTGGTACTGTATATTCAGTGGAAGTGTAGTGTTAGATGGCCAGAGGAAACAGAGCAGAGGGGTCAAACTGGAGTTTAAGGTGTGATGAGGTGATCCAGTTTTACACTGGGCATGTGCAGGCATGTGTGTGTGTGTGTGTGTGTGTGTGTGTGTGTGTGTGCACGCATGCTCACAGGCAACGATCGATCCCTCAAGCAGGATCATGCAACCTGTTCTGACAGGTGGCGTGCGAAATGACCTGAGACGAGAGGAAGTGACATCATTTGTTGGAAGCAAGGCGCAGCATCCGACTTGTCCGATTACTACTGCTCGGCAACAGCACCGCAGAGCCGACTTACAAGCTCCCCTCCATTGTACTGAAAACCAACTCTTCGTGCGTGTCCATGCAGCTGGACATGAAGTGAATGTTCTGAGTGGCAAACAGATGGGGTGGCCAGGCCTTGATCGATGTGCTTCAGAACTTATCTGATGGTGGGATCTATCGCTCCAAAATAGATGTAGCACGCCTTCTATTGGTCCAAAATCTCCCCCTCTCGCCCCGTCCCTGGATTGGTATTGATCACAGCCTTTGTGGTGGTTTATTGATCAGGGGATGCGATTTTGAAGGTTTGCACCTTGACCCCCACCCCCCACGCCATGCCACTCCCATCCACCCCATCACTCGCTATTGATCCTCCTTGTTAAACCGTATTGTTTATTTTCATCCCTGTGTGTGTGTGTGCGTGTGGCCGTGTATTGTGACCTTTTCACTTCCTGATCCATCAGAGCTCACCCAACCTGCCCTCTGTAGTCAAATCCAATGAGGGATCAAAACAAGATTCAGACAAGTAAGCGACTGCTGGCTAATTGTAGCTCCACCCAGTGTGGAGTTTATGAAATGTCGCTCCTCAGTCTCGCTAGATCAAACACCTCTAATGGAATTTGTCGTTCCATAAATTTTCCAACATGCGTGTCAGGTATGCCATCATATGATCTCATCCTTGTGTAAAATATGATGAACATGTGGAGCTCTGGGCCCGTCCAGCCAGGGTGAGAGTCTCCGTCTGTTCCTCCCTGAACTAGAGTAATGTATCCATGGAGACCTGGAAACTCAACAGATTAGTGTGTGTGTGTGTGTGTGTGTGTGTGGGAGAGTGGTTTGGGTTTGTGTGTGTGTGTGTGTGTGTGTGTGTGTGTGTGTGTGAGTGGTTTTGGTGTGTGTGTGTGTGTGTGTGTGTAACTGGTTTGGGTATGTGTGTGACTGGTTTGGGTGTGTGTGTGTGTGTGTGTCTCACATCGCAGACAGAAATATATTTGTGGTCTCCGGAGGGGAAAAAAATATTAATCTGGTTAAATATTAGCCAGACATTGTCCAGACAGATTCTGTGAAGCCGGTCTTGGTTACGGGCGTGTCTGGTGATTAAAGTTCAGAGTTTGGCTTGCTGCAGGTTTCAGAGTGTTTCTGTAAAGCAGCTGGACTGCTCTGCATCGATCACCTTAAGATCTAACATCTGTCAGCCCACCCCCACCCCCCACCCTGCAGGCCTGTGTGAGAGAATGTTTTGGGAGAAACACAAAGGAAAAAGGAATGGGGAATGACTGGGGGTATGTTGCATTCATCACTTCAACACACACACACACACACACACACACACACAGATGGATTGTCCCCAACTTTTGAGGACAACTTTTTGTTAAAAATACTTAAATATATGTGTCCATTTTCTTTCTTCCCTAAAAAAACCCTCCTAAATTCGCTAAGCTCACACCCTCCTTTTCTCCGCACCCCAGTGACAATCTCCCCCGCCTCTCACCCATTGTCACACGGCACTGTTGTTTGTTTGTTTTTTGGGAAAGTAACAGATGCAACCAATCTTTTATCTTTCTTTCTTTCTTTCTTTCTTTCAGAACTGTTAGAAAAGTAATGGGCCATAAAAAGAGAAAGGGAAATGGGAAGGGAAGGAAAACCGTACTTAAGTTGATCCCAGGTATTCTGCAATTACACCCCAGTGTCCCTGATACTGTTCTGATTAATGAGACTATGCAATTTTTTCCATCGTGATTGTTGATACTCACTGACCCATTACTTCTGTGCTGGTGCTGTTCATTCAGTCCATTGTCGAAGAATGATTTTTTTGTAACAACTGATATGATTAATAAATGTTCTTCTGTAGTGCTGTGATGTGTAAATTGTATACTCCTCTAGCCGTTTGACTCCATAGCCTCAGAGGCTTTGCTGATCTGTGCGCTGTTGCTGTTTGAGGTTCACAGATCCCAGTCCCCCTGTTCCTTCCTGCTGCTGCATAATTTGCCTGTTTACCCAGGGTTTGGATCTGGTTGCTTTTACTGTATGTATTTTGGGCAATGTTTTTTTTTCAACTCCACAATTAACTTTGCTGCGCATACTTATGAAATTACTGTCGTCAATCTCTCTCTCTAAACCCCCACACACACACACACACACACACACACACACACACACACTTGCGCTCAAAAAAAAATACAATAACTGAAAATATTTCATTTTAGATTTATGCAATTCACAAATAAGACGTTTCGTATCTCTCCCCCCTCTTCCCCTCCTGTCCCCGCTGGATGGTGTTCCTCACTCGAAACTGAACTCCTCAGGAATGCCACACTTCAGGGTCACGTTGCCATGCCAAACGCCTGACACCGCGCTCAGGTCGGATAGCTCCCATTTTCAGCTGCTTCAGGAAGCCTGCTCCTCCCATAACCTTTCCTCACACGACTCCCGCCTCGCAGGGGCACAGAGACGGACAAACTCTGGATTAAAAACCTCCCTCTCTGAGTGTGGCAGATGTTGACTCTCAAAACATTTCCTTGGGTTTGCTCAGCGTGCGTTCTGACGCATGCCCTTAACCCTCAGGCCTCTGTGGCCTGTGATGGCGGTGGCCTGTGATTGCACGAAACACTCCCCGCTTCCAGATCCGGCCTCGGTACATCTTGGTGGTTTAGTGTGCCAGCACCCACAGGAGGCTAAACGCACACAAAAACATCGTAAAATACAGCTGACGAAACCCTCTGCCAGTCTGAATGTGCGGGTGTGCGCGCAGCAGTGGTCTTTATAGGAAACTCTCACTTATTTGACGGCCCAGACGCCTGACTTTGACAGTTAGTAGAGTTGGATGGGTGCCCTAGGTTCACGCCGGGTGTTTGAGTGCTATAGATTTGTCCCAGGCACATCGTAATTCGGACCCCAGTAGTTTGTGAGACCGCGGAGCTCTCGCAGGTGCACGATGGTTCGAGCCGAAGACTTTGCGAGCGCTGTAGATTTCTTGGCAGGCCATCGTGTTGTTCTGCCTGCGCCGTTGGGGTGAAGGGGTCACGGGTGACCGGGCTGAGCGGAGGAGACCCTGCCGTAAACCCTGTTTTGAAAGCGCTCGCAGGATGCGCGGCGCCCGGGCCTGGAGACGAGGGAAGGCTGGATTGGCGGCGCTGCCTGGGGCTCAGAGCCAGAGGAGATCTGTTGTGTTGAGGAGCGCGTGGAAAAGGGCCAGCAGGTCCCATCGCTCATTGCAGAGCGGCGGGCTGCGTGTCACAGCTCTGAAGACGCAGCACTCTGAGAGATTACCTTGGCTTCGGTTCCCGAGCAAAGTTGAGCTCAGTTCACGCTGCTTAATGAATGGTTGCCTTTTTTTGTTTGTGTTTTGTGTTTTTTTTGTTTTGTTTTTCTTTATGGATGAGTAAAGAAAAAGAAGATTGGGGGAGATTGCAGCATCAAATGCACAAAAGCATGCATGCACGCAAACATGACAAATTTTCTCCTCTCACGCACACACACACACACACACACACACACACACACAAATTCTTACTCACTCGAACGCACACATTCTTACACCTACGCACAGAAGTGTGAGCTCACACACAGACGTGCACTCACATATATACACGTCTATGTGCATTTATGTTCTCTTGCATTGTAAGTTCCCAAATTAATAATTTAAATAATTGCTAAATTAATCTAATGTAATGTAATTTACACACACTCGCACATGCAAACACGCACATTCTTATTCACCCACATAAACACTTTCACATGCACACGTACACACAGGGAAGGAGAGGCCACATGCAGTGAATGAACATTTTTCAAATAAGCGAGGGGAAAACCAGTCTGACTCCTCCACATCACACACCCTACAGTGGTGTGTCGGGGGCATTGGGGTTGTCAGTGGGTGTGTGTTTTCAAAATGTCTTAAGGGATTTTTACCAGGCAGTGTCAACTGTTTTGTCATGAAATGTATATTGATTTTCATGGTTTCGAGAATGAACAAAAAAAGAAAGAAAAGAAAAACACACAAAATGTATGGGAAGGTCAAGTTTCTGTAAATATCCCAGCGTCTGTATTACGATATCCCAGTAACCTGGGAATCCGATCATATCCATAGCGAAACCGGTGTCTCTCCACGCCCAGGTGCCTCTGTGATCGGGCAACACTTCGCTCGTCGAACCTTCACGCAGCTTTTGTCTGCTCTCGTTGTTCAGCTAATCTGGGCCATTAACATCCCATTACAGCAACAGGCCTCCATTGTTGTGGGATTGCCCGCCGATGTCCACAGTGACACGGAGAGCTCAGCTGACAGGATTTGTGGAGTACTGTTTCACGAACAGCTGCTGCCGGGTGACGGGGGATTGTCACGACGATAAAGAGGGCGAGGGGCTCGCTGCCCCGAGACGGTCACACTGCAGACCTGCAGGGTGGACGCGCGTGTGCACGCGCACGCACACACGCACACACCCTGTCATGCTGACTATCTCGCACATTCTCCCAACGTGTACACTCACTCCATCTCTCACACGCAATGTCTACACTTACTGTCTCACACATATGCACGCACGCACTCTCACACACACACACACGCACAGTGTGTACACTCACCATCTCAACACGCACTCACTCTGTCTTCCACTTGCAAATTAAGGGCTAAAACTCAGTCATCTTGTGGTTTTGCCATCTTTGGTTCTGAGCAAGAGAATGCTCCAGAGGCTTTACGAATGGTGCAGCATACTGCAATCCCTGTCACATTACAATAGGCTCTGAAAGGTTAGTTGGGAGGTGTTTGGTAATGTGTCTGTGTGTTGCACTGGGCTTCTGGTGTGTGTAAGAGAGGGAGTAAGGGTGTGAGTGTGTGTGTGTTTGAATAAAGAGACCTGCTCTGCTCAACTGCACTGCTTGCCCACCCCCACCAACCCCCCATTTCACATTCCATGCCCGTATTTGGCAGGCTGGGTTCAGCTGGAGGAAATCGCCACTGCGCAGTATTTCTCCTGAACGCAGTCTGTGGTTGTGTTGTGTTCGGAACCGCATACTATCCATACTGCCCATGTTAAATTTGACCTAAAGGTAGTATGTAGTACACAGTATGTGCACAATATGTACATCTCCAGTTCGCCAAGAGATGCCCGGATGACGTAAAATTTGCCAAATTTTTTAGTACACAACCAGAGGTACCTTGCTGGGGTACTGTATCCCATAATGCAATGCGGCCATCTTCAACATTCCATTTCGTTTTCAAAAAATGTCAGACATTTCTAGCAACAGCACCACTGATTATAGATCCAACGCTAACTATAATAGTGTTGTGTTCTGTACAACTTTTTTATATCCAAATGTTATTGAAAAGTGAAAAAGTAAGACCAGTTAATATTTGACTTGCTTGAACTAAGGTCAACTCCATGCCTAGCAAGCAAGCTAGCTGGCAGTAATCAATTATACTCAGTGCAGACTATCTTAACTAGCTAACAAGCTAAATATTAGCCATTATAATGGTCTGATATTAGCTAGCTGGTTAGTTTGCCACTAGGTTTTCGCAGGAGTAGCTGTCTCCCTCACATAAACTCTGAGGTAAACTCCTAACAGTCTGGTGAGGTAATTTGAAAGTTATTAAGTATACTACAATTTGAATGGTTGCATACTGGGTACTATGCTGTATACTACTATGAAAAATAGCATGTAGTATACAGTATATACACAATATGGCCAAAAGTCAGTGGACACCTGACCATCACACCTATATGAGCTTGTTGGACATCCCATTCTAAAACCATGGGCATTAATATGGACTTGGACCCCCCTTTGCAGCTATGACAGCTGCCACTCTTCTGGGAAGGCTTTCCACAAGATTTTGGAGTGTGTCTGTGGGAATTTGTGCCCATTCAGCCAAAAGAGCATCTGTGAGGTCAGGCACTGATGTTGGACGCAAGGCCTGGCGGGCGTTCTAATTCCTCCCAAAGGTGTTCAATGGGGTTGAGGTCAGGGCTCTGTGCAGGCCAATCGAGTTCCCCACACCAAACTCATCTAACCATGTCTTTATGGACCTCGCTTTGTGCACAGGGGCACAGTCATGCTGGAACAGCAAAGGGCCTTCCCCAAACTGTTGCCACAAAGTTGGAAGCACCCAATTGGCTAAGATGTCTTCCTATCCTGTATCATTAAGAATACCCTTCACTGGAACTAAGGGGCCTATCCCAAACCCTGAGAAACAGCCCCAGACCATTATCCCTCCTCTACCAAACTTTACAGTAGGCACTATGCATTCTGGAAGGTAGCATTCTCCTGGCATCCGCCAAACCCAGATTCGTCCATCAGACTGCCAGATAGTGAAGCGTGATTCATCACTCCAAAGAACACGTTTCCACTGCTCCAGAGTCCAGTTGCGGCTTGCTTTACACCACTCCAGCCGACACTTGGCATTGCGCATGGTGATGTGAGGCTTGTGTGCAGCTGCTCGGCCATGAAAACCCATTCCATGAAGCTCCCAACGCACAGTTCTTGTGCTGATGGTGCTTCCAGAGGCAAAGGTGGCATCCTATGATAGTGTCGCATTTAAAGTCACTGAGCTCTTTACGAACCATTCTAAATGTTTGTCTGTGGAGATTGCATGGCTATGTGCTGGATTTTATGCACCTGCTGGCAATGGGTGTGGCTGAAACACCTGAACTCAATAATTAGTAGGGGTGTCCACTGACTTTTGGCCATATAGTGTACTTGTGCAGTATGTAGTATGCACTAGTAGCACTAGTAGGTTCCAAATGCAGCAAAAATCATGAATCATTTCTACATTCCTACATTTAAAAAAATGTAAAAAAATGTACAAAAACATATTTTTAAATGCCCTTGTTATTATACATAAAATGTAAAAGGCAACTAGAAGATAAAAATGAAACACTTTGATTAATTATCTGAAATGATATTGTTTCTGGCTCTATGAATGGGCTCTAACTCTGAACACAGTCTCTGACTTTCAGACCAAAGACTGATTGTGGTCATGGAAGCCAGGGGCCAGAGGAAATGCCAGTGTGGTAAATGGGATATGAGTTTCAGCTCTGAATCTTTGCTGCGTACATACTTGTATATGTGAGAAGCCAGCGCTCAGTGTGAGTTCACTCTTCCTCTGGAACCTACAACTCAGTACCGACACTGTTCTGCTTTTATCAGTACTGAGTATTCCTTTTTTTCTCCCCCTCAGAACTGACACACCTTTGTGCTTTTCTAAGTCCTGACGCTGTTCAGCCGTTATCAGTACTGACGCCGCCCTGCTCCTCTCAGGCCTGTGACCCGTGCTCTCTGTGTGGTCGTGCCCCCCCCCCTCCCCCACACCGAGCCCACCTCTGGGGAGACTCCTGTTTCAATATGAATCGCCTGGATACAGAAACAAACAGTGTGGCAGAAATCCCGCTCTCTCAAACGGACTGCCTCCAGATTATCATCTGACAGCCCAGGAATCCGTGGCCTTTAGCGGCGGCGCAGTTCCCCCCTGAGATGGAGCTCTGTGGCCATTTGTCACGTACGCTAACTGGAGGACGACCATCCTGATATTTGTCTCAACAGGACCAGGGCAGCAGTGCGATGTAAAGGTTCAGAGACTGGAATTTGTAGCCTCGTGGTTGCAGGTTTGACAAATGGATAACGGACGGGGAATCTGCTAAGACAACGTGCACTGATGAAAATGATCATAAACCCCCCCAAAAAAGAAAGAATATATATACTATATTATAACCTGTAGGAAGTCACATTTTTTAAAACTCTTTTGCAAATTGGACCCAGTCAGAACTGTATAGTCACACACACATGGACACGTCATATCAAAACCATTTCAGCAGACCGATCAGTCTGCTGGCCTTCCTGTCCTTTGAGGTCACTGCACTTCCGATTCAAGATTTTGCGGTAGATGATTAAAACGCAAAACCGGCTGCATGCAGAACTGCGACAGGCTAAAAACCTGCAACCAGGCTAAAGCTCCTCTGCTTTCTCCCCGCTCCCGCCCCCGCGGTCGTGAACAGATGTGCCGCCCGTGTCAGGTGATGAGAGAAAGGGGGGAGGCCGTATTTCTCACCCGCGGGTCCCCAGGGGTCCCTGTGATTAGAAGCCTTCTCCGCCCCTGTCAGGCCTGGGCTCAGCCAAATTGACAGCTCAACGGCCATTCTTCAGCCACTGCGGGGAAATCAATGTCCGGCCCCAGAATGAAAAATGAAGAAAAATAAACTCACGGCC
This sequence comes from Aldrovandia affinis, assembly GCA_029706075.1. Taxonomy (NCBI): domain Eukaryota; kingdom Metazoa; phylum Chordata; class Actinopteri; order Notacanthiformes; family Halosauridae; genus Aldrovandia; species Aldrovandia affinis. The sequence continues at coordinate 1,242,345 of JAINUG010000002.1, forward strand.
TCCGCAATCTGTCTGCATCCAAGAATGCAGTGCTCCATCAGGGAATTGTGTTCCATTCTCCTCCACAGAGACCGTTGAAGGAATTTCAGTAAAGCACCACACGTCCGCTCCCCTGTCCTGCCTGCCTGGACAGAGCTCATTTTATACAAAATGACGTCTTTAAGGCATCGGCCCGTGGACCAGAACACGTCTCGTAGCTCTCTGTTGTAGCCATCTCCCTACCTTCCTATTGTGTGTAAATTAGAACAATTGTTTTGGGGTTTTTTTAAAACTCGGAAATGGAAAGTGTCAAACTAATAATGAAAAAGTGCCGTTGTTTTCATAAGGGAGTACCACCACTCGGGCAGCGTTGGATGGTGGGCTGACGCTAAGTGCAGCCCCCACAGAGATGCCAGAGGGCTGAGTCATGGGGCAGGGGGCTCAGATGGGAGAATGGAGCGTTCGGACGAAAGTCTGTGATGAATCACTGGGCTCTGCCCAGACCACACGTCCCATTCCTACTGTCTAAGTGTAATTTAAATACCTACAGGAACCTGACTCAGCAGTGATAGAGGCATTTCCTGCTTTGTGCTACAGTGGTTTTGTCCTCCACAAAAATGAACGATGTGTACGAGTGTGCCTCACGTAGGCTATGTCTCCTGTGTGTGCGGGTGCCTGAGTAGTGTGTGTGTGCGTGTGCGTGCAAGGGTCTATTGTTCATGTGTGCCTTAGCCTACTGTAAAAGTGCGTGCACTCCTGTGCTCTGACTCCAACCCTCACCCCAACCCCCTCCATGACTCACCCCCCCAACCCTCCCCTCTCTGTGACTCAGTGAGGAGTGGCAGCTTGAATCTCCATTACCCCTGCCCTCTGGACCTGTTGAAACCCTCCTCTCTCCTTCAGCTGAAATCCTGGTGTCTTCTGCAGTCTGCCAACTGCAATCATGCCCACAATGTGTTGCAACAGACTGCACATTTGTGGAACAGCACTTTAAGTGCTAGCTCGATCTAAATGTACCAGCATAGAGCTAGTTTAAAACAGCCATTGCTGTAATAATAGTTTGTGAAATAAATTGTAAGAATAATTTAAAAAAGAACACTCGTTTCATTTTGCCAGTCAAATTGAAGGGAAGAGTACACTGCAGTCAGACTTGGAACTGATGTATTCTACTGCCCCCCAGAGGACAGTTATAAAAATGCTACCGCATTGAAGAAAAACAAAAGCCCAAACATTACCATTATAATTACATGAGGTTTTTTGTTGTTGTTTTTAAGTAATTTATAAAAGAATTCTCATGCATTAATGTTTATCTTGCAGCTTCATTTGTTTCCCCAGTGATTTGCTTCATGGTTTTCCTTCCTGCTAAAATATTCTTGAGATATTGAATATCTGCCTCAGTAAAGTAGTGTGTGTTTATATAAACATTTACTGGACTCTCAGACACTTCTATAGATGAGGGAAGCTGAATGCATTTCAGTCCTGCGTCCTTAGATATCGTTCTGTATTCCATTCTTTCCCAGCAAACCAAACACATGTTCAGTCAGGTCTGACCATCAATAATAGGCTAGGAGCCAGGCCGCTATGCTGGAGCAGGTAGTGCAAGGATTTGTGTGTGTATGTATTTGCTTGTCAGTACAGACTGGTGAGATGAACCAGGCCTTGATTACGGTTGTAATCCATCAGTGTCTCTTGGTGTGTGCGGGAATACCGTGCTCATATTATGTGCGAGTGCACGTGTGTGCATTCCTGTTCTGTGGGCCCGATGGTGGTGCGTGCGTGTGTCTGTGAAGGCAGAATGAGATGAAATTGGCCTTGGTTACGGTCATCCATCTGTGAATGAAACCCAGCCGGCCCTAGGGGGTTGTGAAACCGCAGCGTGTCAGGATAAAAACCTTGGCCATCACAGAACGGTTGTACTCTAGCGCGCAAACATAGGAACCCTTTTAACAAGCTCAGCAGCACAAGCCCGCTCCAAGCCTTCCCGCCCCCCTGCTTCTAGAAACGGCGATCCGGGCTTTTCGAAATTCTCCAATTTGAGCGTGGAATTGGTTTTCACCGGCTGAATCTGAACACAAGCGTGCGTGCCACAGAGTAATGGGTCCCCTGGATACTGTTGCTACCCAAGTAGTTTCCAGTGAGAAGTCGGAGCTGAAGCAGCCTCGAGGGAGGTACTATTTATTGCTCTTGTGCACACGTCTGTCATACGTGCTGCTGTACAACAGTTAATCAAAGGCCCACGGATTTCACGATCTTACACATTCACCGTAACAAGTACATATCAAGTGAGTCACCCGCCAAGCTTCTAGAATTCTCCTAACTCTCCACTGGGGTTACACTCTCTTCTGAACCTGGGATGAAGGCATTTGCTTCCATGTGGTTCTTGGATCTTGGTTTTGTGTTCCCACAATCAAATCTACCCTCTAAATGAGCCCGGCCAAACCAAGCCGAGGTGCCAGGTGCAAGCAGGAGCACACCCCTAGACACAAGCTCTGTGAAGCAGAGTGAAAGCATCGCTCAATATGAACTCAGTCTAGTGGCAATTTGGTAAAGTGGGAAATAGATGGAGAATCTGTGTTTTTGGGGAGGGAGGAAAGCGTAAGACACTTTTATAACTGTGTAAATGTGTATTATTGTATGTAAAATGTATGTAATGTAAGCTGACATGGATATGGTTAAAAAAACAAAACAAAGAAACGAGTAATGTCACTGGTGCATTTCAGGATAATGGTGTGCCGTGGTGTTTGCGTTCTTTCATCACACGCAGAGAGGAATGGGTGGAGGAGAGGGAGGATGAGAGCGGGTCCAGGGTGGTGCTGTGTAGGGCCGTGAGTCACTGCCTGCCTGCGTGCTTACCACACCCAAAACTGAATTACCAATAGCTTACTACCATACATACAAATACACACACGCGCATACATACAATCATGCACATAGACTCATGCAAGCAAGCAAGCATGCACGCATGCACGCATTAACACACACACACACACACACACACACACACTTCAGGGATTTCGATGGAAACCAGGAATGGCAGCATGTTGGCTGGCATTACAGTGCGTATTGGGTGAAAGAAGACTTATCAGTGTGTGAAATCCTATGGCCAAAAAGCGCATTATTCAATTCCTACTCCTAAGAAGATAGCACGGCCTTCATCTATCATCACTGATAGTTCACGATTGAAAAAAATGAACATTTCAACCTTCCCTACAATATGCCAGATCCACATATTTCATATCTTATCTGTTGCAGTCTCTTCAAAACAGGAAGAAAAAAATCCTAAGCATCATGATCTCTTCCTGCATTATTAACTTATTGGCAAATGCACAAATTTGATGAGCGGTGTCACTCACGTCTTAACAAATCACACAGTATTACTGGGCGTAGGCGATGGCAGAAAAGGTCAACTCAAAATATGTCTCAGGATCAGTGACACTTGAGCTGTAGGTGGCTCCCATGAGATGAAATGCAGACCGCCATACTGGCTCTCATTAAAACAGCATGCATACAGCTCAGGCAGGTAAGGGGAAACCAGGCTCTGACAGCCACCGTCTGTCTTTGGGGCGTTGGGTGGGCAGAGGCAAAGACACCAGGAACAGAACCTCTTTTACAAGAACCTGTAATGACATATACAGACAGAGATTTCTGTGACTGTAGTTTCAGCAGCATCGACACAACTTACAGTGCTTAGGTTTGTGGTTCGACGTTATTATACGGTATGCGTAGCCGTTCATCAATTTATAATTGATTGAAAATTACAAATGATAAAATAATAACATATAATATAAATAACATGCATTTGCATTATTATTCTTTATTTGTGCATTGGTTTTCTTATTTATTTAATAGGTAAGTATGATCATTTGATCTGTTTGACAAAACAGTCAAATTATAGCTATCTCACTGCCATCATGTGGAATTATAAAGTAACTGCAAGGTTGTCCATACAAATCTCAATCTGTACCATTTAAGGTATAAACATTAGTTGCGATCTGTCATATGACCTCGTCAGTATGTTGGTGATTCCATGGAAAATATTTTCCAACACTTTCTTCGAATGCATCACCATAATTCAAAAAAATATTACATGCTTAATTTATTATTATTATTATTATTATTATTATTATTTGAAAAAAATAGTGAACTGAAGACACTGCCACTTATGGGATACTTAACATGATGAAATTTAGATTAAAAGCACCATTTTCCTGTCGGTATATACATGCATACACTCTACTACTACTACTACTATGATAGGACCTAAATATTTCACAGCAAAATTTTAGATTTAGTACATTAAGGGAAGCTGTAAAATATAAATCACACCAAGAGTGTACAATACTGCTTCTGCACATCAGAAATGTTTTTCTGTCTCACTCAGAACAGTGAAGAAACGTCTTGCTGGTTCAGACCCAACAATTGCGAGACAGTGGAGTTCTCCGACGGAATTGCAGGCCCCTTGGCCCGCTGCTCTCCATCCTCCACTCTGTTCCCTGAACCTTCTCTCTTTCTGTCCTCTCTGTCCTCCTCCTGTGCCTCTTTACCCCCCTGGCCCTCCTCTGTTTATCTCCCTTCTCTTTCTCTCTGTTCTCCCTCCCTCTTTCCTCTTCTTGCTCTCTCTCTCGCTCCCTGCTTCTCGTTCTCTCTCACCCCACAGCGCTGCCTCCCGCCCACTCATTTCCTCTCCTGTGGTCTCTGTGACAGGATGATAATGACGGAGCTGTCATCCATCTCTGTTTGAAACAGTACTGTGCAGGGGCAAATAGTGCACTGACTACAGTCAGTCAAATGCTCCTGACAGCATGTGTATGTGTGTGCGCGTGTGCCTGTGTGTGTGTGTGTATGGATGAGTCTAAGTGGTGGGTGCATAGGCATGAGCAGTTGTGTGTGCGGTTTGGGAAGGTGGGTGTTATGCTCTCTCCTGGTGTCCCTAGAGAAAACCATCGTCTTGGGCAGCTCCCTGTGTTTTCAGACCCAGCTTCAAGAATGCTTCACTGCAGGGACAAGACACGAGACCCCCCCCAGAATTGTGCCTTACTTGGATAGCGTTGATATATATTTTTTTTACAAATTACAAAAAGGTTACAAATTTCACTGATGTTTAAAAATGTGCGTGAAGTGCTTTTATTAAATAATTGTGGATGAAGCCTGTGCTTCAAAAAAACCATACAAAAAAACATGTATTTTGCCCAGAGGGGTCACTGTTGACATAGCCCAAGGAGCTCTGTTCGGTTGCCGTGACAACGCTACGGAGAGTTTTGTTTCCCTTCAAGGCTGTGAGCTTTAAAAAAGGTCCCCGTATAAGTGCCCTCTCCAATGAGAAGCATGTCAAAGCGAAACCAATTTGTTCGGCCCATTTGTTGTTGTTTCCCCCCACCTATTCTGGAATATTTCAGAAGTTCAGAACGTGCGTTTTCATGTAAGTCTGAAAAACTCTCCCACTTCTTTATTCTCTTACTACGGCTATAATCTATAGCCCCCACGACAACAACGCCACGAAGCTACGAATGAAATAAATTGAATTATCAGTCTAAACCTCGTTGTGTAATGTGCAGAGATGCACGCTGAATTATTTATCCACGCGCATTCGCTCTCTGTCAGGTTACTGACGGCTACGTGTCTCGCACAGGTCAAACCGCGTCGGGAGATCACTGTAATTGGTTTGATGGCTGTTTAATTCTTCTGATGAATGTCTTCCCGTTGATATTAAACCCGACCTATTGCACATTAATGCACACGAAACCCCCCCAAAGCCCAGCCCTCTGGGTGCATAATAATTGCCTGTCAATCACAGCCTTCTGTAAGGCACAAAATCATATGTAGCCTACCCAACTCCCCGTGTCGCGACTCGACAGAGAACTCGTTGTGTGTGAGATTAATATGTCTGGAGATGATCACTGCAAAGAAAACATTTACGGCCGGTGTTTGATTACCCCGCAAAAGATTTTACAAGGGTGCCTAAAAAATGTGCTTACATTTTTTAACTGATGTTCCGCTGTGCTGGTCACAACAAGATATATGATATTTACCGAAACCTTTGAAAGATTTTATTTTGACAATTTACCATTACTATTTTATTTGGCAGACGCTTTGGATAAAATAATTAACATGGCTAGAGACCATCACTCATGCTATCGAACTAATAATCGAATCTAATAATCGTCGTTGCCGAGGTTCATGCTGCAATGGTCACTGACGTTATGAAGTATGGGGAGCAAACATATGTTCTTGGTGTCATATGAAAGAAAAGATCTTGGAATGTACGGTGGTCTATATATGATCATTGAGAGAATTCCACAGACCAAGTACATATAGAGAAAGTACAGTGCATTTTTAGGGGGCCAAGCACCAAATGTGCTGGAACTCTAGGATCCAAACGGGCCTGGTCAATTTCTACGAAAGTTGGCACATTGAAAAAGGCCCAATGAGCGACTTTGGTGCCAATTGGCCACTTGGTGGCGCTATACCAATCAATTGAAAAAGTATGAATTGTTTAATTGAATTGGTGGCTATTTTGGATTATTTTTACTCATCAGCAATTTTAATCCGTTCTGATCTAACCACTTGGTTGATTATTATGCCATTCATAGATGATACTTCAAAAATAACTGACAAAGCTGTGCACTACCTGACCAGACAGTAGCGTCACACCATTCAATTGAAATTTAAATATTTAAAGGGTCATAACTCCTGCCCTGTTTGCCCTAGACACTTGAAATCAATGTTAGATGTTTCTCCTTAAAACTATCCCTCAAATAAATCCCTATAAATCCCAAATGGTTTGACAAGTGTGAAACCTGGCTCCTACATTGATAGTTACATTAACTCCAGTACTAGCCCAATTGAAACACATGGAGGTGCTATAGAGCTCCATATATTAAAGAAATATTTAAAAATGTACAATCATTGTTCCTTTTTAAACTTGCAGCAGTGACTAATCCCCTGATGTACAGGGGGTAGACAAAATAATGGAAACAACAAATAAAAAATGACATTTTTGAGTAACTAACTCACAACTAAAAAATACAAATTACCAAGGTGTTTCTCCAATAAAATATATTTTAAAAGCAACATGATGATATGTTTACTTGATGGGCACTGTTTACATTATCTCCTTGTTTTTTAAAAATGTTTTATTGAAATTCTTTATGCTCGTGAAATGCTTGCCTTTGAAACCGCGGAGGCTTGTTTATGAACTTGCGCCCACTTCATAACCATTCCATTTTGTGCTTAGAAACACACTGTGAAATGACTGCTGGCATAAGTCATGACTGTTATGTATGCTCTCAGTGATGTCTCTGGTGAAGATTGGGCACCTACTGCCATAAGCCCAAGAAGCATAATGTTTCATATTTGACAGGCAATGGGTAAGCATTCTCCTCGTGCCTCCTATCACTGCCTGTTAAACAGGGAAGGTCCAAGACGTTCAAAACATGTGCATTTTTATGTGTCGCTGAGATATTTCAGCTCGGTGATCAAATCAACGGTGGTCATTGTATTTGGGTTGTAAATGGATTCAATTTATAATTGAAGTTAGAAAATATTGTTCCGCATATTGGGTTCTTACATATCCATATAGTCATTGAATGCATTTTATGGAAAGGGAATTAAATGTGTGTGGGACACCGAGGTTTGGAGAGATATTTGGGACTCAGAGGACACAACCCCCTGGCTTTACTGAAAACCAAAATATGTCCTCAGTTTTTTACTCAATCAACTTGGAATATGGGACCATCTTGAGGAAACAATGTTTGCACCATAGGGTGCAACTGATCACCTAAACTGGCTTTGTATTCCTTGGCCATAATTCTACAATGCAGAGTATTAAACAGACCCAATGACTCCCATGAGATGGCTGCCCATACCATAACAGATCCACTACCATGTTTAACAGTTGGGAACAGGCAATGTGGGTCGAAGGCTTCCTTTACCTTTCTCCAAAACACAAACCTGTCCAGATGTAGGAAAAGGAGTAAAAGATGACTCACCAGACCATGTTACTTTCTCTACTGCTCAGAAGTCCAGGTTTTGTGCTCATAACACCAGGTTATGCATTGTTGCGCATTGGCCTTTGTTACAAGCGGATTCCAAATGGCAGCCCTACCATAAATATCAGCTTAATGAACCTCACGACATACAAGTTTTTGTTGAGACTGGGTTACAGAGGTGTTGATCTGTGGTCATTTTTGAAGCCATTGTTTTATGATTTTTAGCAACTGTCCTGTGTCAGTCTATCCCTGTCGGTGAACTTTGACTTGCAACCACTGTTCCTCTTTCCTGATGCAGTTTTCCCTTGTTTGGCGTATACCGTTATGAATTTCAACACTGTTCCCCTTGGCACATTCAATAATTTTGCCATTTCTGTGACTGACGCAGACTGACGCAACTGCAATTCAGGCACCAACCATTTGACCTCTTTCAAAATCTGTTAGATCTCTTGCTTCAGAAACTCACATATAACAGACCCTACATAGACATGTAATCACATTCAAAAGTGCTATTGTTTCCCGAAGCAGACAGCAAATGCAGTGGACTAACAGTTTGGCTTTACCACTACACCAACAATTAATATATCAATCAAACCATGCGATTCTGTGCAAGCTAACCCGTTCAGTCAGCAATTGTACTCCTTATCAGCATTACCCCAAAGTAATTCAAAGTAGAAAAAATGCTGTGCTGCCCTTCTTGTCAGTTAATATTCAATTCACAACCACATGCTTGGCAGCAAATAAAGACCAGTTTTCCTACCTTTAATTCGAGTCCAAACTTCCAAAACATTCACCTTGGCTTCCAACAGATAATATAACATTAGGATACTCTGCCCTCTGGCCAGCATAAAGTGTCATTGCATAATTCCAAGTGTCACATCCCTAAACAGTCATGACTTATACAATGACTACGTAACAGTCATGACTTATGCCAGTAGTCATTTCACAGCGTGTTTCTAAACAGAAAATGGAGTGGTTATGAAGTGGACGCAAGTTCATAAACAAGCCTCCACGGTTTCAAAGGCAAGCATTTGACGAGCATAAAGAATTGCCATAAAACATTTTTAAAAAACAAAGAGATAATGTAAACAGTGCCCATCAAGTAAACATATTATCGGTGCAATTGAATCTATTCTACAATGCTGTAAGGCTAGCACATGGAGGCAATGCTGTGAACATGTACATATGGTTGGTATGGTGCATATGGTATCATCAACGAATTAGAAAAATTATAATAAAACTTTTTATGTGAAGGAAACCATTAATAATAATCTACCAGTATAAACTTGGATTCAGTCTTGGATGAGTCCAACAGGTGGTTTTCCATATCTCTCTTCTGTGAAAAATTATCTGGGACTGAAAACTTTGTTTTGTTCTTACAAGAAGCCATATTGTCTTTTCCCAAGTGCCAGGGATGTGACACTTGGAATTATGCAATGACACTTTATGCTGGCCAGAGGGCAGAGTATCCTAATGTTATATTATCTGTTGGAAGCCAAGGTGTTTTTTTTGGAAGTTTGGACTCAAATTAAAGGTAGGAAACCTGGCCTTTATTTGCTGGTTGTGAATTGAATATTAACTGACAAGAAGGGCAGCACAGCATTTTTTCAACTTTGATTTACTTTGGGGTAATGCTGATAAGGAGTACAATTGCTGACTGAACGAGTTAGCTTGCACAGAATTGCATGGTTTGATTGATATATTAATTGTTGGTGTAGTGGTAAAGCCAAACTGTTAGGTCACTGCATTTGCTGTCTGCTTCAGGAAACAATAGCACTTTTGAATGTGATTACATGTCTACATAGGGACTGTTATGGCGAAACTATGATTGCATAACCATATTAATTAGCATATTTTTTACCAACATTTCTGTTGAGGGGAGGGTGACTCCAACTGCCTGTGAATAAATCATTGTAAATGAACTGACGACAGGATATGGGAGTATGTGCCCTCCCTTTACGCTATCATTTGAATCGTACACAATTGGGTATCATTCCATTATATTATTTATGTAAGGAACAAACCACAAGTCGTACTTTCAGGATATATATATATATATGCCTGGGGTGGTGCTGCAGCAGGAGGCTGAAAGCCATATATATGACAGATTCAAACTGACAACAGTAACAAACTGTCATTATGTGGAAAGTGGAAATTTAAAACTCCTCGGAACATCCGGTTCACCTCTCTTAGCTGGCCTGTTCTAGATTTACTCAGCTAGCTAGCAAAATGTGTTGTCAATATTTTCGTGGACTGTCAAATGAAGATACGTGGGAGAACTAAACATCGGTTTACCCATTCGATATATCCTTGAGATGCAGCGTATTTTCTCAGAGTGCTCAAGTGTTAGAAACGTTTGCTAGCTAGCCAAACTCTAATCTTGTTCGACCTCTACGGTATGAAATATCAAATTAGAAATATCACACAAACCAAGTTAATTTAGCAAACTCCTGCACACTTTCTGATCGATGGTCTGGAAGTTTAGTTGAAGTTTACTATGAAGTTTAGTTTTGTTCCAGCTGTGATTTTTTTCCCCTCATTTTGGTAACCAATTGTACCCTATTTCTAATTTAACTATCGCTTCCTTGTACTGAAACCCTGGGACAGTGACAAAGGCACCAAACCGCCTCCTCCGAGACAGAACTCGCCAAACTGTTGACCTCTGGGGTGGGATGCCACATGCAATTGCTGATTGCCTGGATGCCGATGCCGATGCCGCCCCGAACAGGGCTCCTAGCCAGAGCCGGGCTGGGGATCCAACCCCGGCCGCAGTGGAAACTTGCACTCCAGGTAAGTGACTTTACCGTTACCCCACCCAGGGGCCCCACGGTTAAGTAAGGTTGATCCTTGTTTATGCAGCCCGTGTGTTTGGGCATACTAATATGGAACTTTGATTTAGAAGTGAGAAGGATTTAACGTCTGTATACATTATATATATATATATATATGCCTGGCTGTCAGCCAATCAGAACCGAGTATTCATCCAAGCCATGGTATAAATATATGTTTTTGTTTCTAATTTATCAATGGTTCATAAAGGTTTTTATTTGGAAATTAAAGCTATCCAATTTTACTTTTCCATTAAGGTGCAACAGTCTCATGACTTCCAATTCCACAAATGATGCCAACCCTCACTGTGTAAAACTGTTATGTAAGCAAGGGGGCTGGGTGCGCGAGGGGGCACAGGAGCACAGACTGGGGTTTGTCTCCCGAGATTACCTGTTACCTAGCTACTCAACACTGGCTTCAGCACCTTCATTATCCGTTGTTCAAAAAAAGAAAACTCCAACAGAGTCTGAGCACTGGGGGTTATTTTTAGAACACTGCTTTCCTCCACATAATAAGGAATAAAAGTTGTGTGGGCGTATGCAATTAAATCCGGCGCTGCTTCGAGATGAAAAGGATCCATGGCCCATGTGAAGTGCTTTTTGGTCTCCTCGCCTGCCTCCCGAATCGGCAGAAATGCTTCTAATGTTAAAGCCATTAAATAAAAAAGCAACATTACTCTACTATTATTTTGGAAGCAGGAATATTCTCAGGCTATTTTTATGAACTTTAATTTGGTGTCTTTCCAAGTGGCGGGGCTTTGTGACACTTGGTGCCCTTAAAAGGCGATTTCTCCCGGCAGGGCCCTGAAACGGCTCTAGCTCTGTTTACGGCACTGGGCCTGCCGATTGCTCGATGGGGATTTTCCTGGAACACGGCTTCTGAAATATCACCGGTTATGGTTTAACTGACAGTGAAAATAAACTGGGGGGGGAGTAGGGTGGGTGGGGAGAACCTCAGCACGGTTGACCCATCCACACCCCCCCGCTCTCCATTTTGGGAACAAGGGAGCGCATTGAAGGGCCGAGGCGTGGAAACAAACACGCTCAGACACAACCATCAGGACGGCCATTTCAACTCATTTTCCTCACTTACTGTACGGGTCACATGACCGGTTAGTTTAACAGCCAGAGCTGCAAAATACCGTGCCTCCTAGGCTCCAGCTCCAGTCTGATTACTGTACTGTGCTACTAATCGCCCTTTCAATTACAGCATCACTGGAACAATGGCCTAAATAAATAAATACACACATACATGAATAAACTTGCATCCTAACTATTGGCTTTATACGTGTAGCTTTACCACAGTCTATTGTACAGACTATAACTGCCTGTTCCAGCAATGCCCAAGGTGCATGTTTTACAGTTTCACATCTTTCTTTTTTTCCAGATAGGATCTCATAAACAGACATTTATTTTTATAATTTAATATTATTTCCATCCACCCTGAAGAGGCAGATACTCCTACCTAAGAGAAAAGGGTCTCTTCTACAAAAATCTGACAAAAACTGAACTCCCACCAAACATAAAATATAATTAAAATACTTTGTTGCATGTGATAAATTGACGTTACAGATCTTTATAATAAGATTACATTCTTTGTCCTCGTTTATCTTTTGTGTACAATCTGCTGGCATAAAATGTGAGCCAAATAACATTCGGCGAGCATATCTAATTATAGCTGAAGTACATTACAAAACAGTACAGCAGCTATGAAAAGTTTCCGTTTCAATGTGGCCTCATGAGGTTTTCATGGTATTACCAAGCCATTCATGTTTATTGCATCAGAGGATGGCCATCTATTTAGGTTTTTGACATGTTAAGAGAGAATAGAGCCTTTCTAATCTTTTTCTTTTCTGACTTAAATACCACAGTGCATGTCATTTTTCTATTAATAATTTTCATAATGAAAAAGTTCATTTTCGCAAAGTTCATTATTTTTCATAGATTATTATTTTTCACATGACATTTAGATTCTGTGAGAAGCAGAAGCTGTCTCCCCAGTTGACTTTTTCCTCATTTAAACCGATTTAGGCCGTGACCCTCAGTGAAAAAGACAGGACATTTCCCACAAGGGTGCAGCGCTCCTAATTAAGTGGCAAGCGAGAGTAAATTAAAGGGGGATATTCTGGAGCTCTCTGATGGGATCTCTTTAATCGGTCCAGCACACAGAGGGATTTTCCTCAGCAGGGAGGGATTGCGGAAATATGTCACAGATTTAAGGGTACAGTTCAAATGAGACGGCAGGCTTCGAGAAACACCCAAATTGAAATCATGTGCGGGGTTAATTGGTGGCCCTGCCACATCAGAAATAGATTTTCCGTTGTTGCGAGAGTTGGAGAGTTATCTTGGAAAGGAGACTGGCCTGCCCTTCCTCTCTGTTGTGTGCCGAGCGATTGGTGTCAGGGCAGCGAGGCCTTCTGTTCAAAGTTAGAAACCAAAACCGGTCAGATTACATAATCCCATTACCAATCTGTCAAAACAGATGGTCCTCTCCAGCCAGGGTTGATGGGGGTCACTTTGGTTTTTAACATTTTGCCCCGTTACTCAGCTGTGTACTTATCCAAGCGATTGGTTTTGCAGAATCATGCTTGGCAGTCGCGTCCCATCTGGCATTCAGTCCCACAGCCTTCAGGTTACAGCCCTGGGCTCTTGACACACAAGGTGTCAAGCGTTCCTTGTAATTCGACGGAGGTTCAGAAGTTCGGGCTGCCAGGAGAAGTGATTTGGCAGAGAAAAGGAAGGGGACAAAAACAAAATAACAGGGAGATTATTTTCTTTGACCACATGACTACTAAAACAACACAACACTGAGGTAAATGAATGTGTGAGTGACACATTTAACACAACATGACATGGCACAGCACAACAGACTCTGAACAGCAACATACATGAATAAATAATGAGGTGGTCGTGGTTTAGTAGCTGATTGTGATTGGCACACAGGATTTCACTATTGCCAGGCTATGGACTGACATCCACAAGGCATTTCAGCAGTCAAAGTCATGACCTGTTTCAAAGAATGCCTTACTGTGTCATCGAAAGAGCTAGGACTAGGAGACCACGGTTTAGGTCAGGAACAGACCAGTAGGACAGTGAAGACCCCCTCCCATGAGACCCCCTCCCAAACCCATACGAATGCTACCACAGCCCCTCCCACCTCGTCTTAAAGGAAGATGCTCGTGTCCAACGCTGACCCATGTGTCTGAAACGTACGCACAAACCGACGGGCGGTGGAAACTCTGGACGCCTTCCTGTCTCCCGTATCGGCATTATCACACGCCGCTCTGAGCAACCCGCTGCCCGAGCCAAGGAGTCCAGATAGTATATTTGAACAGCGGTCCTTGAACAATAAGCGATGTGTAAACTATTTTTAGATCTTCTCAAGTGACATAAGGAGGGTGCAAAGTTACAGTGAAAACTGCACACACAATCTGTACACAGTCCCTCTCTCTCTCTCTCTCTCACACACACACACACACACTGAGAACTTTATTATATGTACATCACACACAAACTGAGGGCATAATTCAGTACTGGTGTCACAGAGTGGAAAAAGATTTTTAGGGAAAGCGGCTACACCCGTGTCTGAATAAATGTAGCAATTCTTGTTAAAGGGGCTTTCTGTGTGACAGGAAAGTTTATTCTGTGTCCTGCAAATCAAGCTTTCTCTTACTGTAGATAAGAAGTAAAATTCAAAATGTTCATTAACAAACTGCTGAAGCTCACAAAAATAAGTATATTCTCTTTCATCTTGTCTGTGGGCATTAGAGCTCAGTATTCAGAACAAAAGAGGGAAATATCAGTTTTCTTAAGGTAGAACAACAAAACGTCATAATTCTCAGGTTTTCCTATTTCTGTCCTAATGAATTTGGACGGTGCAGGACAGAGGTCAAAGTGCACATATTTGCTCACAGACTGGAATTCCTACATCATTTTTTCCATTACCCAGAGTGGGGAGGGAGGGGCTTGGGCCTAGTTGGAGGCCTTTATCAGAGAGGAGAAAACACACACACACACACACACACACACACACTTTCTCTGCCTACGTTTCCCTTTGGGATATCCTGTCCCAAGCTAACAGTGTAGTATTTACTGGCTCGCATGGAGTACATTACCTGGGAATGTTATCGTGCTGGACACAAACCACACACTTATTTATAACGGTTATTTTTAGAACCATTTCCACTGGCTCACATAAGCCTTGCTTCTTTTGTTTTAGTAATGCAGACACAAAGGCAATGGCATAGAGCAGTCCTGGCAAAGGTAAACTGACAGCCAGGGCTAACATAAACACGGGAAAAAACAATTACTTTTCTGCTCTTACATGCTATGTATCTTAGCGCTCAGAGTGGGCATTTTGAGAAAAAATCTCACTGCAGTATTTACACTCCAAGCACAATGATCTTAATCACGGGTGTGGTGAAAGTATTATTCTAAAAGGAACTAAAGAAAAGAGATAAACATATGCCATGAAAATTACGGTAGCATCGTTTAAAATCTACTCACTGCATTGTATAGCCAAGGAATTCTAGACACAGCATGCACCCACCTGTTGACTGCAAACATGACTACCTCTTAATTAATAGCCATATGCTCCTTTAATATAGCACAATCAACACGACTATAACACGTTTAGCTACAACAGGAAATGTACGTCCTCCGTGCCCTGTGCAGTAGGCTAGCTTATCTAACGCGCTGTAGGAGAAATATTATTCCTGCCAAAATTTTAAATCGCAAATGCTGCGAACAGACTAAAAGCCTACTTCTTCAGAACTGACATGAAGATGTTTAGCATGTGTTCCAGTGGGTCGTTTCTTATGTTCTACATTGGAGTGGCAGGTCTCTGGAAGTGAGCCCTGCCAGCGTGAGCTCATGCAAAGCAGCTGGAGATAGAGGGTAATGTCCGCCCCCGGGGGATGGCTCGCACCCCCGCTGCCAGGCACAGCTGCGGGCACTTGTTATGTATATACTTGTTATGGTGA
The DNA here is from genome assembly GCA_029706075.1 of Aldrovandia affinis. Taxonomy (NCBI): domain Eukaryota; kingdom Metazoa; phylum Chordata; class Actinopteri; order Notacanthiformes; family Halosauridae; genus Aldrovandia; species Aldrovandia affinis. Next base: position 1,258,122 of record JAINUG010000002.1, read on the forward strand.
TCTCCTCGCTACCTCCCTGCAGAATCTCACCGAACCATGCGCCCCCATCCCCGGTCCTCGTAACCGACGGCCCTGTCGCGTGACCCCGTTGGCGTGTGGTCTATGGCTCATATTGTCAATCCACAGTGCAGAATTGCTGGCCCTCTCAAGACACTAACGACCAGTTTGTATGAAGTTCGTTATATTGGCTTGTTCTCCACAGTCTCCTCACCTATCGCGATCAACACCCACACAGGGACGCCCGGTATGGCCGCAGACACACCCCTGCTCACCCCTGCTCATGTGCATACCGTATTCGTCTCTGCGGATCTCTGCCAGAGAACTTGCACTTAGACTCCCAAGGTCATTCTGGATGCTAGCACTGTATAGATTGTTATTAGCTGAAAATAAATTCACAGGCATGTGTATAGTCTTCATGCCATAGGTTTTCAACTCCACGGAGGCAGTAAAGGTGCTACATCTTAAACAAGCAAACACGTTTCTAACGGATCAGCCCAACTTTTTTCAACCACTTGAATTGGTCACGATTCTGATTACACAACATTTAGGTCGAATATTACACAGGTCGAGAATTAATCACTAACAGCCTAACTGAAAATACATGTGTATACGATTAATGTATCCGTATGTCACAAACTGTGGCCATTTTTACATTGATAGAAAATAAAACATTTTAAAATGTTTGGTCGACTCTTATGCATATTTTGATGCAATGCTAGTGTTAAACTGGATCGCTGAGAACAGTAGTGGGATGGCAATGATGGATGTTTAGTTCTCAGGTCGTGTTCCAGGAGCTGGCTCTTAATTTCCATCATCTGAGCCAGTTAGTCCCTCTAAACAGTCCTGCAAAACATCTGCGACACTCAAGGCATCATAGTTTCTCCTACATATGGCACAGTTTATATCATAGCATGGCAAGTGCGTACAAGTGCCACACACGCACACACACACACACACACAGTGATATCTATCTTTCGGAACTATTATTGTTAGATAGCAAACTAAATTGGTAGTTCTGCACACACACACATTTTCACAGAAATGAAAAGCCTCTTCAATATTTCCATTCTCGTCCGCAAAAAATAAAGTTTGATCATCGTAACTGACGATCACCATATCTGATCTCATATTTCCAAAAGCTTTAAACAAAGTAATGGGGTCTTCGCCCGAATGTTCGCCACCTGCGCGTTGCCCTTTTAAGAGCCACATCTTTCCATTGGCGCGGTGACGTCAGGACAGTGAAGGACTCCAGCCCATCCTCCTAAACAATCCACGCAATGGTGCTGCCGGAGCCTCGCGGGGAAGGGACACAGAGTTTCTAACAGCAAAAGCCAGGGAACCACCTCAGCGCCGAGATGACCCAGAGTCCGGCAATCGCCGTGGATTAAAACAGAAACTTTTACGATGGCTACCAACTATCACGTGAAGAAGTGACCAAAACATTAATCAGAGAGGGACCCTGCGCTTGCTACTACTTAGATGCACACGCACAGCTATGAGCGAGCTGAGCTCCGATAAGCCTGGCTGCGGTCGTAATTTCTCAGTGTTTTAACAGAACCGATCTCATCAAGCATTTTACGACTTTTGTTGCTTTTAATTCCAGTCGACACTTGGCAGCTTCAGTTTAAAGCAGAGAGAATTATGGCGGGGAAGGTGACTGCACAAGGCACGGGGATATTGCTGGTAACAGCCAACGTTGGATCGCTCTTTGAAGATGTGAGTAGCTAGCGACTGTGTTGTCACGGTGTCTGTGCCGCTGTTGTGATTGTTGTCCTACTGTTACCGAGTGGCGATTATGGAGTCGTGTCCACGCGTGGATATTTCTATTTGTGTTTGTGTGTGTGTGTGTGTGTGTGTGTGTGTGTGTGTGTGTGTGTGTGTGTGTGTGTGTGTGTGTGTGGATGAGCCGTTCGTTAGAGTAGCGTCGCTAAACACCGACTCACTTTAACATAATCGCAACGGGGGCCTTTTAGTTAGTCACTAAGAAACATAACCCAATTTAATAATATTTTTATTGCGAATGGCAGTGTTTTTATTTGTTTTGCTTTTTTGTGGGGGTGGTGGGGGTGGTGCAGGTAAGAGGGGGCGTTTTACTACATGGCCCATGTTGCTTAGAGTGTCTACAGATTGTTCTACTTTAGAGTTTGCCTACAATAATTGTATAACTGTCTTTAGACGGCCTACTTTTAATATTATTGTAGCTAGCTAGCCGTTTCTGAGCAGTGTCTTAAAGTACAACTTACTACACTGTACTTAATGCTAAGTTTCCATTGGACGTTGATTCAATATTTACCTCCTCGTATTTTAGCATGGCTGTCATTCTGCCTTCAGTAAGTCAATCGGCAGTAAAGACAGTAGGATGTGTGGGCAAACAGAAATACATAGTTGTTCAGGCACAAGCTTATTTTCCGAACAGTTTGGTTCCGACATTGTTCCCGGTTGGCAGTGAAGAGGCTGTCCTGGAAAGCTGTCCTGCGAGGTCTCCCCCGCGTCCACCCTGTGTGGCAATGCTACGATGAAATATTTACTTCTCAACGATTGCCCTTTGTTTGTCTTGCACACCTCATTATTAATTGATTTGAGAGATCACGAAAATGTAAGCGAGCGTATTATATTATACGGCACAACGAGAATCGTCAAGTTGGTGACAACGTTCATAGCTAGCCATCTGCCAACGTTCGGCTGTTTTAGCAATGCACGATCCCCGTTATATCCTGGAATTGTTTACTTGTGCAAACCATAGCAAAATGTACATGTGTACATAATTATGATTTATCATGTAGGCTATTATCTGTAATTATAGGTGTGCGTGTTTGAATAGCCATGTGTCGTTTAGCCTACTTTTGGCCAAAGACACCGCGGGGTCCAGCGCGCTGAACTGAACCTCTCACGATTCACTTAGCATTCTACAAGTTTCCCAATGCTGCTTTGATCTCCGCTGCTAATATTGATATTTCTATACTATTATACAATATTATATTATATAATACTATTGTTCGTGGTGTCATGTCAACCATGTCAACGTGGTGTCGTAGATATGTGGTGTGTGTGTGTGTGTGTGTGTCAGTCAGTCAGTGAGTGAGTGAGTGTGTGAGAGAGTGAGGGAGAGAGACAGACAGACAGACAGACTGACAGATAATCTCGTATTAACGGCTGGGCCCAAACGCTAGTGTGTTGCTCACTCTTTTGATGTCAACACTACAACAAGCTGAAGTGTGGATTTATTTTCCCCTGTGCACTCTCGCCGCTAAACGTTAGAGGGACAACTTGTCTCTCCCGAGATATAAATAGATTAGTGTCATGACTGGCAACCTTTGGTTGGTTTATTGGTCCGTTCTTTTTATGTTTGGGAACGTTTCAGACGTTTAACAAGATTATACAGAATATAATAAACAATAGTTCCATGATTCCCCGAGTTACTGTATGCTTTTAATGACATGCACAGTGTGTTTAAAACATTATGAGGGTTGTTCTCTCTCCTACTACTTTATCCACAAACTTTATGGGCAGTTCAGTTATTTTTAGTAGCCTATTATAAATGACATGAATGAAGCAAACACGAGCTTAGTAGAAGATCACGTGGTATCCTAAATCCTTTGAAATGTTAATATGCCTATTTTTCTTTCTTGTTAATTTCGTGGTGGTATTTTGGATTTCCCTCCGAGGAGGCGGTGATACGGGAATTGTTAAGGACAAATAACACTAATGGATAGAACAATGTAGACTCTTCAGGAAAATGTCAATCATTGCTCTGTATGAAAATGTGCTGCTTTGGCTATTGCCTCGATCTCTGGCATCAGATCGTTACTTCAATCAAGTACCGACGCATCTGTTCGCATTGAAAAGCAACAAGAGAGAATAGGTTAGGTTTTTTTTTGTAATGTTTTTTTTTTTGGTGTGTTTTACTTTTTTCTTTAAAAAAAACAAAAACTTTTTTAGTCTGGACAAATAATATCCACCATAATTCATGTATGTCTGGGGTTAGTTGAAAAATAATAACATTTAAAAAAAAAGCCAAAAGCTAACTACCAGTAACCGCCTCAATATGTGTGGAAGATTGTGCAGGTAGCACCCTTGACCTGAGACAGACGTGCCAGACTTCAAGGAAGCGCAAATCAGATAAGTATGTTGATTTCACAGGGATTGACCCATGTCTAATTCAGGCCCACTTTGTCTGATCAAAGCTTTAAAAGCACAGAAACAGTGAGTCAAAACATGAAAAACACTGTTGCAATACTGCGTCCAATAAAAATGTACGTTCTGGGTGTTTCTGACAAATATTTTGAGGTCTGAAACCATCGTGTGATAGTCTATTGTTAAAGGGGGTGGCTCCTGAAAATCAACAATTTCCAGTTATTGCGTTCATTCAAAACACATGGAAAACAGAAGAATAGTGACCTTTTTCTTATACGTTTCACTAAAGAGGAAATACGTCCTTATCCTCTGACCATAAGACCCGGTTCCAATCGGAGCTCCAATGCTAAACTCTGATTGGAACCAGGTGCTATGGTCAGATGAGACCAATATTGAAATTTTTGGCCAGGCGCACCAGTGGTGGGTTTGGCATCGGAAGAAGAATGCTTATGTTGAAAACAGCCTATACCTAAAGTGAAATATGGTGGTGGATCTTTGATGTTAGGGAGTTGTTTTGCATCTACTGGTCCTGGGGCTCTTGCTAAGGTCAATGGAATCGTGAACTCCAGCGGGAGCCGAGGCATTTTGGACAAAAACCTGGTTCCCTCTGCCAGCAAGCTGAGACTTGGCTGCAGATGGATCCATCAGCAACTCAGTGACCTCAAAATCAACCAAGAAATGGTTAACTGGCCGCAAAATCACTGCTTTGCAATGGTCATCTCAGTCTCCAGACTTGAATCTGGTCGAAAAATGTGTGTATTAGTAGTGGAACCGCACTGAGACAGTAAACGCACACAGTGATTAAACGGATCTGCCGCCTGCAAGTGTCTACATGCCGCTCGACATTCAGCGGAAAGCTGCCCTTGTTGCTCAAGTAAACATTTGTGTTACGTTGCGCAATTTTGCGTTAACGCTGGTTGCCATTACCTTCCGTGTTGTTTTCGTGCATGGCTGTCCTGTGACAGCAGTCAGAAAGGTGTGGTGCTGGTGTGTTTGTTTTGGGGCAACCCTTTCACACCCTTGTATTGGGACAGCCTCGGGTGTTTGCTTTCGTGCTGCAATATTTCGCTTTTATTTGACCGTCCTTCACTGTTCTTAGATGTACGCCTTGTTCATCCGGTCCCTTGTGCATATGAGAGCCATTCCTTAGTGCTACGGACTGGCATTGGGAGAGTGAGGCAGCTGGGGCTTTGTGAAACCCATGACCAATCAGAGGACTTTCTCTGAAACAAAACTATGTGATTGGTTCCAGTCAGTGAGCCGCTGGCAAGAAAGGCCCATTTTGGAGCTCAAACCCTCACGAAGTCACTGAGATCTCTTTTCTAGCCATGGTATCCAAAATAATGGCCAACCAGGCCTGCCCAGGATTTTTATGCATGACCCTAAAGGCCTATATATGCTTGTGCAACTGCAGCGCATTGACTGCAGTTCGGGTTGAGTGGACGACTGCGAGCTGCGTGACTACGACAGCGACATCCTCTGCAACACTGCGTCTCCATGGCACCACTTTACATGAAACCTGGTTGCACAGCATTGATTGGTTGGTTAGCGAATGGAGGCTGAGCTGTCATGGTCATAGTTCATTGAGCTAGTACATAATTTTTTTACACTTTACATTTTAAGCGTTTAGCAGACGTTTTTATCCAGAGTGACATCCAGATTAGGGGAGAAAGATAAAAGCAGCGATTTTTACAATTCTGTGAAAAGACAGAAAAAGACCATCCATTTCCCTTAATACATTAACATTATTTTAAAGGGTCATCTGCTGGTTCCTTTGTTCCCAAGTGAATTTACTCTATTATTTTAATGCTATAAAGTTGCATCTGTCACAAAGGTGCTTTCATGACAGGCACAAAAAAAGAAAAGCTCTGTCACACAAGCTGCTTTCATGACAGGCGTCATTCTAAATTATATATTTAAGGTTGCAAATATCCAGATGTTTTGTGTTGTGGTTTAGATTACATATAAATGTAACATGTCATTACAACACCTTAATGCGCAGAATATTCAACTAACAAACAAAGAAAGAGCAGGGTGCATATACATTTTTTTAAGCATATAGCAGATGCTCTTATCCAGAGCGATTTACTAGATGTGCATTAATACATGGTAAGAACAATCATAGTTCGCACAAGCAATCAGTGAAGTAATACAGCGATAGACATTGTTTTTGGCAGCTGCATACCATACCATATATCTATGTCAACGTTAGCTAAGCAAAACTATTGATATCTATCTATCTAGCTAGCTAGCTAGCAACCCGGTATCACGGCCAAATAAAGCTCGCTAACAGTAGCTAACGATATAGATAACTAGCATAATTTGTTCAACACGGTATAAAATGAACCAGCTTCAGGAAAGGTTGGCTGAAGAAGTTCGAAGTTCTTCAAAGTTCCCTGCTTTCATGAAAACTTTAGCGACCTTGTTCAATGCATTTACGCCTACTAGTGTACAGAAGTGTAAGGACACCATCTCGCGTAGGTTGCGCAGAAGTATAAATTGCCGAGTGCTCTGCGACGTGTTGCAGAGGATGTTGCGTCGCAGTCGCGTTGCGTCGCAGAAGCATGTAGAGGCCTTAAGCATAATGCAATGTTAATTGATGAATTAACTCAGGAAACACACCTGTGCGGAAGCACCAGCTTTCAATATACTTTGTATCCCTCATTTACCCGAGTGTTTCCTTTATTTTGGCAGTTACCTGTATGTTTGTGTGTGTGTGTGGGTGTGTCTGCAGCCTATGCCAGGTGTGTCGTTTGGAGTAGGTATAAAGCATAGCTGCTGTGACGTACAGTACGCCCTGTTTGTTTGGTTTTCACGGTGACGCTCCCTCTCTCTGCTCCTGGTTACTGGCCCTGCAGTGGCCTTGGAGGGTGTGAGGAGTTCTCCCCGGACACCGGGAGTCTGTGGGAGCGGAGGGGAGGCCTGCTCACTGCCGTTTGCTGGAATGCATCTTAATCTCTGTATTTAATAAGGACCTTCAGTAACCTGCACTCTCTGTGACACCGCTAATCTGTACAGAATATCACTGCATGATACAGAGCCGTACTGTTTGAATGTTACTGAGATGTCCACATACACATCCCTTTGACACAATATTGGCAGCACTGCTGTCTTCCCAACCAAACTCGAGCCTAAAGTCCAACCTTTTATCATTTGTTAAAGTGTTGAACTTCTTATGCCCTTCATATTCGTAGACCCATCCTACCTCTGCAACGTCCTCCGTGAATTTGGGAGGATGCACTCTAGCAGAAAGTGCAGGGCTAGCCCCTTCTTCTTGTGTCTCTGCAGTACACCATTCGACCAGAGGAGTCACTGTTTAGCAATGAGGTAGGCAATACCAATGCAGAGTTAAGCCCTCCGTCCCTGGGCGCCAGTTATGTGTTAACTCACGGGACTCCAGGCCACAGGTCATGCCAGGAGTGGATCTGGACCATGGGGTGCATCCCTATGCTAAAAACAAACCCCCCAGGAGCCCCCATTCTCAGTATTTTCATTTTGCTTGAGAATAATATGCTGCTAAATCTCATTACACGATGCCTGAAAAAGAAGGTAAAAAATTATGTTTGCAATAGATAGTGAAGGAGATATTTTCTGCCACAAAAAATGTTTTCACAACATTGCCTTTATGTCTCTTTCAACTGTGTGGACTGCTATGGGTCATATTAGGGCACAGTGTCTATGTCAGTGCAAGGTGGGAAAAGAAGATCTGTTGAGTCAATTAATTACCAGGAGTGGAATCGTAGAGACATACGTCTTCACTGCTGTCACTGGCTTGTTGACACCTATATTTTGAACAGGTTGAGGGGCCTAATTTAATAAAAGTCTACTGTAAGTGTCCGGCTACACCAGTCCCATAAAGCAGAGGTGACGGGACTGGTGACGGACAGTAACCCATTCATGACGTGAACATTTTCTCTATCACTTAGCTGGCCGTATAGAATTCGTTCAGTACCAGCAAAGTTTAATAGTCTAAATCCGGATCGATGTCAGATCCAACCCTGTATGCGCACTGGGTCACGGTGTCCCTAAACCTGCTTATTTTGAGGAGGTGCAATGTTCTGCTCCTCTCCGTGCGGTGCCTTAGCCCCCATCCCCCAGGGGCCACAGTGGTTGCTCTCTGTTCTGGCGGTCTGTTTGAGTTTGGCTCCTCTGCAATGTTTGATTTCCCAGCCTCCTCTCCATGGATTCCCCAGGTATCTCATTAATTCTGACCATCACGCATCTCTTTGATTACAAATTTGTTTTGACGCAAATAAAGCAATGAATTTGTCAAATGGAAAAGAAAAAAAACCAAGTCTTTTTGTGCCGTTTTCTGGAGTCGAGACCTAAATTCCATTGCCAAGGATGACTTTAAAAGCAGCGAACGAGGCTGTTGTGAGGCGCCCGGCGTTTCCATCGTCTGTTACAAAGCGCTCTCTCCCACGTGCCCTGTTGAGAAGTGACACGTTTCTGCAGGGTGTTCGATTGTCAGCGCTCACATCATGGCAGTGACGAGAATATTTGAGCAATCTGGGGACAGTTTCGTGAGAAAATTGTGGGGCTGTTTTGTTTGGTTTACTCTTCAAACAAGGGCAGTGTTATTTCCGCCGAAGGCCTCGATAGCTGCTGGCTCCATAGTGAGCCGTGTGCGGACTTAGTTCCGGATCGCTGGCCCTTGGCTGTGTGCTTTCCAGGAAGGACCAAGAAGATCACCTTCATGCTGTCCCTCTCTCCGGTGGAGTACATCTCAAAGGACCAGCCGATAATTATAATACAGCCCCTGAGTGGCTCAGTCACCACGGGCACATGCTGGGCCCTGTAGTTACAAGTGTAGCGGATGGGCTCAGTGAGCACCCGCTTCAGAGTGACGTGGATAAGAGTACGATTAGTTCCCGGAGTTGAGGACTTGAGTCTTTGGCTCGGCGAGCTTAATCGCTCTCTTGTCGCGTCGGAGATCCCTTCGGTTCGAAACTCGCTGCGGGCAGAACCAACACTGTCACACAGGCTCGAGGCTGTCATCGGGTGACTAGGATTGCGAATCTGCTGCCGCGGGACACAATTGGCCCCGTCCCACCAGGGTTGGGGTGCGTTGAAGCCGGCCAGGGCTGCTCGGGTTACAGTTACATTAGTTCCTTCCAGTGATATGCCAGGCACCCACATGCTACTGGCTGTCGTCAGTGTGAGTTATGCCTCTCGGAGCGAGCTCGATGCCAGCTCTCTGCTTTAGTACTGTGTGGACTATAGGATGTGAAGTTGTCACCGGCTAACAGACTAGTGCATCGGAGGAGTGTACACGCTTCAAAGGCAGTGCTCTTCCTGTGTGAGTGAAGGTGGCTTAGTTATAACTCGAGAGGTTATTCTAAAGTGGGGAGAAAAAGAAACGGGCGGCCTGGGTCAGGGACGGAAACAGTGAAGGAATATGGCCGAAGTGGGATGGGCATTGCTGAAGAAACGAGAGAGTTCATCACACGGCCCCTCCTGAGGCCCATATGCATCTGTGTTCACATGACATCTGGCCATCACCATTTTAATTGGTGAGACACTGTGGAAACCTCCTCCCAGTGAAAGGGCCCATTGTCATCAGTCACCTGTTTTCATGCCCACTGTTGACATGTTCTGACCCCTCACTGCATGAAATTGGATTTGTAAAGGGAGAAGTACGATGAATCTGATCAATTAATCTGCCTTATTAGAGGGGGGGGGCTGAAGGTGCTCTTAGTGTAGGTATCTTTGTGTGGCGATGCACAAATACACTGTGTGGTTTATTTAAAGTCTGTATGGCAGATGTTATGGATTTGTTACACTTTTGAATGGACGTTTAAATCACTTCATAAAACACCACATTTTAAGGTTTTTTCCAGAAATTGTGTGACAGACGTGATTATTTAGGGTGGGCTGCTGTGCTCACCCACTTGTAATGTGACGTTGACACAGCTGGGGCTTTTTAGCAGTTTGCGTTCTGCTCGAGGATGTATCAGCCGCGCTCTTATGTTGGGCTCGAATCCAAAACCTGCTGGTTATTAGTCCAGCATCCCACCACATCCCATCTCCTCCCATCCATCTGTGGCCCTTGTGGTGCTTGGTATGAAGGGGAAAGAAGTCGGTAACGCATTCCATCCCCGCCATCATAGTTCAGAACCCCAACCTTTGTCCCAGGACCAAGAACATGGTGCGCTTGAGCAGAAATCACGGTCAGCACTGGACTTCTAAGCCGCCCCCTCCCCCTCCCCCCCCCCGTCCTCCTCCCCCGGCCCCAGACACATGATGGTGTGTAAAAGTGCAATTCCCTTGTGCGGCGGGAATCAAAGGGGGGTCACGAGTCAAGACGTAATCAGATCCACATTTTTCCACTATCCGGACTTAAAGGGGTACACTGTGATAATGCTTATCCACTGTGGGCGAAGGGAGCAGAGCCAAGCAAGCCTACTAAAACTGGAGTCCACTGGGGTCGCGAACCCTTGTGTGACATTTGGAGAATCTGTGCTGGATGGCAGATAATGTGTAGCTCCTGAACTCGGGTCCTGCAGGCAGGAATTTCAGTTGTCGCTGCTGCTTTCCTGCCTTTTCTAACCGTCGTGCTGCTGATGTGTGTGTTTGGCATGTTGGAGAAGTTTGGTCGCGTCGAGGGCCTTGCTGATACACAAAAAAAGTCGCCCTCCATCACACAGAGGAGATTTCACCATTCTAGTGTTACCAGGCCCTGTTTTCAGTGGTTTGTAAAGTGGAGAACACTTGAAATGGGGAGAGTTCTGAGAACGGTGTGTGTGCCAGAGCGAGAGAGAGCGTGTGCTTTGCCCCCCGCCACACACACTGACCCCGAAAGACTTCCACTGAAACGCCTGTGTTGCACTTTTGAACCATCGCCTTTTCAACTCAATCCTACCACGGTCCTCCGAGAAAGATTGGGCTGGCCAGCGGTGTGCCAGAGCCAAAATAGGCGAGGAGGTGAATCGCTGTGCGGGGCGCGCGGAAACAAAAGGGAGAGGAAGAGAAGAATAAAGAGCGGCGTCGCGGTGCAGCTATCTGCCCCTCCGCCGTGTCTTTATTTACAGAAGGCTCTCGTGGGAGCGCCCCCGGCCCCCGGGATTACAGTACAGGGCGTTCTGGCTCTGGCCTGAGGTCACCGACCTGCTGTGCGGCTCGCAGATAAACCCCCTCGGCCTGAACAATGCGCACCGCTCTGCAAAAAGCAGATAAGGAACTGAGATAAGGGTAGAGGATCTGGGTTTGGGACGGATCCAGGAGCTGTTGCTGTCGCCTCTCTCCGGCCCGCCCCCGCCCCGTCTTACACTCAGGACAGGACAGGAATGCAGGCACGGCCGCGCCCCCTTTCAGGGGCCGAAACCACTCTACCCCCCTTGGCTTATAAGAAAGAATGAGGAAAATAAACACGATTGTGGAAAAAAAGAGCAGTGGCAATAAAAGTCGACAAGCGAAATGAAAAGCTAATAAGCCCTGGCAGGCCCGGCGGTGTTTGACAGCTCACGGGCTTTGGGGGCTACGCGGCAGCCTCTCCTCTTCAGCACCTCACATTCCTCTATGGAATTTTAAGGCTTTTGAACGGATCGGTGCGCCTGACCTGGTGCTGCTAGCTTCCACGACGGCTGTGTTGCCCGCACGTCCAATTAAGTATTTGTCCGCGGCGTTTGTTATTAGTCGTAATGTCGTGTAGCGTAGTCAACCACGGGTAAGCTGCTTCAGACTGACGCATTGAAACATCATTAACGAGAGGTCTAAAATATGTCACGGTATGTCTCACGAACATGTTTGGAAGTAGGCCTTATTTTTGAATGACTTAAAATTCTAGTTTCAGTTTGTCAACGAGACGGCGGAAAGTTTTGTGTAGTAGCGTGGAGCCCTTTTGGTAAAACTGTGATTGGTAAATTTGATTTTGTGTTACTTTATTTTCAGGCGTCTTAAAAAAAATATAAAGGCAGGTGAAATTAGCAACATCATCAGTTAAAAATACACCAGAGTCCAGGTGTGTACACAAGCGTGCTTCAAGCCCCTGTCGGACATGTGTTTGCTTAATTAATGCAGCGGGCAGGCTAATTTTTAATGGCGTCCACAAATATTAGCTCAACAGTATAAAAAAGGGACGTTCCCGTCAGAGATTTTAAAATGGACAAAGTCAATGAAGTGGAGAAATTGAAATAAGAGCACTCTTCGTATTGACCTTCGCTAATTTATGGCAGTGCTTTCCATCCCCGCTCTTTGTGTTGGCTTCGTTTCAGAAACAAATGCAGTCAACAGTCAGGCGGGTCAGTGGGGTGGGTCGCTCACGATTCAGACATTCTCCTTCTCCACTCGTGTAGAGCTGTGTTTTGCCCGTCGGCTCGATGCTCCGGCTGAGGAAGCGGGAGGCCCTGCGCTTTAGACGATAATTGTACTGTCGGAATGTGTGGAAGGGCCTGGTGGCATCGGCTCGTGGGGAGGCCCCAAGCTGCAGGTCCCAGCGGGGCTTCCTTGCCACTTGGCCCACCGACACTGCCACGCCCTGTCGAATGAGACGGAACTGGGCTTCACCGCACTTCCCAAGTCTGCTCCTTGTTTTAGCATGCTTGTCCCACCCCCCGCAGAGCCACAGTCCGTCTGTCCCCCCCTCCACACGCTGCCTGGGTTACAGCAGCCACAGACACGCATTCCATTCAGTCAAGGTTCTGTGTGGCTCAGTACTTAGAGCATGGCCCTGACAACGCTTAGGTTGTGGGTTCGATTTCCACTGGGACCACATGTACTGAAAAATGTATGCATTCACTACTACAAGTCACTTTGGATAAAAGCGTCTGCTAAATTGAATGTATTATATTATTATAAGGTTTGTGTTAACCAGGCCAAGCAGGCTTTGATGTGCCGCAGAGTTTGACTGTAAATGATACATGGTTGAAATGCATGGAGGCGTGGTGAGGATCACGGCTGTGCTTTACTGTAGTAAAAGTGATTCCCCCGCAGACAAGCTTCAGTAGAGGCAGGCTGCCCTGCTCCTGGACCTCTTCATCTTTCATTATTCACAGACAAAATGAAAGTACTCCTGCACTCCTTCTCAGTGTAGGCATGGATGCATCGGCTGCTGACTGGACACAGCAAGGCCGTCACAGATCAGAAATATTTCATCCCACATATTGAGAGGGCGAGGGGGAGAGAGAAATATGTTAATTTCATACCCAATTTGTAATAGTGTAAAAAATTTGATTGTGTATGCATATGTGTCTCTGTGAGTGTGTGTGTGTGTGTGTGTGTGTGTGTGTGTGTTTGTGTGATTTGTAAGTATTCTAAAGCTTTGGAAATGTAGTCAAATATGCCATGGCAATAAAAGCATTTGAAATGTAAATTGAATTGACATTGAGAAAGGAGGGAGAGGAGGCAGTCAGAAAGGAGGCCCCGATATGTAGCCACGTGTCACAAACTGAGGGACTGGGCTCATAGTTTGTTAATGAGTTTGTTAAGGCTGTCTCCAGTGTCATCTTGTGTGTTATGTCTGAAATGTGTCTGTATTTCTGTGTATTACGTCTGAGCATGTGAATCTGTAAGATCAGTAGCACGATCACCCGTCCATAATCTAACATAGCTGGTTCTTTATTTAATATCTTGTGCGTTGCGCAACGGAATCCTTTGAAATTTGTACACACAACCTACAAATATCTTCTCTTTCTACTGAAATAAACAAAATTATATTTACCTCAAGATAAAATTAAGAAAAAAAGAAGTTTTCCCATAAAAAGTGACTAATTATGTATGTAATGCGCTGCATAAACAAGCGTTACCGCGCGTATTTAGGAGTTTTGTGCTGTGAATATTTTAATGCTGTTTTCTAACATTTGAAATCAAGACACAGCCCAAGCTTGTTATGATTTACTGTCCACGTTAATTTAACATTATAAAATTGAATATTCCCGAAGCCAGAGAGTTCTAAAGAAAACTGAAACACATTTTATCCCCTCTCAAGACTACCAAATGATTTATGGACTCACCGTTTCAAATGAATGTCTTGTTACCAGAAAGTTCATTTTGCCCTACCGAAATCACAGCAGCCTACTGGATTTGTACTGGGCTACTTTGTAGCCATTTTTAAGCAGTAAAACACACAATATTTAACTTTCGCCAAGACTGAAACAATTTCTGCCATTACTGCCATGCTCAAAGCATAACGAAGGATAAACGAGCATGCGAGGCTTCAAGAACCGCTCAAGACCGACCATATCACATAACTCAGTGTCTCAAATGACAATATTTAGTGAAATTGTATTGATATGGTTATCTAACATCAAAATACATTAAAAGAGACAAAGAATAAGAAATTGCTGTAAAGTTTGTTTAACCCCCTTTGTAACACCAAATGGAGGGGTGATTGTGCTGCTAATCTAATTGCTGTGTCTGCTGTTGTAAATGTTTGCTTTGGCAATATTAAAGTCATTGGAATGTAAATTGAATTTGAGAATGCGGAGAGATTGCACAGCATGTAAAGCCTTAGGCCTTAGCCAAGTTGAAATGTTGGTTCTGTGAGTCGTCTGTCCAAGAGCTGGAAAGGAAGCATGGGCTGGCAGCACAGCCTTAACACAGATACACACAGGCTTAACACAGCCTTAACACAGATACACACAGCCTTAACACACAGATACACACAGCCTTAACACCCAGATACACACAGATACACACAGCCTTAACACAGATACGCACAGGCTTAACACCCAGATACACACAGATACACACAGCCTTAACACAGACACACACAGCCTTAACACCCAGATACACCCAGATACACACAGCCTTAACACAGACACACACAGCCTTAACACCCAGATACACAGATACACACAGCCTTAACACAGACACACACAGGCTTAACACACAGATACGCACAGGCTTAACACACAGATACACACAAATACACACTGTCTGAACACACAGATACACACAGTCTTAGCACACAGACACACACAGCTGTAACACACAGATACACACAGCCTGAACACACATACACACAGATACACACAGCCTTAGCACACAGATACACACAGATACACACAGCCTGTACACACCAACAGACACACGGGACAGTGATGTAATACTGAATTTATGAATGAATATGGCATAGAGAGCTTATCTACAGTAATTGTCAGCCGTGTAGAATATCAGTTGCTGTACATTGTACTCTTTTTAATATCCATAGACTTACATTTGACCCAAGTCTTGTGTTGTGGGCTTAATTCTGCAAGCTGACAGCATCTCTCACTGTCACAGCCCCTGGCTGACTAACACAGACACTTTTGTAAGAGCTGGCTGTGTTATGCTTTAGCTTCACCTTTGGTCTGTTTATGCGGAATATTCATCTTTAATTTAAACTGAGACAGTAGTACAGTTTTCATTTCCCCACATGATTTGCATGCACATTGATTTGGAGAGGGTCTGTACTGTGAGTCAGGTCTGTACTGGGTGGGTCTGTAGTGTGGGGAGAAGACTAGTCAGGTCTGTACTGTGTGGGGAGAAGACTAGTCAGGTCTGTACTGTGTGGGGAGAGGACTAGTCAGGTCTGTACTGGGTGGGGAGAGGACTAGTCAGGTCTGTACTGGGTGGGGAGAAGACTAGTCAGGTCTGTACTGGGTGGGGAGAGGACCTCCAAATTACTCTGAATTTCAAGGAATTCAAGGAAAAGTCTAATCTCACCAGGAATTTAAACCCATTACCTGCAAGTCTACAATGCAGTTCTTGTGAACACTTTCAAAATGATGTATGAGTGTATTTATGGTGGTCTGTGTTCAAACGAGCTCGAAAAGCCCTGAAATGTGGAAGGAGGAGGAGAGGAAGCTGGTCTGCTTCATTAGTGACTCACTTACTGATCACCACTGTCATACTCCATTCCAATTCAGCATCTACATTTGCATCGCCGGAACTACTGTGATCAACGCCCAAGTGTAATTTGCCAGTAAAATGCAGGAAATATGTGTTTTCTGTGGAAATGAAGGGTTGCCTGCTGGGTAATTGGCTCGATCAGTACTGTCAATGAATGGAGTTTTCTCATCCGCCTGGGAGGTGCTCAGTCTTGCATCTGCTGGCTCTGCTCCAGCACACCTGTAGTGTACCTGCTTCACCTGGCCCCTCCCCTCCCCTCCCCTGTGGGAACGCAGGTAGTCCTTTCTGGGAAAGGAAAAAACGAAATGAGTGGTTATCAATGAATTTTTCCATACCTTATCCTCCAGTTTTGTGATATTACCCCGAGTGCCACGGTATGGTGGAGCGCAGGTCATTTGTGTGCAGTATTTACGCCTTAGTAACAGGAGGATCCAGATTCCGTGCACGGGTCACTTCCTGTGTAGTGAGGGGAAACGCTGGGAGGCCGTGGAAAGCCTCCATACCTTATTCATCTCCCCGAGAGCGAGTTTATTTTTAAAAACCCTCCTACGCACTGTGGAATTACTGTCAGCAGAGAAGCCTGTGATTTTCAGGCCAGCCAGAGCGGTCCGGCTGATCTCCACAGGGCAGGTTTCAGCTCCCCAGCTCTTACGAAAACATAAAACATCAGCCTTTGACAGTAGCCTTAAATCCTGTTTGTTTTTTTCGCTCTAAGACCAAGTTTCAATTACGGGGAAAAAAAGTGCAAAGTGTCTGGATCTGAACCGGGAAGTTAATAGCTGTATATCTGAATACTGAATAAAGCAAGAGAAAGGCACATGTCTTTAGCTTCGGTGCGGTGAAGCAGCGTGCTGCTTCATTAGACCCTGCTCATTTTCCCATGAGCCTCTGGGGGCTAATGACCTGAAAACGGCCGTGCCGCGTGGGGCGGGGAGCTTGCCCGGGCCCAGCTCTTGAAGGGTTAAAGTGCCCTCCTTCCAGCTCCGGGGAGAGGCCAGGAGTGGGCGGGGTCCCTGGTGTGCGGGGTTCGAGCCTCCCTCCTGCCAGGGTATTTATATTCGGTAATGAGAGGGACGTGGAGGCGGCAGCGCTCTGTGAGGTCCCACCTGCCCTTCAAAGGGGCCTGGGCTCTGGGGCCCACGCCGGCCTACTTCCTGTCTGAGCTCCGTGGCCTGGTTTAGACGTCTCCGGGCCTCGAATTGCCACGTGAGAGTATCGAGTCCTGCCAGCCGCCCCGTCTTTGAAGTCCGTGATGTTCACCGTGCCGTCTCTGGCCCGGCGCAGGCCCGGACGCTCCCACAGCCCGGGCTCTGGACCTGAATGCTTTGGTTCCCGAAAAACCCTTGGAAAAAAAAAAAAAAAGTGAGCGTCCTCGCGTAGGCTGTGTAGGACGTACGCTCTACAGCTTGTGAGGTTGAGTTTCTTATCGAAGTGTGTGTGTGTGTGTGTGTGTGTGTGTGTGTGTGTGTGTGTGTGTGTGTGTGTGTGTGTGTGTGTGTGTGTGTGTGTGTGTGTGTGTGTGTGTGTATGGTGTGTGTGTGTGTGTGGTGTGTGTGTTGTAAAATTGTAATGTATTGGGTATGTAATATGAATACATTGACAGGTTATTAGTCTCTGTGCGCTGTGGCTTTAATGGCTAAAATACATTTTGTGCCAATCTGTAATTGGTCCTTCTGTTTTTTATGGAACCAGTGTGGGTGAAATGTCTGGCCAGGTCATTAAAGAGTACTTAAGTGGCGCTATGATTTCAAATTAAAAACCGATTAAGCACCAGACAGAGGTGTTCCCAGCTTGCAAAGGTAGCAGGATGATTTTGTTTCATAAGCATTTCATTAAGATGTGTGTGTGTGTATTTTTGTGTGTTGATATGTGTGTGTATGTGAGTGTGTGTGAAAGTTTGAATGGATTCGTGTGTGTGTGTGTGTGTGTGTGTGTGAATGTTTGAGTGTGTGCATGTTTTTGTGTGTTTTTGTTTGTGTGTGTGTGTGTGTGTGAGCGTGTGTGTGAGCGTGAGTGTGTGTGTGTGTGTGATTGTGTGTGTGCGTGCGTGCGTGCGCGCATGCTTTTGTGTGTCTCCACCAGTCTGAATTCCCTCCTGAGAGGCCCTGCTTTTCATCACTTTAATGAGAGATGAGGTGAACGGGGAGATGAGGTGAACGGGGAAAACGCTCATAACAACACCAGTATTTCTGTGTTTGACAGACATACCTTCCCATCTCTCGAAGATATACATGTGTGGGGCTTTACGTCTAACCCGGCTCTTTTAATGGTGTGTGGTGCCTCTCTTTCCAGCTGAAACGCATGCACACACACACACACACACACACACACACACACACACACACACACACACACAGAGCAGAGCGAAGTCATAAATCCTGAATCCTGTTTTCCTGTCGGTGCCAGACCGGGCACGCCGCTGTTCTCAGGTCAGTTCAGGTCATTTAAGGAGAAAAACGTGGCTGCTTCGCTCGTATGCCTCCATATAACTAAAGGACACGACCGTTAGCTGTGACACGATCATTGTGAGCCACAAAAATAACCACAAAGCCACATTTGCTTAGAAGGGGGATTTGTATGTTTATGTTTGTGTAGACCCGATCGTTTCTGTGAGAACAAAAGTCTTCAAACAGCATTTGAGGCGCCTTTGTGCCGCTCGCTGTCCCTCGGGCTGTGACAGGTGGCTGACAGGGCTGCTCACCTCCCCCGGGAGGGTGGCCACTTCACCCAGGGAGTCATGGGTAATTTTTTGATTATGTTGTGTTTTCTCTTCTCTCCTGTCTCCTCTCTCTCTACAATGTTGTCTCTCTCTCTGGGCTCTAGTTTGAGGAGGACGGTAGCGAGCGAAAACGCACATGGACGGTAGTGTAATTGGTCGTTTCGCCCTTCGTAAACAGAATATTTCTGGCCTCCGCCCAGTTCGGTAGTTTTGTGGTAGGTGATAAAGGCGTTTGCGTCAACACGGGTTGGGGAGCGCTTTGGGGGATGTGGCAATAAAAACATCAGGCGCTGTGCAAGTTTCGTGTGGTCATTCGGTCGTGTTCATTCATCCGTCCAGACAACCCCTTAACTAAAACGCAGGCATTACGTGCCAGTTTGGTGACGTTATTAATTGGCACTTATAAACAGATAGGGTAGATATGTGATGAATACCTCATCACACAAGACTGTTTTGTGGATTGTTCTGTATTTCACCTCACTCTGAGGAAAATTGTAAAAATAATGACTATTTGACTATTTAAAAAAATTAATGTATGTATTTATTTTTTAACATAACAGAAACACTGGTTACTGTTATGTTGAGACTGCAATGAAATGGAGGCTACATAATTGGCCGGTGTATCATGGGGTAATGCCCTGAGTGATTGCAGATGTTGGATATGACTGCACAGGAGAGGAGGAACCTTACAAGGAGGAATACCAGCGAACACAAAATAATAATTACTGATGATGTTGTTGAGCTGTGCGACGGGGGATCATATCTGTATTTTATATCTGCAAAGGTTTGTGCTTCATTTAAAATGAGGCAGTAGTCATAATAACAGTGAGAGAATTCTGAAACGATTTTTATTGACACGGGGGCGATGGTATTGATGAGCTTGTGGGTGACGGATGTTACTTAATAAAATAACAACATAACGGATATATTTTATTATGTGGGACAACATCCGTGGTTGCGGGATGCAGGAAATCGAGTCTAAATGCGGGACAGCTGATCATGCTATGCACGTGCATCAATAAAACGTACAGTTAATATTGTTAAACATGTTTTAATATACAGTATGTGCCTTTGATGAACTAAACGAACTTGCGCCACATGTCTTTTGTCTCTCTCTCTCTCTCACTCTCTTGCTCGGTCTCTCCTTTCTCTCTCTCTCTCCCCTGTATCATCTCTCTCTCTCCCTGACTCTAATTCAAGGTTCTTTATTGCTATGACATTACACCGTGTTGCCAAAGGTGACAAATAACACAAACCGACAACAAACAGTTTATAGCTAATCTCTGTGGCATGTGGGCAGGATTTGAGGGGGATGGAGCTATTGCAATAATATCTCTCTTCCCCCTCCCCCTTCCCCTCTCTCACGGTAGTTCGAGGGCGCTGGCAGCTGTGTGGTGTGTAGCTGCGGGTGTTGTGGTTTGGTTGAACAGTAACACAGCTGTGAGTGGAGGGGTGTGAAAGAGGACAATGATGATGGAGAGTGATGCCTGGTAATCCTCCTCATTCTCACTCCCCTCCCGTCCTGTCCTCTCCCCTCCTGAACGAGAACACACTTGGCGGTGCTCTACATATCATATCATCTGTTAGTTTAGAGAGTTCAGAGGTCACTGCGTCTTTAAGGTTTTTCCAGTGTATTTTAGGGTGGTTCTGTGGAAAGGATCCATATTTGATTCCACCTTTATTTTTAGAAGTTGGCCTGTATTTAATCGGAGGGGATCATTAATTTCAACCTCTATCCAAAAGACATTAAGGATTTTGAAAGTCAAAGTTTTTTGGTGAAGTTAATTGCCCTGGGGTATGAGTGAAACGTTCCAATCAAGCTCTTTTTCTGGGCGTGTGTTCTCCAGCTTTGTCAGGTGAGGAGGTGAGGGCATTGATACGAGAGTGAGGCTTGGAATTAAATTCAGAATGATGGGAGCCATCATATGCTCACTGATGTAAACCAATCTATGGGGAGAAAATGATTATTCTTGATTGGTTCAAACAAGTCAGTGATTGACAGCTCGCTGGGCCTCCACCCATTATTGAATTTGGTCCCATCGCGAGGTGTGATCGTAAATGTTCCCCTCAGCTTCAAGGCTAGGATTTTAAAAATGCCTGTGGTTTTTGTTTGTTTCCATGAAATGACGAGGACGCTTTTCCACTCTGAGGACACAGAAAATGCACGGGCACCGGGGGCATGGACAGACAGAATTCCTTTCATATTGACTGACTGTGTGGGACAGTAGTCTAGGAGTTTTCTCATTTGTGCCCAGCATTTCCCACACACTGTCTATGCGGCTCCTCACCAACTCCTCACCTCCACTCCCTGCACTTTCATACCATGATCATCCCTCCCTCTTCTCCCACACTTTTCCATGTTTATTTATCTCCACAGGTGAAAACAGGCCTCCTGATTTAGAAAGAGGAAGACAGCTCTGGCTGTGATACTGTTCCTAGTGACAGAGAAGAGAAAACAATTTAAAGAGATGCTGAAAAGAAGAAAGCAGGGAGAGAAAGAGAGAGCGAGAGAGAGAGCCCTTCCTGCTTCTTCTCTCATTCGTTCTCTCTCTCTCCCTGTCCTCTCTAATTCTCCTCTCTCTCTGCCTATCTGTCTGTTTTCTCTCTCAGTAGGAACGGCACCACAGCCGCCAGATATATATTTCCCCTTTCCCAAAGCAGCAGGCCTGCTTTCACAGATTTGCCCCACACCTGTCGGCCTCTCTCTGATGTGTTGCCCGCACCATCTGTCCACCAAGTTCCCCTGACATGATTCAGTTTCAGCGGAACGATCGTCCATCAACTGGACTCTGGACCGAGAGAGACAGGCGATGACCTGCTTAACCTGCTGTATGGAGCCAGAGTCCTGAGCAGATCCTGGGTGTGACACAAAGGGCCTTTTACACGGCGCTGCGTTATCCCGTGGTCAGGGCTGAACCCACCGGTCACATGTGGGGTTTAGTCCTGTATCGGGGTTAATTGGGCACTGTGAGACGCTCGCTGGCCAAGCCTGTACGTTCAGTGACCTGTACCCTGCTGTAGTGATTACTGATGATCAAACCAGCTGCAGGTCTGGGGAGATGGGTAAAAGTGCTTAGTCACGGGTAAAAGTGCTTAGTGACGGGTAAGAGTGCTTAGTGACGGGTAAGAGTGTTTAGTGACGGGTAAAAGTGCTTAGTCACGGGTAAAAGTGCTTAGTGATTGGTAAGAGTGCTTAGTGACAGGTAGAAGTGCTTAGTGACAGGTAAAAGTGCTTAGTCACAGGTAAAAGTGATCAACCGGTGCAGTCACATTTATACCCAATTGCGCAATGATATAATAAACCGAAGGAAAATATGTAACTGAATATTATCACAAGTGAAAAGTGACCACAGTGACAGGAATTGATGATGAAATGATAGCCGGAAAAAAACCTGTCGAAAAGGTGACGCAAGTATGACCAGGCAGAGCGTGACTGCGCCGGCACCTCGAGTCAGTCAGAAAGAAAAATGCAAAGATGGAATGTTTTTCCGCCTGGCTTTAAATGCGGAGAGAGCGGAGATGGCATGCTTTTGGGAGAGAAAGACGGCGGGCCGTGGTGAGTGGAGGATCAGGTTGGTGCAGGAGGACTGTGGGAGATAAGAGGCTCCCGTAGACCTGGCCTCGGCGTGCGCGTAGCTGCGTGTCCCAGCACTGTGCACTGGTGCCAGGGCTGAGTGTTTGCACAAGGGCCAGTCTCAGTTTTATCACCAGATGCTGCCCATCCAGAACCCACGGTGTAGCCCAGACACTGCGTAGGCGGGGGGCGTTTCCAGGCCATTCCAGACCACTTCAGACTGATCCAGACCACTCTGGACCTCTCTAGACTGTTCCAGACCATTCTAGGCCGCATCCAGACCACTTCGGACAGAAACGCCCCTGTCTTGCACCATTTATTTTTTTACATTTTAGGCATTTAGCAGATTCTCTCATCCAAAGCTACTTACAAAAAGTGCATTTATACATGGTAAGATTAAACATGGTTAGTGCAAGAGATCAGTTTAGTAATACAGCAATAGACATAATTGTTGGCAGCTGCACACCGTATCTGTAACACAGGGAAATAAAAAATATTCGTTTTTAATTTGTTGGCAACTGCACACCGTATCTGTAACACAGGGAAATAAAAATTAGTAATTAATTTGCATTTTTAATCATGTAAACACCGCGGTCTGTGGAGAGCAGAATCATGATCGAACGCTTACGTGCACTTTTCCGATGGAACGCTGAGAGTAGCCTACCGCTAAAGGAGATGATGTCGGACTGAGAGCTGGCACCCCGTCCAGGCAGCGTGACGAAGCCCACCGGGCCGGACGCAGGCGAGGGGGAGAGACCAGTTGAGGAGGCTGTAAAAGGAGGCGCTCACGAGGCAGGCAGTTAAGCCCCGTCTCTGGAGATCACTTCTGTTGCTTTATTACTCCTGAGATTCTACGGGCTGCACAGAGCGCGCGCGTGTCTTTGTATGGCAATCTCCCTGCCTGTGGAGAGGCAGCCAGCACCGCCAGTGAGTTCTGACTGCGCTCCAGCGCTTCCCTGTTATCACGCAGCGGTTTGAGACGTTTCATCTGTAGGGTCGTTTATCCTGGACAGACCTGTTTCTGCACTGTACCATATATCAGTTATAATATATAACCACCTCATATGAAACGATTAAAAATTGCAACGCAAAACTATGACACAAAGCGTAGGCAATTATGAACAGCGCGAGCCCTGACAGATTGTTCTAGAAATATTTGTAACAGACTCGATTAGCTCATGGTGTTGTGCAGCTTAATTTGCCACATGAATGTCACGTGAATGTCCTTAAACGAGTGGGCCAAGGAGCTCGTGTAAAGGTCGCGGTTAAGCATAGCGATCGAGCTCATTTCAGTTAGTTGTGTTGGACGTAGCTGCCAGCCCAACCCGGTCCACTCGGTCAGATTTCGCGCAGGTTGGGGCGGCGCGGCCTCCATATTGGGGTGCGGAGCACGGCCCTGCGTGGTGGCTGTTACTCCTCACGAGAGAGGAATGCGCAGCGGCACCCAGTAGCGCCCCCGCATTAGCGCGGCAGCTCTGTATACGGCGATGTATACGCGCGGGTCACACGCTGATTGATTCTCCTGTGCCGCGGCGCCCAAAACCGGCCGCGCCTCCCCCTCGCCTGAGGTCTGTCCGCCGTGTCCCGTGTGCCGGGCCGCTGGAGGAAGACGCGTGAGCGAGGAGTGCGACTTCAGACTGGGCGCTCGCTGGCTCCCAGAATCCTCAGCTCCTCAGTCTCTCGCGGGTCTAGAGGGGGTCTGTAATTAGTTGTCGTTGTTTGCGTGCGTGGGACTGTGTGTGCGTGTTGTGTGTAATGCTAAAATTAGGCGAACGCACACCTCAGATATGATTTCCATCTGTGCTGTTTCCCAGCAGTGATTATCTGGAAAAAGGAGATTAGAGCATCCTTTGTCCCTGTTCCTGTTTATACTTCAATCACAATGTTCATGTGTGTGCTCGACATCCCCCTGACCTCTTTTCCAGGACAGTGTGCACGTGTGTGTGTGTGTGTGTGTGTGTTGTGTGTTGTATGTCTGTGTGTGAATTTAGGAGCATGCATATGTGTGCATTAGGGCTGTCACACAAAAAAAAAATCAGTTGGATTTTCAGAGAAAACACAGGTATTCGAATATGAGTGCCACAGACCCGCCAACGTTGGGAAACAGTTTTGAGTACCGCTCGTGGAAAAATCATTCAGCGGGTGGGGTAGGGGGGGTTACTTTACCTCATCAATATTTCCCGGAAAAGTCACCTCGCTTTTCCTGCTTAGTGTGTGAAATGTTAGCTTGTGCGATCGAACTTTTGTTGGCTCCGGTCCAAATACTACGTTTTGACCGAAGCCTCGGTTTTGCGTGGATGAAAGCGATACACGCGGTAGAATGAATCTTACCAGAGAATAGGGTAGGCTACTGTGAAAAATGTCTATTTCATTGTTGGGATTGCATTTCAGTCGCCATTAGGTTAACATATAGCCAAGCCATTTAAAACGTTTTTTTTATATCGAATTTCCCCATTCATCTTCCAAACTGATGTTGGAATGCAGATCAGATATATTATTTATCAGATCAGATATATTTGATATTCAAATATAATGTGACAGCCCTAGCGTGCATGCCTGTGTGTGTTTGTATGTGCACATGTGTGTATGTGTGTGTCTGTCTGTGAGAGATTGTATGTGTTTGCGTGCGTATGTGTGTGTGTTTCCTCTGATTGTCTCTCCTTTGTGTTAAACACACTCTGCATTTGACTACGTGACTATTGTTAGTGTGAGAGTGGTGTGGTTTTGGCGGGAAATCCACCATGGTAACTGCTCCTGAATACATGACTTCCTGAGAAAAGTGATTTTTATGTAGAGAGCTCATCTACGAGTGGTTCCTGTACAGGGCCTGAGTACTAGAGTGCTTTCTGTAGAAGACGCATTTACTGGTTTCGTGCTGTACAGGAGTTCTTGTCAAAGACGTTTTCTACCGGAGTGGTTTCTGTAGAGGACTTGTGGTTTCATGTAGAAGACACATTGACTTGTTTACTGCTATAAAGTAATAGTAGCGGTTCTTTTCAAAGAAGGTTACCGAGTGGAAAAAGCTAGGCTAAAACCGTTTCACAACATGGACCCAATTAAGGGAAATTTTCCACAGGAGTGTCATCAGGAGGAAGCTGTTAATTTCCTCTGAAGCAGACGCACTTAAATGTGAGCTCAGCCTGCGACAGACAGGCGGCTCATTGTGGTGGGCCGTCCTCGCTGTAATTGAGCGCGGAGAGGGGGTGAAGTCCCCCTTTTTGTGTTCCGGGGTGTTTCAAAAGCCAGAGTTCATCAGTTCTGTAAAAGGAAGTGTCCTGAAATAGCGCAGGAGGGGCCAGGCTCGGGTCAGGGGGGGTGGAGCGCTGCGCTTTGTGATGTGAGCAGGCGTGGGAAATGAGTTCCAGACTCGCAACCCGGAGCGGAGTCAGCCGAAACATGGAGCGGGCGAGGAGGGAGGAGGAGGGGAGACCTGGGAGTTGGGGAGGGGTAGGGGAGACCAAGGGTGGGGTGGGGAGATACAGGTAGACGCGGTCTAGTCTGAGCAGCCACACAGAACAAGATGAAAACACAACAGGCCGCCTGTGTACAATATTCCTCAGTCTTCGAGTAGAGTCCGTGATTATGGTCAGCGTTCCATATCTTGGATCATTACAGCGTTTCCTTGGTTACGCCTGTATGTGTCAGAGGAGAGGTGAAGACCCCAGTGGCTGTGTGTGCGTTTGCCTCCGCTCCCCTGACCACGCAAGGCTCTGCTTGGCACCACCTTCTAGCCCGATGCAGGACAGGAGGATCCCTAACAGGGTTTGTGATAACACTGTGACCCGGCCTCTCCTCTTTCCCCTGTGGGTCTACAGGCGCCCGCTGTTTTGGGTTTCAGGGAAACGAGAAGCTGCCCTTGGACCTCACAATCGCCCGGGTTGTGAAGGCGGTCGGCGGGCCGGCAGCCTTGCAAGCCAGGAGACCAAGGCGTGATGGGAAACGCACAAGGGTGGGTGTGGGGACATGGGCGGCGGAAAGAACACATTTTTCCACCAGTGATATCAGCAGAGCTCAGAGGGTAGAGAGCCTTCGCGTGGGGGCAGGGAGCTGTAAAAACATGCCGTGGTGAGAGCCCAGTTAATCCAAAGGCCTTCATACAAAATGCAAGTCCTGTAATGGAAACCATATGCACACTTATCCCATTCCACTTGTGGGTGTTTATAAATGTTTACTTGTGTGTGTGTGTGTGTGTGTGTGTCTACATGCCTGAGTGTGTGTGTGTGTGTATGTGTCTACATCTTTGTGTGTTTGTTTGTGAGAGTGACAGTGTGTGTGTGTACTTGTAAGTAAGTTTTATTTATTTACTTGTGTACGTGCCTGCTTATATGTGTGCTTCAACGTTCGACAGTGCTAATAGACTGCTCTATACAGCCATACTCTCTCCCCTTTCCCCACCCCTCCCTCTCTCTCTCTCCCTCTGACACACACACACTGCACAGGAAAACCCCAATTATAGAGATATCAGCTGAATGCAGAAAGCGTGATAGCCTGTGTAAAGTCTCTCGCGTCAGACAGAAGCACTATTTGTCTTGCCTGAGTACAAACAGGATGTTGTGTACAGGAGAATAGCGGGAGATAAGGCCTTGTCCTCCCCTGGGCCCTCAGCAGGAGCCCGGCCCTCCCCGGTTCCCTGTCCTGTCCCCGTTCACCCTGCGCACCTCTCAACTCGACCCCGCCACGTTTCTCGGGACACTTCCAGCAACGTGTGGCGCCCTGAGGGAAACACAATGTTCATGTCAGCACCACGACTCTTACCATTTCCTGTTTGCAAACCTTGACCTGAAAATGAAAGTCCTTTCAGTGAGTTTGGGTGAAGAGAAGTGGAGTAGACTTTGCACCCTGTACCTGTGAAAGAACTGGAGTAGACTCTGCTTCCTCTAGCCCTGAGTCAATGTGTCGGTCGATACAGCAGACTGCGTTTTTATTGATACCCTTGATGAAGATTAACAAAAGATATTGTGTAAAATAAATGATATAAGTAATGAGGTATATTTTATGCTCAAAACTGTCAGAAAATTCCAAACCTACAATACTAATCTAATTATTCAGAAAAATATATTTAGTTTTATTAATCATGTTTTTTTCTCCAGAAAACATCTGGATCACAATTATTCACACCCCTAACTATTCTTTTAAATTTAATCCAACAAATTCCAACAAAAAACTTATTTGAAGTTCATTGGAAGGTTATGGAACCATACAGTGGCCTACAATGGCTTCCTGTTTCCACTAGGGTATAAAAGGTTGCGGGTTCACGTCATTTGAAATACCAAAAAAATGCAAAAAAAAAAAAGTTCAAGATACTGCTTTCTGGTATTGTTTCAATTATTTGGAAGTTTAAGGCCACTGTAACAGTGGCTAACCTGCCAGGTAGAAAAAGGCAAGTCTATCTTGCCCCCACGTGTAGTGAGATGGATGGTTCGAGAGGCAAAAAGAGGTCCAAGGGGCACAGTTCAAGATTTCCAAAACAACCTGGCATCTTGGGGTTACAAGGTGACTAAAGCTATAATTCGACGACGCCTACAATGACAATGACCTTTATGGTAGAGTTGCAAGAAGGAAGCCTCTTTTGAAGACAGTTCACCGGAAAAAGCATCTTGAATTCGCCAAACTACATCTGAACTAGAATTGGAACCGTGTCTTATGGTCAAATGAAATGTTAGTAGATGTGTGAGTAGAAATGTGAGTATATATTGTATGTGAGTAGATTTGTCAGCAGATATGTTAGTAGATTTGTAGAGTAGATATGTCAGTAGATTTCTAGGGTAGATATGTTAGTAGATTACATTGTCATTGTCATTGGCGTCATCATTATTTTGAGGCGAGGTGGTTACACGACTTTCAGAAAGCGAAGTGCATCTTGTTGACCTGAAAGGGCCTCCGTTTCTGTCCATCTCCGTGTGAATTATGCATGAGTTATGAAGTGCGCTGTCTCTCTCTCCCTTCGTCTTTTTGAAATGCTTTCCCTTCAGAGCAGAGTGGCGGGGGAAACCGCTCCTCTGGGCTGACGGCAGACGTGTCCCTCCTGACAGAGTCAGTGAAATAAAGTACAGGCCTATGCGCCAGGTGTCAGCAGCTCCAAATGTTTATGTCACCCCTTTTCAACCCGGCACAAACCTTTTTCCACCCTCACCCACAGTTCCAGTTCCAGAGCCAGCGCTCTGAAGGGTAAGATTATAGTGAGCAGAACCAGGAACACTCTCCACCATCCAGGAAAACCCCAGGCCCACCAGGCCTTAGCCCTAAAATGGGGGTCGAGAGGGTCAGGGGGTCAGTCCGTGTTCTCCAACTTTTCTCCCTGAGTGAACAAAGCTCTATAAATAGCAAGGAGGTGTCTGTGGCTATGGCCAGTTTCGGCAGACGGGCACTTTGTGGCAAATTAATTTTCACCCCCACCGGCATGACGTTCTCGCTGTGTTCTCATGACCTGATTCACCTTTATTAATATTCACCATTGTTGCTTAGCAAAGCTATCAGCAATATCCCATACCCAAATTGAATGTATATAATATAAATGAAATATTTTTCAAGAATGCATATTTAAGTTGGTATAAAAAAAGTACTCTATATACTATATATATATATAATGTAAAATGTGGTACGCTTATATGATATAAAATACACTAGAATTGATTCATGGTACAAAAAGGCAAAATATATGGTAAATGAATCTAAAAGTTATGGTAATTGTACAGTATATACAGTAGTATTATGTATTGTATTAAAAATGTATTGTATTATGATGTATATGTACATCACATATACTTTAAATAATATCAAATATATGGTTATGTAAAAAATTGCTGCCATGAATTATAATATAAATGCATTTTCTTGTAACTAGTACGTAACTTCTATATTTTTGGTAATTACCCAGATTAGTTTCACGCTCTCCTGAGGAAACAGGAAATGGGTGGAATTGTGGGTAAGGAGACACACAGGCTGGAATTCTCGGGGATATTGAGACCCAAAGCCCACGCTATTCTGCATTAAGTGAGTTAAATGTGTCGGGCGTAGCGCAGGGGGCGTTGGCATGACGCCTGCTCTCTGTGAGGCTGGTGTTTAAGGCCGCTTAATCTAGGCGCGGTTCTCTGAGGTCGGGCCTTGCTGACTCGCCACCACGCGAGGCGTCAGCGGGCACCGGTTCTCTTATCTGTGTGCAACAGGCCGTTGCCTCGCTCTGCGCGGAGGAAGACGCCTCGCAAACTGATCCGAGATCAGTGAAGATCATCGGAGGCTTCAAAAGGGCACTTTGTGGAAATGTAGAAATACGAACGCATCCAGAGCAGTGGGGGAAGACCTCTTTGATCGGACTGGAAACTCCCTCCCACCTCTTTCGCTCCGCTCATCTCTCCTCCCTCCTTCCCCCTCTCTCCTCCGTGCCGTCATGTTCCCCCCATCAGTTCTTCAGCAGTGAGCCACGATGTGGCGCGAGGAAACTGGCACACGGCATTGTGGGAATTAAAGCCCTAACTAGCTCTGTCACATTGCCGTCACCTTGAAGTGTCAGTGCTGTAGTGTAGTGAGGTGCGTGCGGCTTGCGGCAGGGATGATTTGGGCTCTTTTTGTGCGATTATGTTTTGGATCTGGCCCTCAGTTGGTGGTGTAGCAGCCGTACCCACCTGTTGCCTGTACCTGTGGCAGTCTCTACACGAGCAGAAATCAATACTAATGTCACGGGGTGACCACTACATGTAGCACTGGAGGGGCGGTTGTCCAGGCACCGCTGCCTTGCCCCGCCCTGCTCCACTTGCACTGCCCAGCCCGGCCCCGCCCACCCTCCTGTCTCCTGTTGTTCGGCTGTAGAGCATGTGTGCCTGTGTCAGAGCCCACTCCACCCAGGCGTCAGGCTTTGGACAGGACATCCTGCACTTCATGTCCTCTTCCTTACAATACATGAAACTATTTCCTAATTTCCTCCAATTTGCAGTATTGCAAGCCCATTTTTGAGTGCCTGTGCCTGTGCCTGTGTGTGTGTGTGTGTGTGTGTGTGTTTGTGTAGTTATAGGTGTGTTGACTGTTTCATTCTGTTTCATCCCTCTTAAAACAAGTGCATTCTGGGATGGGAACTTTCAACCGCCGTTTAAAGTTCCCTTTCTGCCACACTACCACACACCATCGTACTGTTACACAGTCACACTATCGTGATTTCACACACTGTCACACACACACACACACGACCACACTGACACACTTTTGCACACTACCATACTGTCACACACCACCATACTGACATACTGTCTCACACTGTTGGCACGCTGTCACCTGCCTTTACTCAGGCCCCGTTCTGTTCTGGGCCCGTATGCATAAAGCTTCCCAGAGTAGGAGTGCTGATCTGCTGTCAGTTTTGCCTTGTGGCTCATAATGGATACGGTTAGGACATGGACAGGGGAAAACTGATCCTAGATCAGATGCTTTATGGGCCCTGAGCTCCACAATACGGGAGTAATGTTATGCTCTGGTTCTCCAGCTTGCTGCGAGGAGAAGGGTTGGCACACAAAGACAAGCATGATTACATCCACTCGGTTATATGACAAAGACATAACTCAGCATGAATAAAGGCATTAATGTTCACAGGTTATGGCTGGGGAAGCCGAGGCATTGTTATTTTGGAGGCAGCACTAAAGTGTGACCTTTGCAAGCTTCAAACACGCTGGGACCTGTGCAACGTTTACGCGAGCCGGTTTTAAAAGCTGTTTAAGGCCCGGGCAGTGAATCAGGTTTATGTCAGGGCGACGGCACCGCGCTAGCTCGGTCCCCCTGCAGGCGGGAGAGGGGAACTACAACCAACTTGCCTGCGGTTCCTCTCTATCTTCGATTCAGATCAAATCCAATGGTTATTGGCGTGGTAAACGCTGCCTGTTGGACTGCCAAAGTGCACAAGTAACAATAACAGGAAGAATGATTTTATTGATACATAGCAGAAAGCACGAATTATAAAGATAATAAACCATAAAGCACAATTCAGGAACAGTATCCAACCTATCGTAGGGACAATAGGACAGGTGTAGTCGCCACCTCCTCTCAATGTACCTGTATAAATGCACGTGTACAAACATACATAAATGCCCAGACCAGTGTATATAAATACACACGAGTGCGTAAACAGAGGGGAGGACAGATCAGCACGGGGACGAGGGCAGGGATGCTGAAACGGATGCCTGCGCTCCTGCGGTCTCTGTTACTCGCGGGGCGGAGGAAGGCGGGGGCGTTCTTTCCATTCCCGTCAGCGCTCGGCGCGTGTCCTTACCCGAAAAGGTCGTCTCCGAGGTCAGAGGCTATAAACCGCAGATGCGCCTTCTGATTAATTTGACTTGACATTCAAATAATCCAGGGCTCCTGAGGACACGTATTCAAACTACTGGAGCCCAGCGCGCAGCAGGCAGCAGACTGGGCGCCCCGGCCGAGAACTCACGGGCCTAAATCGTGACGTTAGCCTGCCGTCACCGAGAGTCCACGGCAGAGGGACGCGACCCCGACGCAAAGCTGTGCGTCGGCTCCGCCCAGCGATGCGACGGGCGCCCACGGGCCACAGGTTGTCGTTAGTGAGAGACACGCCCCTCCTCCAGGCGGTGCTAGCGCTCTCCCCTGTAGTGCGTTGTGGACTGTAGAGGGTGAAACGGCCAGTGCCTCGCCGGAGAGCGCGTTAGTCATCTTCCTCTCTGTTGCTCCTGCCAATGGTGATTAAGATGGTGTTTGTGGTCATGATGGCAGTGATGTAGATGGTAGTGATGATGATGATGATGATGATGATGGTAGTGGTGATGGTGATGATGACAATGTTATTTCTGCTGAGGAGGATGATGATGATGATGATGATGATGATGACAACAGTGTTCTGGTGGAACAGAGGGCAGGTGTTTGCATTGTGGGGAGGCTCTTGCCACAGGTCAGACTCGGTGATCCGGACTCTGTCGTTCTGCTCGGCTAACACCTGCTGTTAGAAACCCTGCCATTCACCTGGTGACACTGAGATTGGCTATTTATTTGATTTGTGTATGGAACAAGCATTTATCTCAAAATTGGAAAAGTATCAGCCTCAATGCAATCTGTCTGGTAAATGCAATACGAGTGCCAACTGCTGATTTGGGGCAGTTTGGTCCGTGCACACAGGCTTGTAACAAGTGGAGTGCAGATGGCTGGCCTGCTTAAGACAAGAGCCAGACAGCTTGCGAGATATCGCTCTCTCACAGCGGTAATTGGACCTCCGCCATTATGGAAAGTATACCTTTTTTGTTTCCTTGGAACACAGGCGTGATCGGTTCTTAATTATGTAGTGTCTGTTGGCTAACCTGTTTGATAACAAGCAAGTGACACAAGGTGCTATTATCCAGGAATCCTGTATTAAACTTTGGTGTACTGTATGTTTAATTGTGGATTCAAATGCAGTATACAAGTTTGTGTGTGTTTATGTATGTGTGCGCCATGCATGTGCGTGTCTGTGTGCATTTGTGCATGCATGTGTGTGTGTGTTTGCGCATGCATGTGTATGTGTGCGTTTGTGCGAGTGTGTGTGTGTGTGTGTGTGTGTGTGTGTGTTTGCGCATGCATGTGCATGTGTGTGTGCATTTGTGTGTGTGTGTGTGTTTGCGCATGCATGTGTATGTGTGTGTTTGTGCGTGTGTGTGTGTGTGTGTGTGTGTGTTTGTGTGAGTGTGTGTGTGTGTTTGCCCATGCATGTGCATGTATGTGTGCGTTTGTGTGCGTGTGTGTGTGTGTGTGTTTGCGCATGTGTGTGTGTGTGTGTGTGTGTTTGTGCGTGTGTGTGTGTGTGTGTGTGTGTTTGAGCGTGTGTGTGTGTATGTGTGTTAACATGTCTGTGTGAAGTCAGGTTGAGGGCTGTACGTTTAGCTCTCGTAATGACTCCGGATCATTCCCCTGCGGTGGTCTCTCAGGGTCAGGGTCCCTGGGCTGCCCCTCCTGAGACCCGGCCTTATTCCGGCACGGCGGCCCTCTCTCAGACCGCCTTGTTTCAGGGCTAATTGTCAGCGCTCTCTGGTCGCTCCCAGCCCCCGTGCTAATTATCCCCGTAACGAGAGGTTGCGCTGAACAATGGCACTCACCGCGTCACTGGCTCCGGCCGGAGGGAGCGCTTCTTTATCGGTCGAGGCGCGCCGCTATTTCTGCTCATCAGCAGAGCCCCTACGCTTCCCCCCTATAGAGTTTGGCTATAAAACCCCCCACCCGATTTACCACAGATATTTTTACACTCAAAATCGTATTCCCCAGAACGTCCCTGCCCTCCTTTTTGGCGGTATAAATCTTCACTTTCTCCAAAGTCTACTAAATGAAAAAGCCGTGACCCTGTGTGTGTGTGTGTGAATGTATATGCGACCCTGTTTTTGACATTTTTTAGCATTCATCCCAATAAATAACTGATAATTGTGATCTTCTGGCTCTAAAGGGGATATTTACAATACAACACAAGTCACTACATGACCACTACATTACCACTTTCCACTATGTTATCACTACATTATCACTACATTACCACTATGTTGTCACTGTGTTACCACTACATGCCTCTGTATGATAGTGAGCTCCCTGTTATCACCCTTTAAAAGCAGAGGCATTAAACACCACAATCAAGGAGAGATCACACAGTGTTTAAAGTTGGCTGAAAAAAGTTACAATAAATTTTGAAACCATTCAAATGTTTTGGAAAAATTACAAATGTTTACTAGGTTTCCATCATCAAAACATTTAAACATGAATGGCAAAGACCCAAAAACTGTTAACTTAAATCTGTTGTCTCATACCACCCCCCCTCCCTTTAAGACACAATTATCTCACCACCCCCCATTTTCCTTCCTTCCCCTCGCCTTTCCCCTGACCCCCTCAGAGAGACTGAGCTCTAGCGTTTACACAGGCATGGAAACAGATGGTTGTCACGGGGTCACTTTAGGGTTTTTGGGACAGCGACCCCACGATGGTGGTGGGACGGTACAGTAAGCAGAGTTAATGTGCTCAGGGTGTCTCTTTGCTGAGGTCAGGTGTGTCAGTGCTGATTTAGGGTTTAATTCTTTTGGAATATAGTTCCTGGGAATGGGATTTTGTTCTGGAATGTTCTTCAAAACCTCTACAGTTAGAAGCACAACTTTAAAGAACAAGCCTATCTGTTTGTCTTCTAATGAATGTCAAATAATAATCTTTGAAATTGATATCCTTTTCTGATGCGTTTGTGAGTCTTAGCTTTTTGTTGCATATATTTTTTTGCTAAATTTAACATTTACATTACATTTTAAGCACTTATCCAGAGCTACTTATAATATGTGCATTAATACATGGTAGGAACAATCATAGTTTGGCAAGAGATCAGTGCAGTAATACAGCAATAGACATTGTTGTTGGCAGCTGCATACCATACCTGTGACACTGGGAAGGAAAAGGTTAGTAAATTCATTTTTTTCCTTCTATTTTTAAAATGAGGAGTAAGCAGGGATACATACAAAATAAGTATTGAACAAGTAGGCAGTGGTGATGACAATTGGTCTCTTGCGGAAGATCACAAATGATCATTCCACAACCGAGGGGTCAGGACAGAGAAGAGGCGAGACCGCGAGGAGCTTCTGCCGGGCGCCCGGAGGTATGGGACAGTCAGTTTGCCAGAGGAGGCGGAGTGGAGGGGTCTGGCTGGGGTGTAGGGTGTCATGAGTGTCTGGAGCTAAAATTTGTTAACCGATGAGAAAGGGATCTTGTTTATGGCTTCACACTCCTGTCACTGAACTCTTAAGTCCCCTCCGGCTTGTTTGAGTTGGCGGTCCCGTGACTGCGTAGGACCCGCCACGTCCTGTGCCTGTTTTCTTGTATCCGGCATAACGCTCACGGCGAATCGGGATGTTTGCGGTGGTAGTCGAGCGCGTTCGAGACCCCGCGATGAATTTCCACAGCTCCTGGAACACAGGGGCCAGGACAGAATGAGGGGCCCGTTGGTGGAAGGAGCAAGCCGCGTGAGAGAGAGATGTCTGGAGGAGGAACATGGCCGACGCGAGGTTACCGAGGCCCTCTGCGGTTTGCGTTGCCGTGCAGAATAGCAGCTGAAGATTGATGACGGTGTTATTGAAGCCTCCCGCTCACAGGCAGTGGGATGGATCATGGCTTCTCAAGGTCGCCAGCGACAGCACGGCCTCTGTTTGCACATGGAACCCAGGGTCTGCTGCATACCCGAGTGTCCCGGCAACAGTGTCTCTGTGCTCCACAAGATGAAGGGCAGGATGGTGAAGATCGTTATCGCAGCTTCTCAATAACACGTTCGATCTAAGTGTTTAGTGCCGGCAGACAGGCAGCCGGACCTCGCTCTCCTAATGTAAGACTGTATTGGTAAAGTGATAGTTTTAGTCTGTATCTCCTAGTGTAAGACTGTATTAGTAAAGTGATGGTTTTAGTCTGTATCTCCTAGTGTAAGACTGTATTAGTAAAGTGATGGTTTTAGTCTGTATCTCCTAGTGTAAGACTGTATTGGTAAAGTGATGGTTTTAGTCTATCTCCTAGTGTAAGACTGTATTGGTAAAGTGATGGTTTTAGCCTGTATCTCCTAGTGTAAGACTGTATTGGGAAAGTGATGGTTTTAGTCTATCTCCTAGTGTAAGACTGTATTAGTAAAGTGATGGTTTTGGTCTCTGACTCCCAGTGTAAGGCTGTATTCGTGCTGTGATGGTTTTAATCTGCGAGAAGAAAAGGAGAGCTCATATCCTGTCTCTTGACGTGCAGATGGAAAATGTGTCTCTGCTCAACCTTCTCTGTCATTTATGGAGACAGGCCCAGGACCAGAAATAACTTTAATAAAGGTTTTTATTAGATTCTGAACACCTGTTCCATTAACCTCTCCAGATCGGCTGATAATTTTCTACATGAGCCATCGCGCTTGGGGGAGGGGGAGGGGGCGAAGGGGGTTACTGTGACCGGATTGAGCTCACGTGGTGCCCATGTGTTCTCCGCATTTCGCCAGGATCTTTAAGAATCTTAAGTAGCCTGACAAGCACACCAGTGCGATCTGTGCAGAAAATCACTTCTGTTATGGCTTCCGTTGGGGGAGGGGAACGCAGAGGAGAATTTTCCGCCACGTGAAACGGTGTGGAAATGTTGGAATGAGAGTCGGGAGTTTTGTAACATGGTTTTGCTTGACTGCGTGAGAAGTGGAGGCACAAGAGGGGGTCAGGGCGGCTGACACAGAAGCATGATTAGATCACTTTCAGGGGCTTTCACGTTCCACAGGAAGTGGTTCAGCTCAGACTTCACCTGCTCCACCACATCGCGCGGAGACGATTCCACCCGTGCAGGGTGGCCTGCTCCACCCAATCACGGCTTTGGCGTTTCCAGTAAACTCCGCCCTCACAGCTGTTCTCATGAAACCCCGCTCCAATGGCGAAGCTGTTCCCAGTAAAGTCCCGTCATTGATGCTCCTTGAGATACGAACAGACCAGGAATGGAGGCCGTTTGTAACTCTGACACGTTCTTAGCTTTTGAAAGCGAACATGAAAATACGTCCATTTTTGAATCATCTATTGATTGGAATTGCATACGTACGTTACGGTATAGCCTTATTTTTAAACTGACTCTTATCTTAGTTTATGGCTATGCTCAGTTTAAGTCCATGGCCAATAATCAGCCCCATGGCAATAGGAATCTCATTACAACATTCACTCATTTCTTTCTGCACCAGCTTTCTGAACAGTCATTGTGTTTGGCCTCTCATGTGAACCATTTGATTTTGTTCGCTCTTCTTTACATGAAACTTCATGTCAGACTTTAACACGTTATATTCTTTAGCAGTAGTGCTAAGCCATTCCCCCGATTTTGATAGTATTTTTGTCAATAGATAGTGTGGCTCCTTTGGTTTGAGGCTCACATGTTTTTGTCAGTAATAATAGTGCTTCTGTGTGGCTCAGTAGGTAGAGCATGGCTTTGACAACGCTTAGGTTGTGGGTTCAATTCCCATTGGGGCCACATATACTGAAAAATGTATGTGTTCGTTACTGTAAGTCGCTCTGGATAAAAGTGTCTGCTAAATGGCATATTATTATTATGTCATATATTATAATAAGGAGCTTGACAAGGCGTAGTTGTGTATGCTACTCTGGTTTCATAGCCGTTTGGTTGACCACTCAGTTAGTAGCTCTCAGGTTTGTATGTATCCATGAGGTTCTGTGGTACATCCTGCACTGGGTGGATTAGCTACACATTCCCCCCAAGAAAACACCCCACCCCCACCACCATGTCTGTGACCAGTTGTTCACAATGAAGTGTCCAAATGTAGACATGCATATGCACTTTATGGGGGAGTTTATATGTCAGTGAGGCATCCAGAGATTTATTTTAGAGTGCAATTGTGTAAACCCTAATTTCTCATAATTTACGGGATAATGACTCTTTCACCATTTGCATCGCTAAAGGAACGGCTCAGTGTGGGGGGAAACAACCTTTTCTGTGTACGAGCGCGAGGGGTGTGTGTGTGTGTGTGTGTGTGTGTGTGTGTGTGTGTGTGTGTGTACGGGCGCGTGTTAAGCACGTGTGCGTTCGAGCGCCAGTTGTGTCAGCTGCCCCGCTGCGACACTTTGAAGACGGTTTCCGAGCCTCGTGAGAATTCTCCGCCGCGGAAGCCGCTGTGGTGGCAGCGCGGGCAGATCTGTGAGAGGAGGAAACTCAATCAGAGCGCCTCGCTAATTCCCGCCGGTTTGTGAAAAGTAGGGCAGAGAGGGAGGGAGAGAGAGAGAGGGAGGGAGGGAGGAGAGAGAGAGAGGCCCCTGCAGAACGAGTGTGATATTTTTAACTCACCGTCAGTGAAGCCTGGTGTCTAATTAACTGCAAATTAACTTTTGATAAGCTGTGGGAGGGAGAGAGACAGGGCTAATTTTGGAGCAGAGGAGTGAAGGTGAAAGCTGCTCTCTCATTAACGCTGTGCTCGGTCCGTCTGTGGACCGGGTCATTTCGCGGTAATCTCACCTCTGTGGTGACCGCCCTGGTTTAAACTGGTCAACGGGCATCCTCTACATGCAGAGTGGTTGGCTCTCATATTTTTTTGGACAACGGTTCAGTTTGACCAAGGCATAGCTTGTGTTTTCCTTTGTAATGTGCTGTTCTTTGTTTTCTTATACCCTCAAGCTATGCTTACCTCCAAAACAATTATCCGCTTTAAAGCTTATTAACCACAGTTTCAGATTATTAACATTTAATCCTCTTGTAAAAAAGATAATATTATCGTTTGAGAGTCCTACAGGAAGTCTAACCCCGAGCGGTGCTTTTGAGTTCCTCTCTTTCTTTGATCTGAATCTAGCTGTGCTGTCTGTCTGCCTTGGCTCAAAGAGTGAGTACCTGGGCCACTTTCCAGAAACTCTGGGAGCCTGTGCTATTTTTAATGTGACACTGGTGCATCTCCTGATTGGCTGTGCTGCTGGAGCAGGATGAAAGGTCGTCATAACCCAGGGAGATTAATCCTCCCTGTGACACAGTGGGAGAGAGAAGTTTACCTGCAGCCCCCAGAAACAGAGAGACTGTGTGTGTGTGCGCGTCCATACATGGTTCTGTGTGTGTGTGTGTGTGTGTGTGTGCGTCCATACGTGGTTGTGTGTGTGTGTGTGTGTGTGTGTGTGTGTGTGTGTGTGTGTGCGTGTGTGTGTGCGCGTGTGTGTGTGTGCGCGTCCATACATGGTTCTGTGTGTGTGTGTGCATCCATACGTGGTTGTGTGTGTGTGTGTGTGTGTGTGTGTATGCATCTATTTGTTATTGCATCAGTAATGCTTTGTCAGTCAGAATGTGTTGGTAATGCGTTGTATGGTTGTGTAGGGTTGGTAATTCATCCTCAAAAGTATTCAGCTCCTCAGCCACTCAAATGACAGAGAACTCTCTTTTAAAAGATGTATCTGGACTGCACTTGTACAGTGTTGGGCTGGTAATGCAGTGTAGTCTTAGTAACTTAGCGTAGGTAGCGTAGCATACCGTTAACCAGGATAATGCAGAGTCAGTCTGCCTGGGTTAAGTCATGAGCAGTGCCTTCTGTAGGCGGGCCTACATTAAATCATGTGATCAGGGGTTGTCCGTCTGTATGGGCGGGTCAGGGACAGGGTTGACCTCCAGCATGTCCTCTCCCACACTCAACGTGTTTCCTTCCTCCTTCCTGCTAAATTCTGCTCCAAAATGTCCCCCAAACACTCCCATATTCAGAGCTCCCCGCTGTTCAGCCTGATGGGCTCTGAAAACAGAGGTCAGGGGTCGGAGGTCAAGGGTCCTGAAGGGTCTAGGCAGGGGGTGGAGCCATGTTTTCTGAAGATCTCAGTTTCTCCTGTCTGCATGAGTAACAAGCATGTTTAATGCACACGTCCTTATATCCCGTGCTGTCCCCTCGCGCCGCCCCTGCTGCACATGAGCACCTGTACGTCTGAGGGCTCTCTCACAAAGACGGCAAAGTATTTCAAAATTAAACCCAGCGACCACGTGAGAAGTTTCTAATCTTGTTTCATCCCAGCACATTCTCTGGGTTTGTTTTCTTAGATTATTATTATTAGGAGTGGCATTGTTGTTATTGGCGGTTCTAACCCGGTCTCACAGTGTAATTTATGGAGACGGTTATAGACGTCTCTGTGTGTGTGTGTGTGAGTGTGAGCGTGTGTGTGTGTGTGTGTGTGTGTGTGTGTGTGTGTGTGTGTGTGTGTGTGTGTGTGTGTGTGTGTGTGTGTGTGTGTGTGTGTGTGTCTGTGTGTGTGTGTGTGTGTGTGTGTGTGTGTGTGTGTGTGTGTGTGTGTGTGTGTGTGTGTGCAGTGTCAGCCTGTGTTTGGGTGTTATATATTGTCAGTCTGAGTTTGTGCTTACGCGTTCTGTAGCGTTAGCCTGTGTTCAGTTCACTATTTGTGTGACGTCTCTGAAATGCCAGTGAAGCAGACACACAAGACTACAT
The DNA here is from genome assembly GCA_029706075.1 of Aldrovandia affinis. Classification (NCBI taxonomy): domain Eukaryota; kingdom Metazoa; phylum Chordata; class Actinopteri; order Notacanthiformes; family Halosauridae; genus Aldrovandia; species Aldrovandia affinis. The sequence goes on from JAINUG010000002.1 coordinate 1,298,268, forward strand.
ACTTTGCTGTTCATGCACATTTTTAACATATGTATTTAAAAAAAAAAACAAAATACCCTGTTTGGATAAAATGTTTACGATTTGATTACTACCAGATTTAATGCCACGACATAGTGAGCAGTTTACCATGACATTCCTGGTTTGACTGCGGTCAAAGCTCCATTTGGGGTCTGCCTGGGTTTCCTGCCTGAATCCTAGTCATGGGGCTGAAGTGTCAGTATCCCAGAGATATCAGTGTGTGCGTGCTGGACTGCCATTATCAGAGGGTCTCAGAGTTAGCTGGAAAACAGGAGGGGTGTAGGCCTGTGATTATACTCTCACACAAAATAAAAATGGCTGACGTGGCCGATTCAGATGGGATTAAAATCACGCTTGTGTAAGTAATAATGACATTACATGGCTGCCCCTTGTGAAGCTAATCCTGCCTGAATGGTCTGTTTTTGGGGGTTATGTATTGTCAGTCCCTGTTTGTATGTAACGCAGTAATTGGATTAGTGGATTGGCGAAAGCAGATGGTCAAAGAGGGGAATTTTTGGGTTTTGTGTATGTTCTTTTACAGGCAGGGAGCTCAAACAGACCACAGACTTAGGCAGGAAAATGTATTGCTGTTCTGAGTAAAGATTTTGTGTATGCTTGTTTGTGTGTGTGTTTGTCTGTCTGTCTGTGTGTGTGTGCTCATGCATGCATGTGTGTGACTACGTGAGTGCGTGAGTGTGTGTGCGTGTGTGCGTGCGTGTGCGTGTGCGTGCGTGTGTGTGCGTGCATGTGTTTGTGTCTGTGTGTGCTCATGCATGCCTATGTGTGACTTTGTGTGCGTGCGCGTGTGTGCGTGTGTGCTTGTGTGTGTCCGTGCGTGTTTGCTTGTGAGCGTGTTCATTGTGTATATTATGGACATGCCGTTGCTGACTGGTTTCCTCCTCTCTTTCAGCCTGAAAACCTGCAGAAGACGTGGCTTCGGGAGTTCTACCAGGTACCTCCCGCCCCCGCCCCGCCCCCCCCACACTGCCCACATCCTTACGGCCTGCATGGCTCTGGCCACTGTCCTCTACCCCCCACTCTCTCCTCATTCAGTCAGGTTCCCCTCTCGGCTCTCAGTTCAGGGCGTATGCGCGTACACTCGCTTGGCTGCGCAGTCGCGGTGCCATCTGCGCAGCCGAGGCGGGGCCCGCAGTGTCATCTGCCCCGCGGGCAGGTGAGACGGGCGCAGTGTAGCGTCCACTGATGGTTCACGCTCTCGTTTCCTGTCAGATCGCTGCCCGACTTTGCTTGTTCTGTCAGTGGGGCAGACAGAAAATAAATATTTCATATCGTGCCATTCATCTCGAGAGAAGCCTCTGTGAAAGCCCTTCTCTTTCCACTCACCGGGGAAAGGGAGTTTCATAAGCAGGGCGCCGAGCTGCTGTGGGGCTGCTCTCGTCGTGAGCGTCTCGGCCCTCTCCTGTATGGCAGCTCACTCGATAACGAGGGCCAGCAAAAGACAACAGACAGGAGGGAGAGACAGACACTGTTCCCATTGTATATAATAATATATATAATAATAATAATATTATTGTCACCCCGTTAGCCCTTTATGTGTGTGAGCAGAGCTAATAAAAGAGCGTGTGTGTGTATGTCTGTGCATGTCCGGGCTTATGTTGTTCAAAGAGTGGAATTAAAGAATGTATTGATGAGACAGAGGCAGAGAGACAGAGGGACACAGAGAGAGAGAGACAGAATGGCGCTTTGCGTGTGTGTGTGTGTGTGGCTGCTGGTAATAAAGTATTTTACAGCTAAGATTCACAGCTGCTGTTCAATAAATTGATTCATGAATGAATGAGTTTTTGTCAGAACAGTTTGCTTCGGTCATGATTTTTAAGACAACCTGGGTGCAACCTTTGTTTGTGTGTTGTGTATTTGTGAGTGTTTGTTTTTCTGTGTGTGTGTGTGTGTGTGTGTGTGTGTGTGTGTGTTTGTATAATTATGTGTGTACTGTATGTTAGTGTGTGTATGTATTTGTATGTGTGTTTGTTTGTGTGTGTTTGTTTAGGAATGTGTGTGTATTTTTGT